>JARWLC010000019.1:18884293-19484293 GCA_033318265.1 Phyllotis vaccarum
ACAGGTAAAGCCACCACCGTCCTTTAAAAACAATAACTACAATGTACAATTTTTGTATTCATTGAAGAAATAAAGCTTGGTGTGGTATGTAATCCCAGCACTCAAAAGCTGGAGACAGGAAGGCTGGTCTGAATTCCAGGTCAGTCTGAACTACAGTGTGACACTCTGTCTCAAAAATTAGAAAAAGGGTAGGGGAGGAAATTGATTGCTTAGAACCAGTCAGAGTCTGTGGGGAAGAGGCATGGAGAAGATTTGGAGTCAGGAAGAGGAAAGGAGAGGAACTGTGGGATGGGTAGATGGGAAGGAGGTCTAAGGAGTGAGACCGGCTGCGTTTGTAATTAAGAGGATTTACCATATCTAAGTAAGAAACCCAAAGATTAGCTTTTTTACCACTAATGTGCTTATTAGATTTTTCTTATGCATTATATTTTGAAACTCACTAAATGTTAATGGTATTAACTTGTTATTCCATGGTTTTATAGCATCTAGGATGTGTCAAATATTGTACCTAAAGCTTCCCCATGCCATCAATACCCTGCCTCCCTTCTTGTGGCTGAGCAGAGATGTTGAGTGACAACAGACAGCAGGGTGAACACACGATTTTTATTCCACATTCATAACTATAGGCTTGAGAATTATTCTTATAAAATCCACATACCACACTTCTTTAGTCCAAATATGAAGTTTTTTGATTACTCCTAAAGATCTGAAATGTTTTCCTTTATATAAGAGAGATAAATATGCCCATTGTATAGGGCTAACAGGCCTAACTGACCTTACTGCATAATATAGCACCCACCACATAGTAATTTTTTTTTTTGTAAATTCTAGTTTTATTTTTTAAAACCACCTTTTTTGTTTTAAAAAAATATGGCTATGTGTGTTTTATCTGTATGTATATTTGTTATTACATGTGTGCCTGGTGCTTTCAGAGGCCTAAAGAGGGCACTGACCCTCTGGAACTGGAATTGGAGGCATTTGTGAACTGCCATGTAGGTGGGTCCTCTGGATTTAGCCACTGAGCCATCTCTCCAGCTCTGTTAAAACAACCTTTTATTTTAACATTTTTTGGGGTTGGGAGAGTTAGAGGGAAGGGAGGGAGGGAGAAAAAAGAGAAGAGAGGAGAGAAAGAGAGGGAGGGAGGGAGGGAGGGAGGGAGGGAGGGAGGGAGGGAGGGCCCTGTAAATGTCTGTCTTGTCTGTGGAGCCAGATGACAAGAATCAGTTCTCTTTCTACCCCGTGGACCTTGCGGGTTGAGCTCAGCTCTTCAGGCTGGTCCTCCTTCATTTCTTCCCAGTTCTAGGCGTATCCCCAGCCGTATATTCTTCCCGTTGAATTGCTTAGTCAGATCCTGCCACAAGCGCTGAGCTTTGCTGCCTTCCTGCCTCGGCTGAGTCCTCCGCCGGCCTTCCTTCCTGTTTACTGGGCGAGCTCACTTCGCAGAGAGCTCCCGAGACCTTCCCTGACTCCACCTGAGCTCTCTACTTCCATAAGACGTGTGGATACTTAGTATGGTGTCCTAGCTTTCCCGCGGCTGCTGATGCGTAATGCCTGCCCATCAGAGAGACAGAGACCAGTGTTGCGTGGGTCCATAGTGTCCGGAGGGGTCAGATGGCTTCAAAGCAGAAGGCTGAAGGATTGGATTTGAGAAAACTTATGAAACCAAAGGAAGAGAATAAAAATGGGGAGACAAAGCCCCCCAAAGAGAAGAGCAGGAAAGATCTGAGGGATGGTTTTCTCATGTTAGCTGTGTGAGGTCTTTCCTGGGCTGCTACGAGGGGGACCTGGCTCTGGAAAGAGACAGGGTGTTGTTCCACCGGGAACCATGCTGGGCGATCTTTGTCGCGGTCCATCAGCCTAGCAGAGCAAAGCTGGGGTCCCCAGCTCGAGGGAGAGCAAAGGTTTTCAGGGGTGTGGAGAAGAGGGGAAGAGGATCGTTCACGACTATGTGGAGCTCTCAAGTCAGGCATGATGGCGGCCATGCCATGCAGTCCTCAGCCAGTAAGACCCATGGGGCTGGACTTGCTCTAGTTAGCATCCTGCATTAAAGTGAGTCGTGGTCCCTCTCTCTGGAGGTCTGTGGAGCCAGTGCGGGATGAGAAAAAAAAAAAAAAGAGCATTGTGGCCTGCTATTGTCACCGTATTGCTGGGACAGTGCCCTGACCCTGAATCCTGCCCTCTTCCCCAGAAACTTAGGCTCAACCACCTGCCCTCAACAGGCCAATTAAAGAGACAGTGAAAACAGACAAAAATTTATTCAAAGTGGCCACAGTGGGAAGAGAAACAAAGAGGTCTGATGGACCACCTCCATCCTCCTCCTGTGAAATCCAGCTTCTGAATCCTAACATGACGCTTAGGTTTAAATCTGCTACAAGAGGCAGGGAGAGCTAAGCAGTGGTGGTCTAAGTGTGGTCTATTGTCTGGTCTATTGCCTCGTCTCCCTGAAGGCAGCCTGGCAAGGTTGTCATACTATGTGAAGTCCCTCCCTGAGAGACAAGTTCCTCCTCTGACTCAGCACCACTAGCCCTTTCCTTCTCCTAGTATGAGCTCTCCAAGGAAATCCCAGTTCCATGGGGCCTGTTATTTCAATAGTTTGAAGTGTCTTGTCAGAACATCTTAATTCCTGTCAGGATGGTTCTACTGTTAGGGCCTGTTCTGTTCCAGAGGGTTGGCCTAACCCTGTTGTACCCTTTCATAATCTGTAAAGCATCCTCAACAAGTCTCTGATGGCACTTCAAAACAAGCCAATGTTTTGGTCAGAGAATTGCAGGACAAATGACAGGAATGGAGAATGGCTTAAGGAAAGATTGAGTCAATTGAAAAGAAGCAAAGAGGTCTACAGCACAATTCTTACCTCAGAAACAATCCAGTGTGTCTGCTATCACCATGGTAAGGATGCCACCCCTCCCCCAGTCCTTACCCAAGAGCCCTTGCTGTTGGGTACCTACAGTCTTCGTTGCTAAGAACAATTCCAAATCTGTCTCTACATCTGTCACTCACCAAAGATTTAGAGTTCCAAGAGGAGTGTTATGGGGGTGGAGCCCAAGACTCCTGCATCCTGTCCTGGACAGGGAGGAGTTAGGTGCTTCCCTATTTCAGCTTCCCTCTTCTCCTCAGAAATATATAGGAAGAGGCATTTCCCTCAGAAAGGAGATTTAGATAACAGAGGTAAAAGAGATAAAACGTCTGCCAGGCTTCAGTCTTCTCTCAGTCTTGTGCTCCTTCCCTGCTGCTCTGCTTTTTTTCTGGCTTACCAATCATGATCACAGTCTCTGGTTTACACCTGGAAATGTGGAACCTTCTCCTCATCCCTGTTTTCATCAAAAATAACCCTCCTCAGATCTGCCTGGTCCTCTGTCACCATTACTGTGTTAGTAAGATTATTTTGGCAACAGCATAGAGAGGAATTGGGAATTGGTCTTTGGAATTTGAGAGATGAAAGAGACTTTTGGATGTATCTGCTGTTAACAGTCTTCCCTAGGAGTTTGTGTTAGAATTCTTATAGCATTAAGAATGAACCTCACAGATCCTGCCATCCTTTGCCATAGCTTTGGCTTCGGAATGTCTGAGGTAACCCCTGGGCTGCCATATGTCCATGTGCATGTACTTGTGTTATGCATCCAGGGTTGAGAACCATTGCATTCTAGTATGTTTATTTTAAAGCCTAGGAAACCCAAGGCAGAAAAAAGGAAGTGAGCCAATGAAATGGACCAGGACCAAGATCAGATCTGGCATCTGGTCCAGCAATACTCAGATCTCTCATTTTTCCTTGCAGAAAAGAAAAAAAAAATCCTGTTTCTCTTTGTGTCCAAGAAAGCATGCTACATTGTTTCAGGCCAGCAGTGAACAGGCCCTTCAGACTGAAGTCAGACTGTGTGAACAGCTCACAAGATGGAGGAGCTATTTCTAATGATGCTTGCTTTCTGACTTAGGGCTACTATCACTATGATAAAACCCCATGACCAAAATCAACTTGGGAAGGAAAAGTTTATTGGCTTACATATCCTGGAGCCCATTGAAGAAGCCAAGGCAGGAACTCAAATTGGTCAGGAACCCAGAGGCAGGAGCTGATGCATTGGCTATGGGCGGGAGGTGCTTACTGGCTTGCTTACCTTGGCTTGCTCAGGCTGCTTTCTTAAAGAACCCAGGACCACCAGGTCAGGATTGAACCGGCCATAATGGGCTGTGCCCTCCCCAATCAATCACTGATTAAAAAACACTCTACCACTCTATAGGCTCGCTATAGCCAGATCTTCTGAGGGGCGGGTTTTTTTTTCCCCCTCAACTGAGTTCCCTCCTTTCAGATGACCCTAGCTTGTGTCAGGCAACATAAAATGAGCCAGCACACTCTCTGTACAAGTCTCCCTTGTGAGGACCAGGTAAGATGTCCCAAGAATCTCAAGTGGTAGGAAGTGAGGAAGTGCTATGGATAAAGTACAGCCAGGCCAAGACTAGATTTCTGTGTGTGATAGGACTGGCTGTTTGGGCTTCTGACTGTCTGGACACAGTGTTTATCTTAGTTATTCACTGACCCTTCTCCAGGTGCTGACTGACTGTCCTTTAGCTCTCTGGTTTTCATCTTGGGAATCCATTGCCGCAGCCCCCCCCCCCCCCCCCTTGAATTGGTCATCACCAACTCTGCATAAATCTCCTCTGGATGCCACCACCTATCTGTGTCAGCTTGACATGTGCATTAATTGAAAAATTAATGCCTTTACAAAACCTCTACTTTTCTATAAAGATAACATCTTGGTCCAAATGTACCTTAGGGCAAAAAAGTCAACAGGAGACCTGTTGTAGAAGAGCCATCTTTCCATCAGGGGGAGCCATTCTTTTGCCTATCCTTTTGATCCAGAAAGAGAAATCACAATCAATTCTGAGCACTCCTTGCGCTAGTGGTACCCCACCTGCTTTGGTTCAGTAATCAAGAGGCTGGGAGCAGCACCTTGGAAATCCCGCGAGGATCTCCCTTTGTACGGGAACACACACTTTGAATTCTTTCACAGGATTTCCCTACAAATTATAGAAATGTTTGATGGTAAATAATTCCCGTTCCCTGATCATTGGAGGGGTGATTTATACCGTTGACCACAGCACTTGGTCAAGGGAAGCAGAGGCAGGCAGATCTCTGTGAGACTGAAGCCAGCCTAGCCTACAAATTGAGTTCCAGGACAGTCTGAGTATGTCTCCTGGCTTAACCAGGAATGGTGCGGCCAGAGCTGGCCTTTAGGAAAGAATTCTAGGAGCCATGGAACAAGGTTTAGATGAAATGGGGTTCTGTGGTGGGAGGTCAGTTTGCAGAAGTCACTGCTGCCAGCTAGGTAAGAGATGAGAAATAAATCATGCAGTGGGGCCAGGGAAGGAAGAGCCAGAACAGGTTGGAAAGGAGCCATTTTGGCCAGAAAGTGGCAGGTTCTTGGAAGATGACGATGAATTTAAAGATACTTGAGCTGGGAGCTTGAGGACCTGTGGAGATGGTACTGTGAACAGAATGGAGGAAATACGGACTGTTTGGTAAGGAGTGTGGCATTAGGTTTGTGTATGAATAATGCAGACATCCAAATATGTTTCCATAATGACAGATTCGGTCTGTAAGGTGGGCTTTCAGAAGGAAGAAAGTGTGAGGGGACCAGAGGGACAGAGACAGTGAGAAAAGAAAGACCAAGTTTCTACATTTAAGTGGAAAGGAAGGAATCTGAGAAGGAGTCTGTGAAATAAAGTATGTTTTTGCCCCAGTCAGGGATTTCATGAAGGGATGTGGAGAGAGGATGAGATGACAGCTGGCCAGGGTTGTTATTTCAACACTCATTAAAGACTTTTGGCCATAGGAGGCCTCATTTCAACAACAAGCCCTCGTGGTCCTGAAGAAAAAGCCCAGGCAGATTGCTGGATAGCTCCCACAGATGTACTCTATGAAGCTTCAGGTCGCTCAGAATTTCCAGATAAATTCTTCTAGCGCGCAGCCTCTCTGGGTTCAGTGCTAGAAACTGAACGGACTGGAGGGCGGGCTGAAGACCGGATATATAAAGAATAACATTAAATATTAATGAGCAGTCTTCTGCTAAGCTAGAGGTCCGGAGAGAACGTCTCCTAACCCACCAGGTCCCCGCCCCCTCATGAATATGCAAAGAGCTGCCCGCTGCGCACTGCCCCGCCCTCCACTCTCTCCCAGCGCAACGGACTCCCCCTTCAAACGGGAAACAAGATGGCGGCGGCAGGTCCGAGCACTCGGGCTTCTTCCGCGGCAGCCACAGCGGCTCTGAGTCGGCGGGGCCGGCGGGGCCGCTGTGACGCGATGGCGGCAGCGAAGACCGCGGCTCCGGGCCGGGCCTCTAGCCCCGCGTTGTTAGTGTTGCCGCCACCGCCACGGCCGGAGGAGTCGGGCTGCGCCGGGTGCCCGGAGACCCCGGGGGAAGTGGCGGCCCTGCCGGGCGGCCACTCGCGATGCCGAGGCTGCGCCTCACGCGCGGCGGGCCCGGGCTGCCGTCGCTGCCGTCCCCGCGGCTCGGGCTGGGCCCGCCGTCGGGCCCGCGACGACGGCCAGGCCGCCGCCGAGCCACTGGGCGAGCGCGCCCGTCGCGGACAGCCCGAGCGCTGCCGCCCGCGCCGGGACGGGGGCGCGGCCGCCGCGGGGCCCAGGCCGGACCCGGAGCCACCCCGCGCCGAGCCAGGTGGAGCCTCCTCTCGTCCTTCTCGGGGTCCGGCCAGGCCCAGCCACTGGGGTCTGGCCTGGAGAGCGGGGTGGAGGATCCCGGGCCCTACTGAAGCGGGTGTGGAGAGTTTTCCCGGGGTCGCCATCGGGTTCTGCCCCGGCGCAGTATGTGTTGGTGAAGGTTGAACTTCGGAGCGAACGGCGGGCTTGTTGCATTTGGAGGGGCAGTGAGGGGGACGGGGACCCTCGCGCCCCGCGTAAGTCAGAAGTTGGGAAGGAAACAGTTCTTGGAACAAGTTAGGGGCATGTTGAAGTTAGTGCGTGGAGGAGGGGGGAGGGCCCTGGAGGTTCCCAGAAGCGCTTGTTTTAGTGTTAGGCGGAAGGCTTGGGGTGTTGTTCTCGGTAGGTTATGTTTTCCTGGGCTCGAGTCGATGAGCGAGGGGCGTTGGGTATCACATGTTTGGGGGCAGATTGAATCTGAAGCTTTGAAGGGGGCTTTGCAGACTTGAAAGCTGACTGGGTTGGAGGATGAGCTCGCCTGTGTAGTTTTTCTCATGCAGTCTTGAAAACACATGCATATCGCAGAGCCTGGTAAATAGTAAGAGGATGAGATAAATGCCATTTATTTATATTTGTGATAATACTAATCATAAACGCCAGTAGTGCTGGATAGGATCTCAGTTTTGGAGACGGAGATTGGTTGGCTGGGGCTGGTTTCTGTCTTTCTGTGCTGGTTTCCGTCTATGATGCTAGCAGTTTAAAGTTCTGTTTGTAGGGCTCTTCGCCTGAACTTTTGCTTTCTGAGCATCGGCATCACTTGTTGGTGCTGAAGTCTGAGAACAGTTCTTTCGTAACACAAGCCAAGACTTAGGCTTCTTTGGGGGCATGCCCAGGCAATATAACTGAGATTTTCAAGAAATGTAAAATTAGGAAATGCCACTTGCTAGCCCTTTCATGTTAGGACTTCTGCCTTACGTTGCTTTCTGTAGGAGAAAGCAGGCTTTGCTTTGTATGAAAGGGCAGTTCCTAGAAACTACAGGGTCCAGAATGCATCTGTTTTGGTTCGAGCAGAGACACTTGCCAAAGACACCTATCTTGCTTTTCCATCTAAGGGCTGGGATGGTCTGCATTTTACTTTATCTGTTTCTTGTTATTCCTTTTAGAACGTCACAGTGCTTTTGTGAAATTGTGTCTTGTATAGATGAGACCAAGGCCCAAAGAGAGTAAATAACTTCCCTAATGATGAAAGTCCAATTCTGTCTGATTCTTGCTCATTTAGTTTGCTTTAATTTCTGAGATTATAAATATACAAGGCATTTTTTTGAGGGGGGTCTCTATTACTACATCGACTGTATGGTCAAATGGGATAGCAGTTTTTATTTCTGTATCTCTAGGAGCAGTTGTGAAATACATGCTTTGACGTTTGAACTATGAAAGAGTATTGATGGTGGTCTGTGTAAGCTTTTTTCCCTTAGAGAAATTTGTTTTCATAAAAATAGGCTAGTAGTGATTAAGGACATTTACTTAAAACCAGAGTCCATAGGATTTGTTGAGTTATTTAGTATCTTCCAGTTATATGTGGGTCATAATGAAAAATATTTTCCTTAAGTTTCTTTTTGGGTCATCAAGTATATGCAATCCTTTGTTTGTTTATTCAGCTAAATAATTTTAGGAGAATAGAAAAATACTAATGAACCAGTCAGGGTGACACAAACTTGGGATCTCAGTGTTTGGGAAGTAGATTCAGGAGGGTCAGGAGTTGAAGGTTATTTTTTGCTGCACAGGAAGCTGTTCAGAAAACTAGACTTGGGGAAGAGATGGCTAAGAGCACTGGCTGCTCTTCCAGAGGTCCTGAGTTCAATTCCCAGCACCCACATGTGGCGCTCACACCCATCTGTAATGAGATCTGGTGCCCCCTTCTGGCCTGTAGGGATACATGTAGGCGGAATGCTGTATACATAATAAATAAACAAATCTTTAAAATAACAACAACGACAGAAAAGACTTAAAAAAAGAAGTGCTGAATTATTGGGCATTATCTTTCAGCTTTAGTGGATATTTACTGAAGTTATACACAGTATTCTTAACTTAAAACTTCAGTGGGGGAGGGCAGCAAGATGCCACCAATAGTGCCAAGCCTGGCAAGAGTTGGTTCCAAGACTCACATAGTGTAGGGAAAGAACTGACTCTGGAAAGCTGTCTTCTGACCTCTGCATGTGTGTAGTGGCATATGGACACACCCCCAAAATAAGCCAATGAAGATGTAATAAATTGGGCTGAGTGTGGTGGGACAAGCCTGTAATCCCACTATTTGAGAGGTACAGAATAAGACAGGATCTTTAAATTCAGGATTTTCCTTGAGTACACAATAAGTTTCAGGCCAGCATGGGCTACAGGGGCTCTGTCTGACCAAAACAAAAGAAAACAAAACCTAGAAACGTTTTTTAATGGTTCATGAGTGAGAGGTAAATGTAAGAAGGTATTTGATGAGTGGTACTGTCTGCTCCTTGCTGCTGTACTCTCTCACAATTTACTCCTCTAGTGAAATCCTTACCATTGTTATACAAAAGGTTGTGGGTTATACACATTGCTCTGTGTGTTACGTTTATGCATGTTACATAGACACACAGAGGACAGAGCAAGATGTTAGATATCTTCCTCTATGCCAGTGGTGTAAACCTTCCAAGTGCTGCGACCCTCATGTTGTGACCCCAACCATATTATTTTTTTCCTTCTACTTTATAACTGTGATTTTGCTACTGTTATGAATTAAGATGTAAATATCTGTTTTCTGATGGTTCTAGGCGATCCCTGTGAAAGGGTCTGTCAACCCCCACAGAGGTTGAGAACCACTTTCTTATACCTTGTGCTTTGAAATGAGGACACCTTCCTTTATGTCTCATTGTTTTGAGATGAGGTCTCTGACAGGCATCAGTGCTGAGGTGGCAGACACCTGTAGAGGCGCCTGGCTTTCAACTTAGGTCCTTATTGCAGATCAAGCAATGGTAGCCACCGAGCCTTCTCCCTAGCCCTGTAAGTTCCTGTGCTTGTCTAATAATACAGTCATGCTAGAAAAGAAAACATCTTTAACCTTATAATTGTATGGAATTTTGTTAAGTGGTATAAGATTATATAGCCATGTATTGGTGAACATTTAAGTGGAACCTTATCTTTTTCTATTATAAGCAATTTTTTCAAACTTAAAAATTCGATGTGTAAGAAATGTTTTGCCTGAATGGATGTGTGTATGTGCCTGGTACCCAAGATGGCCAGAGGAGGGTGCCAGATTCCCTGGAATTGGTGTCATAGATGGTTGGGAACTGACAGGTGGGTGCTGAGAATCGAACTTCTGGAAGAGTAGCTAGTGCTCTTAAGCTTGGACCATTTCTCTAGACCCATAAATAATTTTTAAAAAGTTGTTTTGTAAGTATGTGCAGTTTTATGGAGAAGTTACCCACAGTTTCAAAAGATTTTCAAAGGGTTGCTAAGGAAAAGAAGACGAAAGAGGTTAAGACTGTTTCATTCTGGGTCCTCACTGTTCCAGAGAGAAGACTAAAGTGGAGGGGAGATACCTGCAGTTACAAGTTTCTGGGAGGTAGTAGATACACGAAGCTAGAAGAATGACCTGTGAAAAGACAGACTCAGTCACCGGGAAAGGTCCATGATGACTCTGTTTTGTTTTTTGATAAAATCTCCCGTTATGGTCCAGTCAGCCTAAGTGAAACTCTCTGTAGATCAGAGAGGCCTGGAACTTGTGATTAGTGTGCTTGTCTCTGAGTGCTGAGCTTGCAGATTTGAGCCGCCTGCCTGGCTCATGATGGCTCTTCACGAATGGGGCTGACATATTTGCCTTGTGTCTTGAGCAGCAGGAGGTCATGTAGGACCCTTAAGAAGTGTATCCCCTAGTGGATTCTTGCTCAGTTAGGCCAGCTAATGAAGAAGGGAGGAATGGGCCAGTGTTGTAAGACTGGAAATGAAATTGTATTAGGTTAATTGCTGTTTAAGTGAGATCTTATTTGAGGCCAGGTGGTGTTCTGTTGCTTAGGCTGTTTTTGAACTCCTGCAGTCAAGTGGTCTTCTCCAGCACCTGCTTATTGTTTTTGTATTTTGAGACAGGACCTTGCTGTGTAGCACGGCAGGCAGTGAATTTGAAACCTAGCCTTAGTCTCTCAAGTGTGGGATTCAAACATGTGCCACTGTGCACAATTTATTTATTTTTAAAAAAAGATTTCAAGGGGTTTGGGGATTTAGTGATAGAGCCATAGGCATTGGGTTTGGTCCTCAGCTTCAGGGCTGGGGCTGGGGCTGGGGATGAATTTCAAAGTACAGTGTCACTTTTAGAATTGGATTGTCTATGAAAACAAGTGTAGTCTGTGCTTGTTGAAAATTTTGGTTGTGTTGACATTTTTATGGCTTGACATTTTTTATTTAATTTAGACAGGATCTCAAATTTACAGCAGTCCTTCTCCCTTGATCTGGGAGAGTCTCCCTCAGTGTGGGTGTATAGGTGTGCACCAGCACACCTAGATTACTATGGAGAGTCTCCCTCAGTCTGAGTGTATAGGTGTGCACCAGCACACCTAGATTCCTATGGGAGAGTCTCCCTCAGTTTGGGTGTATAGGTGTGCACCAGCACACCTAGATTACTATGGGAAAGTCTCCCTCAGTCTGGGTGTATAGGTGTGCACCAGCACACCTAGATTACTATGGAGAGTCTCCCTCAGTCTGAATGTATAGGTGTGCACCAGCACACCTAGATTACTATGGGAGAGTCTCCCTCAGTCAGGGTGTATAGGTGTGCACCAGCACACCTAGATTACTGGTTGTTTTGTTGACCTATAAACCCTGTGTGTGAAGGCTGCAGCAGTGATCATATCAAGAGTTGAGCTTCACATTTTTTTCAGGCTGTGCAGGTCTTTGTCTTGAGCACTATGCAGGGGTTTATAATGAATACCTAAATTTTGCTAAGCATTGTTCACGGTAGTGAACAAAATATTATAAATCTTTTCTCATGGAACTGTATTCTTAATTTAAAAGCATTCCAAGGTGTTGATTAAAAACATTTACTATATAAGTGTGCATAGATTTTGAACTGTACATAAGAATTATATTTAAGCCTTATTGAAAATGATTATTAAAAAATTTTGAGAATTAAAAGCCAAAGATATTTCCAAATTATACTTGATAGATTGTAACTGATCTTGAAACGGGAACTTTATAGTTTTTAGGACAATTTTTTTTTTCTACTTTTAGGACAGTTATTTTTTCTTCTACTGTAGATAATGATTGAAGTAATAAGCTACACAAAGGCTGATAACCATTTTAAGTTGGCAAGTTTTTTTTTATTTTAGTCTTAAAATTTAATTTTAAAAAATAGTAGGTAAAAAAGTGAATAGTACCTCATTTGTCCTTTTTAATCCCATAGTCTCCCTATACAAACATCCCTGCTCGTACTTTCTGTTCACTTATGATTGACACACATTCTAAACATTGGCTTTCCGTGAAAAGCAAATAGATCTGGTCGATTACTCAATTGTCAGACAACATCTGCTTCATGTGTTGCCAGAGTTGCTTTTAGGACCAGTGAATAATGGAACTGTGGGATTGTATAAAAGTACAAGGATTTCTCTGGTCTGTAAGGATTTGTTTCAAGGTCTATAAAGTGACTCAACCCTTTCTCCTTATTGACATATATGAGCATGTCCTTTTGTGGTGCACTAGTCAGGAATCACATGCCTCACACTTGCTTCTGTGTTTTACAAAACTCAGGTGGAGAGATTACCTCATCATCTCTTTTACTAATGAGATGAATTACTGTGGAAAGTGTTGCTCCGATCTGTGGATTCAGATTGAGCAGCAGAAATTCAGGTAGTATGTGTTTCCCCTGTACTCTCGCTCCCTGACTTCTAGTTAATTCAGAAGTGTTGCCCACCTTGAATTCATTTATATGTGATTTATTTGAGGATATGATACCCATTTCATCACATTTTATTTTGTTAATTTACTGGATTTTGGGTTCCTGTTATTTTTGAAGACATTTATTTGTTTTTATTGGTTTGAACCCACTTTCTAAAAGTAACAAAACCAAGTGGTCACCTAAAACTAGAAAAATAACAGTAGGTTAGATAGAAAAGAATGGAAAGGTTCCCAGGTCCGATGAAGGATTGGTCTTACCTGGTATGTTCTCCATGCAGCCTTCCCAGGGGTGATCATGTGCCTTAGCGCAAGTACAAATGCTCACACAGTTCATCTCAGACATTTCCTTGAAAAAAGAAGAGATGAATTATGGGTCGTTTCTATAACTGTTATCTGTGAATGAACCAAGTTTTTATCATAAATAATTTCTGAAAAAAATGTGTAGTAAAAAGTTAGCAAAGGCTCTAGCTGAATGCCATTTATATAAATAAAAAGGTGCACAAAGATGGGCTCATTTGAGTGGGCAAAGGACTGAGAGATGAAGGGAAAATCAGCAGTATAGATTAGACAGTGAAAGAAATGAAGTGGAGGCCACAGTGCGGGGGCCGTCTCTGCAGAAGGAGCAGAGCAGGTTTTAGTTGGAACTTAAGGTGCCTTTGGAAAGTCCCTGTTCTTGGGGTTTTGGTAGAACTTAAGAGCTAAAGTGACAGAGATCATGTTTCTTTCTTGGTACATCCTGCAGGAATGACCATTTGTTTATAAATTGCTTCTGGTTTTCTAGTGACTAGAGATAATTTACCTCATTTTGGTGGAAAACAGTTAATGGTTAAAGAAGGTCAGGGCCAGGGCAACCAGTAAATTAAGACTGAAAGAGTATGTGCCGGACATTGTTCTGAATGTTTCTATATACATTATTACTACTTAAACCTAGGTTCATCTCTCTGTCTCTCTGTCTCTCTGTCTCTCTGTCTCTGTCTCTGTCTCTGTCTCTCTCTCTCTCTCTCTCTCTCTCTCTCTCTCTCTCTGTGTGTGTGTGTGTGTGTGTGTGTGTATGTGTCCCTGTCCCCATGTCCATCCCCACGGGAGGACAGTCTCAGGTGTCATTCCTTAGATGCAATCTTGCTGAGGTCTCTTGCCTTGGAACTCATTGGTTAGGCGAGGTGGGCTGACCCCAAGGATCTGTTTGTCCCACCTCCCCAGTCCTGGCATTACAAGATGAATTATGGGTCTTTGAACCTGGGTTCTGGGGACAGATACCAGCCTCATGCTGGCGTGACAGGCTCTTCATGACTGAGCTAACTTCCTATTCTAATGTTTGCTTATTTTAGCTCTAGATACGGAAGATGATCCCTGGTTTATTGGCATCTAAATATAGGAATAGCTATTTCTTTTTTCTCTTAGGATAACATCTTTTCGTTCTTCTTCATATTTAATGCACATAAATATGTTTATTTCCTGTCTTAGTTGCTTTGTATTCCAGTTTTCTGGTCCATAAAAAAGCAAACATTGAAAGCTGTACCTGGTGCTTGAAGGTAGGAATTATGTGTAACAACATTTAGGGTAGTGCCCAGCATGTGAGCCAGTGTGAGTTTACTAGGCCCCTCCACCTGCAGATGGAACTGCCCCAGGCCTGTACAGAGTAGCTCTTCTATACTCTGAGTTCTAAAGCAGTTCTGTAGGAGACCTCTCCTGCTTTACATCCTCTCTCACATTCTTACCTTCTTGACACTGGTGGAGGTGTTAGGAGCGTTTGCCTCCCTGTGCATAAACGGATATAAATATGGCAATAACCCCTAGGGAGAAGTGCAAGGATTAACTGTGATGTCCAGTGAAAATGGTTAGCAGTGATATTTAAACAGTGAAACCAGTTTTTTAAAAAAGAAATATAACATTTCCAGTTTAGTGTTTTCATGGGATTCCTGGTGTGAGTGAGTCCTCTCTGTGTTTACATCTGTTTTTGTACCTTCTCTTGGGCTTCTTTCCTTCTGTTTGTTTTGTCTTATTCTATTTTCTTATTATCCCTCTAATGAGAGACAAAGAGGATGAGTCTGGAGGAGAGTAACTGGGAGCAGTAGAGGAAGGGGAAATTGTAATCAGGATATATTATATGAAAAATCTATTTTCAATAAAAGGAAAAAAGAAATAGGTATTAGCATAATGAATGATTTGTTTCTGTTGTACACATGCGTTTGGCATCATCTGTGGGATGAGCTAAAATATGTTTCTTTATGTGGATTGTGTTTAAGAAGGCTTGATGCCATTGGCTAGATACTATCTAGGAGTCCATAGTATTCTCAATAATGTTAGCTATTTTTAAAGAGCTTTAACCGCCAACAGATACCTGCCATAAAATTGTGTATGTGTGCGTGTGCGTGTGCGTGTGCGTGTGCGTGTGCGTGTGCGTGTGCGTGTGCGTGTGTGTGTGTGTGTGTATTTGGGAATCTAGTGCACAGACTTCTTCACATTTGCTAGGGAAATGATAAGGTTCTGTAGTTTTTATGAAGCTTTTGGTGACTAGATTTGACCTAAAATGCTAAGGTCAGGGATGGGGTCTGGGAGGGTGGCCTGAATTCTGTGGGGCTGCCCTTCCTGGCACACAATAGGTTCTTAAGCATTTGCTGGAAATGGGTAACTGTCTTTATTAGAGCCTAAGTTCAGAATATCTCTACTTTAACACCAGCCTAATGGATTCATGGACTGATATTTTTTTCATTTTGTTGAATTTTTTTTTTTGTTGTTCAGCGGCCATAAGACTTACATGTTTATCCTCATCAGTAATTTGATTATAATGTTTAAGATAGTATAAGGTGCTAATTGAGTAGTGAAAGTTACCAGTGAAAGGAGAGAGAGACATTCTGCAAATGTACCCCAGGCCATGGGTTTTGGGTTTTTTTGCTTGATAGGCACAGCCATGTTTTCTTTTTCTTTTTAACATTTCTTTATAGATTCTCTGGGAATTTCACATCATGCACCCTGGTACCACTCACCTCCTGGTTTCCCCATATCCTTCCCTCACCCTTGCAGTGCTCCCCAAAAGAAAATTGAAAAAAATATCAAAACAAAACAAGCAAACAAAGAAAAACAAGACCCAATCCAATCAACCAACCTCTTTGATTCTCCTCTCTGACCTCTCTGACACCTTTTCATTTGTCCTGGTGGCATAGGGAGCGGTGTGTTACAACCAGCTTTACTAGCAAATGTTCTTTGCAATGAACCATTGATCTGGTTCAAGGCCTCTGGTTTCTGGTACACCATCATCACTGATCCTCACCAGAACTCCTCCAGGATATCTTTGGCCTTCCTGAGTCATGGAGATCCTTTGGGTATTGTTCCACAGGACCAGCCCCTTCATAAGCCTCAGCAGGTCCTAGAGATGGGTAGATGTTAGATTGGGCCAACCCAAGGCCTGGCTAAGGGCCTCAGTGGTAGCTGAGTCCAGGCCACTGAGACCCCTGCCTTAGGTGATGGTGTGGAGACAGCTCCCTTATGCCCTTGATATCAGGGTCAATTCTCCTTTGCCTATGCCGAGGGGTGGGGCCAGCTTTCTTGCTGCACCGTCCAGCAAGAAGCTGGGCCAGCATAGAGTGGGCCAGTTCATCATGGCCCTCTGATTTCATCAAGCATGATTTCTATGGCCCCTGAAGTGACACAGGTCACAGGCATCAACATAGATCCCAGCTGCAGCTGGATCATGGACTCAGACATGGCCCTTGCCAGCAGCTTGTGCTGGGATGACATCCTGGCTCTGGCTGGAAGCACTGGGCACTCTAGATTGGGATGCCCTCCCCCATACCATACACCACCAAGGCCTCAGGTCGGCCCTATCCCCAGGCTTCTGTGCTACCTTTGGTGGTGATATAGTACTTGAACTTCTTCAGCCCAGGTTCCAACTGCAGTAGGACCATGGACCCAGACATTGTTCTCAGCAATAGCAGGGTTGGGAACAGCAGTATTCTTTGTATTTATACTTTTACTGAGATCAGAAGGATTGTAAAATGCATGCATGATTAGTATTATCTTCTGCTTTCTAAAGTGTACTGATTATTTGCATACTGAAAACTTTCTGGAAGAAAGAGAGTACTGAAAGCAGTGGATCTGAATGTGATTTCCAGCGTGAGGCTCTGGTAGATATGAGGCTTTGGGCAAGCTGCTTAAACTCTGCACCCAAAATTCTTCATTTCTAAATTTGAATCATGGTTGCATTGGAAAGTGCTATGGATGAAGTGAGATGGCATGTTAGGTGCTTAGAGAAAGCAAATACCTAATGTTAGCTTTTGTTCACTATTAATGTATTCATTAATTTTTGTGCCAAGCACAGTGCTAGTTACTAGGGATACAAAGAAGAATAAACTTCTCTGAAGTCTGTTGAGAAACTTTTTTTGACAGTAAGTGTGCAGAATGGATTTATAGAGAGTAAAACCCAAGATCAGAGAAACTTAGTAGTCATTTGCATTCACTATAGAGAAACTGAACACTAAAAAAACACAGTGAAGGCTGGAGAGATGGCTCAGCAATTTAGAGCACTGACTGCTCTTCCAAAGGACCCAGGCTCAAGCCCCAGCACCCACATGGTAGCTCACAACTGTCTGTAATTGCAGTTCCAGAGGATCCAACACCCTCTTGCAGATGTGCATACAGACAAGCACAGTGAAGAAATTGATAATACTATATGCTATTGTTTTTGCATTCCAGAAACCACCATTGTTAGTGAGGATACATTTTGCCAGACTTTTTATTTGCTTTTTTTCAAAAGCACTAGGATTATTTGAGAGGAAAATATTGATTGAGGAATTGCCTAGATCAGATTGTCTGTGGGCATTTTTGTGGGCACAGATTGGTTTTTTTGGGGGGGAGGGTTGTTTGGTAATTAATTTGTGCACCTGGCGTGTATAAGAAAGCTTGCCAAGCATGAGTCCAAGAGTGAGCCAGAGAGCAAGCTAGCAAGCAGAGTTCCTCTGTGATTTCTGCTCTGAGTTCCTACCCTGACTTCCTTCCGTGATAGACTGTGACCTAGAAGTATAAGCCAATAACCTCTTTTCCCTTTAAGTTGTTTGGTCAGGGTATTTTGTTAAAGCATCAGAAAGAACACTAGGACATGTATGGATAGTCTGTGTGGCTTGTGTGAAAATTCATATTTATGTTTAATCACCTAAATGTCTCAAATTTCATAGTCTGGGGAATTTCTATCACATCACGATTTTACTTAAATTTATCCTATGGTGTGTGAAATTTAGTAACTCTGTGTCTCTTCTTGTGATGTTCTCATGATACAGATGTTTATGACAGAAATGAATAGACCTGTGAATACAGGATATGAAAAATTTGTCAGATTTAGGCATTGTTCTATACAGGCAGGAAAGTTTTGGAGGAAGAAGGATTAATATTTATGGAATTAACTTTGCCTGTTTGCTAAGGCTTTAGCTCTATTTAATGGAAAATTCCTAATTTGTGTAAGGCACTGGACTAGGTTCCTAGAAAGGGTGGACTTGAGAGAAATGATGTGGGATGTCTTTCTGTATGCTGTGAATACCATTGGTTAATAAAGAGGCTGTTTTAGCCTATGGCAAGCCAACTTATAAGCAGGCAGGAATTCCAAGCATAGATGAAGGGGAAGGAGAACAGAGTCACACAGGGACACTGCAGCTGCCACCCAAGAGAGCAAGTTGTAATGGAACACAGGTAAAGCCACTAGCTATGTGGTAAGATATTGATGAATAGAAATGGGCCAAGTTAAGTTATACGAGTTAGCTGATAATGAGCCTAAGCCATAAGCCAAACAGTTTGTAATTAATGTAAGCCTTTATGTGATTGTTGGGACTAAACAGCTTCAGGCAGTCTGGACCTTAGGACTAGGCCAGGCCAGAAACTTCTGACTACTGAGCAAGGTATATTAAAAAGGAGGAACTCTGAGGGAACAGTGCTTTTTTGCACCTTAAGCTTGTTTTATTCTGCTTTGGAGGAATACATCTTAAGAAGCTTTAGGGGTGGCGAAGAGATGTTAATGCAGAGGACAATGAATGCAGGTGATTCATTTTTCTTTTCAGGGAGTGAATGGCATTGCCGAAAAAACAGTGAGCTGCTCTGTCCCAGATTTATCAGTAAGGCCTAGTCTGAGGTATTTTGTTTTTAGAGATCCTTAGTTCTTAGATGTAGGTACAGATTCTTTCTGCACAGTGGATTATGCCTGTCCTCTGTATCCATCTGTACTGTACTGGATAGCCATCTTTGGCTAACCTAAAGGTGTGTTTGAGAATTTTAAAAAAGCATTTGGTATAGTAGTCGGGTGGAAACAAGAACATAAACAACTAACAGCAGCAGCAGAACAGGCTGCACTGGGAACTAAAAATAAGATGGCAGAGACAGATGTCTTCATGAGTTTGTTGTCAAGGCAGCAGAGAGCCAGTACCTGTGAGGTAAGAACTTAAGAAGCTTTCCTCTGTAAGAAGCAGATATGTTACATTTGTGTATTATGGTAGAGGGGAGAAATTGATGGTTACAGAGACTTTAAGTAGAGAAAACTGAATGTGGAAATTTATATTCTCATTGATAATTCAACACCTTTTTGAAAGCACTGAATGGCACTTGGATACATACTTGGAGATTATCTATATCTTTATCCCTAGGCAATGAGGCAGATTCAAGCCTTCATGGCATGTATGATGCATGCTAGTGCATGTATAGAGTGCCATTGAGTATCCAACAAGCAATGTAGTTTTCTCTGGATTAGTAAAAAAAAAAAACTTTGGAAAGGAGAAGGCAGAAAACAGATTTCAGATATGGATAGAGAATCATTATACAATGAAGGAGAGAAAACATATTTTAGGAAGAAGCAGCATGTGTGAAATCATGGTGTAATTCAAGTATGACATGTTAGGAATAGTGGGTGAGGGCTGGTGACAGGGAAGGGTAAAAGATAGACTTGAGTGGAAGGTTTGGGCTCCCATTGTATAGACCCTGGAGGGAGTTAAATGCTGGCCAAAGTTACTCATTAGGAGCATGATAGGGCCAGATCTCTTTCTGCAGAACTAGAGAAGCAATATTGAGAATAGATGGAGACAGGGAGGCAGCCATTGAACATGTACACAAGCTGTCCCCAGTACTACTGGAAGATTAGTTGACAGGGACTAGTCAGATAGGAGTTACTCCCATTTTATGGTTAAGGAATCAAGCTAGCAAGGAAGAATAGTAGAGGTGCCATCCAGGATAGGGTATGATTAAACACAGGTCTGTTTGGTTCCAGACCCTGGACTTTTTCAAATTTAGGAATCATTTTACTGATGATTGTTGTCTTAGTCACTGTTTTATTGCTGTGAAGAGACACCATGACCACGGCAACTCCTATAAAGGAAAGCATTTAATTGGAGCTGGCTTCCATTCAGAGATTTAGTCCATTATTGTCATGGCAGGGAGCATGGTGGAAAGCATGGCAGCCTGCAAGTGTTAGAGAGGTAGCTGAGAGTTCTACAGGCAGCAGGAAGAGAGGCACTGGACCTGTCTTGAGCTTTTGCAATCTCAAAAGCCACACACACCCCCATTACACACTTCCTCCAACAAGGCCACACCCCCTAATAGTGCCACTTCCTATGGGGGCCATTTTTATTCAAACCACGATTGTGAATGATGTTTTGCTCTCGTAGAAGAAATCTAAGGCTGTTGTTCCAGGGTGGTGGATGTGATGCTGTAGATGCACATTCTTTATTAACCTTGGAGAAGAGCTCTGAGAACCAAGTCTTTCTTCTCAGCTGCTGCTGAGCCCTGTTTCTACATTTGGTTCTGTGACCTCTTTAATCATAGGGTTTTACTCATGATCCATTGCAGGTTACCTAACAAAAAACCATTGCTTTGGGGGCTGTTTTTAGATTCAGTATGAAGTCTTATTTGCTTATCTCTATTTTTACATCTGCCTTTGCAAGTCTATCGATCTGTACTGTCAGTCTGTGTTGATTCAGGAGTTAGCAAACTGGCCAGTAGCTTAGTCTGAGTTTCACCCTTCCTTCCCAGAGTGTTGCCTGTACTCCCAGTGTGTTCTCTTCCCCTTGTGACTCTTACTGCAATACCTGGTTGTAAGACTGATTTGATAATTGCTTATTCTGTGTGACTATTCCCTCTGCCATTGTTCAGCTTCATCTCTAGAACTTTTTATTGTAGCCAAAAGTTTCCTGACCCGTCTTGGCCCTCAGGACAAAAGTCTTTCCTACCCACAGCCCCTCAGCCACTTAGAAAATAACTACTCTGAGGCTTATATTAATAACAAACTATTTGGCCTATGGCTCAGACTCAATGCCAACTAGCTTTTATAACTTAACTCAACCCATTTTTATTAATCTGTGTATTGCCACATGGCTTTACCTGTGTTATATTATGTTTTGTTTTGTGGATGGCAGCTTGCAGCGTCTCCCTGACTCCACCCTTTTTCTCCTTTATCTCAGTTTGGATTTCCTGCCTGCCGTTAAGCTTCCTTGCCATAGACCAAAACAGTTTCTTTATTAGCTAGAGGTAAGAAGACATATTTACTGTGTATAGAAAGACATTCCACATCATTTTATAGATTTGTTTTAGCTAATAAACCATATTAAAGTTCCTCTTGGAAGGTCTCAGGCCTCATCTTTGTGTTTTTTCATATCACTTCCCTTCTTCACTGCTCATTTCCTCTTTACCCTTCTAATATCTTGTGATTGTTTACATTGTTTGAATGTGTTCGTGTACACACACAGAGACACACACAACACACCACACACAGACACACAACACACAACACACACACCACACACACACACACAACACACAGACACACACACAGACACACATATAGACACATGCACACACACTCCTTTGTTGGCACTTTTTCTTTTTCTCCTTTTGTGTATTTTAAGTCACCATTTTTTTCTTGCGTGTGAGTTATCTACCATACTCTAACATCTTATTAAAGCCACTTACATTATTGTGTATTCTGATTACTGCCCAGCCCATTACACTTGTACAGTGTACTCAGTAAGTGAATTTAAAATTTTTTCTTATCTTATTTTGGGTTACTGTTGCTATGATGAAACACCATGAGCAAAACAACTTGGAGAGGAAAGAGTCTGGCTTCCACTTCCATATCCCTGCTCACCACTGAAGGAAGTTAGGAATTAGGAAGGAGCTCAAACAGGGCAGGTAGGGGCTAATGCAGAGGCCATGGGGGAGCTCACTGACTTGCTCATCATGTCTGTCTTAGCTTCCTTCCTACAGAATCCAGGACCTGTAGCCTAGGGATAGCACCACCAATGGTCTGGGCCCTACCCCATCAGTCACTAATTAAGAAAATGCCTTTCAGGCTTGCCCACAACCCAGTCCTAGGGAGCATTTTTCTCAATTGACATTTTCTCCTCTCAGATAGCTTAAGCTTATTTCAAGTTGTCATAAAACTAGCCAGCATAGCTCTATATAATTTTAATAACTAAACAATAGTATATTGTCTGGCTATTCTTAATTAGCCTAACCAATCTCTCAGTATTTAGCATTTAGGTTATTTTTTGTTTTCATTTTGTAAGGAAAATTTTTTTAACTTTTAAATTATATTTATTTTGTGTGTGTGTGTGTTATATTTGTGTGTGTGTGTGATGTGTGACACTGGCTTCAAATACAGTTTTCTTTGTGGTCTTCTGGTTTATTAATGAGCCTTTTTCAAGCCACTCTGTATAAAATAGACTTTTCCTCCATCCTACATTGATTTCCTTTCCATAGTATTTACTGCCACTACTGAGAATATATGCACATTTGTTTACTTGTGGCTGCTATTCCACAAGATTGTAATTCATGGCACAAAGACTGTATTTGTTCAGATTTCTTCCAGTGCTTAGAACAGCGGATTACAGCATGCTAGAAGAAGTTAGAAGATAATTTGGGGAGTTGTCTCTTTCCTTCTATCACGTGGGCCCTGGGGGTCAAACTCAGGCCATCAGGTTTGGTGACAAGCATCTTTGAAGAAGATGCCTTGAAGAAGTTTTATGTGTTTCGGTTTTGTACTAAAATATTTTTAGATATAGTCCTAGAGATTAAATAATTATATCTGAAGTGTGATCTGTGAAATTTTGATTTGATTTAAGCTTTACCAGGGGATACTTTAAAAATATAAATAGTGTTCAGTTTTATGCATTGGTATATAGTCTACAAAATTAATTCTAAATCTTACCAGCTTTTAAGAACAATTTTAAAAAGATTTATTGAATGTATACAAGTGTTCTGCTTACATGTATGAATCTGCCCCTGTGCATAACTAGTGCCTGTGGAGGTCGGAAGAGTACAGCAGATCCCCGTGACCTTGACTTATAGGCATTGTGAGCTGCCATGTGAGTGTGGGGACTCAAGCCCATGTTCTCGGCAGGAGCATCCAGTGCTCTCAGTGTTATGTGTTGACTTTTCTCTCCTCTGCTCTTCCCAGGATAGCGCTCCAGGTACTTCCTCTTGAGTGAGGACATCAGTAATCATGCTACTTTATAGGGTTGACACTGGGCCTCATCCGCACCAAAGGAACCACTAGGGAGTAGTAGATAATAAGCTTTTTTGTTTTCTTTGTGTGCTGGGGATCTGACTCTGAGCTACGTCTCACACACACCCCTGTTTGGGGCATGTTGGTTTGGTTTAGCATTTATGACTTACTCCTACGTCTCCTTTAATGCTGCAGAATGTGTGCATAATTTAACTTTAGGATTTCTCCTTTGGAGGGCTAGCTGTGGTGGCCAATACCTATCAGCTTATCACAGAGAGGCTGATACAGGAGGATCGTGTGTTTAGGAAACATGGTGAGACTACCTTCACCAAATTCTCTTTTCATATGTTCCATTTGATAGTAGTTTTAAGGTTTTGTGGATAGGCACATTCATACATAGGTAAGTTGAGACTGTATCAATAGTGACTGTCATTTCCTATGCATCTTCGCACTTACTGTATGTTTTGAAGAGGTACAGTATTTCCCCTGTATCTGCTCCAAGACCTCAGTCCCTACTTGCAAGTGGATAGGATCAAGCCCTGTATTGGCTGATTTTCTTATGCACAGATGTTTAACTTTTCTAAGTGTATCTAGTCCCTGTGCTGTCAGCTGCCATAGACAGCTGTGGTGACTTTGCTCATCTCAACTTCAGCGTGCATAAGACTCTCAGGCTTTTCTGTCTTTGCTATCAAGGTTTTAATCATTTAAAACCCTTTGTACACTTATGTATTTTATGTGTGCCTGTGTGAGCACATTTGTGTATCTCTGTATGTACCACAAAGACACAAACCTGTATGGAGTCAGGGGACAACATTTGGAAGCCTCTCTCCTACCATGTAGGTTTCTGGATCGAATTGATGTCCTTCTGGGCCATCTTGGTGGTGCCATCTTCGTCTCTTTAGAGAGTGTTCTCCTTTCTGTTTCCTGTGGGTCTCTTAAGCTTGTCCTTCCTTCTTATTCCTCTATTCTTAGGACCTAAGCCTCTGTTAGAGCATTCACTCACTCAGTAATAACTGACTCCATCTCCTTCCAGTGTACCATCACTTTTAGACTAGTTTCATGCCTCCTAGGAGCATGTCTAAAACTAATCCCCAGGCCTCTACCCTTTGCCTCCACTAGCATTGGCTTCCCTCACTGTCCACCACTTCCTGGGTTCCACTCTACCTTCACAGTTGACTTAGCTAGATTATGAGTAGCTTTCCTATCTTTGATAGCACTTTTCTTGAGACCTGCCCTAACTCCCCTCCTCCAGGCTGTCTGACCTTTCTTACTATGTCAGCTCCTGTTACTGGTCCTTTCTTCTGCCTTCATATTTATTTGTGTGTCCACATTTGCCTTATAATGTGCTTCATCTCATACTTTGAAAAAATAGTTTGGTCTCATTTGTGCTTTGTGTTTTTATCATGAAATTTTGTTTTTCTTATAGTGCTTATGAAGTATGTAGACTTTAAATTCTTCTAACTGCGGCGGAACAGACTGTAGCAGACAAAAACCCTGCTAAGAATAACTAGAAGAGCCTTATTTTTTAAAAAAATAAATAAATAATCATGTGAGAACACTGTAAGGTTACCAAGGCAGCCAGGGCTTCAGACATAGTGAGTTCATGGCAAAGGGAGGAAGCAGCTAGTAAGATGTAATAAGCAGAGTCTGATGTGTTCTCTTCATGGGCCTGAGGAAATAAAAAGTGTGCCTCAGGGTGCTACACAGCAGCCTGGTCTGAGAGGCTAGGACCCCTAAGGAGGAGTAATTCCCACCTGCTGTCTCTTGGGGCATATGCTGGCTGAAGTGGGTAGGGTAAAAGCCTGAGGAGCCTTGCAGAAGCCACTGAGAAACAGGAGGTCTTTTAGCTTTTCTTCAGTGTTGAGAAAGAAAATTTTCAGGATCTTCCGAGGAAGTTGGGTGTGGTGAATGCCCAGGATTCTCATTGGACCCCTGTGAGGTGAGAGCAAGGGTAGAGTAAGGTTTACAAACCAGAGGCTATAGGCAGCTTTGTCTGTTCCCATCCTGTTTACTCTCATTCTGACTGTGGAGAGCATGGTGAGCCTTAGCAGGGTGATGATGCCATCCAGAGCTGCTGTGTTCTTATGCACAGTGGATGGCATCTTAGCCTAAATCACCCAGCCAACTAAGAAGCTGGGAGAGAAGTAGACCTTGTAGGAACCTGTTAAAATAGTGTCCCACTTACATGGTAGTTTGTTTAGTCAGTCTCAATTTGAAGGGAGTGATCTGCAGTGAACATTCTTGTACTTATGTCTTTGCACACATAAATATCTTTAAGATACAGTATCTTGTGCCTGCTCCCTCAGTTTCTGTGAGTCCTTAGGTGTGTCAATCATGTGATTTAGAGGGCATTGTTCTCTTGGTGTCTTCCATTCCCTCTGACTCTTACACTCTCTGTTTTCTCTTCCTTGGGGTTCCCTGAGCCCCGAGGAAGGGATTTGGCTGAGTGATCCAAGGTCTCTTATTCCCTGCATGGTATCTGGCTGTAAGTCTCTGCATTTGCTCCCATTTGGTGTAGGAGGCTGAGCAGTGGTCTATGAGTAGAGTCATTTTATTGCTACTTCTTACTTTTTAATTTTGGATTAGTAGTGTTTGGTTTTCCTGTGATCCCGGTTCTTGGTCATAAGCAGTGTCAGGATCAGTTTCCATCTTGTGGAGTAGACCCTCAGTCAGATCAGAAGAAGGTTGGTCACTCCCACAGCCTTTGTGGCACCATTGCACTAGTTTATCTTGCAGGCAGGACACCACTGTACATCAGAGGATTTGTGGCTGGCTTGGTGTTTATGTTTCTCTTTTGGTAGCCCACGGAGTACTTTCCTATGCCAAAGATGCTAGAAAATAGAAGTGAACGTTCTGTGTAGACACCAGCTGGCTTCTCCATGTTTAAGGAGTTGTGTGGGTGTTACCTTCAGCAATAGGGCCTTATTGTCAGTTAGTAGAGAGTAACTTATAGTCTTAGCAACTACCTGGGCTGTTTGGGGATTCATGGAGGACTCCTTTGGACACCATCTCAGTTAGATGTAATCAAATTTCAGTATTGGAAGCTCCATTTGGTGACAAGAGATCTTCTTCATTATTGGACTATTTTCATTGAAATTGCTTTCGGATAGGTTTATATTTTAGGAAGTTTTACTGTGTTAGGTTTCCATGCTACTTCAGAGCCTGCATGGGTTTGCACTAGTTGGGGTCGGAGAGACAGAAGGGGAAGTAGACACATGCCCCCATCCTTAACTCAGAAATAGTCTCCAGTTGATAACCACTTGCAAATATAAATTAAGTTTCCTCAAAGTGAGTTTCCCTAGGGAAACAACCTACTCCTAAAGAATAGGCATGTCCAGCAGTAGATGTTCAACAGAAAATTATCTCTGAGGCATCTTTGGAGGTTCATTGTCTTATAGTGTCTTGGCAGGACTCTTTTTTTAAATTTAATTTTCTTATTATTTTAAATTTTTATTTATATATTTTTCTCTCCTTTTACCCAACAGGCTTTGTGTATATGTTATGTACTCCAGTGTAGTGTTTTTGTGGGATTTCTGAGTGTGTGAGCAGAAGGCCCGGCTTCCGTGCCTTCCCTGAGCCCCTGTCCTTCTGTCGATCTCCGTTGTCCAGTTCCAATGTGTTAGATTTTGTTTATCTCATTCTATTGTTATCCCATAGAAGCCTGTGTGTTTTCTTAAGAGACAGAAACTGGTGGATCTGGATGGGCGGGGAGGTGGAGAGGAGCTGGAGGAGGCTGTAATCAGGAGTGTAATGTAAGAAAAAACTATTTTCAATTTAAAAAAAGATAACAGTATCCTTACAAGCTCTTGTTTGTATGTGGGGATATGTTTCAGCTTCCCAAGTGCTGGGACTAACAGTGTGAGCCATGGCTTCGTCTGTCTGCTCTGTCTTTCTGTACCTGCCTTAAATACTTTATTCGATCAGTTAAGGCCTGGCACCACCACTGCCTGCCTGGGAGCCTGGAACTTCCTTCTGTAAACTAAGATGACCTCAAACTCAGATTTTCTGGGATTAAAGGCATAGGTCACTACTCCTGTATATTCCCTGTGCTGGGATTAAAAGTGTGAGTTACCACTGTCTGATCCTCCTAGACTGACTGTGGGTAGATCCCTCTGATATCTCTGACTGCTTTTATTATATTTGAAACATATCCCCGCATTTGTACCAGACTTTCTGATCTTTTCCAACCTGCTCCAATAAAGTATTTTTTTAAATGGTTTTTATAGTTTGTATAACCGAGGCTGTAATTTCCTTTGTTAGGGGTGTGTGTGTTAGTATGTGAGAGCACAGAATCTGAATCCAGAGTGCCTGGGTTTCAATCAAGGTTTTCTTATAGCATTAGGGCATTAGCAAATTAAAATTTCTGTCCCTCAATTTCTTCATCTGGAAAATGTAATAAAGACACAGCACAGAGGCATGATTAATGAGTTAGACATGTCCAGCACACCCGAGTCCCACACATTGGCCATTGTTGAAGGGTGGTTTACCTTTAGCCTTGTATCAGGTAAGTAAGGACAGTGGCTAAGAAGAGTAAGAGAGGAAAGTTGAGAGCATTTCAGGCGCAGACATGGGCACAGGTTAGTTTGACTAGAGCCATAGGTCTTGGTGTAAGGAAGGGATGAGGTGATACAAACCACAGAGGTGGCAGAGACTGCATCTGTGACTGTCTCTTATTGTATTGAAATGTAAGTGGTAAGTTCCAACTCTGATGGTTACAGACAATTGTCTCTTTATGTTTAAAGAGAATGCAGCACTCCCAGTTAACCAGTTTTCAGCAGATATTAATCTACCCATGTACTTGCATGGTGGTAAATAACTCTCCAAACACTTTAACAACTTACAGTTTTTTGAATTCATTGTTTTATATCATTTCTATAGTTGTAAGATGTGGTTGTATTATAAAATTACAAATAAGGAAATTCATGCCAGTCAAGGACACAATAACTAATCAGTGAGAACATTCTCACTAAAATATAGGACTTAATAGGTCTTAAGATTCAATAAATCTAAAACTTTTATTTTATTCTGCTACATTCATAAGAAATCAAACTTGTGATGAGGATCCATAGTCACAGTTGGCTTTGGCCTTGGGGTTTTTAAGCTAGCATCTTCAGTACAGTAGCCTATGGTTCTTTTTTCTAATACTATATTGAAGGACTTGAGAGATGGCCTAATGGTTAAGAGCTTTGGCCTCTCTTCTGAAGGACCCAAGTTCAGTTCTCAGCATCCAAACAGCAACTCACAACTGTCTCTAACTCCAGTTCCAGGGGATCAAGTGAACCACCCACAATCTCAGATACTCACCAGGAACATTTACAGGATTCAGCATGTGGTTGAGCTCAAAGCTATGATCTAGGGCAGTGAAATAATACTGACAAAAATCAACAGAAAACATTCTGCAGGTCAAAACTGGGGGAAGTTAGGTATAGGCTTCCATAGATTTTGCTCAGTGGGGGCATGCAAAATGTGTATTATTCCCCCAGCAAAGAAAGAGGGGCAATGTGTGACTGTTGCCAATCAGGGAATCTAGGCTTACTACGTAGGGCTTTTATAAGGAACGGATCATATACACTTTCTGTTGAGTATGTACCAAAATTTCATACTCCTATTAGATAAGCAGGTGTTTCTAGAGTCAGTGAGGTGCAACAAACCACTCACTCTTACTGGTAAAGTCAGGGAGGATAAGAGCCTACCTGAAGTCCAAGTTCAAGGCATCAGCCAAAGGCTAGTAACTTTGAAGGCAAGTTTTCATAATGACAGGTAGTTAGGTCTGCAGTATCTTTTTGGCAATATGTTACATGTTTTTATTATAAAACTTTTGTTTTGTATTTTTCAGACAGGGTATTATTGCAAATCCCAGGCTGATCTTGGCTCATTATGTAATCTGGGCTGGACTGGAATTCATGAAGATCTTTTTCCAGTTCATTAACTACTAAGGTTACAGATATATCACACACACTAGGTCCATTGTAAGGATTCTTCATTGATTGCTAACACTAATACTACTTATAATTATGGGATGTTTTCCTTCGAGATAGATTAGTTTTTGAAAAGGCATTATACTTTATGGGGGAGGGGGTCCCTGCAGGCTTTACAGATGTCAGGGAAACAATCCAGGTGAGCGGGAGTGAAACTCAGTTCAGCCCATGTTAGGTAATTAGTACTGGCCCAACCTTCAAGAGTCTGAGTTGGCTTATTTTAGCCATATTAAAACAGAATTCTGGTATCAACTCAGTCCCATGATATAGCAGAGCTTCAGACTAGTTTACATTAGACTTTCTTAGAAAGTACATTTGTCTTCTTTCACCAAGATGGGTACTGTTGTCTCGGAGATAGTACCAGGATGTCGGGTCTAGGGAAACATAACGCCTGTGGGTGTTAGGATCGGCCTGGCCCTAAGATAACAACAGAAGTCACTTAGACTGTCGAAAAGCACAAATGACATCACTCATAAGGATGACACTTATGGCCTAGAAGCAATGCTCAAGACTTAGGAGCAACAAATCTAGGATAAGCCAAACATACGTTCTAGGGGACCATGGCAGAGCATACCTCAGCAGATAGCAAGGGATCACCAGGTTGTAAACTACACCCTTTCCCAGCATTCCAGAAAGACAGATCAAATTTTCTTTGATGAGACAATATTGTGTGTTTCACTTTTCCTGGCTTCTTCAAGGCTTATCTGTGTGTACAAGGACCTCTTGCCCTCTACATTACTTTAAAAAAATATGGAGACAGTGATTATTATTATTATTATTATTATTATTATTATTGATGTTGTGATGATTATAGCTGGCCTGATACCCAAGTTCTTCCTGTCTCACCCTTTGGGATGTTGAGATTACAGGCATGCTTAGTTTAGCATTTTATATTTTAAAATTATTATAACCCAGTATTAAGATGATTTATGTCAATTCTAATGTTAGTGGACATATGATGGCACCCTACTGTTGTCTTCTGATTTCAAACAATTTAGAGGAATAGTAAGATATAATAGATCACAATAGTGTGGTCTAATTGCGTATGAGATAGGCTGGCCAATATTTTGATTGACATTTTATAGATAAGGAGACTGAGGCAAAGAGAAGCTTTGACATTCCTGATACTTTCACTTAATTGGCAGAGCAAGTGTCTAAACCTGGTACTACGAGCTCACCAACAAGGATGTGATGCGAGATGCTGGGTTTCTGTATAGCCTTACAAGAACTCTTTAATAGATGTTCCAAAGTAAATTTAGCTTTTAGTGGAATCTGTATATAAAAACAGCAAGGTCTGTGTTTCTTATAAGTTTAACTGCTAATAAAACCAAGTTATAAGGTAAGGAGCGTTACACCACTAATATCAGCTATAATCTTATATTTAATTATGTTATATTCTACTGCCTGAAATAATTAACAAAATTTTCACTCTCCTTATACTATTGGATCCTTATACCCTATAGTGAATGATATCATTAATTAGAATTGTTTTACTATTATTATGATTTTATAGAAGAGGAAATTGAGCCCGACTTACCCAAGGCTCTGATTCTTGAGTCAAGTTTTAAGTTTTAGATTATTTACAAGATGAGGATATTAAATACTTGAGACTTGAAAATTTTATTTACTTTTGAAATTAGTGTATACTAGTTATATAAAATATTAGAATTCATTGTGTGATAAATAACCAGCAAGAACTGTTTTAGACAGAAAAAAAATTTCTAACAGTAAACTACATTGCTATTTTTTTCCAAGCTATCACTAAAGTATTTTTATCCGCTTGTGTTGGATAGTAGTCTTATTTATAAGCCTGAATAAGATTATGTTCCTTATGTTGCTCCTCAAAATACTTAGAATTTTAAAAAGTGAATCTGAGAAGACTGTTATGGTTATACCAGAAGGAACCATGATAGAATTGATTATGTCTTGGTCTCAAGGTCTTCCAAATATGATACAAAATGTAGAAGCCATAAAAGGACAATTTGAGGCCAGACATGGTATATATAACTTTAATCCCACTTCTAGTCCTTGAGAGACTGAGGCAGGTGGATCTCTGAGTTCCAGGCAAAGAGCCCATCTTAAACAAACGAACAGACAAGCCAAAAACCCAGTTTGAGGTCTGCATTACTTAAGAGTATCTACCCTAACATATCCACGTAAATGATGGATAGGAAAAGTGTTGCTCCTCAGATGGTGTGACTTACACAGAGGGACTTTAACAAGTCAGGAAGATGAGTTTGTGTGAATAATAAAGAAAACATCTCAAAGGAAATGTAAACTATAAACTACTCTTGTTTGTTGCTGTGTTTCTATCTCTCTGTTTTTTCTCTTCTTGGTTGTACTAGCTCCTGGCTTACTGATTACTTCAGAGAAGTCTATGAAAACTGCAAACAGCCAACCTTGTCAGTTGTAATAAGCAGAAATCTATATTTGCAAATTTAATCAGGGAAGGAATTTAATGAGAGAGAATATTGAGTAATAATTGACAGTTGCATAGCTAGAAAGCTCAGCTTGGAAAATGGTAGCCAGTGTTAGAGGTTTTATAGTATGGATTCTTTGAAACTGTTTGAAATGTCTTTGTAATGTAGTATATTATAAATTACAAATATAAAACATGAATATTTTGATTATTTCTTCTTTTCTTTAAGTAATAAATACTCTATCCATTGGATAGACACACATATATGTAAATACGATCATATATATTTTTTTACTGCCTTTCTGGTTTGCCTGGTGTGTATTTTTAGTTTTGGTATATTAAATTTCTTAATATAATCTTATATTAATTTCTCAATTTATAGTCAAAATTTATCAAGTTTTGCTTGTTTGGTGTGCTGTAGTTTCATACAAATTCATGACTTATCTTTTTAATGAATTTTGCATTTTAGGTAAGTTAGGAAGTATACTAGTATACTAGTTTCCTTTCTGTCATAAAATACTGACCAAAATCAAGTTAGGGTAGAAAGGAATTTATTTTCAAAGCCTATTCGAGCAGGAACTTGAAGCAGAAGCCATGGAGGAATACTCTTTACTGGTGGCTCACGTACAGATTCACACTTAGCTTTGTGTACAGCCTAGGACCACCTGTTCATAGAATGGTGATTGGACACACTCCCACAGTGCACTGGGCCCTCCTGCATCAATTCACATTCAAGATCGTCTCTCACAGACATGCCAGGAAGATTTTCAGGAGGGGCACTCTAATGCTTTCTGTAGCAGGGGAGACTGGCTCTAATTTGGGGAGCATTGCCCTTTTCATCATTAAATCATTTCTCTTTTTACTCCTATTAAAGTTTCTCTTCCACGTTTGTCTTGGACCTGTGGTACTGTGTTAAGCAGACCATTGAGACCCACAGTTGCTTACCTCAGTTGTAGAATAGGACAATGCCTACTGTGATGTTTTTGTGAAAGTATCTTACCTGTTATTGTTTTTCTGTGATGAGTGTTTGGCCTGCATGCATTTTGTACATAATTTGTTTGTCTTGTACCTGTGGAGATCTGAGGACAACTCGGATCCCTTGGAACTGGAGTTGCAGATGGCTGTGAGTCTCTGTAGCTTCTGGGAACTGAACTCAGGTTCTCTGGAAGAGCAGCTGACGCTCCTCACTGCTGCGCCATCTCCAGCCCGTAAAGAACTTTTAAAAAGGACCTCTTGCTATTTTTCTTTTTAAAAGCACCAGCTTTTAAATGCACCCTCCTTTTGGGTTTGATTGAAATTGTCATCAGGTCTTGAAGGGGGCGAGAATGATAGATTGTTTGTCTTCCAAACTGAGGGTGGAGTGTCTTCTTAATGTGTGGAGACTTCATGTCACTGTTTCTAAGTGTCTAACTTATTCTTCAGTATGCTTTTTATATTTGAGACAACTGAAAAGGACAAAGGCTTTTGAAGAACTTAGTTTTTCTATAGCCAGCACTGGGAGGTAGAGTTACCAATAAGTACTATTGCTCTATTTAGAACACTAAACATCCAGAGGATATAAGCTGTTGTCATATTTACAGAAATAAAGTGTGTGTCCCTTAACCCTTTTAAAATAGGTTCTTGCTCTGTAGCTCAGGCTGTTCTTAATTTATGACAGTCCTGCTTTCAGCTCCTAAGTGCAGGGATCCCAGGCATGTACTATCATGCTTGGCTCTTCCCTTTTGATAACATTTAAGACTTACCTTTTATTCCTATCCTAAAATTTCATTTTTATTGTCCATTTGCATAACCGCCATATACTTTATGCATCTTAGAGACCTCATGTCTTTGATTTAGAAATATATATGGAAAGGAGAGAAGGTAGAATTTTAGATGAGAAAACAGTATACAAATTTTAATGTATATAGTTTCTGTTTTATGGTTAATTAGCCAAGGATTGAGCAGTGTGTGATTTTGAAAAGATAATCAGTTATTGGAGCACCTTGAAGAACATGTTGGGAAGTAGTGATTTTGTTCCATAGGCTTATAAAGCCACTGAAAGCTTTGGGGGGCTGAAGAAAGTAAGTTATATAGTGAAAAATACAAAGCCTGTATGCACACACCTGTATATCTGTGTGTATGTGTGTGTGATGTGTGACATGGGTTTCAAATACAGTTTTCTTTGTGGTCTTCTGGTTTATTAATGAGCCTTTTTCAGGCCACTCTGTATAAAATAGACTTTTCCTCCATCCTACATTGATTTCCTTTCCATAGTACTTACTGCCACTACTGAGAATATATGCACATTTGTTTACTTGTGGCTGCTATTCCACAAGATTGTAATCATGGCACAAAGACTGTATTTGTTCAGATTTCTTCCAGTGCTTAGAACAGCGCTTACAACCTTTAGTAAGTATTGACTTAATGAATGAGTGACTATTCAATTTAAGATACCCATACTTTGAGTCAGGCATGACGATAGCACATGCCTTTAATCCCAACACAGAGGCAGAGGCTGGCAGAGTTCAAAAGCAACTTGGTCTACATAGTGATACCAGGACAGCGGGAGCTACATATTGAGACTCTGTATCAAAAACAAACAGACAAACTAACAAAACATAATTTTTTTAAATGTGATTTAATGTGGCAATCAGTGGTAGGATACTTGTCATGGTTTCTTCTTACAAAACTCTATTTAAAAGTATTTTCCTTTTCCTCCAGAGTTTATATTCAGAGCACCAGTGAAATTAAGCAAGCCCGGAGAACTTCGTGGGGAATTTGAATGCCTAAGAAAGGTACAGTGTACATGTTAGCACGGCATTGATTTTCTTAAAGTTAAATGAAATATTGACATTAAAGAATGCTTACTTTGGGTCACTATCTTTCTGCAGACTATGTTATAACAGCCTAGATGGACTTAAAGCTACACTAGAAGTAAACTTAGTAAGAACCCAGTTGTCTTTTCAGATAGCTGATAGGAGCTATCACAAGCCACCAAGAAAGATGTTCTTGACATTTAGCACAGCACTTGCTAATAATTGTGTTATTTTTCCTCTTAAGCACTTCTAGGTACTTGTAACTTCTGTTCTTTTTATAGCTTTTACTTCATTAAGTACGCCAAGAGAATTGTAATGGAGGCCATAGGGTATATGAAACAGTCTCTTAGTTACAAAAGATTTACTACCAAGGAAGCTTTATAATTGTGTTGTCATAGCCCCCCCTCCCCCTTTTTTTTTAGCATTGGAGTTTGGACCTAGGGCATGGTGGATACACTCTGCCACTGAACTCCTGCTCCAGCCCGAAACTGTTGCTTTTCCTGTTTTGATTTCAAACTGTCTGAGACTGGCCTATAGGAGTCTGAGGTCAGCCCTCCGAGTCGCCCCCACACTCCCACTGCTCACTTGGGCTTGTAGTTAATTAGGTAATTCTGCATGCGGGCATTTACCTTATAAAGGTAAATCAGAATAGACACTGATGATGAATAGAGGCAAGATGTAGTGACCCTTTCCCTCAGAGTGTCAAATGTTTGGAGGGAGTGGCTCCAGGGGGCAGGGTTTACTGTGTCTGACAGTAATGGAAGGGTACAGTCACTCACGGGAAGGGCATGGCTGCAGGTGCCATGTGGTTACAGAAGCATGGGGCAGCTGTTTGTCATATTTCTACAAGTGAGACAGGAAGTAAGGCTGGCTAGACACTGTAGCAGTTCACTTTGTCCATCTAACCATGTACACATTCATGTGCAAGCACGTACACACACACACACACAAACATGGAGTCTTCAGTGTAAATAAAATGGTATGTTTTTATTATTCAGATGTTTACTGAGCACTAGCTCTGAGTCACTGGGAATTCAAGGTAGAAGAAGACACACACGGTTCCTGTCTTCAGAGAGATTCCTTTGTAAGGGTAGGACAAGAAAGAAGCAAGTATGTTCTAACATAATAAAGCAGTCCGAAGTATCAGAAACAGTGGGAAGGAACATGAGAGCAGTTTTGGAAAGAGTGGTTAGAGAAGTTACCTCCTCAGAGGCAAGAATGAGTCCTTAAAGAGGCAAAGCCAGGGAAAGCATGAGAAGTCCCTGCAGAGGCCAAGGACTCAGAGTCTGAAGCATACACACATGAGTAGGGTGAAAGCAGGTAAGGGGTCCCAGGAAATGGGTTGAGAGAGCTCAAAGAAGATGTAGTTAACGTGGTAAATAGCCTAATGAGATGTAATTTAAAAGTGTCTCTGGTTACTGTGTGGGAAATAGAATAAGGAGTAAATAGTAAAAACTAAAATAATAACTCAAAGGAGGTAAGAATAGATTTTTTCTTTTGTTCCTGCAATAAAAACAGAGAATGACTGAGTTAATGTAAATATGTTAACTAGCTTACTCTCTACATGTCCTATGATATCATGCTGTTCACCTTAAATACATCATTAAAAATTAAGATAATAAGACTTTGATTATCCTCAGGTAACACAAACACGGGAGGCAGGTAGATGAGGGCAGACCGAGCACAGCAGCTCTGTGACTCAGGGCTATAAGCTGCTTTGATTTTCTCTTTACATATCTTTAGGAGTGCTGTTTTCCTTGTGGGAGCTGGGTGAGCCACATCTATTGAGGGAATTGGGTCCTTTGAAAGAGCTTTCCCTGGTTCATCAGAATTTTAAATTCTAATGCCACAGATCCCTGTTGCTAGGAAACCTGGGAAGTATAGCATTTTAGCAGGTACGCTGGTTTCCTGCCTAATTCAGAATTTCTTTAGTAAAAAAAGAGAGCATGGATACTGGCTGGGAACTTGGCAGTATCTGCCTCATACAATAGAAATAAGACCAACTAGAATACTTTTTGTTGTAAGCAACGTTAAGTTAAACCAAGGTTAAAATTTCGCTAAAAGTCTGGTAGGAAGGATACAGTAAGTTAGATGTATAGAGGGAGTTATTAGAGCTGCATGGTGCTGTTTGTTCTTGGAATCCAGGTCTTACTGTGTAGTCCAGGTTGGTCTTGTACTCAGTCCTTCAGCCTCTGGAGAAGAATTTATAAGTATGTGGCCCTGAGCCCACTAGTTATGAAGGCTTTGGGTCTGGATCTAGGTTTACTAAAGGAGGGACTTGAAATCATAGTGGGCGTGAAGATAATGAGATGTCAGTCTCATATCAAGAAAGAACTGCAGGAGTTAGGACCACTAGCAGAGGAGTAAAGTCGGAAAGCAGGGATATGGTGATCTAAATGGGAGAGGCTTAGAGGGAAGTGATTTTAGGAGTCTCTCTCTCTCTTGTGTGTATGTGTGTGTTATATTTAAAAAATGTGTTTGTGCCTTAGTATGGGTGTGTACATGTGAATGTAGATGTCTGCAGAGGTCAGAGGTGTCCTAGCTCCTGGAGCAGGGTTACAGCTAGTTGTGAGCCTTTTGACAGGGGTTCTGGGAACTGAACTTGGGTCTTCTGCCAGAGCAACAAGTGCTTATAACTGTTGAGCTAACTCTCTGGTCTCTGAAGCTGTGTTTTTAAAAATCCCTTTCATTATCTTTCTGCTTTAAACTATAAAATATAATCTATTCCACTAGAATCTGAACATCTTAACTCAATCTATTTGGCTATATATGTTTGTATGTGTGTTTGTATGTATGTATGTTGTATCATAGCCTAGATTTAAACTGGCTTTTTTCTTATTTGTTTGCTTATTTTAGAAAACACTTGCAACATCCTAGGCAGCTTAAAACATCTTTTGTCATATCGCAGAAGCAGCAGCTTGTTGGCTTATTTTAAAATGTTTTTTTCTGTAATGTTTTAAGTATAAATGTTTATTCAGTTCTTGATTATCTAATCCTAAAGCCTCTTCTTTATGAACAGTGATTTATGTAACAGTGTCCTTGGCTTGTGATAGGACTGAATGCATTTTAAGATTTCTAGTGTTCTTATGTCTAGTCTATCTTCTATTTTTTTCTCCAGAACATTGCATACGGTTTGAGAAAATGCCCGTTTCTGACATGTGCTGGTGTTCTTTCTAGAGACAGAGAAATAGTGCAGGGCCTATTATCTAAGAACAGGCAAACGCCTGGTACAAGGAAGAGAAACCCCCCAAGAGAGTGTACTTGATTCCTCACTACACAAGGGGAGATTATCTCTATAGGTTGGATGCTTAAGCTTGAAGAGCACTGGTTAAGGTTGTAGTCCCCTGTTGCTATTTGCAACTACACAGATGGGAAGAAGCTTTTTCAAGTAATGTACTTTCTGGAGAAAATGATACACATAAGAAATTCAGAGTGCAATCAAATTTAGAGTAACAAGTTATCTTATGTTATTTATGAAATATTATATTTTGCCTTGCTACTTTTATGTTATGAGACAGTATCAATACTTATAAGATTACTATATTAATATAATTATTTTATGGCTTAGAGAATAATTTAAAGTTATCTGAATGTTATTTGAAATCAAACAAAGGAATCATCTACCTGCAACTATTTAGCCTCTAGTATAAATAAAATACTTTGTTAAATTATTTGATTGATTAGACTTTTAGTAGTTTAAATGAAAATGTCCCCATTGGCTCATTAGGACTGGCACTATTGGGAGGAATGGTGTTATTGGAGGAAGTGTGTCACTAGGAGTGGGCTTTGAGGTCTCAGAAGCTCAGCCCAGGCCTAGTGTGTCTCGGTCTCTTCTGCTGTCTGTGCATCCCGATTTAGGACTCTCAGCTCCTTCTCCAGCACCATGTCTGCCTGCATGCCACCACACTTCCAATCAAGATGATAATGGACTAAATCTCTGAACTGTAAGCTAGCCCCAATTAAAAGTTTTTCCTTTATAAGAGTTGCTATGGTCATGATGTCTCTTCACAATAATAAAACCCTAACTAAGAAGTTGGTACCAGAGACCTGGGATATTGCTGTGATAGGCCTGATCATGCTTTTTGGGAGAAGAATTTGAATTTTGGGACTCTGGGTTTGAAAAGCAGTTAAACATTTTAAGTAGGGCTTAATGGACTATCTAGAAGGAACAGGGAAGACAGTAGCGCTAGGATGATTTGAACTGTGGGGACCCAGCTCAAGAGGTTTCAGAGAAGATTATTAATATGTGACCTATAGACCCTGGCTGCTTTCTGCCCTTGGTTTTTTTTTTTTTTTTTAAAGCCCGCATGGGTTGAAGAATTATGGATGGACAGCTTTGGCATCAGACATTTCAAAACAACCTAGTATTAGCTGTGTTGCTTGGTTATTAGTGGCCAGTCTTACGCAGATCTATATCAAAAGGAGCAAGCTGAGCAAGGAAAAAATACAAAACATGGAGTCTGAGGGGAAGAGGAACACCAGGAAAAAGTTTAAAGAAAAGCTAATGCCAAATAGAGTAGAGAGAGTGGTGACGTCAGGGCAAGACCCCACCCAGCTAAGCTTCCATCTTGTGATAAGGAATTAAAGAGTTTTGGTCCAGGCATGGTGGTACATGCCTTTAATCCCAGCACTCAGGAGACAGAGGGTGGCAGATCTCTGAGTTCAAGGCTAACCTGGTCTGCAGAGCAAGTTCCAGGTCAACCAGGCTTAGATAGTGAAGGAACTATCGAAAACAGAAAGCTGGTGAAGATGTAGTTGAAGAAGGAGGCCGTGTTCCAGCCCCAGCAAGCAGCAGAACTTGGCAGGGGAGACCACGTGGTTCTGGCTAGAAGAAAGGCATATGGCATCTCCCTCCACTACTAAGGAAAGCCACTGGAGCCAGGCCTGTGTCGGGTGTCTTTGCATGGAGGTCTAGAGAGACCATTGTGTGAAGTTGTGACGGTAAAGCCTGGATTGCCTTGGAGACTCCACAGTGTTGAAGATGCCAGAGCCGTGAGATATCTGCCAAGGAGGGCTGCTAACAGGGAGTGGAACCAGCCCAAGAGAGAATTGCATTGCAGTTAACAAAGCTAAAAGGAATTGGAGAACTGAAGAAGGATCTGATATCAGGCATGGAGATCCAGAGCTTGGAGTTTACCCACCTGATTTTTGGTCTTGCTTTGGTTCAGAGCTTCCTACCATTTGGAATGGTAATGTGTATCTTGTGCCGTTATATGTTGGAAGTATGTGATCTGCTTTTTATTTTGATTTTACAGGGGTTACAGTTAAGAGATTGCATGAATCTCAAAAAAAGAGACTTTAAACTTTAGACTTTTAAACAATGCTGAGATTATTATAGACTATGGGGACTTTTGAAGTTAGACTGAATCCATTTTGCATTATGACACAGCTATAACCCTGTGAGGACCAAGGAGTGGGATGTTACCATCGAATGAAAGTGGCCCCATATGTTCCTAAGTCTTTACTGATTCCTTGGGAATTTCACATCATGCACTCCGGTCCTGCTCACCTCCCAGCCCTCCATATCTTGCCCTAGCCCCTGCAATATGACTCTTTGACCCCCACAAATTAATTTAAAGCCAAACAAACAAAACCACCTCACTCCTCTATCTTTCCAGCACCGCTTCATTCATCCCAGTGGCGCTGGGAGCTGCAGTGTGTCATGCAGTGCATCCACTCAGCCCCACCCACAAAATGTTCATTTCAACGAGTCCTTGGTTTGGTTCAACCTTCTGGCTCACCATCATCACTGAACCCTCACTGAAACTGCCCTGAGTCATGGAAATCCTGTGGTTATCATGCCAAAGAACCAGTCCTTTAATACACTCTATCAGGTCATAGATGCAGTAGATGTTAAGAGTAGCCCAACCCGAGGCCTAGGATGTGGATCTGGGCAGTAACTGAGTTGGTTGGTCCTGGCCACTAGGACCACCCCTCTTAGGTGAGGGGCAAAGCTAAGCTGAGGCATCTTTACAGCCCTTATAAAAATACTTTTTTTTTTTTTTTTTTTTTTTAAAACAGGGTCTCTCTGTGTATTCATGGCTGGCCCAGAACTTAATATGTAGACTAGGCTAATCTCATACTTATAGAGATCTGTCTGGCTCTGGCTCTCTGGCTCTGAGTATTGGGATTGAAGATATGTGCCACCATGCTTGATTCACTGGCCCTTTTTTAAATTATGAATCTACTTATTTATCTTAGGCTCAAAATGCAGATATTTGTCAAATGACATGAAATATGCATTTAATATTAATCCAAGCTGAAAGACAATATTGCAGAGCCAACTGCCTGACTCCAAATCCTACTTTTGCTACTTACTAATATGTGAATTTTGGCAAACTATATAATAATCTTTGCATATTTCAGTTGCCTGATCTTTAAAACGGATACCAGAGTCCCTAGCTTACCTTTGTTGTGAATAGCATGGACACATGGGAATCTATATATAAGTATCAATTCTTCTTACTAAAACTAAAACTTAAAAAAGAAAAAAAAAGAAAGAAGAAAGAGTTGCTCCCAGCTGCTGCTGTTGTTCTGCTTGGGTAACAAAGGAAAGACTTTGAGAAGTTGTGGTTGTAAGCTGGAGCTGGTGCTGTGTAGGCGGGTAAATAGCCTCTCCTTCAGGCTGATGATTTGAGCATCTTTTCTTTGTTTGTTTCTTGCCTTTTGTATGTTATATCAGATGGAATAGCTGCAAATTTTCTTGCCAGTTTTCAATTTTTTTTTGCTTAATTGTATAAGATCTTTGTATAGTCTAGATTCCATTCTTTTCTCTGCACCATAAGATATGGGTGTAGGGCATTTTATTAATTAGAGATTGATTGGGGGGGGGATCTAGCCCATTTTGGGTGGTGCCATCCCTGGGCTGGTGGTTCTGAATTCTACAAGAAAGCAGACAAAGCCAGCCATGAAGAAGAAGCCAGTAAGCAGCATCCTCCATGGTCTCTGCATCAGCTTCTGCCTCCAGGTACTGAGAGGGAAGGAAACCCTCTTCTCCCAGGTTGGCCATGGTGTTTCATCACAGCAATAATAATCCTAAGTAACACAACCAGTATATTGGGTTTTTTTCTAAATTTAACAGCAAAATAAGAATCCACAAGCCTTGCTTTCCAAATCTGTTATTAAATAAATTAAAAGGCAAAACAAAGATTAGGAGAAAATATTCTCAAATGTGTATCTAGCAGTGAACTTGTATCCAAAATATATCAGATATTCTTGTACATGCTAATAAGATAGTGAGTAAATAAATAAAATAATAAAAGGGCAAAAGGTCTGAACAGACGTTTCACAAAGAACATAGCCTATTAAGGACATGAAAAGACAGCATAGTTAGCCATCAGGGAAATGCTAATTAGAACCACGGAGAGGGCACCTTATAGCCTCTCCCATGGCTGAAAAGACCACATGTAAGAAAGGATGTGAGCATCTGAAACAGCTGGAGCTTCACATCTCGCAGGTGGGACTTTACAGTGATGTACCGGCCATGGAAAACATTTTTAGCAGAGTTTATGTATTTTAAGCTGCACTTTCTAATATTTGAGTAAAATTTAAAAATGTATGTTTATGCAGTGAAATAGGTCTTACTAATATAAAGGATGTCTAATAACATATTTATTTATATATGTTAATATATATAAATTTATATAAATAAATCTCAAAAACAAACTGGACAACTGACAGAGAATTGTAGAAGCGTGCTCTCTCTTTCTCTCTCTCTCTCTCTGTATGTGTGTGTGTGCTCAGGTACCTACAGAGGCCAGAGGATATTTTATTTTATGGAGCTGGACTTACAGGCAGTTGTGAAGTGCCTGTCGTGGGTGCTGGGAATTGCAGCAAACACTGTTAGCCATCACTGAGCCATCTCACCAGCTCTAACATGGCTGATTAAAAAAAAAAAAAAAGAAAAGTCATACAAGAGTGATACAAATTGGAATTTTCTGTATTTAGTCTCTATGGGAAGAAAATTATGTATTTATGCACACAGGTATGTTGTAGTTGACTTTTAGTCCATTGTCTTTTGCAGAACCTAGGTAGTTTATAAAGATGGAGGATTATTTGGAGATGGCACAGTGCAGAAGCATGGTTCTTGCATCTGCTGACTGTGTGTTGAAGGCTTTCACCCTGTTGCGACATGGCAGAGGCAGCCACACAGTGGTGGCTTGAATGCTCTGTCCCCTTTACTTAGGCATCTGGGGAAGTTTAGGAGGCCTGGCATTGCTGGAGGAGTCTGTCTCTTGAGGATTAAGAGCCACAGGCCTCTGCTCCACCATCATAGACCCCACTCTAACCACAGCCCAGATAAACTCTTGTAAGTCGCTTTGGTCATGGTGTTCTATCACAGTAGCAGGAAGTGATCAATACCCATGTTAAGACAGCAAGTGTGCTAGCATAGTGCATCTCTCTCTCTTATTATGAAGTTACTAGTGTGATCAGGATCTCTGCATCCATTAATATGCAAATATGAGGGTTGCATTTCAACACGTGGACTTCGGGTGAACACATTTAAGATGTAACACAGACATGTAGATACACGTATGTGTATGATTCATGCTGACAATCCTAAGAATATTGATAACTCCTAGAAGCGGGGTGAAGATGTGAATATCCATCTGATAAGAGGATGAGCAGGTAGTGAGCTTAGGAAAGGTGCTCTGCAGGGTTGTTATCAGAGGATGCAGATTGGAGTCATGATGCAGTACCAGCCCACAGGATGGCAAGAATAGAGCACTGAGTGCTGAGAATCTGGGAGCCACTGCTGTCCTCCTACACTGAGGGGCTGTGGGTGGGAGTGCAGTTGATAACCAACTTACAAAACTGGCAGTGTGCCCATACCTTATGACTCTTAGTGTCTCTAGATACTATTCTGTGGTATGCACAGACCTAGGCAAGTAGTTAAGAATATGGGCTTATCTCGAAATAGCCACAGACTGGAATGTCCAGTATCTATGAAGAATAGAATGATTAAATTGTTTTGAAACCAAACAATAGAATACAAAAAACAAAATGAGATGGAACATGTGGAGCTAAGTTTCACAGAGTGATCAATGAAGGTTGGCAGTCAAGAAGCATAAAACTCGACATTTTTAAAATTCAAAACTAGGCCAAGTATAGGCACATGCCTATGCTCCCAGCATTAGGAGCTGAGAAACTGAGATGGTAGGCTGGAGAGTTCAAGGCCAGCTGGGCTCTAAAGTGAGATGCTTCTCCCTCTTCCAAAAAAAAAAAAAGCAAGTAGATATAATGATTTTTGATAGAACCAAACAGGACTGACCAAAAAAAAAAAAAAAAAAAAAAAAAAAAAAAAAAAAAAAAAAAAAAAAAAAAAAATCAATGAAATGATTCCTAATGATATTCTGCTATATTCATAGACCAGTTCCTAGCTCAGTTGTCATCAGAGAGGCATCATCCATCAGCTGCTGGAAACAGATGCAGAGACCCACAGCAAACATTAGGCAGAATCAGGGAACCCCACAGGAGAAAGGGGGGAAGGATTGTAGGAGCCAGAGAGGCAGAGGAGATGAGCACACTCCACAGAACCAACTAGTAGGGTTCAAAGGTGCTCACAGAGACTGACATGTCAACCATGGACTCAGTATGGGTCTGAACCAGGTCTGCTGCATTTTTGTTATGGTTGTATAGCTTGGTGCTGTTGTAGGACCCCGGAAATAGGGCCTACTCTTGGACCATTTTCTCCTAATTGGTTGCCTTCCAGTCTAGAATGTCTGGTCTTACTGTATATTGCTGTGTTTGGTTGATATATCTGGGAGGTGCTCTTTTCCGAAGGGAAATGGAAGAGGAGTGGATCTGGGAGAGAGGAGGCCTGTGTGGAGGGGCTGGGAGGACAGAGGGAGGGAAAGCTGCAGTCGGGATATAGTATATGAGAGTTTCTTTTTTAAAAAAATGGGGAAAATTATTTTTGTTACTTTAAAGTGTTAGAACCCAAGCTTGTGGTTACTTTTGGGTAAGGAATTGGTCTAGCTCACAACTACAGATGGGAATTCCTACAACCCTCTTAAGTACAACTAGCTTACTAGAATGTTTCCTTAAACTCGGGACCTCTTGTGTTCACCCATTCAACACCAAAGTTATAACCACACACACAAATGAAGATGTGAGGAGGGAAAGTCCCTTGGAGATGGTCTCTAGACACACAGTCCTCTAGCCTCCACATGTTACCAGAGCTGTTAGATCCTTTCTTGGAGTCTTACAGGTGTGAGTGAAACATGGGAATCTGTACAGATGTCATGGAGAGAGGCATCTTAGTTCTTAGTTCAGCATCTGGCACACAATTAGCAAATAATTACTATAATGCTAAAACCTGATCACTTTGGGGCCACTTTGCCTCTGTATCCAAGTAAAGTGCCCATTGTGTGGCTTGTGGTCAGTTAATAAGAGCCTCTGAATTGGTAGAAGACTTGAAATCTTCCCTGTGGGCTGTAGCACTGACATCAGCTTTGTTTCCTGTCTGTGGATTGGTTCTTCTTCCTGGATGGTCTAATTTAATTGGGCAGAGCTGGGAGTACATTTTCTTAGAGTCTCCTCCTTGCATAGCATTGCGTGTTGTATTTTCTGCTTATGTGTAACCACCTGAAGCAGGTTCAATGTCTTAGAGACTAGTTCAGGCTTATTGGAGTCAGACCCATAGAAATCAGAAAGATAAGGTACTCAAGGCTTTATTTATTTGTTTCTGTTACTGTGCACCATTATTATTATTTAAACCTAGACACAGCAGCCTATCAAAAGTATATTTTTACCTATGTGTGATAGTGCAAGCCTGTAAAGCCAGTTCTTGGGAAGCCAAGGGAGGAGCACCCTGAGCTAAAGCTAGTGTGGGTTACATAGTTGAGACCTTTTGTTGAAAAACAGGGGCCAGTGAGTAAAGACACCTTCTGCCAAGCCTGACCCTTTGTTATGGTCCCTGGGACCCACCTGGTAGAAAGAGAGAACAAACTCCAGGTTGCCTTCATCCACACGTGCATCATGGGATACTCTCATGCTCCTGTGCAGATGTACACACAATTAAGTTTGCTAATTAATTAAAATAAAACAACACCCTCCCTTAAACTATCCTTTTTCTTTAGCTCTATCTTTTTACAAAAAGTGAAAACTACAAATATCATATTATCTCATTTACATTTATTCAAACATTGAGCACTAAAAAGTGAAATGGGAGTAGGAAGGACTACTTGATACATTGTAAGGACCCAGAAGATCCTCTGTCAACTGTTTAGCGTACTTGAAGTCACAGTTTTCTCCCTGTTCTGAGCTGAGTGATGAACCATTTACCTAAGGTTGTCCAGGCTTTTATTAAAGTTCTCTCGTAGCTGCATAATGCAGCACTGTGTTTCCCAGATGAGAAGCATCTACATAGGACTTAGATGTCTTTGTAGGTCTTGTCTTCGCTGACCTATCCTGTGACTGTAGGTATGAACGTAAAATGCAGGATGTTGGAACTGGGAGAAGTCTTTGTTGTTGTTAATAAGACCCAACCAGCTCCTCGATGCTCCTACAGCTGCTTCAGCTCTTCTTCTGCCCAGTTCAATTATATGTAACTTATGGGAAAGAATTTTAGGTTTAAGCTTTACTTTCCCTTTAAGAACAGACCTATTTATATAGCTAGCTTTTTTGGTTTCACACTGCATAAGAATTTGGAGGAGAACAGATACTGAGCCGACAACCAGGGAGCCTGCATGGGACTGACCGAGGCACTGCATATATGTGACAGCTGTGTCGCGTGGTCATCTGTGGGAGGCCTAACAGCGGGAACAGAGGCTGGCACTCAATCTTGCCAGCTTCTGGGAGCCTATTCCTCATACTGGGTCGCTTTGCCCAGCCTTAGTACATGGGCAGGTGCTTAGTCTTACTGCAGCCTGACATGCCATATCTGGTTGTTATCCATGAGAGGCCGACTTTTTCTGAAGGGAAACAGAGGGTGATTGGGGGTGGGATGGGGTGGGGAAGGGATAGGGGACTAGGAGGGGAAGAGGGAGGAAAAAGTACAGTAGGGATGTAAAAACAACAACAATAATAAACTATTTAAAAATCATAACCTCATCTTAGACTATAAACACAATTATTCATATTTATTATATTTACTTATATACAAAATGTATTGGGAAAATTTTAAAAATGCAGAGCAATTCAGTCTTACTCCATAAAATATGTTTAGCTAGAGACAAGTAAAAGCAGATCTATGTAAAAATCGGGGTGGCCATGTCTAATGAGTCACCCTAGGCTGCCACTTGTCTAGTCTGTTGAGCAGAGAGGCTTTTAAGTCGGGGATTTCTAAAAACTCCACTGTCTCTATGTGATTTGTATTTTTCAGCTGAGAGAAGAGAAGTTACAAGAAGAAAAATCTTGTGAGGATCAGATCCACAAGATACCGCAGGAGGATTCAGAAATGGGGAGAAGGAAAACAGACGAACAAAAAAAAAGAGATGAGCCAATAGTGCTGAAAACGGGTCTGGAGCAGGTTAGTGGTCCCCGTTAGTGGTCCCCGGGATGAGCATCTCTCAGTCCAGCCCTTCAGCCAGGGACGTGGGTCTGAGAGCTTTGTGTGGGTGAATCATGGTACCAGAGATACCCACTGACTGTGCAGTCTAAGAGTAAGGAATAGTGTGCCACAGGTGGTAAGATTTGTATGTATACCATCATAGTGATGTATGTGCTGGTGTTTACCTTAAACTTTATACATCTTAATACCCTCTGTTGGGTTTCTTTAAGGCTGTATTTTCCTTTCCTTTATCCGCTATAATCCCTTAAGCAGGTCAGTGATTGGATATAAGTACATGCTCAGTAGGGTGTTGTACATGCCTTTAATCCCTTCACTCTGGAGACAGAGGCAGGCAGAGCTCTGTGAAGGACAGCCAGGGTAGTTACACAGAGAAACCCTGTCTTGAAAAACCAAATAAATGTCTTCAATATTAGATGAGCAGTCTAAGCTTAACCATTCAGGCAAGATTGGGCCAAATCTTGCTTGAGCATTTTTCATTATTATTTTTCATTACTAATCTGTATATGTATAAGTACATGTATACCCAGATACATGTGCTGATCAAAAGACAAACTGAGAGTCGGTCTTCTCTTCCATATGTGGGTCCTGGGGATTAACTCACATGGTGAGGTACCTTCACCCGTCAACCTATCTTACTGGACCAAGAAAGTACTTTTGAAAATGTAATTATATTCATATGGAAAAATAACAGCTTAGTATCAATTCTAGATAAGGGTTTGGACATCTAATGATTGCTGTCTTGTCTATGTTTTGAGTCATATCTTTTAAGTATTTTTATATTGCCTTGTTAAAATTTCAGGTTACTTTTTTAATGGGCTGAAATTAATGAAGTCCTAACATATATGAAAATCATCAGCAAAAGAGAGTAGAAAAAGAGGGGCTGTAGAGATTGCTGCTCTTGCAGAGGACCGGACCTGGTTCAGTTCCCAGCACCCACTTGGTGGTTCATGACATCCTAGAAGTCCAGTTCCAGGGGATCTGATGCAGACAGATAAGGAAGATAGTTCTCCACAATCAGCATGGCTGCTCACTGCACTCAGGCCAGGTTTCTTCCTGTCCGTTTTCTAGCTTAGTTATATAAAGGTATTTTTTTCCCTGAGCTTCAGAAACAAATGTTTGTTTTTTGTTTTTTTTTTTTAAATCTGTCTTAGGTCAGTGTATTTGCTGACTGCCATATGCAGATGACATACAATTTTGGTTATGGTTGTAAACACTTGGAAATAGACCATGGTGACCCAGATCTGTAACAGTAGTACTCGGAGGATGAGGCAGGAGAGTTGAGGTTAAGCCATCCTGAGCTCTGTAGTGAGTTCTAGGCCTGTCTGGTCCATACATAGTAAGGCTCTATCTCAAAACAATAAGAATAAAACAAAGGCATTGCATTTTGCAAATGTTCAGTCTTGTAAAGTACACCATTTAACGAGAACAGGAGGCAATAGGACACATGCTGGTATGACCTCAGCCCCAGCTGTGCACTGTAGTCTTTGAAGGCTGCAGCTTTGCCTCTTTCCAGCCTAAAAACCCCAAATCTTGAGAGAAGTGATCCTTCCATGGAAGGAACCCGCAGATCTAGATCTCCTCCAGGAACTGATTCCATGTCACGACTGAGAGTCATAATTATTTTGCTTTTGGCTCTCCAATCTTTACAGTAGAAAGCATTTACACCAGTGCAGTTCACTTCTTTAAAGGAATCAGAAAACACAGATCTTCAGATTCCCTTATTGGTAATAGCCAGGTGCACAGCATTGTTAGTGCAAAGCACAGTAGTAAGTCTAACCTGTTTTAGATTTTTATAATCCTGCCCTTTCTACCCTCCTATTCACTTTTATATTTTTGAGGACTTTTAAATGGTTTTAGTAGTTTTAGACTGATACAAGCTAGTGCTCTCAGCTACTTGAAAGACTGAAATTGGAAGGTTACAACTTCATAGTTTGATTGGACCCCAGAGTGAGTTTAAGGCTAGCTTGGGCACCTCAGTGAGATTGTTTAAATACAAATCCCAACAAAGGCTGGACAATGGAGTAGAGTTGTGCTAGCATATGCAAAACCCTGGGTTTAGGCCTGTAGGGAAAAGCAAGTGTTTGGTCTTGAACAAATAATTTCATTATATTAACATTGGGACCCAAGAGAATCTGAAATAGTCTCAATGGAAAGCCAGCCAGAGGATGGCTGTGTGTTGTGTTGAGACCAATCACTACATTTCCCTACCACCAAATCTCAGCGACTCTACATTTCTTTGAGAACTAAATGAGAACTCTTCACCCAGCACCCAGGGCCTTCCTTAAGCAGGATCCTTTCTATCCTTGAGGATGCTCTAAGACTCTTTGGAGCAGAACTGTTTGATGCAACTCTTACACTCTGCTTTCCTTTCTCCAGTGCATTTTCAGCAGCTTGCTGGGGGAAAGGCTGCTGTTTGTCTCTAAGTCCAGTTTAAAAGCTGTCACCTTCAAACTGGCAGAGGTCCCTCACTTCATTCATCCCTCTTTCTTCTTCCAACCTATAGATTTTTATGTTTGTTTCTGTATGAAAATGTGTCTGACTCAGTCAAAAGCCTCCCACAATTCCTTGCCTGTCACAAGTTTTTGATACATGCTCATACAAAGAAGAGCATATTCTTTGTATGAAAGATGAGGCTATGATGCATTTATTTTATAATGGAAATAAAATGTTTAATTTATTGTTTTCTTACAGTACTGTTACTCCAATAATGGTGTGAATTGTTGGAAAACAGAACAGTATAGCTAACAGTTATATTAAGTAAGGATTATAAATCAGAAGTGAAAGATTAATTAACCTACAACCTAGAAGTAACCCCTACAAGGATTTTGGTAATTATTCTAATGTGACCTATTTCTCAGTGCATGTGCACACACATACAAACCCTTGTGCATACATGTTCTTTTCATCCAGAAATGCTGCTTTGCATACATTTTGCTTTAAACCCATTTTTAGTTTCTTATAAATTGTGCCTTTCCCCATAAATAAAGAATTCAGATCTTTCTTCAGTTGTCCCCAGCACAAATTATTTGACTATTTTAATCTCCTATAGATACCTTGCTGTCTTAAATGCCACTGTGGTAAATTACTAAAAATAGAAGATCGGGTGAAAGGAAGTATGCTTTGAAGCTGTTTATTATCCCTCAGTTGTCCTGAAGCTGTGGCATAGATGAGCTTTCTGTGATATATGAAAGCAGCTGCCACCCTTGGGAGGGACATTAGCTTTTTAGTGTCTGCAGACATTTCACCCAGCCATTCTCTGTGTTGTTTTAAGGACCCAAATTGCCTTAAGCTTATTTATATCCAAGATGGAAGGTGAGCGGTAAATGTTTCTTATCTAGTGTTTCTAGGTGATGGGCGTGGAAGTGTGCAGACATGGGTAGCTTGTCTATGCAGGTATTTATTTGCAATGATGCCTTAGTTTTCATCTGTTAAAAGGAATAATTGGTGAATATTATAAAACTAAGCTTTTAAAATACCATTTAAATTAATAAAAGTAAAATCTATATTTTTGAGGACTTACCTGTTAGCTTATTTAATACTGTATCAGCTTAGCAGAATCTTTACAGTAACACAGCCTGTACTTAGCAATGGTTTGCAATCTTTTAATGCTGTGACCCTTGCTACAGTTCCTCATGCCGCAGTGACTCCCCAGCCATAAGCTTATTGCATTGCTTCTTCATAACTGTAATTTTGATAATGTTATGAATCATAATGTAGATATTTCGGAGACAGAGGTTTGTGGAAGGTTGAAAACTACTGATTTAGAGACAGCAAGAATAGGCCAAGCTGCGTCAGATCCTACTGTGACATTGATAGAGGTGGGATCTGAATGCCCTCTGGTACCAAACTGGTTATGGAAAGAGGTTACCACAGGTTACCTTGTGATGGCTCTGTTGTCTCTCTCTCAGAGGTGGAAGAAAATATCATACGCAGTTTTATAATTTGATTTGGGATATTTTCAGTTAAAGCCACATTTGCAGTTGTTATTTTCAGAAAGCATTTGTAATCGAATTGGAACTCAGAAAAGTGACTTAGAGATTGAGCCTTGAGTCCATAGCTACGATAGATCCAATGGGACCCAATCTTATCTCCCTTGTCTCCTTGCCAGTGTCCTGCTCGCCTCTCAGATTCAGAGAATGAAGAACCTTCTCGGGGTCAAATAACACAGATGCATCGCTCGGCCTTCGTTTCCAAGAACAGCTCCTACTCCTTAGCTTTCCTGTCAGGGTAAGAGACTGATAACTGATTCATTTGGGGGATGACAGGGTCTTCAGACAACCTGGAAAAAAGAGGTAGGAATTGAATTTTCAAATGTAGATTACACGCCTTTAATCCCAGCACTTGAGAGGCAAAGGCAGGCAAATCTCAGTGAGTTCGAGACCAGTCTGCTCTACAAAGTGAGTTCCAGGACTACACAGGAAAACCTTGTTTGGAAAAAAACTTTAAAAAACTTTCAAAAAACCAAAAGGAATGGTAGATTACAAAGAGAGGTATGAGGTACCTCTTTCCAGTTGTAATGTCCTCAGGCAAACAGCCTAAAAGCCCCAAATCTTGAGAGAAGTGAAGCACACAGCAAAGATTAGCCTCAGTGGTGTTCCTCAGGAGCATCTACCTTGTTCTTTGAGACAGGGTGCCTGATTGGTTCAAAGCTTGCCAGGTAGGCTAGGTGACTGCATACTGAGCCCAGCTCCTCCCTAGCTCACCTTCCTAGCAATAGGATTATAAACAGTTTTTGAAGTCAAACTCACTCTTCTTAGCCCCTCCTAAATTTTTATAGAAAAGTCATATCTACCCATTTCTGGGTAGCTGCAAAGTATGCAGCATTCTCCTATGGAAATGATGAGTCTTCTTCAGCTTGACAGTATCTGTAGACTTTACCTCTGGACTTTAGAACTCTTACAAGGGGTGGACCTGGTTGAGTTCTTTTTCCTTGCCTAGATTTAACATGGGTTTCAAGAAGTTCTTTAAAACCCTGGTGAAGGAATTTCTGGATATTTTAGGCTTTACAGGACTGAATGGTTGCCTGACTGGAGAAACAGTGAAGGGCAGGCAGGCAGGAAGGGATCATTTGTTCAGAAGACATTTTGGAAGTGGCTATTCCATGCTGTGCTCCATTTTATATAAGAGTATGAAGCACAATCTTGACCCCATTTTGTTATTTTTTTTTTCCTTAAAGCTGGCATTTTTTTGTTTTATCCTTACTTGGGTTCAATTTTTTTTCTTACTAGCTGTCTTTCTTGCTGCCTGTCTGGACACACATGGAGTCTTCTTTCCTGGAGATGTCACTGGTCTCTGTGTGTAACTGAGACAAGCTGCTGAGTTTAATATTCTCAGAGATTCTGTCCTGGAAGGTCTCTGATGCAGTGTCTGTTCCTGAAACCTTTGTGTTTGTGTCCTCTGTTGAAGATTTCTACAGTAAACATCACTAGACCTCCTTTTCCTGTAGGTGTCATCCCTGGGGTAATAGTAGCTCCTGCAGTGCCTTCCTGGATGTTTATTCTCTTGTGTGATGTCTGTGGAATGGCCATTTATTCTAGACAGTTAGCTTAGTTGATAGAATCAGAATCCAGTAAATGGGTAAGCCTGCATCACACAGTGATGAGGGTAGACTTGCTTCTTGTTAGCCAGAAGGACAGATGCCCTTCCAGCTACAAATCAGAATGATTGTCACTTCCTGATTATGTACACCAACCATAGTTATATCTTAATAATGATAAAACAGGAAGAAAATAAATTTATTTTCTAATAAAGTCAGAAATCACAATAAATTACACTGAAACTAATAGACACTGCTATATGAAATGTGTGATTAATATTATAATGTGAAAAACTTAAAAAATAAATTAATGTTACTATATCAAAGGGACATAGCCCCTTTGGAATATATGCTGAACAGATGAATTGATTATTACCAGTTCTAGCTTTACCCTTGTACTGGTATAATTCAGTCTCCTGAAAGAGGGCCCATGGATTAATATGCCTTAAATTAATTAATAAAGGCCTTAAAAGTTATGCTCCATGGGACAGAATTGCCCAAGCACAGATGAGTGAGCCTGGAGAACATCTCTTCCATATCTTCCTTCCTGTCTCCTAGCCTATCCTTGCCATGGTGGGACCAGTTAATATGCACACGCTGACTTCAGACTTGGTTTGCTCACATTAAGGTCAGTCAGTATTATATAACCTGTCTGACATAGCTGTCATGTCCAAGTCCTAGTGTCCTATGGAACCAAGCAGCTGTGTGAGAGGGGCATTCATGAGAGAGTCACATTCATGTGTAGTAACGGGAGAGTCCAATACTACATTTTTCAACTGCTGTGGGTTAGTCTTTTAAACTGTTCTAAGAGGTGTATGTGGACACTCCTGTAAGGCCTCACAAGGTAGTCAAATTGGTAACCAGCTGCTCCCGAAGGATGTGCCTTAGACGGTGTCCACAGGCAGAAAGCTCAAGGGCTGTTGTGACTAACAGCTACTTTAATTGCTGTTCTGTGGAAAGTTACTCCAGAACATTCAAAAGGGGGTTTAAAGTAGTTGACTTTCCCCATCCATGCTGTTGATTGTTAATGTAAATGATAATGGTACTGAATATATATGTTTTTAAAATGTAATTTTTATTTCAAAGATGGCTTAATTAGGGGTATGTATGGCTTAGTGGGAGAGTACTTGCCTAGAAAGAGACCCTGAGATTGCTCTCCAGTGCTGCCAAAACAAATCCAAGCAAACAACTAAAAACAAACCGGATATAGTTCCCTTTTTAGGAAACGATCTTCCAACGTGGGAACCTTAGGTAAAAACTTCACCCCAGGAATGCTGGCCAAGTCTCCTATTCAAGTGTGACTTTTTCTTAAGTCAGAAACTGTTATTTTTCAATTCCAAACTGTTTTCAGATTTTAGGAAAACAATTTAAAAATTTTAATACTGTAGTTATGGAGAATAAAAAAATTAGCTTGATAGTTATACAACAATCTAACTACATTTAAAAATAATTAAAATGATAAATTTGTGTTATGTTTTACCACATAAAGACATTAGCATTGCTTATAGTTTAGTGGTATTTCAGATGTATTTTTTTCTAGTAAGTAACAAAATAACATGTTTTCTCAAATTTTTTCCTATGTAACAATTTTAGACTTTTTTTAATTCAATTTTTTCATTAAAAAAAGTCATCTCCATCAAGGTATCTCCCCGCCCCCTCCCCTCCCCCTCTCAAACCTTCCCAGCCAGCCCTCAGCCTCACCCTTCCCCATTCCCCCCAAAGGACTAGAAGTTCCAAGATAGGCCAACTTAGCTCAGCATATCCACTCCAGGTAAATCTGATCCACTCATCCCAAAGTCAGTGCTGGGCTGCGTGCTCCTCTACAGGGAATGGGCTCCAAGGTGCCAGCCCATGCACAGGAACACAGTCTGATTCCACATTTTAATCAAGTGAAGCTGTCATTTGTCCTCCTTACCTGCTAAGTGCTCCATGCTGTGCTGCATGTCCCTTGTTTGGGCTGTCAAGGGGTTAGGTTTGGGTAGAGTTGAGACTGACCTATCAACGTGACATAATTACAAAGATAATTGTTGTTATATGGTCTTATTAATGCCATCTCTAGTCTTCATTAAGACAGTTTTATTTATTTACCTTTTACACTTATTTATAATGTGCATGCATGTGCGTGTGTGTGTGTCCTGTAGAGGTCAGAAGACAAATTGCAGATGTCAGTTTTCTCTCCTGCCATCATCTACACCAAATTCAGTTGCATTTCTGTATGCTAGCCATGAAGATTTAAAAGTGCAATTAAAAAAATCCCATTTGATCCATTACTAAGATCAAAAAGTAGAATAATTAGAAATCAAGTTAACTAGAGAAGCATAAAATTTTAATTCTGAAAACCCCAAAGTTTGATTGAACTAAATAACCTAAAAAGGAACCTAAATAAAGGGAAAGCCATCTTGTTCATGAATTGGTAGACTTAATATTGTTACATTGTTAGTAATCAATTCCTCGGTAGTTTTTATGAGTTCAGTATGATACATGCTGAAATTCCAGTGGATTTTCTGGCAGACACTGATACTAACATTAGCATGTGGGATTTCAGGAGATCCCAAATGACCAAGACTGCTCAGAGAAAGGACAGAGTTAATGGTAGCAGTCGAAACAATATGATGCTGGAATAGAGACAGGTAAAGAGCGATGGATTTAGAATTGAGAGTTCCGAAGTGATCTGTACATTTGTGATCAATTATTTCTCAGCAAGCGTGTCCAAGTCATTGTTGGGAAGAAACATTGCCTCTTTACATTGTGCTGGCACAGCTGGAATCAACATGAAGGATGTGAGAGATGACTCTGGGATTAGCTGTATAACTGCTCTCTCACGACACTCTGTCATGTGTAGGCTTCAGTGACCAGATGTGCCTCTGACTTGCCTTGCTATCAGCTCGTCTCTAGAGCTTTGCATAGAATTGCTGCTCAAAGTGTACTTTTCAAATGAAATGACAAAGATAATTTCAATGATGCTGAAGTTTATCAAAAATATTTTCACTGTCAAAAACTTCTTTCAGGTGTCTTCATTATATGCTTCATCACCACAAATATGAGTTCGCTCCCTGGGTCTTTTCTTTCACCAACATGGAGCCAAGAGGAAGAGGTTTTCCCAGCTATAGGCAGTTGTCATTTGTATATTTATGATTTTGACCTGAAACTAGACAATTAACTGTCACCTTGGTCATTACCTCTGACCAGATGGATTTGTTGCCTGTATTGTTAATTTCTCAATGCAGAATTAGGTGCAGATCTAGCTCCACCACCTCAAGTGCCTTCAAACCCAGTGCCTCAGAGAGCTGCTGTACTGAAGCTGCAGAGGTCTTTCGTGCATTGCTCAGAAATCTTTTCCTCTCATTATCTGTTTGCCTCACCAGAAAGTCAGGTATTTGAAATAATAATGCCGCCTTTTTCAGTTCTAAATCCTTGGTCAAAGTACACATTATTTACAGAGCTTTTTGTGGTTGTATCTTAGTTAGGGTTTCTATTGCTGTGAAGAGTCACAATGACCATGACAGTTCTTATAAAGGAAAACATTTCATTGGGGCTGGCTTACAGTTTCAGAGGCTTAGTCCATTATTGTCATTGCGGGAAGCATGGCAGTGTGTAGGCAGACATGGCGCTGGAGAAGGAGCTGAGAGTTTTACATTTTGATCTGCAAGCAGCAGCAGAAGACTATGTGCCATACTAAGCATACTTGAGTATGTGAGACTCCAAAGCTCATCCCAAGGTGACAGACACACTTCCTCCAGCAAGGCCACACTTTCTTACAGTGCTACCGTATGGGCCAAGCATTCAAACACCTAAGTTGGTGAGGACTGTTTCTATTCAGACTGATAGTTCGTGTGACTTCTAGGAATGCAAATGAACTTAAATAGTTTTCTATGTAAAGTGTCAATCTAGTTTGCTTCTAAGGAGCTGCCTTCTTAAGACAATGATGAAGCTTTTTGCTTGCTCCAAAATTATGAGAGATTTTCACCTCATTTGAGTTATGTGCTGAATTTTCTTGTTAAAGTGCAAATATGTTACACAGCCACCATTTCGTCCTGTTAGCGCCATGTGGCCATGAGACATAGAACAGGAGAAACCACACAGGTGCTGGAGTGGGAGCTATTGTGAACGGTATACGCAGGGTGCAGGAATACTAACTAGTATAATCCCTCCATCTACCCATCTACCCTCCCTCTCTCCTTCCCTCCCTCTTCCCTATCCCTCTTCCTTCATCCATCCTTCCTCCCTTCTTTCTTTTCTAAGTTTTCCCTGAGCCAGTTATGACATTAAAATCTTTTCTACAAATAAGAGTTCATATGACACATCCCATTAAAGAGCTAAATAGGGTCAACTGAGGAAATAATTTGTTTGGAATCATCTACATAGTATGTATCTGTCTTGATTTATTGCAAATACTTCTTCATTCATCCAGAAAACTGAACGTGTGATAATTTTCTATTTTTATTCCATCTCAAGTTATTAATAACCTTCTTTTGAATACCAATTCTGACTTACACCGTGACTGTTTTATTATGCCCATATATTGTAATACTGAATTATTTGTCTGTCCCATTGGTCTCTTATTCCCTGAAGACCTTGACTGTCTTATTTTTTCTATATTCTCAGTACCTGAGCAGTCTTGTATGTGATGAGTATATGATAAATGCTTAGTGAAGCAGAGTTGAAAAAAAAAGTTAGTTGTATTGTGGCGTAGGCAACTGTTTGCTGTCTGTATGCAATTCCATAGTAGATTCCCTCTGGCGTTTCATAAAGCTGATAGGAAGTTAGACTCCAAACCTTTACCACATGCAAAGTTTAGTTCAAAATGAATCAAAGACCCAAATGTAACAACCTAAACTATAAAACTCTTGGAAATTTAGCTGTGTGACAACTTCTGTTACTTTATCGATCATACTGTAACACAGTGGACCGCAGCACTCAATACAGATATTGTGCAGTGTGGTTTAAGTCATAATACAGGGCTCAAGAGATGGCTTAGTGGTTAAGATCACAGGCTGCTCTTCTAGAGGACTTGAGTTAAATTCCTACAGGCACATAGTATCTCATAACCATTTGTAACTCCAGCCCTAGAGGATTCAACACTCTCTTCTGGCCTCCATGGACACCAGGTGTGCATGTGTTATACAGATATACATGCAGACAAAACACCCACACACAAAAGTTACAAAGTGTAAAGTCATAATGTAGAAGATAAAAGTCATGTATTCCAGGAGACTTTTTAGTTATTGGAACTTAGGTGTTGAAAACTCAAATTTAATAGGGTAAGCAAGAGACTACACTTAACTTTACTCCCTAAATAAAAGCACAGAGCATTGTGGTGCTTCCATTTTGTTTCATGGCTGCTTTAGATTGTTTGAGGAGAGGTTTGGATGTGATGGGAAGAACAAGTTTTGTTTATAATCAGATTGAATGCTGTACACACCCTTCTGAGGGAGGTAAAAACCCACTCCCTAAGCCTGGCAAATTTAATCATCCTCTCTACTTCACCAAGGCAGGGCCTGGAAATAGACTGAACTCAGTGCCCTCTCTCTTTTTGGCTTTTGGTTAATAAGTTAACCCATTTTCTAGGATAGCTATCTGAGGGAATTGTCTTTCTTGGTGAGTGGCCTAGAATGCTGTAAGAGATTGCCATATTTTCCTAAACTCATGTATGGACTAATTGTGACTGTACATTCTTTTTTAGGAAGCTAAACACCAAGGTACAGAGGAGCCAGAGCTGCAGCGACACAATTCAGGACAGAGTGAGGAGCAGACTCAGAGCAGCTCCACCCAGCAGAGCCAAGGTACACTCAGCCCCAGGCTTGGGGCACCCACCACCTCCCACCCACCACACACAGCTTCTTCTGTACAAGGCAGATTACATTCGTTACACAGAGAACCCTATAGACAGATATGAAGGAAGAAGTTTCAAATTAGTAAATGAGGAATTAAACCATTATAAACACCATTTTGAAAGGTCTCAGTGAGACCCATCTCCAGATTTTAATGGTGCTAATTCCTTCATGTGTGTTTATGTGTGTGTTAGGCTAGGGATTTCCCCCTTTTTGGTACACATTACCCTTCCTCTGCCTCTGTTCCTGTCCTTCCACCATCTAAAGGACTTATGTGAAAACAAGTACACTACACCTACGAGAGGGCTGCAGGAATGGCTCTGCAGTTAAGAGCACTTGTTCTTGCAGAGAACTAGACCCACATTATGCAGTTGCTTCCCATAATTCTAGCTCCAGGGGATCCAACACCCTCTTCTGGGTTCTTTGGATACCTGCACATACATGTGTATACATATAGGACACATATACAAGTTTTAAAAAATGAAAAATAAATAATACAAAAAGTAAAGAAAAATACATACACATACACACACCAAACATACACAATCTCTTATATTTCTTTCAGGTAACAACTATAACTCCAGGCTCCACCCCCATTATTGGTGTTCTCTTGTCCACTCAAAACAACCGCTGCCTCTCAGCCCCTGACTTAACCATAGAAAAGCGCCTGCCCTTCAGCTCCCTGTCATCCTTGGCTTCCTTGCATAAGCCAGAGCGCTCTATCAGCCCTGAAAGCAATGACAGCATCTCTGAAGAACTAAACCACTTCAAGCCCATTGTCTGCTCCCCGTGCACCCCTCCCAAGAGACTCCCCGACGGCCGGGTGCTCAGCCCTCTCCTCATCAAGTCAACACCTCGAAACCTCAGCAGAAGCCTGCAGAAGCAGACTTCTTACGAGGCTAGTCCACGGATCCTCAAGAAGTGGGAACAGATCTTCCAGGAGCGGCAGATCAAGAAGACCCTTTCCAAAGCCACCCTTACCTCCTTGGCCCCTGAAGGAGGGGAGGAATTACCAGGCTCTGAAACTATCCATTGCAGCAAGGAGAGGCCGCCGCTAGCTTTAAGTACAAGATTCTCCAGGGCCCAGGTGCTCTCAGAGTGTGCTGGGCCCACCTCCGCTGCCCTTGAATATTTCCCTTCCGTTAGCCAGACGCAAGTGGATCAGGACTGTGTTCGAAGAAGGAGCCATGAGGTCCCACTAGAAGCCTGCTATTCCTTAGAGTACAGAGGAGTAGCCAGCGGGCCGCCTTTGGAAGGGGAGCAGTTTGAGGAGTCAAGGTCCACCCTAGATGCCACCACATTAGACAAAACTTGCATAAGCACAGTCATGAAGACCTCAGCAGTTAATTCAGCACTACCCAAAAATGATGTTCTGGGTGGGGTCTTCAAAACAAAGACACAGCTGAAGACACTCAGTCATTTTGATCTGGCTAATGGCATTCTGGTTGACAGCCTAGGGGAGGAGCCAATTCCTTCTCTGCGTAGGGGCCGGAAAAGGCGCTGTAAGACCAAGCACTTGGAACAAAATGGTGTTAAGAAACTGTGCCCACCTAGCAGTGACATGGACATGAAGTGGCAGCAGGAGGAAGAAGACCGGCCTGTGGCTCTGCAGTCACAGCGCACATTTGACAGTGAGAGGCGGACTGTGAGCCGGCGGAAAGGAAACATGGATCAGTACCTCTTACGGTCTAGCAGCCTGGCTGGGACCAAGTAGCACTTACTGTACATGTAACCTTACCTGCTTTTCATAGGTTCTTGGCCTCAGCCAGTTAACCAAAAGAGCTAGCTGAATGTTCGATTCTCCTTTGAGTTTCTTTCGGTGGCAAAACATTGTCTAATATGGTTCTGAGAGGCTTCAGGGCCTTGGTGATCAAAGCCAAGGTCTTTGGCTCTCTAGGACCTGGGCCATACTCCTCACCCCCTGAGTGAGCCAATTCTGAAGGCTTCTGAGCCCAAATCTGGCAACACCCACTTGGAATGAGGTTGGGATTAACCTCATTCATGAACATGAAGGCCAGAGTTAAGAGATTGGCAGGGAGAGGGTACCTGATCACACTCATGACCCCAGCTTCTTACAACAGAGCAGTGTTTAAGTCAGCCTTGCTTATAGTTAAACATGCACTCTTCAGAGATAAAGAGTGCAGTGCTTTGGAAGATCCGAGATAAATAGCTGATTATGTTTGTCCTTGTCTCCTGTTGTGACTCTATATACCTAAATCAGTTATCTTAGAACTTTTGCTTCTCCAAAAATTAATTTACATTCCTCTGTTTAAATTCTGACATTTGATTGATCCTGTGTAGTTGGCAGCTGGTCTTTCTGAGACCTGTAAGTGTTGTCAGCTGGATGATGTCAGCACAGATATTCAGCTTCTCTCAGCTGCCAAGTGGTGTCTCCTGACTACGAGTCCCATGGATTTTCCACAGTCACAGGGTACCCAAAGGAAATACAACCCAAGGACATGCTGGGCTACTTAGGGAGACTGGCTAGACATTGAGTGAAGCCCACCTGAAAACAATTAATGTTGCTGAGATTGTAACATCGCTGAGATGTAAATCATAGAACTGCAGTGACCTTACCGCTTTACAGGCTCCTGTTTTCCCAGGATCCCTAGCCTGTGAGATAAATGAGGTTTCCTTACTACTTTCCACTTGGCAATGGCTATCTGCAATTTTGGTCTAAAAGTCATGAAAAACTTGCCCCAAAGTCAGGCAAAGGACAATGCTGAGACTCCATACTGTGGAAACAAGGTATCTAGCTGGATGCAGCTGGTAAATTCAGTCCCATGGACCCTTGGGGTTTATTTTTCTTAGCAGCTGACACCATGTGTCTTTTGCATCCCTGTTGGTGCTTGGTGCTTCTGCCCTTCTGGGCTCAGTGAGAATAAGGATTATGATATGATTTTAGGGACTCTCAGGTGGGCTGGCGTTCCCTGTGTCTGTATGAGCTGTTACCATAGTCATGTGACTGGCATTTTAACAAACCTTCCAGAGCTTCTATTCCCTACCCTGTGCTGTCTTCCTTAAAGGGTCCCAGCAGGACACTGCATAGTTCTCCAGTGAAGTTGCCTTTGATCAGAGTGTTTCTGAAACATTCAAAGTCTAGAAGTAGCTCAAACTATAATCTCCCTCTTCAGCTGAGGAAAGATATCTGTAGTGCTGTTTCCTCAGGAGATGTCAATCTTATGGGATCCAAGAAGAGAGAACTTTGGATTTGGAACTAGCCTAGAGTTGGTTGAAGGAGCATGTAGAGTCCCAAGCAAGATGTCCCTTGAAGAGACAGCTACTTTCTCTGCAGCTCAGAGCTGACTGACCTGAGGATGCTCGATGTGTGTGGCCATCACCGAGATAGGTGGCTTCAGAGGCTGCTCTGGTAGGGAGCCTGTGTGAGTCCTGGAGGAGTGTGGGTGTATGCTTTAAAAACATGCAATAGTCTCATTGCTTTATAGTCATACCACTTTACTTCTCATCCTAGGCAACTTACGGCTTAAGGGCTGCCAGAAGGCATTTTAATGCTCCAAATAGGAGAGCTGGCCAGTCCTGGTGTGCAGGTACAAGGAGATTCCATTAGAGAAGACTTTGAAATGTCTGCCATTTCATATATTCCCTTTATGATTTTAGTAATTATTATTAGAAAGCTAGTCTTACTGGGTAATAGCAAAGACACTTATTTTTCCACGTGCCACTCTTTTATACTGTCACAATCATTAGAAAAACACTTTTAGTTGGAATTTTTGGGTTTGGTAAAGGATAAAATATTTTTAATAGAGGAAAACATATATTTTAAATATCCCCCTGCCCCTAGTTACTACCTTGATTTTAAGAGTGTGCATAGCATTGGTGACAAAAGTGTTTGCAGGTACAGACCTGGGCTGGACTGTGGCTGTCCCTGGGCACCCCGGTGAGACCCAGTGTGTTGTAGACAGTGCTGTTCCCACGCTCCCTGTGGAGCAGTTTCACTGAGGAGGAGAGGCTTACATTTAGTCCCCTCAGCTTTGAGGATGGAAAAGCTTCAGGATGCTGTCACCAAGACCCGAGCACTCTGTTCTGGAAATCCCCATCTCTGTACTTCCCTCGAGTCTTATTACCAGAATGCTGGGGTCGCTGAGCTAGAGTGAAAGGTGCCGTTTCACAAAACAAATAGTTCTCACAGGTCACCACACTTGTACTCAGCCTGCAGATTGTCCACGTTCTGCCATGTTCCTATTGTATATGCATTCTGCCTATTTTCTTTCTTATTAAAAAGGAAATGATTAGGAACAGGAGGACAAGTCTTTCTGATGTGACGTCAAGAGATGTGTTGTTCCTCAGGAGGGTTTGGTAGCCCTTCTTTGAGAGGTAACCCTAGTGGCATTCATGAACCATTGATTGTACCTGTTGGAAGAAGTCATCTAGACCTGATGGATTAGTATCAAATCAGGGATTGTTTAGCCAGTAACTGATCTCTGTTCCTCTTATAAAAAAAAGTAGTTAAGTAGTGTTAAGGCTTGTCTGTTAATTTTTTCCTAATTGACCTCACTAATGAAAAGAAACAAAACAGCCCCAAACATTTTTGTATGGAGGATGAACTGGTCTGGTCATAAGTGTCTTTTTAAAATTATTTTTTTAAGGTAAAATGTCCCTCAGAGAGTAAAGCCATTGAATTAATTATTGTCTGATTATAAACTAGCCACTGACTAAGATGGGAAGCTGATGACCGAAGGATGTGGTTATTCAGTAGGCACTTTTGAACTCTTAAATTACGCCACCCTATGCTGGACCACGGGACAGTTCCTTGTCTAATGCAGTGTGTGAACATGTGTTCAGCTGGAGAGTGTGTTAATGGTCTTTGAAAGGCCATTTCATCTATAACAGTGTTTTTCAATAGCCCTGTTGAGGAGATCCAGCACTCAGCTGGTAACCGGCAACATTTTCTACACCTCACCAATATTCAGGAGTTTGCTCAATTCTTCTTTCCTCATTTCCTAAGTAACTTTTCAGGGAAGAATGGATTTTCTCCTAAAGTGACTATAGAACAGTCGCCCTGTTCAGAAGCTGCGTTTCAAGTTTCAAGAAACGAGGCAGGTCTGGATCACTGATAGCGCCAGAGAAGCCCATTCTTCACCTGAGTGACCTCCCAATACATCCCCAAGCTGACCTCTCACCAGAACTATCAGTGACTTGGGGTTTCTTCTTCCTAGCTTGTCACTGAAGTGGAGAGCCATCAGGAGAGGGTAGAGACTAGCTTGTCATCATGGGATGTTAAAGCTGGTCCAGCCCCAGCCCCACTTTCGATGAAGAGCTGTTGTTCTGTTTCTGCTATTCTCTAGAGCTGAATAATAGTGAAATCACATACTTTGTGAATGAAGGGGACAGTCACGTGATAGGTTTTAGAATGCCTTTTCTTTGTTTATTTTAGTTAAGATGTACCTCTATCCCCTAAGTACACCCATAATATATAGGATACTAATAGGGAAAACCCTGTAGTGTGAGCTAAGTAATGAGTAGAATTTTGTTGTTTCTTTCAAAATCAAATTCCTTAGGGTCCTAACTCTTTCTTCGCCAGCCCTTTCCTCATCGACCATAGAATGCTCCTTTAGAGAGAATGGAGCTAGTTAAGTCCTGTGACCCAGGAGGGTTCCAGGAGCAGATTTGGAGGCTTAGGCTGCTGCACAGATTTTCTTTGATGACCCAGCATGCACCTTTCCCTGTGTTATCTATTGTGGCAGTCTGAAGACGGTAGAAGAGCGTGGAGATATACAGAGGTTACCAAGCTGGTCAAAGTGGATGGTGGAAGAAGCACCAGCCCTCCCAAGCAGACTGTTCTGTGTCTTGATAGTGCTTCTTTTGAGGGGAAATGTCCTTTTGTGTTTCCTAAGTTTATTGTCAGGAATGTATGAGCGCTGACCTTAGGCTCTGAACTTTCTCTCCCTTTCTGGTGTCTCAGAGTTAGTCAAAGCCATGCTAAAGTCAGGCTTGCTCGTCTCCCCTACTGCTGAGACAGACAGTGTAGGCTTCAGTGTCCAGCTATGCAGGGTGTAGCTTCCTCCTGGTCCAGGTGCCTGTAGCAGCAGTCAGTTCCCCCTAGCTAGCACTTGCCCTCCAAGCTGTGCCACCAGTGCAGCCCGGCAGACCCCAGTTTGCATCAGACATGACCATGAGCCCTAAGCCTCCAGCAAAGCAAGAAAACAGATACTATGCAAGACAGGGAGTGACTAGTTGAAATGCCAACTAGTGGGTGTCCCCCCCCCCCTTTTTGAGCCTGATATACTGTTTACTCTTAACTGTACAGATTTAGTTGTCTTAAGAGCCAAGAGCTGACTGAACCTTTCCACCTAGAAATATAAAATGGTTGTCTATTTGGTTTTAGGCAACCTGCTATAGCTCCTTGTGGTCTGGTGGTTGTGACTTAACTTGTTTACATTAGGACTGAAGAAGGGGCCCTGCATCCTGCTGGACTGCCACTGTTGTCTGTACCCCCTTGACTCATAAAGGGCCTTTTGACAGAGGACTTGGGACAAGGTATGCCCTGTCAGGGATGCTTTTACCACAGTGAAATGGTGTGGGATCAATGTGTCATTAAAACAGTACCAAAGTGCATTCTTCAATGTGTTATGTGCCTGTTTCAGGCGAGGCCCAAATTGGAAATGCAGTAAAGCAGACTCATGAAAGCAAACGGTCTACTTCTGGTTAGTCTCTAGAGAGCTGCGTTTGGATGCTGTCCTGGGGTGGGGAGATGCCGGGGATGGAAGGCCTCACCTTGGCATTCTGAATGAACAAAAGGCACTAGAGTGGGGTCTCCACGGGAACAAGTGTCAAGTGTACCTTTTTATGTGTTCTAACGGACGGTATTTACAGTTTCCTGACCTTGGCCTTTCTTACTTCTCTGAAGACCTAAGTTTGAGTTAAGAATGACTTATGGGATGCACCTTACAGCTGTACTTAGAATTCTAATTGTTAAAAATATTCTTTGGGAACAATTGCTCGGAAAGTCATAAAAAATACTTTTGATGTGAGTTTACTGAACATAGAAATATTAACCTGTTTCTCTTAAACTCAGAAAACCTGGAAGACTATGCCAGCATATGCGGGATCTTTAAAGTCACTTGACCAAAGGCCATCCTAGAGCAGTAGCAGTTGGGGGTACTACAGAGTGGCTTCCTGTCTGTTACATATATGGAAAAGAGGGCCATGCTTGAACTCTGCCTTCTAAGAAAGCAGCTTCTGGGGTAAAAAGCCAAAGTAAAGAATTCAGAATGATCAGAAACTTAACATGGAGAGACAACCAGCTTGTTCAACTGAGAAGGGGCGCTTGGCCCAGGCAAGTGTGCCCCCTTTGGAATCCCTCATGCTCGTTAAGGGGCTGCCGTGAACTGAGGGACTTAGGTAGACAGGCTACATAGTCCATTGTAGCATAAACCATCAACACTGCCAACAAAGGAAGGACTCTCCTTCAGAGAGTGAGTTCCTGGGTTGGAACAGAGGGAGGGCTGTGTGTGTGTGTGTGTGTGTGTGATGAACACATCTAGCTGAAGGGAGCAGTCTAGGAGTTTCTGCAGAAGTAGAACCTGGTGGGTTGGCACTATGATTATCCGGGTGGTTTCTCCTAATAAAAAGGAAGGATGGATGCTTTGGAATTCCTGAAAGCCCATTCAGCAAGTCAACTGCAAATGCCAGAATATAGCTGCTGTGGTCACTGCATTAGCTATCTGATAAGGATCCAAATGGATAACTGTACTCTTGTCACTTGGTGTGGCCTGTGGTGCATGGACGTGTATGTCTGGGGTGATCACAGCTTAGTGTAAGTGCTTAACTAGCTATTTTCATGAATCTGTGAAATTGAGTTCAATAATATGCAAATGGTAGGAATTTGGATTTGGGGAGTCTGCCTTATTGAGTATTAAGCATTCTTGGACCCTGGAGACTGTAGGTCTGCTAACCTGATCTGAAGTAGCCATCCCCAGGGGAGGTCTTAGGTGCCACACAGCATAGCCCGCTGGCCAGAACGTTTTCTTTACTGTGAACCTACACAGCCCAGATGTTTGTGTTCTTGTCTTCAGACTGTGTCGTGGGAAAATAGCACACACACACACCCCTCCTGCCCCCTTTACCAGCCATTATCTCAAAAGGATTCCATCTTTCACCCTCACAGGAAATCTGTCCATCTGGCCTCTGGTCCTCTGCTTTGCTACCCTGCCTCTTGCTGGCTACAGCCCACCTAACTTTTCTGAGCTTTCTATGCTACTCTTTTTGTCTCAGCGCTTATCAAAGCTGCCATGAGTGACTCAAGTGGGTTTATCATAGCCCTCTTGGAATACAGGGATCGGGAGATTTTTCTATAGTGACACCACCGTGGCCCTGGCCTGGCTTCCAAGAAGAATGTGTGGCACCCACTGTATTGCTCTATGCATCACGCTTTATTGCTGCTGTGCCAGCCACCAGGTGCAGCCTGGCCGGCCTCAGAGGTGGGTCCTGCTGAGCTCCTCATGCTGACGATGGAGCGAAATGGAACCCAAGTTCCCTCTGTTCAGGGCTGTGCACGGTCCAGGGCACAGAGCCCCTGGGGAGGGCGGTGCGTAGCTCTACTCTTTCGAGTCGCTGGCCGTTGGCTCCTGGCAGAACTCGTCCATGAACTGGAGGAAGCGGCCGAATTTGGGCTGGCCCGCGCTCAGCGCGGGGCGGGTGGGCGGCCTGGGCGGTGGGCTGGCGGTGAACACAGTCCGCAGCGAGCTGCGCACCAGCTTCTTGTAGCGCGCACGGAACTCTTTGAGCAGCCGCTTGGCCTCCCTGTACTGTTTCTGGTTCACGAGGCGCTGCTGTGCACGTCTTTGCAGCACTGCGCCTGTAGGGACGAGAGGACAGTGCCGGCTCGCCCTGTTCCGCTGGCCCAGCGATGAGCAAAACAGTCCAGCTCCGACAGTGGAAAGTCATGCCTTAGTTCAAACCCTAAGGAGCTCGGTGACTTGGGAGAGCCTCCTGATTGCCCTGCACATGCGGCAGACGGCTCGGAAATTCCCGCTTCCCACAGCCCTCCCTACTTCCACGCTCCCTTTTAGCTTCGCGCCAACCCTCCCTGCTAGACACCAGCCCTGGTGGGACAGTGGTGCCATACCCAGTGGAGCTTCAGTGACGTTCCGAGGGTCCCGCATGCGAATGAGGATGTCATCCAGCAGCTGCGCTCGGGTCTTCCGTGGGGGTGGGATTGGTATTCTCGCAGCCTAGAACAAGGTAAGGAGGTCTGTCACTTCATGCACAGGCAGAGGGCAGTAGGGAGTGTTGGGAAACGGACCTCAGGGTCCCAAGGTCTGTACCTGTGGAAATCTCAGAACTCAGAAGCAGAGTCTGAGGTGCTTACCCGCTTCTCCTTTGGGATGTAGGGTTTCTGGAAAGTGTCCAGTCTGGGCTTGGAGGAACGGCAGATGAGTGGCTGCTTCAGCATACGATGTAGGGCCTGTGCATTCTTCTGGATGCCTAGCAGAGAAGGCAGCAACAAGGTGTCATCCCTGACCCTGCTCAGTACTAGGAAAAGGATTGCAGAGCCCAAGAAAGCCATTTCCAGGTCCCTCATCTGCTCCCCTGCCTCATGCCTCACCATTCATTGAATGAAATGTCCCCATGAGCTCAGCCTGATGTGGGAAGACTTTGGGCCTCACAGTGATTCCTTAAACTCGGGTCACATGACAGGGTGACTCCCAGGAGACCAGCTCCCAGCAGGCTCTTTTGGAGGCACAGATACCCGTTGGTACACCTGAGTAAATAAATCACACTGCCCCTACTGCCCCAAACCTGGTGGGGAGGGTTTGGGATGGTCTAGTGGGCCTTAACAGAGGCTGGTGAGAGCTCAGGAACCTAGCTTTGTTTGCTCATTAACCCTTCTCTGTGAGCAATTTTGCACCCAGGGCAACTGGGCTAATCTACCTAGTCTTTGGAAAAAACATGACCCCAGAGCAATGAAGATTCAGCAAAGGATCACGATGCTGCCAAGCCCTAAGAAACTCCTGACAGACATTCAAATGGAAGGCGGCACCAGCCTTGGCCTAGCATGGCCTGCTCTGGGCTGAGGGGCTGCCCCTGGCCCTGACATACCCCTTGGTTCCACAAAGGCTGGATCAGGCTTGGCTGTGAGTAGCTCCTCATAGCCATCATACTTGTTGGGCATAGGGGCACTCTGCTTCCTCCGAGTCCTCTTGGCCTCTCTGGGTGCAGTTACTGGTCTCTTTAGGTCACTCTCCTTTGCCTCTGACTTTTCCCTATGGACGGTGGAGGATGGCAGCTCATTCACCTGTGCCAGGAAGAAAACACACTCACTTGTTCCCTGCTGAACCCCAACACAGGCTTTGCACAGCCCGCAGTGTTAGACCCTGGTCTAGGGAGAGCTGAGGCGTAGAGGAGGCTGGCAGATAGGAGGTGATGTGTGCTAACAGGAGAAGGCATAGTAAGTGATTCCTTAGCCTGGGCCAATTCTTGGGGACGTTGGAGAGCTTCCCAGACAAAGCAGATAGAGGAGGGCTGGACTGCAACCCATGACAAAGGATGGCTGCAGCAGTCAAGGCACATCATGACACGTTAAAAGAGTAACGTAGCGGGTGACTAGAGTGCTGAGCAGCGGCCGGACAAAGGACCTTTGAAGCCATACTGAGGGTGTTTGCTTTGTGTTCTTTATTCTTGCTTTGAGGTAAGCCAGGAACAGTTTTGCCCACCCAAATGGTTTTATACAACACAGGGACATTCCATGTAGGGACATTGTGGGAGACTCTGCCAACTCTTCTAGCCTTATAGAGGTTGAACAGTCCTTATTGAAATGCCTGGGGGAAGAGTGCTTATGTTTTAGAATATTTACATGATAAGATGCCTTTGCATGGGACCCATGTCTACATGGTAAATTTGTTTATGTCGTATGTATATTTTTTATACATAGCCCTAAGGTAACTTCGTATAACCTTAAATAATTTTATGCATGAAACAAGATTTCATGATGTGGAATTTTCCTTTTGTGGACATGCTGGCACATAAAAAATTTTCAGAATTCAGAGCATTTGGGATTTGAGCCATTCAGATTGGGGATATTCAATCTCTATTTCCTTTCTCTATATTAGTGGGTATCAACCTTCCTAATACTGCAACTCTTTAATGCAATTTCTTTTGTCATGGTTATCCTCAAGCATAAAATTATTTTTGTAGCTACTTAATAACTGTAATTTTGCTAGTGTATGAGTATGATGTAAATATCTGTTTTCCAATGGTCTTAGGTGGCCCCTGTGCTGCTCAACCCCAAGGGGGTCATGACCTACTGGTTGAGAACTACATATTGACAATGGCTATCCACAGTTCCTAAGTCTTCCATTTGAACCCCCCCCCCCCCCCCGTACCACATTTCCTGTTCTCTCTGCCCCTATCTCCACCTTGTGACTGTCTCCATGATGACCCTTCTCCCAGCCCTCCTGGTTTGAAATAGAGGCATCCTTCCTCAGGTCTGGTTCCTGGGTTCCCCCAGTCTTAGCACAGACGGCAAGTTCTGCTCCTGTCAGCTTTCCCATTAGACCACAGGTACCTGGAAGAAGCCATCTTTGTTCCAGGACCCGGGGCAGCATGAGAAGTGAGGGAATTTAGCAAAGGCATGAATCACTGTGACACGCCTCCACAAACTGGCCAATGACACATCCCTGTGGGATCTGAGCTGCTGGGTGCCCTTTGCAGCCCCTGATCAGAGGGCCCTTGAGAGCTGCACAGCCTTCAGGTTTCCCTGCCTGTCCTGGGCAGCCCACAGCAGTGAATCTGTGGGCACTGCAGCCAGGGCTGGAGGCAGCTGGGGACAGGCACCTGGGTCAGGAAGATGGACTCCGTACTCCTGGCGTCTTCATCTGATGGGTGGTCTGAGCTCAAGAGGCCAGCTGTACGGCTCGGGTGGGACACCGGCTCACTGTGTACCGTGGAGTCGGAGCAGATGGGAGGCATTGGCACAAAGGTCCGGTGAGTTAGGGAAGGGCCTTCCATGCCGTTGGAGTCCCGCAGTGCCTCATGACAGGTGTTTTCAGTGGAGGGCAGCCCCTCAGCTTCTGGCTCTGGCCCCTGTATAAGACTTGAGAGAGACTTGTCTGTGGTCATGCTCAGGTGATGGGGGACCAGAGAATGCCTTGGCATCTTGGGGACATGAGTTTTTACCTGTAAGAGAGAAAGGCTGGGTCAGATTTGCTTTCTAGTTAGGGAGTGTCGCTTGGGGAGGCAGGAGAGCCATCACACGTGCCCTGCACAGAGGACACAGCTTCACTCTATGTATGGCACAGTGGTGGCTCTGGGGAAGAGCTCTTGCTGCCAGCCTGGAAGGAAAGAACAAGCTGTGTTCTCACCCGCTCCCCGCAATGGCCATTGCACACGTGTGAACTTTATAAGTGACCTAAAAACAACCAGCCTCTCTCCCGGGTACAGAGAGAAGTAAAATGAGTGTCCTGGCCTCACTCTGCTCACAGCACTGTCACTCTTCAGGATCTACCAGAATGCCTCTCATTTTCCTGAGGGATTCCGGAGGGGGGGGGGGGGGAGGCAGCGGGGAGGCAGGGCTGCTGTGCCCTCTTGCTACTTTTACAGATTGACCATGGAGTACAAAGGCCCTGGGCCCTGCTCAGGAGCATGTGTGCCAAGGCAGTTGGATCCCTAGAAGCTATTTCCTTGGGAACAGGGCAGATTCCCCTGCCCTGCCTGCACCCGGATTCAACCAGGATTTCTTTTTTGATATGTATAGAGTCCATGTTTCAGTGGAAGCCTAGTGGGCATGGATCTTCTTCAGAACCCATGTCACAGGGGAAAGGCAGTCTACAGTGGGGCTTTAGCACACCCAGAACCCTTATGAGCATCGGGAGGGGGCGGCATCTTCCTCCATCTGCCTGTGGATGGGAGATGGACAGCCACTTTCCTAGCCCCTCCCACGGTGAATTGACAGTCTTCATCCTGCTTCACTGGTGGCCCAACCCCCCTGCCCTGGAGACTAGGCTGGTCTAGGAAAAGCCTACGTAGTATGCTCTCCATTTGCCCCTCCTGCCCATGCCAGAGCAGGGCCTACAGCCTTTGTTTGTCCAGGGCGTTGAGGAGGAAAGGTCCCAGGACTGACCTGTTTGTGTAGCACTACCTCTCAGCACCCCGCAGGCAGACTGCTCTCCCAGTGGCTTCAGGCCTAAGCCATGCTCTGGGGTCAAGTGATGAGTGCAAATGTATTCTGGTGTCTTGTTTCTCACAAGCTGGCACTGTGTTGACTAAGACCTCAATTACTCAGAACCTTGAACAGAAGGAGGGACGAGGGGCACCTTGAATCCAACACTAGCTTCTATCTGATGAGCTGGTGCACCTTTCTGAGCCTGATTTTTTGGGTGGAGGTAGAGTACCAGTCATGGGCCGCTGTGAGAGACAGAGGCCTGGACCAAGCATTTAGCTCACTAGCATCCCTATCCAGTTGGCAGATGCACAGGGAGTAATAGAGTCTCAGAGCAGGCCACAAAAACTGTAGGAATTTTTATTTCTGGCTTTAAACCGTGCTCTCTCCTTTGAGGGCTTAAGAGCTTGATTAGACAGAAGCAGCCACATAGCAGATGGCAGGGGACAGATGTGCCTACCCTTGGGGACCAGCAATGTCCCCAATTAGGAGACAGGAGCTTTTCACAGATTTTTTTTTTTTTGAAATTCCTTCAGACCGAGAGATTATAATTACTAGCTCATGGTCCCCAGAGGTGAGTCTAAGGACCTTCTGGGAGTGAGAGAACCCAGCCTGCCTGCGGCAGGAGCTGTGTGTTTTGTTCTGACAACCCTGAGCCGTAATGTGCATAGAGAAATTGTGTGGCTAAGGGCTTGGGCTCCTCAATGTAGCTTCGTGCCTCCTTTTACCCAGCCCTTGCAGCAGCTCTGAGAGGCTGCAGAGCTGAGACACCAGCTACTTAAAGATCAGAACTCTTACCAAGTTCACATAGACAGTGCTGGGTCTAATTTCAAAACTGATTTCTCCCACACTTCTACTCTGGCCCTATTTTCTCTGTAAAATTAGGGGTCAATGACTTAGTGGCCTCCAAGGCTCTTCATTCTCCTGGCTCTGTCTTCTTATCCCTGCTTCTAGCTGTGTCTAACAAGGAAAAGAGGCACAGGAGTCGATGGAGAGAGAGGTTCCAGGTTTGGCTGGGGAGAGCTGTTCTCATGCCCAAGCTAGTGTGTATGTTAAAATAGGCTCCGCTTCCCCAGGGGCCAGGGTCCTGTTGGAAGGCTTACCTTTCGTGATTCCTTCCGAGGCATCAAAATATGATGTTTAGCTTTTGCCAGTTTTTTCCGGACTAAGCGGATGCCCAGACGCTCCTGGAGGAAGCTCTTTAGCAGAGGCGGGATCCCTGGTTCGTGAAGGGAAATAATGATGACACTTAGCTAGTCTCTCCTGGGGCTCACTGTGTGTTTGGCACTGTCCAAGTGCTTTGTATGTATTAGGGTAATTGTACTTCTCTCTTCAACCCTAGGCAGTAGGTGCCATATTATTCCTAATCTATAAGCAAGGAAAGTTACACACAGAGGCTAAGGTGACAACGTGCAGCAAGGTGTCACAACAGGCCCAGGACTCTGATGTACCTCCAGCTGTTAGGTCTTGGCCAGAAGATAGATGGTGAGCACCACAACAGAACCATATTCAAATGCTGCAAAGCTAGCCCTGCAGCTGTGTGTGCCAACCCCAGATAGCAACGGAAATGAGACCACACAGCTCTGCAGCCAGCATGCAGCTTATAGAGCCGAGTAAGGGCTAGAGAATTAAAACTTCCCAGCCCCCCCGCCCCCACCACCCCGTGTGACCTTGAGCAGATCATAACCACTGTGAACTTTGGTTTTCCCCAAACTTCTTGAGGTTCATGCTTGTTTGCCATGGCTGCTGTTGGGCTGAGCAGGTGCAAAGCAGGTGCTCAGCAGTATCACTGTGCTCCATTCTCTAGGGTAGACAAGTGTTGTCCCCCTCCCTCCATCCCAGCCCCATCCCCCACCAGCAAGTTTAGCCTAAGGTAAGGATGAGGGTTCTAGGGCTAACACTGAGCATTGGGTTGGGGGACAGATCTGAGGCCACCATACCTCGTGTGTGCACTACCAGAGGGTTGTTGTGGAAGACAAGCTCACAGAGAGAAGGGAAGAGAGCTGCTGGCAGGACAGCATCCTCCTTTCCGATCTGGAACAAGTGCAGGAGACATATTAGTCAGTGCTCCCACCAGACTGCAGATGCTGGCTAGCAAGGCTGGCTCCAGAGCAGATGTGGGAGTGACGGACAATAGGCAGTGCCTTATCCTGCAGCATCACCTGTTTGGGACCAAAACACTTTGCCTTCCTGTCTAAAGATTCTGCTACCACTGCTCCATCATTTAAAAATATTCTTTATTATTTTATGTATATGAGTATTTTGCCTGCATGCATGTCTGTGCACCACATGTGTTCAGTGACCTCAGCGGTCAGAAGGGGTGTTGGATCTCCCTGGAACTGGAGTTACAGATGGTTGTAAGCTGCCACATAGGTGCTCTTAACAGCTGAGCCATCTCTCTAGCCCCCATTGCTGCATCTCTCTCTTAGCCACACTAGATATGAGAGTACCAAGGATACTGGTGGCCACGTAATCAGAAGCATTTATCTCAAAGTGCGTTGAGGGTAGGCATGACATTGTCTTTGGACATAACTGGTCAAACTCATGGCAAGCCTGCATTGCCCAGCATTCTATCAGCAGCACCCTGGGCATTCTTCTCCATCACCCCTAAGCACCAATGGATTGAGTGAAGAGGGCCAAAGGGCAGGGAGCCATTTACCAATGGAATAAAGCTGACCAATGGCAAGGGACACCTCATGGCTGGCTGGGGCCAGAGGCTACAGTGCCCTGTAAATGGCCAGGTCAGGCTTTATGACAAAAATTACAAAGCGTTGTTGAGCAGAGTAGCTAGAACATGGGGGAAGCAGTGGGGTGGGAAATGGGGACCCTTGGTGTCAGAGGAACCCAGAGTGGGGTTAGATGCAGGGACACAGAAGGCAGAGTGGAAGGGAAAGGACAGGCTCTTCAGTTCGGCTCCTGGATCCACACTGGAGCAAATGATTTCTCTCATGGTTGTTCATTGGGTTAGCCCAACACTTGATTCTCTGGACCACAGGCCACTAAAACTTCTTGTGAAGAGCCAAGGGTTTAATGTTGGGGCAGACTCTCTGTTCCTGACTCAGCCCTGGACAGTTTATAAGCAAATAGATAGAATGTTTCTTTTCTGGAAAACTTTAAGTACTCTGAAATTTGATTTCGTATAATTTTAACACATCATGAAACACTATTCTTGTTGAATGGACCCAAAAATATAAAAGTTACCCAGACCAGAGGCTGCACCACGTCATTTGCTCACTTAGGCTTCAGTAGATCGCCATCTTTCTCCTTTGTGTTCAGACTCAGTAGCTACAATGCACTGATATATCATCTGGCCTTTTGTTTAAAAAAATGATTCCTGGACTTGGGGGATGTGGCTCAGTGGTAGGACACATATGGAGCATGCTGAAAACACGTTACAAAAAAGCTTGTGAACCTATGTGCTAGAGTCCAGTGAAGGAGGCTTGGTCTCCAGAGTTGCCTGTGGTGTGTGGAATGGTGGCCCAGGATGGATGGCACAAGCCTCTGTGGGCAAACCAGGCAATGAGAGACAAGCACCACAAAGGGGATTGGAAATGCAAATAAGTTCAGTCAAGACATGTGACCCTGTTTATAATTAAAATATGAAGGAAGATGAGTGGTACCAGGGTGTATGGGTGTCATGTGTTCTGTAATGCCACACCCTAGCTGGAGGGCATGGACTCAGGGTTCTGGCTGATTGGCAAGCTGTTCCCTATGGGGTGAGTCAAATCATCTCAGGGACACAGCCAGGTTTCAGTGATAATCTCACATTTCTGTCCAATCCCACTGGGTTAAAGATGATATAACAGTTGAATTATGAGTTAAGTAAATATTGGTTAAAGTTTGAGTTAAAAAGACTGTTTTGCTTTTGATACAATACTTCTAAGTGAACAACTTAGGGAGGGAAGTTCTGTCTGGAGGTAGACTTGTTCCTCTGGTGAACCAAATACTAATTTCAGCACATGTAGCTGTGTCTGTGGTATGCTACAAGCAGCATTCATTTACTGAGTGCCTGCTGTGCATTGAGTTATTCTGGATGTGAAAGATGTATGTGTAAGTAAAACACAGCCTAGCATGCAAGGAAGATGTTGCCTGATGGTCTGTACCAGGTAACTGATGAGATAACCATGTGCTGGGAGTTAGCGGTCACACAGAAAAATGGCAGTCATGGTGAGGACCCAAGATGAAAGGGCTGCTAGCCCAACAAGAACAAGCCTGCAAGCCGTGTCCCAATGTTCTGAAGCTGGCAGAGAACTCTGATTTCTGAGAAGTCCTGGGGTGTGAGCAGGGCACTGGCTCACCTGTGGCCAGTGTAAGGACTAATCAGCTAAAGATTGTAATGTTAAAGTCCAGCTGGGGTTCAGAGCATGACAATGAGGCTCCTGAGGGGTGTGGTTATGGTGTGACTAGGAGAGAGGACCCCAGAAAGCTTCATCGCCACATGGCACACAGCTGCTCTCAGAGACAGTGGCCTCTGCTGCGCAGAAGGAACAGCCGAACCCCAGGCTTGGCATCTGGGAGAAAGAGCATTTGCTGTTCCTGAGGTGGAGTAACTCCTGGGTCCCCCACAGGAGGGATCTCCTGCCCTGCAGCTGCTGTAGCACCATGAGAATGGCTCTCTTGGAGAAGCAGGACCACAGTGCTGCCCAAGGCTGAGGGTGGGCCCACCTTGGGCTTCTGTCTTGGGCTGGCAAGCAACAGCAGTCTGCTGTAAGGCAGGAATGCTTATGGGGATCAATCAGAGATTGGGGAAAGACCTGGGAAAGGCTGACAGACGGGGACAGCAGAGAACTACCCTCACACCTAGAAAAGATTAGTCTCTGTGGTCTGAAAGGGATGCACCTCACTACAGATGCCATAGAAACAGACCATGCAAAGAGGAAGCTTTTGAATGTGATCAGCCATGTTAGAACCAAAGGCAACAGCAATCCAAGGAGTATTATCAGAAGCAGAGGGAGGTGATTCACACGTTAAAAGGGGGCGTCTGTTAGTAGACATGTGCTGAATTCACCTGTCCCTGGGAATGACAGAAGTATAGGGAGAAAGAATAAGGCTATGACCACACATGGATTGTTCTCTCCCCTGCGTGGGTGCATTGCCTGTGCCTGTGTGTGGAGGCCTGGCGTCAGTGTCTGTTATCTGCCTTTACTGCTCCCCATCTTGCTTGTTGAGATAGGGTTTCTCTGAGAACCTGGAACTGTTCCAGCTGGCCTAGCTGGCCAGTGAGGCCCCAGGATTCACCCACAGCTGCTATTCTCCAGCACTTGGGTTACAGGCTTGTGTTGCCACAACTGGCTTTGAGTGAGTCCTGGGGATTTGAACTCAGGTCCTCATGCTTGTATAGCAAGCAACTTACTGAGTCCTCTCCCAGATCCGTGAGTAGATACTTGAAAACCCCGCTCTTGGTAGCCGATAAGCAGGAATGCATAGAACAGTAGTGACACCTGCCGTATCTTATCCTGACTGATGTTTGTCAACACTGTCTCCACAACTGCAGGTGCCTGTTGCTTTAAGTGCTCATGGAACAATCATCAAAGCAAATTTAAATAGACTTTAAAAAGAAAGAAATCTCACAAATCATGTTTACCTGACAGGAGAATTAATTTGAAATCAACAAATCTAAGAAACCTAGAAGAGCCCTGTGGTTTAGAAATTAACTAACTGGTGCCCAAGGAACCTACAAGTCAAAGATAAAATCACAGGAAAAATTAAAAAATGTTAGTTGAATGAGAAACACAGGGGTTGAGGTGTAGCTCAGTAGAACATATGTTTATTGTGTATAAGAGCTGGTTTGTTCTCCAGCACCAAAAAATAAGTAACCAAAGGCCTATAGAAAATCAAACAAGGTCTGGATACTAGACAGAGAGGAGACAGACAACTGAAGTCAGATAACATGGACTGCTCAACGTGTTGTGTCCTCCCAACCCCCTTAGCCTGATGAAACCCAGAGATTCAGCTCTAAGCGTGGTCAAACATCAGGTCAGACCCAGCATCACACACTTCCTCACAGTGCCATGTATTCCCTCAGCACCAAGCATGCCTACATCATGACCGCCTGTCTAGTGTCAATCTCCTCTGCAGACATGCTCTGAAAGACCATGGCTTTTTCTTGCACACAGTCTCTCACTCAGGCTAACCTCAAATGCACCAATCAGCTGACCTTGATCTTCTGGCCACGACCTCCCACATGGTGGGATCACAGAGGTGCCACCACATCTCCTATATGCCATGCTGGGCACAGAACCCTGGGGTTCCACACATGCTAAGCAAGCCCTCTACCAACAAACTAAAGCCCTAGCCTCCAATCTTTTTATACCTGTACCTGCTAGTGCCCCACAGGAGGCCAGTATGTGGCAAGTGCCAAATAACCTTCCCTGCCTTGAGAGCCAGGGACACACACTTGTGTGCAGGGAAGAAATCGCTGGACTTTAGAACAGTTCACCTCCCTTGTTCCCATCCATGCCCCAAGGAAACAGCAAAAGCAGTTAATTACCCTGTTGTAGGCCAGGCTAAGGTATCTCAGCTCTGGGAAAGGTGGGGCCAGCGTCTGGTTCCTTGCTTTCAGTGACTTCACAGGAAGAATCTCAAATATGGGAGGAAGTGAGCATATCTTGGCTGTCTTAGAAGGAAGAAAAAAGTCAAAATGTCACAATGATTAAAAACAGAAAAAAGTTGAGGCTGGCATTGGCCTTCCTATAAGTGTGGTGTAAAGACCTCTCTGAGAGAGTCTGGCCAAAGAGACTCCCGGGTTATAAAGGTCAGAATTCTGACTCCACATTCCCTGAGGTCACATGAGCTAATTCTCCAGTATTCAAAGTTCCAATTTCAAGTTCTCTGAGGCCACAGAAGACTACAGGAGTGCTGTAGGCACCAGAGGCTCCCGCCCTTCCTCCAGCCCCAGCCCAGAGGCACCATGGCCCTAGCCACCCCTTCTTTAAAACTCAGCTAAAATTTCCCCAGAAGGCAGAGGAAGTGTTCACACATAAAGGCATCAATCAATCAGTCAGTCAACCAACCAACCAATCAATCGCCTTGGTCAGAAGAGGGAGGGCAGGAGGGTGCTGAGTGGAGGAACCCAGTCCCAAGTTCTTATTCAGGACGGAACAACAGCTGAGTCCTGACCAACCTGAGCCAGGCTCAGCCTGATGACAGGATGGCTCATCTGGATCCCCTGTCACACCTGGGCTCCCTACAGCCGGAAATGCTCCAGGGCCACCATAGGACCAAGTATGAAATGGAACTGATGGATTAACCATGCCAACCACTTATGCTCCCCACACAGCCTGGGCCCTTATCAGTACCCCATGGACAAGGGTTAACCACTGGTTTCTTCTCAGTGTGGTCACGTAGAATAATTACTTTCTTCCTTGACCACCACGTGTTTGTGAGTTTTTGAGGAAATAGATGGCAAGAGTCTGGCCTGTTAGGGCCCTCCAGGGTCAGAACTGGGGCAAGAGTGGGCAAGCAGAAAGGGGAAGGTCAGAGCAGAGTGCAGACCAGGAAAAGCCAGAGAATCAGACTCAGTAGACTGAGCTGAGGGCATGAGTGGACTTCTAGAGGGACACGCATCTCACTTTTACAGAGAGAAACCAGAGAAATCCATGTTGTCAGGTACTGAGCTGTGTAAGCATTGACAGTCCTGCCAAGTGTCACTGATGTCCACGGTACATTCCTTGGCCACAGGTCCTTCCACACAATATGAGTGTCCTTTTGCAAGTGACCTGTAAGAGTGCCCCTCTCAAATGAGCAGCTGCTGTTTCTACACTCCTAAAAGTAGATTGGCTGCCTTATGGTTGAAGAATTTATCTGGTTTCTGTCCCAGATTCCTGGTGTTGAGCTTTTAAAGCCCTGGGAATTTCCTAAGTGATGGGCTGTCTGTTAGCCACGGTTCCCTGAACCACATTTCCATTCTAATGGGGTGAGGATGCAGCAAGTCAGACAAGATTGGAGGGTGGAGCTCTCAGCTCAAACCTGCATCTAAGAAGACCCTCTACAAAAGCTGTGCAATGAGGCTCCAAAGAACTTCCTGGTTGGTGAGTTTTAGGAGGGTAAGATGCTAGGTTCCATGAGGATGGTGCAGAAGTTTGCAGGTGGGGCCTTCTAGATCTCACCTTCTCAGTTCCCTGGCCTTGGGGGTTTTTTGTCCTTTATATTACTACTGTGGTTGTTTGAGTATGACCCTTTCTCAAGTTCTCTGAGTTCAGGAAAATTATTGAACCTCAGGGAGGTTGTGGGCACTCCCAAATTTAGAGCTAGCTGTCACAGTATGGATATCTTACTTTCCTCTTCCTCCTTCAGAACTGGCACCTAAAGTGGAAGCAGTATCCACTATATCCCTGAACTTGACCTTGAACTCTGGGCTGGTTAGTGTCAGCACTGCTCTCAAGCCATCCTGCCCCTCTAATTTGCTTTGACAACAGAATGTGGCCAATGTGACACATTTGAATTTCACACCCTTCCTTGCTTGCTTGCTCTCTTGAGACCTGAAACTGCCCTGCTGTTAGTACCAGGTTGTAAAGATGATGTGGAGAGGCCAGGGTGTGCCAATTCTTTTGAAGTTCAGCTCCCAGCTGGCCTGCAAAGCCAGCAGACCACCTTGCTAGCTACAACTGAAGTCTGTTGGTGGCTGTTGGTTTTGTTGTTGAGCTGTAGCTAACCTGTACAGTTTCTCACACAGGCCTATCTGTGAGGAGGTGGCTGGGTGCAGACATGCACATCTTGTAAATGGATACATCAGTGTTCAGGCTACACGTACCAGTCTCCATGAGCTTGATTAGCTCTACCCTGAGACAAAAACCAGAACCATTGACAGGATCAAATGGTACAGCTTTGACAGGGAGGCTTAGATCTGGGCAGCAGTGTATAACTAGCAGGAAAGTTCCACCCCAGGTTTATTGCCCGAGGTAACGGCTGTCACTACATTCTGCTCAACAGTATCTGAAGGCACGGGAGCAAGTCTGTGGACCAATGAGGTCAGGGGCTGGTCAGCCCCCACCCACATCCCCAGTGGTCAGCCACATAGGTCTGACAAACACTTGTTCACCTAGTGTGACCTCGAGAAATATCTCCACTCTATCAACTCATTGGCTACTATTTAATATGCTTGTCATGGTTTTCCAACTATTGAAGTACAGCTCCTTATAAGACTTTTCACTGTGTCAGGTGAAAAAGAATCCAGAAGAGGCTGCAAGCATAGCTCAGGGACAGTGCTTGGCCTACTGGTGCAAGGCCGTGGGCTCAATCCCCAGAAGGACAATGTGAAACAGCAGGTTCCTCCTACCTCTGAAGTTGAAAATCCAGGGTAAGATGAGAACACAACCTCTGAAAGAACAAAAAGAGATGGAGGAAGGGTTGGTGAGAATACATACTGGCCTCAGGGGCTCAAGGCTGCCTACCCTCTCCACGGTGTGCTCCCAGACAGGTTCCTCCCTACTTCTCCCACTGCCTCCCACCTCAGCTCACACCACCTCTCTGCTTGCTCACAGTGTTTCAGTCGCACGGGCCTTTATCCTAACTTTGCAACATACAAGCTCTTTATAGCCCTGGTGCTGCTGGGGAGCCTGTGTGGTAAAGAAAGCTAGCCAGCTGCCTTGTGTGAGAGAGGACAGAAAAGACATCCCATCAGAGGAGGTGATGTAGGGATGAGGCTGCAGAACAAGGTCATCCTTGGGGCGACTGGACTGAAATGAGCTAAGTCTAATCTAGGCACCAACACAGAGCACCTGGGGACTGCATCCTGCGGACAGCACTCTCCTTCACCTGGTGCCTGGGCCTCCCCTCATGATACGATAAGATCATATTTCAGTAAAACATCAGTGTTTTACTGACCGCAGCCTATGCTGGAGAAGATGCAGACAAGGAGAACACTTGGTGGGTGTGTAAACCTGTACAGCTACTTTGGAAATCAGTATGACGGACGGTTCCTCAGAAAATCTCCCTACGGATCCAGCAATACCACTATTGGGCATAAACCCAAAGGATGCACATTCATACCCCAAGGGCATTAGCTCAACTATGTTCATAGCAGCATTATTCGTAATAGCCAAAACCTGGAAACAACCTACATGTCCCTCAACTGAAGAATGGATTTAAAAATTGTGACACATTTACACAATGGAGTACTACTCAGCAGAAAAAATGACATCCTGGAATTTGCAGGCAAATGGATGGATCTGGAGAGTATCATCCTGAGTGAGGTAACACAGACCCAGAAAGACAGACATGATGTGTATTCACTCATAAGTGGATTTTAGGCATAAAGCAAAGGATCATCAGGCTACAATCCTTACAACTCCCAAGCAGCTAGGTAACAGGAGGAACTTAAGAGAGACATCCATAGATCCCCTGGGAAGGGAAATAGAGAAGATCTCCTGAGTAAACTGGGATCATAAAGGGGGAGGGTGTAAGGGGAGGTGGGAAGAGAACATCAGAGAATGGGAAGGTTGAGTGGGGGGAGCAACAGAGAGGGAGACCAAAGAAATAGATGTCTTGATAGAGGATGCCATTGTAGGGTTAGAGAGAAACCTGGTGCTAGGGAAGCACCCCAAAACCCACAAGATGACCCAGCTAGGACTCCAAGCAATAGTGGAGAGGGTACCTAAACTGGCCTTCTCCTATATCAAATAAATGACCACCCTAATTGCCATTATAGAACCTTCATCCAACGAATGATGGAGACAGAAGCAGAGACTCATAGCTAAGTACCAGGCCGAACTCATGATCCAGCTGTAGAGAGGAAGGAGAGATTATATGAGCAAAGGGATCAGGACCATAAGGAGGAGACCCGCAGAGAGGGCTAACCCAAGCTATTAGGAGCTCACTGACTCTGAAATGACAGCTGAGGAACCTTCATGGAAAGGAACTAAACCCTCTGAATGTAGATGACAGTCAAATGGCATGGGCAGTGTGTGGAGCCTCTTGCAGTGGGACCAGTGTTTACTCCTGGTGCATGAACTGGCTTCTCAAAGCCCATTCCCTAAGCCCTTTACTTAGCCTTGATACTGGGGAGGGGGGAGGGACTTGGTCAACTCAATTTACCAAACCAGTACTGACTCACTCTGGGAGTCCTTGCCCTCCCTGGGGAATGGATGGGGGAATGAGGTGGGAGGAGGCCGAGGGGGGACAGGGAGGAGGGGAGGAGAGGAGGGAGGGGGAGCAGTGGTGGGTGTGGGGAAAAGAACTTTTTAAATAAGAAATAATTCAAAGGTATAATCAAGAAAAGCTTAAAGAGAAGAAGAACTTTTGTTCATCAGAAGGCATTGTGATGAACTTTTTAAAATACAGCCTGGGAGTAGCTCAGCTAGTAGAGTGCTAGCCCACTATGTGTGAGCCTTGAGGCTTGATCCCAGCAGCAGCAGAAGAGGAAGAGGAAGAAAAACAAACTACATAATACATTTTTGTAGCATTTTATAGAGAATTTGTGTCCACAGTTACAAAGAGCCTGACAAATCAAGAAAAAAGATACACATTCCAGTTTAAAAAGAGGTAAAAGTCTTGATTATTACCCAAAGAAGCACCGAAGTGACCAGCAAACACAAAAACTCAACATCACTAGTTATCTGGGAGATGGAAACTGAAACCATGCAATACCATGACACACCCAGAAGAAGAACATTTATGAGGCTATGGAGTTCCTGGGCATCACACACCAGACTGGAAGTAAACACTGGCACAGCCGCACTGGGAAATATTTGCAGGGTCCACAAATGATCAACATACTCAGAGATGTGTGACAGGCAAGTCCAAGAAATGAGGGCATGCATCCACCAGCTGGGAAGAGGATGCTCACAGCTGTTCATAGCCTCAAACCAGATATAACCAGAATGTCTCTCAACAGTAAGAAGGAGTCAAATTGTGGCTGCATGGAGTAAATAAGAGCAAGGAAAAAGATATATGAAGTAATACTAACAAACTCAGTGACATAACAGTGAGTGGAGTGAATTGGGCACACAGTCCATGCTGTATAGTTCTCTACATGGACTTCAAACTGGACAAGAGTGGTTACTCTTAGAGGAGGTATTTATTGTGAGGGTCACACTGGGATACTGGGAATGTTCTGGATTGTGATATGATGTGTATAGAATGCCAAACTCTGCACAAGATTTCTGTTCTTTACCTGCTGGGAACTATTTTCCCAATTTAAACAGTAAATAGTTGGCAGATACATAGTAACGCAACTTAGCTCAGTGAGACTGGAACAAAGTATGTCCAGCCCAGAGATGTGCTCCTTTATTGCCCTGCTTGGGTTTACTACAAGGTAATGTGCTTTTTCTTTCTTCCTCTGAAGAATGCCATGTGGATATGACTTGGGAACTGTGGAGCCTTCCCGAGAACCTACTAGAAAACAGCTTAACAGGACAACTTCAGCAAGCTAGTGCCCAAGGATAGGTCTAAAGCCCCGAGGGCTTGGATACACCACAGGCCTTCCTGACTTCTGAGAGTTTCTTAGTATATGAGATTTTTAAAAATATCTACTTTTAGTTGGAGCTTGAAAGCATCTCACCAACAGAACTGTTAGGAGGTCTAAGCAGTTCATATAAAATGCAGGAGATCCCAGAAGCCCACTCCCCGATGGATGGAGCACCAGGAACAGCAGACATGGCTTACCTGTTCGATCAACGTCCTTCTTCATGGGCAGTATAGTATAATTTGGTTGCTCATCCGGGGTCTCAAATATCCATGTCTGGGGCTGTAACTCTTTCTGGAGATTTGGCCCCTCTGTTACCCAGTCCCCCGATCCATCACGGAGCTGAACCTGTTGTAGGTACGGGATCCGGAAAATCCTGTTTTGGTCCAGGCTCAATTTCTTCAGTCTTCAATTAAGGAAAGTAAATTTAGAACCACAGCAAGCGATATCACCTCTGGGGTATTACCAAACAACTTACTTCTGTGGGGCTCAATGGCCTTATCTCATAATGGGGACAGATTTATTAATCTGTAAAGCTCTGTTGAAGGCTGAGACAGTATGTAAACACGGGTCACAAAGTGTTTGGTAAATAGTAACTAAATCCAAAAGAAATATTTTAGAGATCGCTGTCAATATTCATAACTAGAGGCTAACGTTCTTTGTGTATGCGTTTGCAGGAGGGGGGAAGCTGTCTTCTTTTTCAGGGTCAGGGTTCTACCCTGGGTAATCGCTAATCCTACACATGACAGAAATAACCTTACTGACGTTGCACTTCTCTGCCAAGCTAAGATCAGAGAGAGAAATGACTTGCCCAAGGCCACACAGCAGGGATACTGCAGGGGCTGAGACCTCCCCCAATGCTGTGTAGCCCAAATGCAGCACTCAGGGTGTGAGCCTCCATACAGGGGAGGACTATGACATTACCTCCTGAGCCCAGCCAGGCTGGCAAAGCAGCTGGGATTGGACAGTTTGTTGTCATCCAGCATCAGGGTCTCCAGTGCCGGGAACCTCAGGATGTACTTCCTGCTTGTCACTGATGTCATGGATGCCTCCCTGTGGGTGCAGAGATCTTGGGTACTGAGTGAAGGTAAGAATGAGAGCTGATATTCCCAGGAAGAAGGGAGGACAGGAAGCGTTGATGAACCAGCTTTAAAACTTCCCTAGTGCTACAAGAGGTTCATTTAGAGATGAGCAGCTGGCATAATCCCCACCCATGGATCCCTCCCTCAAATCCTGCTTATCCACACAGGATACTGCATGGAGAGAGTTTCACTGACACTGGGCTGGCCTGGGATAGTAGGGTCACTGGCTGTGCTAATGGTTAACACCAGGGTGAATGAAGCAAGACCAAATTGTAGAGATAATGCCACAGATGACAATTCTGACCAAGGAGAGACTCTTGAGTATCTTTTGTTGCCCACCCTAAGGGTTGGTAGCTATAGGGATGAATGTTCTTGGCTTGGACCATGACTATGCCATCAAAGTTTCCTTGGAGAATTCCCCCAACACCTGAGAGTGGGATTTAAGAGGCTAAGGTCCTGATGTGCGTAGGAAGCGATGGCATTTTAGGTGTGACTGTTAATGTGCTCTTATGTTTCCAGGTGGATGAGGCTGAGGTTTCTCTAAAGATGCATGGGCAGATGACTCAGGTCACAGCTGCGTCCCTCCCTGTACATTCCATTTCATCCACACAAAACAGAAAGACCCATGAAATGAAAAACACGTTATATGCATGAGCAATACGCACACAGGCAAGAAGTAGGTGAACAATATTTCTCCAAAGCCTCCTTCATTCTTGCACTGGGATAAGGGACTTCATGCATTCTCTGAGGATATCAGCAGGATGGGTACTGACCATCTGCTTTCAGTCAGCAAGCCCAGCAACTTGCCCAAAGTCACAGCTGCGAGCTCAAACTAGAGCTTAGTCCTTCCTGATTTCCAAGGCTAGACCTTTCCCACCACAGCCTTCTTTTCTGGTTGCATCTTTATTGTCCCCTGTGGATTAGGGGGTGAAGAGATAAAGAGGCCATTGCTGCCTGGTCTAGACAGAGTTTGGCAGAGATAGGTGAATTCAGAGGTAGCTACAAAGTTGGGGTGGATGTGGGGGGAGTTGGAAGAAGGGGGTAAATAAGGTCAAAATATGCTCTAGAAAGTTCTGAGAACTAATAGAAACTAAGGCACTGGGACATACACACGTGCCTTAAGTCAGGAATGTTTCAAGGTGGATCTGGGAGAGATAAAGTCATTCATTCATTCAAGACTAGACCCCCCAAAAAGTCTGTTCACCACATAATAATCAAGCTACTAAACCTACAGAACAAAAACAAACAAACAAACAAACAAAAAACCACTAAGAGCTGAAAAGGAAAAGGTTAAATTACCTATAATGGCAATCCATCAGAATAACACCCAAATATTCAAAGGAAACATTAAAACAAGAAGGTCATGGTCAGACGTTATACAGACATTAAAAGAACATGGCTGACAACCCAGACTACTATACCCAGCAAAACTATCAGTCACCATAGATAGAGGAAACAAGATATTCTATGACAAAACCAGATTTAAACAATACCTATCCACAAATCCAGCCCTACAGAAAACACTAGAGGAAAAACTCCAACCAAAGGAAATCAGATACACAAATGAAACCACAAGTAATTGATAATCCCACAGAAGAAAAATCTAAAGATTAGCACACACACTCTACCACCAAAAGAAACAGGACAAACACTCATTGGTCATTATATCCCTTAATATCAAAGGACTCAATTCCCCTATAAAAAGACATGCCCTAACACGATGGATACAGAGACAGAATCCATCCTGCTGCATATGATAGACACACCTCAACTTCAAAGACAGGCTCAGAGTAAAGGGTTGGGAAAAGTCCCTTCACATCCCACAAGCAGGACCACTGTCACAGAGTGAACAGAGATGAAGAGTTTGCAAAACTGTACCTCAAATCTGTGTCATTAGAATAATCAGAAAATAGCCATAGCGAGTGTTTTTGGGCATGTGGCCAAATAAATGGAAAGGTTTATGGTGCTGTAGACAGTGCAGGTCAACTTCCCGGGACATAAAAGAGAAAATTCAGGTAAAATACACATTTTAAAACAATCTACTTTAAAGTGCCCCCAAACTAATAAGCTGTGAGAAATTATGGGGCTGAGTTTTAGGAGGCAACCCAAAGGCTACTTTCTCAGGGCTGTCTGCCCACTACATCAACAGGCTGGGAAGTTGATCACACAGTCCGTTGATGGTGCCAGTGGAGGGTCCCCAAACCTCAGGTCCATGGTGTGCCACAGAATGGAAGCCTAATAAAATGCCTATGAGTAAAGCTCAGGGCACTGAAGGACTAAACCCTAAGAGGCAGTGTGTACTAGACATAATTCCATGTCTTTTCAGTTACTGTAATTGAATTAAGAAGGTTTGAAATTATCCATGTAGAATCCACCTATATTTTAGATAACCAGAGACCTCAATCTGACCAAAAAAATAAAAAAAAGTGATTTAAGGTGTTCAAAGAGAAAGTTAGGACAGCTCACTTAGTTTGGAATTTGTATTAAAATTAGACAGAATTGGACTTAAATGAAAAAGAAAAGCAAACTCTTGCCTCATACCAGCTAATTTTGAGCCCTTGCTATGACTGTGGCTTACACACTGAGCAACACACCCACATAACACCTCCCACATTGCAGCAAGTAGTACTGCACAGCGTTAAACTACTGTACAAACCACTGACAATACCTGCTGACTGGTGTGAGTCTCTGAGGGTGTGAAAGGCACAGGGGCCACCACTTGGTGTGGGGACTGTGTAGTCTGAAGAAGATAAAGCTTCAGCCCACTTGTACTTTTCCCCCACAGTTTGAATTAGACACACTAACAACACAACAGAACACCCCACACTGTTTTCTCAACAACAAACTGGTGGACTGGTACTATGGAAAATGCCATGCTGAAGCTCTAGAACTTTCCTTCCTAACAGTAAGCTGGAAATCCAATTGTCATCCCGAGGTCACTGCGAGAGAGCACTGCCGGCTTGGAAGCCTGGGACACAGAGGCCACTGAGTCGTAGGACATTCCTGCGAAGCACTCCTGTTCATGTGCCCTGTGCAAATGTCAGAGCTTGAAGAATGTCTATAAATTATGCAGTTTTAACACTCTGTTGACTCTAATTCCAGCTGCTGTTGCAGATGTGAAACCTTCCTGTGGAAAATCAGAATCTGTGGCACCTGGAATCTGAGAAGCTGAAAATGGACGCTTCTCTTTATCAGTTAATAAGACTTGCAGAAATGGCTTGTATTAATCTGACAGGGACAATAGTGTGCTTGTATCTTCCATCAGGGCCACACGGACTTCAAGCCCTAGAATCTTCAATACATAAAGATCTTCATTATTTTGATGGCCCAGAGAAAACATACTACTTGCTGATAAGAAAGCCCCCTCCAACCATGGCTTAGTAAGGCTCACATGTGTCACAGGAAAAGCATACAAGAATTCTAGAACTGTCACCTTACTTAATTTCCTTGGCGCTCACAGGTATTGAGAGCATGTTGTGCTGTATACTCCATACTTTGTACCATCTGTTGCTAAGGAAAAAAGCACAAAACTTCATTGGTTCCTTTGGGTTCCAGAAACTACAAGCATTGTGCCGTCCAGACCACCAGTTTTCAAGACAAAGTTCCTCAGCAAATTGGGACTGCAGTGCGAGCCGCTTGTCTGCTGGACTGTCACTCAGCAAGCCCACCAGGTGCTGAAGGCCCATAGCAACAGGTGTGTCACATAGACAAGGTTGCCCTGCTTCCTGTTTTCCAAAGACAAGCTTTCATGTCTCCATTTTCTCAAAGAATAGCTGTTCTTTTATTCTTGCTCAAATATATCTGGTTTTGGTGATGAATGACAAGGTTATGCTATAAATAGGTATCTTCATAGGTGGTAGTAGAGGACACTATTAAGACCAAATATTGCCCTTATCTCGATTTTTATTTTCTCTTTGAAAATCAGGTTTTGGCTCAATACTATGTGTTGGCAAAGACCAAGCTACACACAAGACACAAAACGGCCATGTGACCTGAATCATTCATCACGAACCAGATGTCTAACAGAATAGACTCATCTAGTGACAGAAATGTGCTTTTTAAAATAATGGGCACATTTGAAATGTATGTATTTATGGGGCATTGTACAATATATATACATTGTATAATGTTTGAATCAGCCTACACATCTATTTCCTTAAACACACACCATTTTATGATAAAAATACTCCAAGTTTTTTCTTCTAGTTTCTTTATCTTTTTAACTACACAGCACACATGTGTCATCCTCTGTGGACTGTAACTATCCTAGTGGGCGACAGAACATGAGAACCTAGTTCTCCTCCGTACTCGTTACCTAATTCTTGTTGACCCAATCTCCTCTCACTCTCCTGTTCCAACTTCCCTCAGCTATTGTTTCATTCTGCTCTCAGCTTCTATGAGGTAAACTCTAAAGATCTGTGTGTCAGGGGCCTTTATCATTCTCCATGTTTTAAAACCTTTTTCTTTTTGAGACAGGGTCTCTCACTGAACATGGAGGTCACTGTTTTGGGAAGGCTGGCTGGCCAGTGAGTCCCTGGGGTCCCTCTGACTCTGTCCCTGTCCCAGTGTTAGAGTTAGAGGTGGGCACACAGACACACCCAGATTTTTACCCACTGAGCATCTCAGCTCCCATTTTTTGTAATGGACCTCATGTATCCTAGGCTGGCCTCGAACTCACAATGTATTTGTGGACTCCTGACTCTACTGGCTCTACTTCCTAAGTTCTGGGATCACAGGTATGCCACCCACCACATCTAGTTTACACAGTGCTAGGGTTGAACCTGGGGCTTTGTGATGCTAGGTATTGACTTTACCAACAGAGCTCTATTCCCAGCTGGAATCAACTATTTTAGATTCCATGTATGAGTGAGATCATGTCTTTCTTGACTTGTCTTTCTGTGTCTGGAGAGAACATTATTTAAGGTGAGTTTTAGAAAATCTGGATTCCCAGCTGCATCCCTGTCTCTCCATAAGCCCACAAATAAAGCCTTTGCACCAGCTAGCCCAGCGAAAATGCCTCTACTGCACTCAAAAATTATTTCACACAATATGCCAGCATCAATGAAAAATGAGCAGTCACGGTATTCTCTACACTGCAGTAAAGCGAAGAGCGATGTACTGATTTTCTGTTTGCTTACTTGGAGAGACAGTCATAAGGACAGATCTTTTCTAGGCAGTGGGTGAATAATAAAAGCTAAAAAAGAAAGAAAGAAAAAGAAAAAAACCTTGCTGATGGGTGGTTTGGCATGAACTCTGAATGGAGGGTAGAAGGCTATTTCTGTCATCTGTGGGTCTGTGGGTGTAACACTGTAGAGATCCCAGCGATCAGATGGACAAGGTGACCTAATTTTGTGACTGTCATGTGGCCAACTGGCCTCCACAGCAGGGAGGAAGACTATGCACTTCCCCTCATCAAAGCACACTGTGCATCATCTGCCAGCTGCAGAGGTCACAGCTGTGCACAAAGGCACCCTTCCCAGGAGTCCAAGCGGCCCAAGAGTGAGAGGAGGGCTACAACACTCGCCTTCCTTCAAACGGGAACGTTTGTTCCTATTACAGTGATTCTATTTACAGTTTCACAGATTCCCCTTCTCTGTCCACAGAGCTGGAACTGCAGTATTACAATCATACTGTGCTATGTATTGACCTAAATAAATCTTTGTTTCTGCTTAGACTCTTTCATCCCAGTCTCGGGCCACACCCTCCCCTAACTTTGCCTACAGAGGCACTGAGTTCATTTAGCCTTTGCTTATCTTGAAATGTCTTCGTTTCTCTATTACCACAGAAAGACAGTGTGTGTGTGTGTGTGTGTGTGTGTGTGTGTGTGTGTGTGTGTGTGTGTGTGTGTGTGTGTGTGTGTGTGTGTGTGTGAATGCAGGTACCCACAGGGGTCAGAGAGCCTTGAGTTCCCTGGAGCTGGAGTTCACAGGCTGCTGAAAGCTGTTGTGTGTGCCTGTTGGGACCTCGGCAGAGTAGCAGGCACTCAGCCATCTCTCTAGCCTCCTGGGGGGTGGCCTTGCAGGACATGGAACTCTTGGTTGACAGTTTTTTCTTTTAGCACTCTGAATATGTCAGACTTGTGCCTTCTGGCTGCCAAAGCTGATGAGAATCTGTGGATAATCTTACCGACACCCCCTCAAATGTGAGGAGCCATTTCCCTTGTACTGGTTCACGTTTCTCCTTATCTCTCACCCTGTGCATGAAGTTCACTGGGTTTCACCGATGTTTAAATTCACATGAACTTAAGAAATTCCGCTCATTATCTCTATCTCTCCCTCCCTATCTCCTTCCCTTCCCTCCTCCCTCTCCCAGACAGCCCCTCTCCCTCTTCCAGGGCTTCCACAGAACACAGACTGGTTTGCTTGGCAGTATCTTCAGGTCCCTCTGGCTTTATAGAGGTCGATCATTTTATTTCTCAGACTTGATGCATTTAATGGTCCTCCCTGTAAGGTCTCCAGTTCTTTCTTCTGCCTGTTCAAATCCCCCTTAGAATTCTTCCAGTGACCTTTCACTTCTTGACCTTCCCGTGTCTTCTTAGATCTTTTGCCGTCTTTACCACTGTTGAAAATTTTCTCTAGAAGATTTTCCTTAGAGGTATTTCTGTGTATTCAGTTGTTCTCTGTAACAGCCTACATGTTCTACAGCTTGGGCTTTTTAGTGGAAACCTGATGCTGGGATCAGCTAAAGGGACAGCCCTGAACCCTGGAGCTTAGGCTCCATGCTCATCAAGGTTTGATGGGGCTGGTTTACTTTTATAATTTTTATAGTCTGTCTTCATGGCAAGGGTCATTCTGAGGTATGAATGTAAGGTCTTCTCAGATCTTTTCTGACCCTGTGCCTTTCTCTGGATATTTATGGTGGTGAGTTTCTAAGTCCCCCCTCATGCACAGTCGCTCTGACTGTCTGAGGCTTTGAGGGCAATGAAGAAACACTATCAGTTTTGAAGTTTTTCCAACTGGAGAGGGAGAAGCTTGAAACAGCATGTGGGGCAGAGAGGCGTCTGGGCAACAGTGTGGCCACCGCTGTGTGCTTCATCAGAAACAAGTGAGATCATCCACAGTCTGAGAGCTAAGCTTTCTTCCTCTGGAAGAAGGTTCCAGAAGTCCCCCAATGGTCTCCTGAAACAGACTGTTCTAATATATCTGTTGCCAGTGAGGAGACAGATTTGGGGTGCTTCCTATTCTACCATCTGCCCAAAATCTTCAGGTGAAATAGCCTTTATGATTGGGTTACTGTACCAGGTATGTAGAGCTGGGGAAATTGAAGCTCTGACTTACTTTCCAGTAGGGAAATCACTTTAAGTAGCAACCAATGGTACTGGCTTTTAATTAGCGTTTTCATAAGGATCTGGGGATTAGCAGAAGGAGGTGGAAGTGCCCTCTCACAATGACATCTGAGAGTAGGATCATGTGACATTTCTGCTTCTCATTTCTGCAGATTTGGGTGCTCTCTCTCTCTCTCTCTCTCTCTCTCTCTCTCTCTCTCTGTGTGTGTGTGTGTGTGTGTGTGTGTGTGTGTGTGTACACATGTCACAGCATGTATGTGGAGGTAAGAGGCCAACTTTGTGGAGTTGTTTTTTTCCCTTCTACCTTTATATGGCTTCCAGGGATTGAACTCAGGCCTGCAGGCTTATGGGGCAAATTCTTTAAACACCGAGCCATCTTGCTGGTCCTACTTCAGGTGCTTCTGACTTAGAGGTTTGTCTTCTCTAGAGAGGTGCTCCCGGGGGGGGGGGGGGGGCGGGGGGGGGAGTCACAGGATAGTCCCATTGAACTAGAAGCTAATATTATTACTGGCCACTTAGATCTCTTGTTTCATTGATCCAAGAGGCAGGCAAAGAGGGCCTTGCTTTTGATGATGTGATTAATTATCAAAAGTAAGTATACTGTTGTTATTCCTTGAAGACCCAGAATACAACCTTTGGAATCTGTGAGCTGCTGGTCTCCTCCTTGAGAGTCTAAGATATTTAGAAAACCACAGTAGCTCAGATGCTTTGGGAGACTAAAGGAAGTGCAGCTAGCTGAGGTGGCTGCTGACAGCAACAGACCTTCAATGGGTGATGGGAAACCTAAAGATATCCACAGTGGCCTCCTGACCAAATAAGAAAGGATAGGTTGTGGAATATCCTTTTACACTGTGTGAAGATATGTTACTGTGATTGGTTTAATAAAAAGCTAAATGGCCAATAACTAGGCAAGATTTGGGGGGGGGGGCAGAGAGGATGCTCAGAAGAAGAAGGTGGAGTCACCAGGCAGGCACAGAATAACCAGGATGGGCATAATGGAGATGAAATAATAAGTACGTGGAAGACCGTAGATTAAAAACTAAGGGTAATTTAAGTTGTGGTAACTAGTTAGGAACAAGCCTGAGCTAAGGCTGAGCTTTCATTATTAATATAAGTCTCCATATCATTTTCTGTGAGCCGGGAGCCCAAAAACAAATATGCCTACAAAACTGACTGCAGCAATTATGAAGATTTTCATTACATTTTCTTTCTTGTTTTATACACACTTAGAAGTGTGTACATATGCACGTGCACTGCACGTATAAGTTTCTAGGTGATCACTGACTTTGTAACCTAGTTTTTAGGTTATAAAGCATCTCTGTGTGTTTTATTTTCTTTTTTTCTGCGTCTGTGTAGCCCAGGATGACATCAAATTTATGACATAGCTCAAGCTAGCACTGAATTCTCAACCCTCCTGCCTCTCTCTTCCAAGTGATGAAATTACAGACAATTTCTACTAGCATGCCTGGCTCCTAAATGTCTATGGAAATAGTCATTCTGAGATAGTTACGGTAGCTAACGGAACTACATCTTAGCCCATGGTAGAGGAGGGTGAGTGTTTTCAAAAAAGTTACATGAAGTCTACGGTGGTTATTACTATTGTATGGGAATTAAATATGGAGAGGAGAGATAGGTATTTGGGCTCCAAGCAGTGGGTGTGCCAGTCACCTGGCTCCATACTTCATCCCTCCCTCTGTACTCAGTGCTACACAGTAGAGCTTAACTATACATGCTGACCCGACTTTTTAAACTGGCTTCTAGCAAAGTGCTATCAACAGAAGGAATGGTAAGACTCTACTAAGCCCAGGAGAGTGGGAGGCCAATCTCCTGCCTGGCTTTTGACAGCAGTAGCCCAGGAACAGTGACATCAAGTGACAAAGGCAGCAGGGCTTCTCTAGAGGTCCAGGGCAGATGCAGACTCCTGGCTCAGCCCGCTGGAGTGAGCTTAGGGGCATGTCGGCCCTCCTTCCTCTGTTCTTCCACGCTCCCTTCTCCATTTGCTCCAGCACTGTCCCGAGATTTATGTAACTAATTCTTTCTACTTATCATTGAAGAGGCTCGAGGTAGAATAAAGGTTTGTTGAGTTTTAAAAGAGCCCTTATCTCTAAAAGCACATATTGGATATTTATAGATGATACATGAATCTGCTGATTCATTTGTGAGTAGATTCATGTATAGCTGGACACAGTTTTTCTTAAGAATAATCTATAATGGGGTATGATGGGGTAAAGCTCTAACAGACTGGCCATGACATCCCTGCTGTTGGCTGCTACCTACTGGGTGTAGGACATGGGAGCTCATTTTACCACGTACTCTCTTTCCGTTGAGCAGTCTGTCCACTGCTCTGATGAACACCCATGAAAAGCAACTCAAAGGGAAGAATCATTCATTTGGCTATTGGTTTCAGCTGGCAGTCCATGATTCTCTTGATTCTGGGCCTGCCCTGAGAGGCAGCCATGCTGCTGGGAGTCGGTGGCAGAGATTACCAAGCTCAGGAAGGGCAGAGATCAGAGAGAGAAGAATGGGAGGGGTACAAGATATCCCAAGCACCTTCCCCAGGAAACGACTTCCTGTAGCTAGGCCTCACTTCTGGCACCTCCCAGATCAGTCCCACCAGCTGGGGACCTACCCTTTAGTAGATTGGCCATCTGAGGGGATATTACACACTCAAACCATAGCTGTCCTTTATACATTTCTGAAATTTTCCATAATGAAGTATCAATGATGACCTCTCTCTACTCAGAGAAAACATTCTCTGTACCTTTTTTGTGTCTGACAAATCACAGTCTGCCACAGAGAAAGTCTACCTCAAAATGAAGTCAGCACAGAGGCAAGCAATGCTGTGCGTGGGTTATCTAGGAACAAGTGACCGACACCCCAACAGAAGTTGCATATGAGATACCCAGACCCTGACACATTCCTGTCCCAGTACCAAGACCACAAATCCAGCTGATTCATTTTTAGGACTTTTCAAATGTATAAGGCCCCTTCCCTTTCCTTTAAAAAAAATATTTTTAATGTATATGGGTACTCTGTCTGCATTTATGTCTGTCCACCACATGTATGCAGTGCCCATGGAGGCCAGAAAAGGGCATAGGATCCTATGGATCTCGAGTTACAGATGATAGCTGGCTGCCTAGTGCGTTCTTGATGCAAGAGCAACAGGGTGCTTTTAACTGTTGGGCCAACTCTCCAATACTCCTTCTTCTTTTCCAGAGCACAAGGTCTCGCCATGTGACCCATGTTGACCTTGCACTCCCATGATCCTCCTGCTTCAAACCTTCACATACTGATATCACAGTAATATTACAGGTACATGTTACAACTAAGAATTCATAAATACCTTTTTTTTGTCTCAGTTTGAACTGGATTTGTGAAACTTAGTTTGGGAAAAAAAATAATCTTAACTAATGAAATTCTAAATCCAGTGATCACTATTATCCCAACCCCCTGGGGCATCTAAAAACCTGCTGTCATCACTGGGACTGTCACCCCATCCTTCATCATGGCGACGAACATCACCAATATCTCTATTGGTCAAGATCAGCTGACAACACAGTATATGAAAAACACCAGATCCTCATCTGGCTGCTGCAGATCAGAGATGAGTGAGACAGAGCCCTTTTTCTGAGAGTGCTCCTGACCCTCACGGAGAGGCCATTGATCCTCTCCATGCTGTGCTTAGGTGGCCCAGGTCACAACAGACTAGTCAAGTACTAGACTAGCTAGAAAACCTTCAGCTTGTGTGATGCCTAGAGAAGAGAGGAAATAGGATTGGAGCTGGGACCGGGAACATGATCCAACTACATGAAAGCCGTGGTGACTATAGGTTCTGCCTCTAGAGTCAGGAAAACTCAACTCAAATCTTGGCTCTGTGAGAAGCTAGCTTTGTAAATTTGGGAAAGCTATTTAACTTGTCTCTACCTCAATTTCTTCATCTTAAAAATGGGATGATAATTACCTATCTCATCCAACTGGCAGGACAATTAAATGGACTAAACAGTAAAGTGTAGAGAACAGTGTCTGGCACAGAGTAAATCCTATTTACATACTGTTATTCAGAAAAGAAAGTCATATGTTCTGGCAGACTGTTGGCCTCAACACAGTACAGAATGAGAGTGTGCAAAGCTCATTTAGAGACTAGCACGTAGACATAGACGTAAGGAGCTGTGACAAGAGGGTTTATAAGAGAAACGCCCATGGTTTACTAAAAATCAGGGAAAGTGGCTGTGTGTGTGTATGTGTGTGCATGCGCGCACACATGCATGCACATACAGGTATGCACATATATGCTTGTCTTTATGTGTGCTTACATGTATGCATGTATGTTTTGAAACAGGGTCTCACTATATCCATGGCTGACTGGAACTTGCTATGTAGACCAGGCTAGCTGTAACTCACAGAAAATGACCTGCTCCAGCCTACTAACTGCTGGGAATGAAGGCCCCATCATGCCCAGCTCTAGTTTCTCTTAACAGCACACAGGAAAGCACACACTGGAGGCCTTTCCAGGGAGGGTGAATAGGCAGCATTCTCCTTTGGGGCACTCCAAAGCCTGCTGAATTCCCAACAAGAGTTGTCCTGAACTAGTCCTTTGACATCAGGACCGAGGCTTCAGGGTGGGGGCGCAGAATAAACTCGGGGGTGTAGAACTTACTGTTCTGCGACAGCCATGTTGGGTGGCAGAGAGGTGAGCCCATTGCCTGTGAGGAGAAGCACACGGAGATGCGGCAGAATCCCCAGATCACAGATGGCTTCCTCAGTCAGGCTGTTGAAGGATAGGTCCAAGAACTACCATGCAAAACAAAAGAAGGAGTAACAAAGGGAACGTGTGACAATGAGCTGCCTGTGCCCCTTCCCTCTTCCTGGAAAAGCTCATCACCCACAAGGTAAAGTCCCTTGGGTGTGACGTTCACAGCCTGTGGGAGTCAGGTTCACTCTTCTCTCAGTCTTAGTGGCCACTGCGTCGCTCTGTGTCCCTGGCGGCCTTGCTCAGACTCCTCCCTTCTCCCTCCCATCCCACCACCACCTTCTTTAGGTTTCCACCAGAAGAATGTCCTTCTTTGGGCACCAGAATCTTAGCCCTAGAAGGCCAGCCCCAAACTGCTTCCTTATAAAATATTCCCCGAACCTCCATCTGGGTAGGCTATCTCCCTCCCCTGACTTTGCCAGCTTTATCTAAACTACCCCAGGATCAGTGCCCAAATCTGAGGGTCTTGAGATAGCTGGAGATGTACAAGAAACAGGAGTGTACTACGTCTGGCACACAGTTGACAACATAGTATATGAAAAGCATGGGAGTGCAAGGTCAACCTGGGTCACACGGCGAGACCTTGTGCTCTGGAAAAAAAAGGAGGAGGAGAACTGGAGAGTTGGCTAAACAGCCAAAACAATCTGGAAAACTGGATCGTAAGGCCCTTTGAGGTCAGGGGCCATGTCACCGAAGCACTGTAGCCTTAGAACTGACACAAAGCAGACACACACGAACAGAAGCTGAAATGAACTGGCTTTTGAGGACAATGAGTCCAAATGGTCACCCCGCCATCAGCTGTCATCATCATCGACATCATCATCATCAGCTCTTCATTCACTGCTCCCATACTGAAGGCTTACTTTGTCCTCGCCCTCTGGGAGCTCCCAGCTGTCAGCATCCATCTGTTATTAAGTGATGCTGCTGGGCTTGGGCTCGGAGAAGTTGCTTTTGTGGTGGTTGGTGGTTAATACAGAGCCTCACAACTGGTCCAAGTGCAGAGAATAAGTGGGTGTGGAGCCCTTGGTCTTCCTGGGACACTATATTCTCTCCTTCAAGGTTCAGGGAACATTAGAGGGTGGCAGGGGTCTAAGAACCAAAGGCTGGGGGAAATGCTGTCCAACTGTCTTCTGGGTATGACATGGGCGGTGCACTCATAACCTCGCCATTACCATCAATTTCCTCATGGAGGAAGGAGACCCCACCCCTCTCTGAAGGACTACTGGTAGTTAACAGTGGCACGGGAAGGGTGTCACTTTCTCCACTGGTGATAAATTGTCCATATTCTGGTAAATATCACCCCCCTCCATGAGTGTAGACTCATGTAGGCAGCCCAGAAGGTCACTCACATGGTCATAAAGGAAGAAGGGGGATGGGAGATGAAATAGGTAGGGCTAGAAAGGATTCATTCACTATATACACACATGAACCTGACAAAGGATAGCAAGTGAGTAAATGTAGAAGAAAGAAGTGATACTATTTAGGGCACATGTCTCGATGTCTAGGCACGGACCATAGCCACAAAAGCAGCAACATTCAGGTCAGCCAGAACATCAGCATAGGCTCCACACAGTGGCAGCATTGAGCCATCCTCAGACAGATTGTCAAAGGCAGAGAATGCTGGGGTATGAGAGGCACAATCAGGAAGCAGGAGGAGCCATCTTGCTGGTTCTGAGAACTGTAAAGGTTTGGGTATCAAATCATGAAGCTTATGATCTAGGAGAGGTCTGATGGGACTAGCAGGGCATGGACGAGCTTGAGGTGCCCAGAACAAGGAGAGAAGAAGGCCTGGAATAAGCCCTGCAAAGCACAATGAAGATGGGGAAATCTTGTCTCGAATACTCATGAGTCTGCCAAGGCATACAGACTTTATCTGCCTCTTTTGTGTCTCTCACGGTCCCTCCAACCCATACCTCATTCCTCATACAGCAGCCAGAATAGATTTTCTAAAATACAACTCTGGCCACATCATGCACCAGCTTAAAACTCCACGATCCCTATTTCACTAGATAGTTTCAGCTCCTTAGCAAGTCCAAGACACTCCAAGGTCTGTCCTAAGCCACCTCTTCAGGCTCACACAGCACTATCCATCCCCGACTCTCACTTTCCATCCCATCCACTTGTGAGTGGGTTCTCCAGTATTCTAGCTCAGGAGTCAGCAAGCCAAGGTCAACAAGCTGAATCCAGCCTGGTGCTCCTTGGCCAATGAGCTAAGAATGATCTTCACACTTCAAAACAAGAGGCCGGGTGCTCTGGAGGCAGAAGCAGACAGACTTCTGTGAGTTGAGGCTAGCCTGGTCTACAAAGTGAGTTCTAGAACATCCAGGGCTATACAAAGAAACCATGCCTCAAAAACAAACAAACAAAAAAGTAAAATAAATAAACAAGTAAATAAATAAATAAACAAGTAAATAAATAAGTGAAGAATAGTGTGCTCCATGTGGCAACTATGAGAAGCTCATATTTCAACGTGATGCTTGTTTGTCTCCATTCTGTTATATTCTTTCCTTCTACAGGCATGGATGACTAATTATGACAGTCATAATTAATTATGAACAGATGGATCCAAAGTGTAATATACTTAATTTCTTGCCTCTTACAGCAAAAAACATTGTGGATCCCTATTCTTACTTTGGCTATTTAATGTTGATCCAGATTAGCTTTCCATAAAGGGTAGCTCAAGAAATAAACACACAAAATTTTAGATCCACCCAGATTTTACAAAGGGAGAAACTTTATCCTCAGGGGTAAGTTATTTGGCAAAACGGCAGCAAAGGGCTGGCAGGACAAATAAGCTTCCAGCTGCTGGGGTGGGGGTCTTGCTAGGCAGAGAGAATCAAATCACAGCCAAGTTAAGTTTTCTAAAACTGACTATGGAAATTCCACTCGTGACAGCCAAGGACAGAGATCCCTAGCCTGGCTGCTGGATCTGCTGAGTCATATCGAGTTTTATTACACATAAAAGTATTCATTACTGTGAGGTGCAAATTCAGGATATTTGACATGTTTATCTTTTCTCCTAGGGAGCCCTTGCAAATCACAGAAAGACAAGAACAAACGACCAGTCCAGAGATTTCCTCTCCTCATTTATATCCTGCATCCTAAAATGAGTCTGTTTTCTTTGGTCAACAAATTCTTTTGACTGATACTGATCTGTAGGATAAATAGTCTTCATTAGATGCAATCAAATTATAAAGTGGGGCATGTACAAACTCAATCATGATGAACATTAGATCCCAAGCTAGTAATTCGGAGTCAAAGCCTGTGACCACACTCCTTTGGATGTGCTGGCTCTTGTGGCATGTTTGGGACGTCTGGAAGGACAAAGACAGGATTCATGGCACAATATGCAATTCTTGGGAGTTCAGTGACTGTTCTAAAAACATGCAAATCCATAGAAGGCACTAGGGCCCAGAGGCCAGAAAAATGGCTAGTGTCTAGGATCTGCTTCCCACTGTCAGCACCAACATACAATATAGAATAATGCTTTAACATAGCTCCAAGCTCCATCAGGTACTTACTTTCGATTTTATTGGACTTTGAGTTTGTCTACTGAATACATCTGAGGACTAACTACTGTCCCAAGTCAGAGCAAACTGTTGCCATCTTCAGTGTGACTCGAAACCATGGGGAAAAGTCAGCATTCAGCAGGGATGTTTTCAGAAAGGAAGGACACACCATCCATTTTGGGAAGATGCCCATTCCAATATGTTAGAGTGTTTCCAAACTCTGGCATAGAAAGGCCATCAACTCCTTGAAAAGGTCAGTCTCTTTGAGACAAATTAAGTGAGGCATACATGAAGCATGGCTGACGTTTGAAGTTTGCAGATTTAAGCTACCAAAGCTTACAACACGTAGGCCTGATGCTAAGACATGAACAGAAAGGCTTTCCTAGAAGGCCAGTACAAAGGGAGAGCGAGCCTGGCCAGCTACCTGGGCCCTGTTCTCTAGTCCATGCATGTGGCGACTCTCAAATCGTGACAAAAACTTCATTCCCTTGCAAAAAGTGGCTTCTAGTCTATCAAAGTCACAAGGGGTAATACAATATCAAGATATGTAAACCAAATCTTCTATCCCAAGGTTCTGAGAACAATTAGGAATGTGCATGTGGAGTTCACAGGAGCCCTATTTTGTACACCCTCATCTCTAGGTATGTGGAATAGATGCACAGCCTGGACTACCCCAGCCCACTGGGATCAACCTAGCTTACTGAGGTCAGGTGTGTTTGGTATCGGTTAATAATATCTCTATCTTACTGCAGCTGACTCTTAACCTCCACAGCTTGAACACCTAAGGGGATACATCTATGAAACTCCTCTTTCTATGATTCACTATTTAGACTTACTTTTCTATAGACTCTCCTGAATATGAATGACCCTTGCACTTATATAACAGGATCATACACCTTATCCATAATTTTCTCTCTGCCACAAGTACCTCTAACACTACTACTACCACCACCACTATCATCATCATCATCGCCACCACCACCACACTCTCCAGAAGCCATCCATAAAGAACCTAGCAGTGAAAGCCCAGAGAACCATTCCCCAAAGTTACAATTTATGAAGACCCCCATTACTAATTCCTTACAAGGTAACAGGTAGGATCAAAAACTCCCTACCTCCAACTTACTTCCAATGTCTTGAAGTCTCCATATTTCACATAGACCATTTTGATGCCATTGAACGCAAGCTCCAGTTCCTTTAGGGCCGGAAATGTGTGAAAAGCATCTACATGGGAACAGAAAGAGAATCTTGACCTTCTACAGGCTTAGAGAGAGAGAGATACTAATAATGACCATTCACTGGGCTTACACAGGAGGAAGAGTGAGTGCTGCCTCTAAGTCTCTAACCACAGGACTAGAGAGATGGCTTGGGGTTAAGATGTACTCCTGTAGACCAGAGTTCAGTTCCCAGCAGCTACTGGTTGGCTTCCAACTGCCTGTTACTCCAGCTCCAAGGGTTCTGTCTCCTGCTCTCTATGAGTACTTTCATACATGTACACACACCCAAACACACACACACACACACTCACATACACATACATATACACATACACACACCCAAAGACAAACACACACACTCACACACATTCACACACACACCCAAAAATTAAAAATTAAATAATCTTTTAGAAATTTTTAAATCTCTAGGCACACTCACCAATGGGAATTAAGACTTTCACTTCCATGGCTGAGGAAATGGAGGCCCAGGTGGGCTAAGTGACTTGTTAGAAACAGGATGGCTGCTAAGTGGGAAAACTAAGGATTGAATGTAATAACTTTGTTCAAATGCAGAAGTCACTTAAAAATTATCTCTGTTCTTTCCTCTTTTTTCTTCCCAGTCCAGGAATCAACATCAGCACTTTGTGCGAGCCAGGCAAACTCTACCATGAAGCCACACTCCTAGATAAACTCTATGACCTCTGACAAGAAATGCCAACATACTCACCCCAAAGAGTCAAACATCACAGGAAAAAAAATGTTCCTTTAATCCCAACATTTAATGTCAACTGTTAAAAACTCTATGTATATACATCATATTTTTCTCATGTATGTTTTGAAATACAATTTTCTTTTCACAAACATGGAATACATGCTATATTGTGACTTTTCTCCACTAACAGTATGACTTGAAGACTGTTCCATGTTAAAACAAACACATTTTCCCAAAATCTTAGTTACCTTCTGGTATAGACATGCCATTATTTAACCCTTGTCCTGCTGGTAACATTTAGGCTATGTGGGTAAGAAGTAATCAAACACTCCCTCTTGCATGATAACTTGATCTTAGATCCCCTTCTAGTCTTGTTTCCCTGGAAACCTGAAGCACATGCTATGGTAATTGTGTTACTAGGCAACTATTGCTTGTGGTAAAAAAAGATTGCAGACTGGTAAATTGTGTCTGGACCAGGAGAATGTATAAATTATAGACATCCGAAGGCAATGCTTTTCTCTATGTGGTGACTCCTATAATCAGACATGTCCTTCATGGGAACACTACAAGGTACAGTCCTATGAAGTATCACAAGGGACATTGGTTCCTGTGGTTGAAATTTCCAAGGAAGGGTGATTCCTACATTTACCCAGTGAGAGTTTCTGCCCTGCACCTGGGGTGACACTTGGCTAGTGGGCAGCCTTGGGGACTCTACTGAAGGACTCCTGAAGCTGTGTAACCAGCGAATAGTATAGAATTCCTTAGACCCTTTTAAGTGAACCTGGTGTACTGTGAGGCCTATAGAAGGTTTGTGAGTCAGAATGTCCATGAGGCCTAATAAGAGACTGTCCAGTGGAAATTTCCTTGTAGAATCTCTTTGTAGGATATATTTCTAGAAATAGAAATACTAAAAGCAATGACTATTCAATTTTTAAAAGATTTATTTATATATGCATTTGTGTGTTTGTTTAGTGTATGTATGTGTGCCTGTTTGACTTCACGTATACCAAGTGTGTGGAAGAGGAGCCCGTGGAGTCTAGATGAGGGCACTGGGTCTCCTGGAACTAGCGTTATAGTGGGCTGCCACATGGGTGCTGGAAACTGAACCTGGGTCCTCAGCAAGAGCAACAAATGCTCTTAGCAGCTGAGCCAGCTCTCCAGCCCCGTTTTAAACTTTAAGTGATGCTACCAAATGACCTCCATGGTGTCATATCAACTTCTTATATTTTACTTTCACCAAGAGTACCCACCTCCACACCAGTGCTGGCTGTTATCAGCCTCTTTCATACTTGCCAATATTTGATGGGCGTAATAAAACCCACCCTTCCTCACTGAGCTTCCACGTTTAAAAGTCTTCCAGAATTCTACTGTCTGGAGAATTAAGCTCAACTCCAAAAGCCCTCCATAATCCCAAAGCCCTGCCAATGTGTCCAGCCTCAGTTTTCCTCATGCATCCCTTGTAAGCAATCTTCTTGACTGGGTAGCACAGAGCTGTCCTTCAAACCAAAGCACCTTTACAAATTCCTAAGTCAACGTTTTTATTACATTGTGGTGTGTGTGTATGTGTGTCTGTATGTGTGTGCACATGCATGTGTGTATGTATATCTGTATGTATGTGTGCTTGTGTATGTCTGTATGTGTGTGTGTACGTGCATTCATGTGCGCGTGTGTGAGTGTATGTATGTGTGTCTGTGCATGCCTTGTGTGTGTATATGGTGTGTGTGTGTGTGTGTGTGTGTGTGTGTGTGTGTCTGTGTGCGTGCATGTGTATGTGTGTGTGCATGTGTATGAGTGCTTGTGCCTGAGTGTCTATATGTGTGTACGCATGTGCCTATACGTGTGTGTGTTTGTGCATGTGTGTGTATATCTGTGTGTGTGTGTTCATGCATGTGAGTGTATGTGTCTGTGAGTGCATATGTGTGTGTACACGTGGGTGCATGTGTGTGTGTGTGTGCAGATTTCTGGGGATGACTTTTTGGGAGATGGTTCTCTTCTACCACATGAATTCCAGGGATGAAATTCAGCCAGCTTAATTACCTTTTGATCTTAGCGTAGATGTTCTTTTCCTACATTTTCCTGACTCACTTGTCTGGGTTAAAGCCCTCCTTGCATACTTGCATAGTGTTTTCCTGACTTCCCTGTACCACTGCTTATATGTACCCTGATTCTGGTCTTGAGTCTGATCCCAACTCTCTTTGCAAAACAGGCTCTCCAGAGCAGGAATTGGATAAGCTTCTTTCTAAAGGCTACACATTCTGACACCAGTGGGGGTCACTGTAGATCTGCCGAATTACTTAGAGGCTTTCTCTCTGGTGGGAGCCCGGCCAGGTTTAAAGGCCTCTCTCACTGGAGTTTGCCAGGTGGAGGAGAGGGTTGTCTGTGTTTGTGGAGAGGAGCTTCAGCTCACAGAGAAGCACACTGAGTGACAGCGGAGGACCAGAGTGCAGGTCCAAGTGCTCTCCAGGGCCCTTCCTCTCCTGCCACTCTACAAGAGACGAAAGGCCCATCACAGCTGGATGGACAGACAAATCCTATCAGAAGTCATTTTCTGGCCAGGAGGACAGTTTCCAAGAAGAGGAAGCTCACCTAGAGGCAGCAGGTTTTCAGAGGCGTTGATATAAATCACAGAAGTAAAATGCTTGAAATCCTTTTCCTTTGCCTGTCAGAAAGCATTCCAGAAAAACACAGGATTAGTTCTCTGCCCAGGAGCCCTGCAGGAGCCCCAGAGCAGCTGCCAAGAGACCAGACTGAGAGACATTCTTAGTGCAAGAGTAGCCATGTTGGGAGAGCTGCAAAGGCCTTTTCTGTTCCTTTTCTTCTACCCTGAAGCACTTCAAACGTATTAAAGCATGGTGAGTGACCTTTGAAGAGGGAGCCAAACGTGACCCGGTTTTAACAGATCTGAATCTGAACCGTTTAAACTTGAGAGAAGACTTTTGATCCGTATCATCATGCCCTCCATGTGTGCCCCGCCAAATCTCACACCTCTTCCCCATTCTTGGTTTTTATGTGTATTACACACACACACACGTGTTTATAGCCATCAGCTTTACATAGGGTTATTTACATGTTTTAAAACTTTATATTCATACAGTCTTATGGTAAACATATGCCTTTTTACTCAAAAGTATGATTTGAGATTTATGCGAGCTATAGCTAACTCTGTGGAGATTAATCTGTGTTGATACACATAGGTCCATCCACTTCATCCATGTGAATTTCCTACTTGACTATATGACAGGGTGTCCTTCCCTAGTGGCTGCATATTTAATCTGTTCCAGAATTTCCATCATTACAAACAATGGTGCCAGGTACATTCTGTACATTTCCCATTGTAAGAGTTTCTTTACTTCTAACAGATGGTAAGCTCATGGGATGAGAACGCCATACGAGGAATTACACTCTACCCCAGTTCCCTGACTAATTCACACCATATTCTATGCCCCAGTATCAAGAACAGATTCCTAAGGTGAGTTTTTATAATTCATACAAATGCCAAATTTATAGCAAAATTTGTGTGTGAACCCTTATCCATTCTCCCTTCTCTGCTCTTTCTACATAACTCATTTCCCGTGCCCAGGGACTGTGGAGGTCCCATACACAAACCAGAGTATCTGGAAGCCCCTCTCACGATCTTGCTGCTGGCCTCACCTTGGAGAACTTCATTCCGCTCACGTTGATAGTGCAAAGGTCTGATGCCTTTCTTGTACAGTGGTGCTTCAGCTGAAACACAAGACACAGAGTCAGTCCCCAAGGTCCCAACAGAATATAATGAATTAAACTATGTCTGTTGAGTGTTTTCTCATTGATCACATTCATAAAACTTGCCATTTGTTTGCATATGCATTCATCCACCAAGTATTACCTAGTACCACCTTTGGTACACAAACTGACTATATTAACTGAACCCCCTTTAATGTAAATAGTCTTTCTTCTTATTAGCCGTGCCTTTTCTTCGAAAGACAGGCATGGTACAGTAGCATCCTGTTCTCTGCCCCTGATGTTGGCCTCTGTGTGAGTATGATGATCAGAATTACTGCAGTCATTTTGGAATAATGAAGGGTATCAGGCTGGAGGACAATGTCAGCTGCTGAGGATGACAGAGCAGAAAGACGGAAGGTCACTGAGCCTGGGAAGAGCTTACATAACCATCATGTAATGGATCCCGAGCAATGACTTGGGCTTCTGTGTGAAACAAAAGCATTCTAGATTTTATTTACTTATTATTATTATTATCAGCAGCTGCGTCTGGAGATATGTGCACGTGTGCGCATACGATGTCATACATGTGGAGGTCAGAGGACTTTTGGGAGTTGGTTCTCTCCTTCCACCTTTCCCCAGGGGATCAAACTCAGATTGTCAGGCTTTGTACAGCAAGTGCTTTTACTCAATGAGCCATCTCGATGACCCAAAGAAAAGCATTCTAATTGGTGTGAACTAGAGAGTTAGTCCAGTAAGGGATGACGGTGGCTGGGTTAAGAGTTGTAGCAGAAGGAGATGAAAAGGAGATGGACTTGATGACTGTTAACAGATGGTCTAGGACTTGGTAAGGTGGGGGTGTGGACGGAGGGAAAGAGGCAAGTGTAAAGTGGAACCCCAGCTACCAAGCCTGGTGACTGGCTAGTTAGTGCCAACACAGAGATGATAGATTTGGGGGCGTGGGGTCAGTGGGATGTGTGCAGTAGCACAATCTGAGGCGCCAGTTGACTGAGAGGCAGCATAGAGAGCCTATTACTCTGAAAAACATTCTCATTGCTTCTTCTACCGAGAGCAGCAACACAGGTACCAATCCATCCGATGAAATGTGGGAAGGACCGCCCTCTATAACTGCTGGGGATGCCAGGATGTAAAAACGGCACATTCAAGTGCCTTATAATTTAAAAATTAACTTGACTATATATATCTGGATGCCTGCCTATATGTATGTCTGTGTGCCTGACACCTGTGGAAACAGGAAGAGGGTTTCAGACTTTCTGGAGATGGGTTAAACATGTCTTAAACTTCCATGTGGGGGCTGGGAATTGAACCTGGCTCCACTGGACGAGCAGCCAATGCTCTCAACCACTGAGCCATCTCTCTAGGCCTCAAATCCCTCATTTAAAATGGTGTCATATTTGTTAACAACCTACATATCTCCTTCTATATATTTCCAACATTAACTGGGTTATGGGCGGTACGTAACACAGTACAAATAATATATAAGTAGTTGTTAGACCATGTGGTTTAGGGAATAATAATATAAAAGTATGCGCATGTGCTTTAACTTTCCAACATTTCCATTTGTGGTTGTTTGAATCTATGGATCGTGAATAGTGAATATGCAGGGTCAACTGTATTTGGAATGGGGCGGGGACAGGTAGGTAAAGTGGAGAGATGGTCTACCCACTGGGGTGGGGGAGGTACAGTGGGATGATGGTCTGCTCACTGGGGCGGGGGAGGTACAGTGTGGTCTGTCCGCTGGGGCGGGGGCGGTGGGGGGAGGTACAGTGGGGTGATGTGGTCTGCCCACTGCAGCAGGGACAGGGAGGTACAGTGGGGTGATGGTCTACCCACTGGGGCGGGGGAGGTACAGTGGGGTGATGGTCTGCCCGCTGGGGCGGGGGAGGTACAGTGGGGTGATGGTCTGCCCGCTGGGGCGGGGGAGGTACAGTGGGGTGATGGTCTGCCCGCTGGGGCGGGGGAGGTACAGTGGGGTGATGTGGTCTGCCCATCTCAGCACTGCTTCGGTCCTCTGAAGCAGCTGTAACAGCCGAACAGGCCTCACAGGCTCTGTAAAAACGTTGTGCTGCTCAAAGGGGGGAAGCAGAAGCAAGAACCACACTACTGTTGATCTTAATTTACAAAATCCATCTTTCTTTGCAAAGCTACTGAAGCATTGTATAGAACAGATGTGAAACTGCCTAGCTGGTCTCCAAGCCAGTACTCTAGCTCCCTTCAGAGAGAATGCCTCAGGCCTCTGCTTCCAGGCAGATGCTGAAGCCAAAGGACCAAGGCTGGGGCAGAGCAGGGCCTCCCTGGTCAGGGGCTCCCACCTTAGAGCAGAGCACAGCATCACACATAGCAATCTCTTGCTCCTCCTCAGCACTGTCATGGGATCCTCAGTTTATCCTTTATTTTGGAAACATTCTTGCCTTTACAACTCATAGAAGACTTGGCACTTTATATAATATCTTTTTTTCTTTTGGAGCCAGGACTTCACAGAGATCCACCTGCCTCTGCCGCCCAAGTACAGGGATTAAAGGTGTGAGCCACCATGTCTGGCCCAGTCATTTACTGACTGTATGGGGAACAACAGTTAATAAGGATGGCAATACTGGGCCTGTCTCACAGGGTGCATGTAAGGGCTTCACATGTAAAAGGAAATTTCCAGGGTTCTCTCATCATCAGCCACACTCAGTTGGGCATCATCTCTCTCATAGCCTGGAGCAGGATAGGAATAGTGGTACCTGGGCAAGTCCGTGCCCCTAGTCAGACAAGGGCAGGGAAGGGGAGTCCTCACCTCCCCCTCCCCCCCAGCTTATGCTACCAGATATTCAGGAATGCATTTACTCTCACCAGGAAAGCCCGGTCCAAGACACGTCCAAGAAAGTCTGCCTGGCTATCTCGACGAGATACTTTCTTTAACCCAGTCTCGAAAGAAACCTTCTTCAGGTTTTCCAGGCCTTCAATGGATGCCTTAGTCACACCCTTCTTCATGCTGCCTTTCCGAGACACTAACCAGTGTCCTCGGCCTGTGGGGAAGATCAGAACAGTGAGAAGGGCCAAACTTCTCTGAAGCCGAGGGTTGGAATATTGATGTTTATCTTTAATTCTAAAACCCCAATGGCTTCTGAGTACTAACACCATCAGTTATGCACCACTGCTGGAGGGGCTCTGTGTACACGTCTAATTGAAGCAGCCACTAGGCTCGGTGATGGCTAAGCTACAGATGCAATTGCTTACAAAGAAAAAGATGAAGTGGCTGCCCAATTCTTTCCTTTTCCTCCAAATGTGTGCCTCCTGAGTCTACTGCTCATTTAAGAGACAAGATTGTAGTCTTCCTATAATGTGCCGTCCTCCCTGACCCCCCTCACCTCCTGGGTGCTGGCCGGTTATTCTCCCACTGATTATCTCCTGGGTAAGGCCTGTGTGTGACCTGAATTCCGTGTTTCAGATAAAGGAAGATACAAGGGCTGGGGCTGTAACTCAGTTGGCCAAGTGTTTGGCTAGCATGAGTGGAGACCTCGGTTCAGCCCCGACACTGTATAAAACTGGTTACAGTGAAGCACACCTGTAATCCCAGTGCTCAGGAGGTAGACACAAGAGGATCTGAAGTTCAAGGTCATCCTTGGCTATATAGCAAATCTGAGGCTAGCTGGGTTACATGAGACCATATATCAAAGAAATTATGAAATTCATAGTAAAGTTCATTTAAAAATCTTGACATTCTTTAATCTGTTACTTTCTGCATTTGCAATTAATCTACCCACAGCATTAACTGCAACCTGTAATTATATTATTCCTTTGCACATTTGTTGTCTACATTCCTTCTGGAATAGAAGCTCTGCAACAGCAGGGGCCTTGTCTGACTCATCTTCATGTCCTCATGGCCTGCACAGAGCTCACCTCTGTGACTGCTGCTAAATAAACTTAGTGAGCCCACACAATCATCTGCTGAGACATTTGTGAACATCTACTTCACACTGAGAGTGAGGGTTATAGGAATGAGTGTGCCAAAGCCCCGACCCCCAAAAGTTCAATAATATCTGAGGTGCTGTGGAAGCTCATGCTGAGGAACTACCAGCATGACGTAGATCTAGAAAGCTGAGGGAATTCACCAGCTGAGGATTGAAACTGAGGCAGTCTGGGCTGAGAGAAAACGAGAAACAAACAAGAAGGCCCAGAAACATGAAAGGCCCAGATGACACAGAACAGCGTAACTATAGGCTGAGACCGGGGCTCTGGCCTGTACCAACCTAGACCTGCTCTAAGTCTAGAGCTTAGCCCCACATATGACCACTATTGCCAGTTCTGCCTGCTCTGGCCTCACATGAGGCATTTCCTAGTGTGGAACAATCTTTTTACACACTGTGAATATTTGTTACTTGGACTGGTTTAAGATGAATGGCCAATAGCTAGACAGGATTTTTCAGGGCAGAGAGGATGCTGGGAAGAAGGGCAGAAACGTGAGAGAAGTCAGCTAGACATAGAATGAGTTGGACATACAAAATGGGATAGAGGTAAAAGCCACATGGTAGAACACAGATTAATAAAAATATGGGTTAATAAAGTTATGAGAGCTAGTTATAAAAAAGCCTAAGCTATCAGCCATACTTTTGTAATTGATAAGAAGTTTCCATGTGGTTATCTGGGACCTGGCTAGGTGGGACAGTAAAAGTCTGGCTACAAATGGCATCCAATGTTCAGGCACATATTTCCACATTAACATTAAAGAACTTTTCTTTAAAAAAAATAACAAAAAAGGTTTGTGACATGGAGTCAAATGCAGCTTCCTAGTTACCATGCTCTCTTAGGTAGACTTGGTGCTATCAGTATACAGAGCTGCAGTCCTTTTCAGAGGCCCTCACACTAAACACTTGAATGGATTTTATGAGCAGCAGACCGTGTGCTCTCAGAGACATGAGATGAGGTAGAAACATCTACAGCAGAGTAGATCCAGAAACTTCCCAGAGCTGGGGCAGTAAATGTGGCTTCCCAATGGTATCTCTACCATGAGGCTAGGCTCCCAGAGGGGTGGAGCCAGCCCAGCAGGATATGAACTAAGCTGATCAGCAGTTTAAGGTTTTGCTCATGTAGACAGATAAGGTTACAGACACACAGTAAAGCAAGTTTAAATTTAAAAAAAAAACTCCTCTAAACAGGTTACAGTTTATTTAACAATATGCATAAATTTTAGAAAAAAAGAAAACAGGTATAGATAAGCATTTAAACAAAATAATAGTTTAAAAACAAAAGAGTAAAGCCTTTAAAGAAAGAGTAAAAACCTAACATAAGTATGGACTGTGCACTGTACACAAGCCAGCCAAAGATTATATTTTGTTTTATGTTCAAGCTGGTAAAATACATCACCTTTTTGTAGGTTTTTTTTCTTTTTAAGTTTATTTCTTTATGTCTGTAGCCAGGATTTTTAGGAGGTCTTCCTCAGTCAAATCTCATCTTCTTTAATTTTGAGTGAATCTAAAGCCTTTTGTATATGTATTTTCAGGGCAAAGGAACTAGATACCAATGAAAATGGGTACCCAGGTGATCCAGCCTCTCAGAGTGCCTCTGTAGCAGTTTCCTCAGAGCTCTGCAAACAGAACAGCTTCAAGGCTGCTGCTGAGATGTCCCAGCCTCACAGGCTATCCAGCCAAGATGTCAGATAAGCCCTACACTCCCCCATTGCACAGAGACTGGATGACATATGATACAGTTAACTCCCCCAGGACTAGACCCTTATCCCAATTTTCCTAGGGTCTCCTAAAGATGCCAGCACCCCCAAATGGCACAAAGCAGTCTAGAGAACCCAAGGCCCATGTTCCCAAGAAGTGGAGTGGATGGATTTTGGTCATTCAATAGGTTATAGATATCTGTCATTGTTTAGGGGGGTTGATTACAGATTCTTATTGGTCATGGTAAGAGAAAAAAATCTAAACAAAGGAGATTAGATTCAAGTATATCTTTCTGAAGAGAAAAAGGGGATATAGTATAAAGTGATGGGATAAAAGGATGAATTATTGGGTCTACTTTTGAGTAACTGTGAATCTCAAATATTTTATATTAGTATGGATTTGTGTATGTTGTTTTTAAAGGTCATAGAAATATATTTTAGATAGGTAGGTGATATTCAAACAATTCAATTATCTACAGAATATGGCATTTAAAATGTTTTAATAACATAAGGCTTTTCTTGACAATGAGACATATCTGTTCCTGGTGGCACCAATCTTGCTTTCTTTATGGCAAAAGCTAGCCATTTGAGCAAGAAACTACCCTTTCCTCAATTGCTGACTGTTGCTGTCCAACCTGAATCAGTAGGACACAAAGAAAAGTGGCTGGTGAACTTTTCCAAGAAAGGGTAGGACAGGCCTTCAAAAATTTCTACTTCACAGAAAACTCTGTCAAATATTCTAGGTCAAAGATGGATGCCCCATTGTTGCAAAAGGAAACTTGGGTGACCATCCAGGCAGCTAGATAGCTGGTTCCTCTGCACTTTCTGTTTACAAAGGTAATATTATATCATTTTGGGGTCTTGATGGAATTGAAGACCAGGTAGTCATAGAGTTATGACAGAAGATAAATTAGGTATAGAATTTTGCACTCATCAGGACAGAATAAATAATGGAGTATTTTCTCCAAATGTGTCAAATTCAAGTGGACTGGACATTGTAAGTATAATTCTCACTTGATAATTGTTCCTATTATTTATAGCTTTATTATGTTAGCGTTTAAACTTTCCCTTTTTATTTAGAAAAAAGGGGGGGAATGGTGTGGAATAACTTTTGTGCACACCATGAAATATATCACTCAGGTTGGTTTAACAAAAAGCTGAATAGCTACACAAGATTTTCAGAGCAGAGAGGATGCTAGGAAGAAGGGCAGAAACATGGGAAATGCCAGTCAGACACAGAAATGGGACAGAGGTAAAAGCCACATGGTAGAACATAGAAAAAAAAATGGGTTAATTTAAGTTATAAGAGCTAGTTAGAAACAAGCCTAAGCTATCAGCCAAGCTTTCATAATTAGTAAGTCTTCATGTGGTTATTTGGGAATTGGCTAGGTGGAACAGAAAAAGTCCAACTACAATTTCCCACTGCTGCCGTGGACTTAGACTTTGGTGCTCCTTGACTCACTCTTCATAACCCTAGCCCCTGGAGAGAGTAGTCTGAGTTGGTATGAAAACTCAAAGTGGCTGAGGGGAAAGGCTCAGACATGCTAGGAGATCAATGAGAGATGAAGTTGGCCATAAAAGTACTGAAATCGGATGGGGCCTGGTAATGGTATAGGCTTTTAGCAGCAAGGGGAGTTGGGGTGGGGTAGGGTGGGGAGGGGAGGGGTGGAGGATGGAGGAGTGGTAGGAGGGGTGGGGGTGAGGGGAGGACTTTTTGCTTTGTTTTCTTTATAATTTTTCATTTTGAGATAATTTTAGACTTTGAGAAGAGTTGCAAAAATGTTGTAAATGGGCACACAGCCTTTCCCCAGCTTTCCCAATGGTCTGTTTTTGTCTTACATAACAGCCACACAATTACTGAACCCGAGCAATTAGCATTGATGCAACATCAGCTACTAATGTTAGCCCTTCTTTGAAGTTTGTTCATTTTCTAACGAATGCCCTCCTCCTGTCCCAGGATCCAGGCCAGGATCTCACATCGCATTCAGCCAGCTTGGCCCCTAGTCTGCTCCAACTGGTGACACAGTTCTCCATTCTTCTTTTTCCTTCAGCAGATGACACTTGTGAAGGGTACCTGTCAGTTAATTATTAAAGTACCTAAAACAATATGTCCCCCAGTGTGAACTTGGTCTGATGCTGCCCCATGTTTAGACTGAGGTTTAAGCTTGGTAAGCTCCCACAAAAGCAAGCAGTGCCTTTCTTTGTGTATTTTTTTCAGGGAACTCATGAGGTCATTGTGCTTTATTTATGATGTTAACGACTTGTTTTGGGGACAGGTTCTCACTCTGCAGCCCAGGCTGCCCTCAAACTCATGATGCTCTTGCCTCAGCTTTCTGACTGAAGGGGTTTCAGGAGTATACTATTATAATACAGTACGCTAACACTACAATGTTTATATGATGTGTGTGGTATGCACATGCATGATGTATGATGAGTGCATGTGTGCAGCTGCGCACATAGAAGCCAGAGGAACATGTGAGGTATCGCTGTTACTCTCTGTCTTTCTTGTTCCCTTGAAACAGTGCTTCTCATTGAACTGGAAAGCTCAACATCTTAGCTCTTCTGGCCACCAAACCCCAGCCCTGGGTGACAGGCACATATGGCCATCCCCAGCTTTTGCATGGACGCTGGGGATGGGTACTCACACCTGCTGCAAATTCTCTTCCTTGTTGAGACATACCTCTAGCCCTACAATGCTGGTTTTGATCACACATTTAAAGTGGGATCTGCCCGATTTCACTACTGAGAAGTTCCTATTTTTATCTTTGTTATTAGTAACTATACCTAGAAAGTTGTTCAAATGTCTCATTTCTCATGCTTCTACCCATTTTTTCCAAGCATCCCAAAGCAGTTGTTCAGACATCATGTTGCTGTGATTGTATTTTGTAGTTTTAGTTAGTATCTATGATGAGGATTAGTGAGAAAGATACTTGATGGTGTAGGTGACCCTACCTCACTTGGTTAGCTGAAAAACTTAAGGAGCAAAAACAGATTTCTTAGAGGAAAGAGAAGTCCTGCTTCGAGCCTGGGGGGAGAGTGAGGCATGGTGGTATACACCTTTAATCTCAGCATTCCAAGGCAGAGACAGGTAGATCTCTCCGATCACCATAAGGAAACAAAGGAAAACAAACAAAAAACCTGTTAAAAATAAGCTCTTCCCCAAGGGTTACCTCAGCCTCAAAAGTCACACAAGCCAATTCCTTTTCTGCCTACCTACCTGTTCTGGCCATCTGTCTGTCTATTCATCCATCTATTTACCTTTTACTAGCTTTACTTCTTTAAATAATCCTGACTAACATACTATTCATAAATGAGTTTTATCTGCAAAATATATTACTAAGATATTTGAATAGTGATTTTATATATCCCTCGTCTTCTTACTTATTAATGAGATTTTACCACAAAAAGCTGTTTCTTCTCTTCCACTTATTTATTGACTTAAATGTTTATTTATATCATTATGGGCTCATGCATATTTATTGCACGGCTTACAACCCAGTCCAACCGTTATTTATTTCCCTGTTTAGTCTGTCCCAGATTTGGCTCTGTCATCTGGCTCCTATGTCCTTTCAACTTGCCCTCAATGATTTTCTGAGCACTTTTTAACTTCCTGGTACCACAAGATGTTCAAGGCCCAATCTGAACTCTTTTTTCCTTGCCTCAGACCTGTGAATATCTATTTCTCTGGAGAGATCTTACTCCTATCATAGAGAATGGTTTTTAGAAACCAAGATTCAGGCAATAAGTATATTGTATATTCTTTTCACTACTGACACCTCCTTGCAGATGAAATCTTCCCCCCTCCCTCCCTCCCTCCCTCCCTCCCTCCCTCCCTCCCTCTCTCTTCCTCCTCTCTCTCTCTCTCTCTCTCTCTCTCTCTCTCTCTCTCTCTCTGTGTGTGTGTATGTGAGAGAGAGAGGGAGCAGAGAGATTGAGTGAATGAGAGAAGGCATAAATCCATATTGATAGAGTCCTTGGAGAAGTGGTTCTCAACCTGTGGGTCATAACCCTTTAGGGGTCAAATGACCTTTTCATGGGGTTCAAATATCAGATAATCTGCATATTAGATATTTTTGTATTATGATTCATAACAGTAGCAAAATTATAGTTATGAAATAGCAATGAAAATAATGTTATGGGTGGGGGTCACCTCAATATGAGAAACTGTATTAAAGGGTCACAGCATTAGGAAGGTCGAGAAGCACCACCTTAGATTATTCAAACAAGCAGGTGGCCAGGAATGACGCTTAGGTAAAAAATAAAATCACTCTGGAAAAGCAAGGAGAGCGGGTTTGGGATGCATCCCTGTGATAATCCTGGCCTGGCATGTGTGAGGATCTGTGATCCATCTTTTACTCTGCCCCTCAAAAGAACTGGAGAATAGACAGAGAAGAGCCAATCATATGTATTCTATGGTCACCTTTATTCAAGTTGAGTTTGTGTGTGTGTGTGTGTGTGTGTGTGTTCGCACGTTTTCAGTTGCTTGTACTCAACTATGGCCTAAAAATATTAAGTGGAAATTTTAAGAAATAAAGAATAATTTAAAATAAATTATTCATTACATCATATTGATATAATTATCATATTTACTCTTAGATAGCTACAACAGTTTTAACTGTGTGTTCATCTTAAACTACTCCTAATTTATAAATTAAATTTTATCAGGTCTGTATTTATGAAAAAATACCTCCACTGATGAAAAAGGTGTATTTACAGTAGATTGGGCAACAAGTCACAAAACCAGGGATTAAAGAAGGTATACTTCTCCCTTGACCTACCCATCCAAAGCAACAGACCTACCTAACTTCTAGACAGCGTTCCATTAGTAAGGCTGTGCTCAGTTTAGAAATCTCTGCTCCAGAGGAGGTTTGAAAAACTACCAGAGAAGTATTAGTGGTTTTCTTTAGGAACTGAGCAGAGAATGAGAAGAAAGATACCTAACAGACTAAGGGGTCATAGCGTGGCTTCATGGACTTGAAGATTGGCTAACTGGAATGGAGGCTGGAATACTCAGGACAAATCAAAATGCTTTGCCAAGAGAACCCTTGTAAGAAAGGAACATGAATAAAAGAAAGGGCTGTGGCAGAGATGAAGTGTAGGTTAGACTGTGGATGACATGTGTCTCTAAAGGTGTCAGCAATGAGAGGTCACTGGACAGAAGGGGTGCTGTGGTTAAAAGCACACTGCAGAAGGCCCTCTAGGAGACAGGGCTGAGTGGTAAGGGAGAAAATGAGGAAAGCAGTATGAGGCAGGGGCTGGGTGTGGAGAAAAGGCATGATCTGAGAATTCTTCTCACCTTCTTCCGGGATCCGAAGGAGACTTTTGGCTGGAAAGCAGTTGTTGAGGCAAGGCTTGCCACTGTCCATTTTGTATATCCCTGATGACATCATCTCCCTGAGAGACAGCAAGGACAGTGGGGAGTGAGTCACAAGAGTGACAAGGTGCAGGCCAGCCCTCCCCAGTGCCATTCACGAACCCACCAAGACCTCTGTGTCCTGTACATCCTACCTCTGAGGACCAAGAGGCTCTGCCTCAGCAATGGGGCTGCTGTGACAGAGCAGGAAGGCAGGACCTGGGCTTTCCAGTTCAAGCCTTCCTAACTCAGCAGGATTCTAGATTAGGCTCACACGGACCTGGTTTGCATCCCTGTTCTGTCTTTTCTTGCTGTTTGACTAAGCATGCTCTTCCTCTGAGTCCCCGTGTCCCCACATGTGAGGGCAATGCTCCCACTCTAACAGAAGAGTGACAAGGGCTGTTGTCTTTGTTTTAACAGAGTTCAGAGAAAACGGTGTGTGTGTGTGGGGGGGGGGGGGCTAGCATTTTAAGAAAAGTGCCAAGCAAACTAAGTTTAGACTGCATAAATCTGGTCTGAGGGATAAACTGAATTTGCTGATGGAGAGGCCATCAGAAAGAGCCACAGGACTGAGGGTATCGTGGTGCACAGGAAGAAACCGTCAGATCCAGGAAGGGGAAGGCTGTGTGTTAGGGACTGTTTGTTTCAACAGGGAGATAGCATCTGCTTCTGGGGGGGGGTGTCTCTATGAGGGCTTCGGAGGCTGTGGATTCATACTGTCTCACGGTTTCTCCTAGTCCATCAGTGACGAGGAGACAAAGCCAACAGCTGAGCTTTATACAGCCAGGAGCTGTGCCGGAGAAAGGAGGGCCTGACAAAATGGTCCCAGTGAACAAGACTGGCAATGGGGACCGCTAGTACAGAATACTGTACCAAATTAGTGTGAGTTCAAGGGCCCATGTAACACAGAGGAACCAAACAAAAATAAAGGCAAAGGGAAGGGCAGATCAACAGGGGGAGGCAAGGACAGACAGACACAAACCAGAGACAGAAACAAGCCCAGAAAGTAACTGTAGAGAGGTAAACGGGAAGATGGAGGATGCCCAGGGGCCGTCAGGTAAGCCAAGGGACCACAAAGCCTAGGAAAGCATCTGAGAGGAGGCACTGAGAAGTCAGGTAAGGGTACCACCTAAAACAGGCCAGGAGGAAATAATCGGCTTCCAGGGAAGGCAGAACTAAATACTGATGTATAGAACAGTGGAGGGGGGGGGGGCGCAGTACAAAAGGTAAACACAGACGTGGCTTCCAAAAGCCTTGGCTGTGAAAGAGAGCAGAGAGGCAAGCAGGAACAGGTGGAGAGAAAGCAACCAACAGGACAGGGCCTTGGGGTGTGGGGAATGTCAAGGGATGTGCTCTCTACCTCACACAAGTGCTAGCCTTGGAGTCACTACAAAGCATGGACTCCGCATGGTTCAAATGCTCATGAGAACAGTTACTACGTGGCTTTGGACATTTCCATTGTTTACCATTTCACCTCACTGCCTCAGTTTCTCCCTCTGTGAAATGTAGGCAATAAGTGGACCTCTACTACAGAGCTATGTTGATGATCCAATGAGAGAGTGCTTGTGGGAGTGGAACCAGCACCTAGCTAGTACTCACCGGTCCTTTCCTATTATGGCTAACAGGACAAGAAAAGCTATATTATCACCATAGGAAGGAGCAGGTTCAAGGAGAATTAGAAGGGTGGCCTTATCCTCTCAGGGAGAGATCAGGAGGAAGGGTATGCCAAGTGCAGGGGAGGGGTTCCTCCACTGAAGGAAGGAAGGCAGGGACAGGGGGACAGGGAAGGAAGGCTCCCTCAGGGACAGCTGTGATAGGGAAGACAGTTCACATATCCCGACCAGCCCATCTCTCTACCACCTAAGGAATCAAAGAACACAAAGGAAATATACTTTAACTTTGCATGTATGTGCATGTATGTGCGTGAATGTATACACACAAAAACTGGGAAATGGGTATGGTTCTGCCTTCAGGGACCAACTTGGGCTTTTTAAAAAATCAAATTGTTTCTGTCTTGAGAATAATTCTTCAAAAGAGGGACCACCCCTAATTACAGTTAAATTTATCATCTGTTCCTCAGGAACTAGGAAGTTAAAGAGCTTGCAAAGTTCAGGAAAATGAAGGTGAGCTGATGGTTAGGGTTTAGTTAGGGGTTAGGGTTAGGGTTTGATTAGGGCTGGGTTAGGGTTAGGGTTAGGGGTTAGTGTTAGAGTTAGGTTAGCATGACAGCATAGAGTACTTGCTCAGCATGTGCAAGAACTTGAGCTCAATCCATAGCAACACTCGCGCACACACACACACACACACACACACACACACACACACACACCACCATCATCATCATCATCACCATCATCTCTATCTTTAAGTCTTTATCAGATTCTGATGTCAAACCTTGCATAAACCTACGTAAGTAGCTAAGCTTTGCAAATCCAGGTCTTTAGGATTTCGGCTGGCTATGGGAATAGAGTGTGTGATGAAAGCTGGATGTGAGAGAGACAGTTTGGAAGGGGAGGGTATATAGTGAGTATGTGTGCCTGGGGGAGCAGCTCTTACTCAGCCCTCCCCAATTGCTGCCAAGCAGAAATCCCAGTCATTGTGGCTGGATCTTCCCATTTTCAACCCAAGAGAAGTCTGCTGTTTTTTGTATGAAATCTGATTATTTAAGCATGAGCAACTCATCTGTCATCTTGAAACAGTGTGCTGGCCAAACCAAACACACCTGGGAAGATAGTCAACTCTGAGGCTGCTGGTAGTTTTCTGTGATGAATATCCTTTGACTTTCACAGAAATAAAGAAATCCAGTTCAAACCAAATCCAAATCCAATCCACAGAATGCACAGCTGGGAGACTACAATGCAACATGGCCCCTGTCCTGGTCTCAGGGCCTTTTTTTATCCTAGGCTTCTATTGGTCAAATGTTGTAGCCGAATTCCAGCTTATACTGTTCAACAGTCTACTCTTTCCCATGCCTTTTGTTCATCGTACCCTACCTAGACTGCTGCCATGCTCTTCTGACTGGACCCGAGAAAGCCATGGAATCTAATTTGTTTGTTTAGTTGCATTTTATTTTTGCTGTGTTGTGATGAAACCCAGAGCCCCAAATGCACTGGGCAGGTGCTCTGCCCTGAGCTCAAGGCCCATGAGCATTCTCTCTAAGGTCTTTGGCATCTGTGCCCTATCCAGCCTAGCCAGTTCTGGGCATTTGGCCTTACAAGGTTATATTGTAACCAGACTTTCCAGTTTCATACTTAGTGCTTAGTGTCGCTTCATTTTTACAGTGGACCTGAGCCTCCCTGGCTGAGGGAAGGGAGTTCCCTGAAGACCTTGAAGCTGAGGCATTGAGAGTGTGGGAAGAATACATAAAAGACAGGGCAGTGTGGAGAGCTGGGATCCAGGTTGCCTGTGAAAAGCTTTCCTGGGAGTGACAATTAGGATTGGTCGGACAGAAAGAGGAGAGCAATTTGGGAAGAAGGGGCTTAACTTGGGTCTCGTTTTTGTAGCACAAAGCTGGTGACAATGGGCAAATCCTTTTACCTCTTTGAGTCTCAGTTTCCCCACACAGAAGACAAAGCTAAAAAGCCTGTGTCTGGGAGAGCTGTGGTGTGGATGAAATGAGGCAATGGATAAAGTACGAAGAGAACGGACATCTCTCTGTACCCTTCACACGTGCCCCTCCCCCTCACAAAGCCTTTGCTGAACTTTCTAGTGGGAAACAACTGTGCTTTTGCTAGACTCGTAGTTTATTTATCCAGTTCTTAATTCCTCCTTCATGGTTTTCACTGTTTTTTGACCTCATAAAACTACTACCAACTATGCAAACTTCCTCCAAGGGACTATGAACCTCCAAGTCTGAAACACTCCCAATTCATTGCCTTGCATCCACCCGTGGGACCTAGCACGTAAGAAGCACCCAAAAGACATAGGTGAGGCAAACAAAGAATACAATAGAACTCCTGGTGCCCAACGGTGTAATGAATCTGATCTCTCTAGTTTCCCTCAAGGAAAAGGACAGTGTATGTAGTTAATTGTCAGTTTATCCTAACACAGCGTCTATCACAGCACATGCCATTAAGTGTCCATGGAATGAGTGAGTGAGCGCTGGGCTCTCTCCTTTGGTCTAACGCATAGCTCTGTGTACTCTCATCCCTGAGCTCCTTATACAGAGTTGGAGGCTTTTCTCAGGTGGTCCTGACATGCCACTCTTCTAGAATCATACTCACTATTTTATTATTATTTTTCTCTCTCACCAACATGCCCCTGCTACAGGCCTTGATTATGTCATCAATACAAACCCATTCTCTGGTTAGTTTTGCTTTGGTTGTTTTTGTCAACTACTACAAACTAGGGCTAGTGTCATTTGGAAGTGCGAACATGAACTGAGAAGACACCAGCCACTATGAGACCGCCTGTGGGCAAGGCAGCCACTATCAGACCGCCTGTGGGCAAGGCATGTCTTATAGATTAATGATTGATGTGGAAAGGCAGTCCTGGGTTGTGTAAGAGAGCAGGCGAGTGAACAGCATTCCTCCATGGCGTGTGCTTCAGCTCCTGCACTGGCTTCCCTCACTGGTAAACTCGCATCAGGGCACACAAGACAAAGCCCTTCCTCCCCAAGTTGCTTTTGTCAGTGTTTTATCACAGCCAATAGCGAGAGGGATGCTCCAAAGGCACAGACTGAATCAGAACCTTAGGAAAGGCAAAGTCTCACACAATTAAGACAGGACAGTATGACGAAATTTGCATTTGCCACATAGTTAATGTGGTTTGTAGCTGCGGTGGCGTCGGGAGGCGCAGTAGCCTAGCGCAGCCTCAATGGCAGCCCAGGGGATTTGGCTGTGGGACCCGGGTTTGGCTGTGGTGCCTGGTCAAGTCTTTGTTTTGTGCTGCGGGCTAGGCAGGCGTGTTGGGGAAGTGAAGGTTCAGTGATTAGGATTTGGTGCTCTTAGCCCGAGCTTCGCGAATGAAGGAATGGACGCAATTAGCGGGATCTGGCGCTCTGCTGCACTTGCCACGCTGCTGGGCGACAGAGAGCCTGTGGACCGAGGGTCTCGCTGAGACCTAAAAAGCAATTGCAGCTATGGGAGTGAGTTAGGAGTTAGGGGTGGAGCGTCTATCTTTTGCTTTTTGGCAGTGCTTAAGGTACGGAATGGGTTCGCCAGCCCATTGGTGGGCTAAGATGCCCAGCCCACCCAGGGATGCCAGCTATTGTAATAAATCTTATTTGTAATATATTAAATATAGGATTAATATTTATTGGAGAGTAATTTAACACTTATGATCACAGGTTTTATTTTAGGAAGATTTTTGGGCGATCAGATGGTGTAGGCGATGGTTGTTGATCTAATCTCTTAAGAAAGTGGGAACAAAACGGGTTGCTCAAGATCTTAGTAGCCCCTTTTGAATGGGGCTGGCCACACTCCTTTTAGGCTTTTAGGACTCTGGATACATGCCTTTCGACCTTATCGGCTAACACCTGAATCCTACCACATCAGCGGAAGGATCAGCCTGGAGATAGAGCTCTCTAAAAAAGGCCGGTGGCTGAGTATAAAATCAGTCGGTTTGTTTTTCAGGACACCTGTCTGGTGATCAAGCAATCTATCAGCTAGACAGGTGAATGAGGGAGCATGTGAGTAAATCACTGCTTGGAAAAATGCTGGGGATGGCAGCTGCCAGAGAAGGACCTGGAAATCCAGGATACCAGGGCCTAGTTTCCTGTCTGTATATAGTATATCAGCGCATGGTACTTACTTGATCCTTGACCTTGGGAATGACTCTTTGCCTTCCTTCTGTTTCTGTTTCTTGACCTGTCTCTTTACCTGGAAAGGAGATATTGTAAATCTTCTTAGTCTGCCACTAAGAGGTCTTGAACTTTAGTAATTATATCCTACATTTTGAATATGAGGAGCCTTATGCTCCAAAATGTGTCTTGTAAAGGGTATGTGTGGAGAAATAACAGGATTGAAACAATTCCAAAAAAACCCCCAAAAAACCAGATCAAAACAAGCTATGGAAACAAGAGGGGCTGAGAATGTAGCTAGTATGCTCAAGACACTGGGCTTAATCCTGAGTATCACATATGTACACACATGAAAGTTGGGAAAACAGAGACATGGACTTAGAATTATAAGAGCCACATTGTTTACCAGTAGAATGCAGCTGGGCTATTTGAGCAGGCTACAGAAAGCAGAAGGGACCATTATAAGATGATTTAAATGAAATACATTTCTACCGCATAAAAACAGCAAAGACAAAGTTGGAAAATAAGACAGTCTGGGAAAAATAAGTGCCATGCATTTAACACAAAAAATAAAACAAATTCAAATATTAGACAGGACATAAATAATCACGGAACTTCCGATGCAGCATGAGAAGGTATGGATTTACAGCGAAAGGGACAGGCAGTAGCATGACTCCTGGGTCGCATTTTCTAGAATGTACCCTCATAGAAGCCTGAACTTATCTGTCTGGTAGAAAGAGTTAACTTCAGCTACCTCTGAACTCTCTCAAACTTGAGAGTTAGTGTCAAGCTGACTTTAGTACTCCCTTGCTTCTATAAACACATATTTTTTGTCAGTCTCTCTCCTGCATCCGTGTGCCTTCATCACTCCCACGCAAATGCTGATGTTCCTTATTTGCTTACTCCCTTCCTTTGGCCTACAACATGTCCCTGTCTTTATCTTGATGCATGAAGTTACTTTTTCTCTACTTCCCTATTTCCAGATAGACCTATTTTAGGCCAACTTCATTTCTTTTTTAAATTTATTTATTTTTAAATTTATGTGTATATGTGTTTTGTCTACATGTATGTATGAGTACCCAATGCCCATAAAAGACAAAAGAGGGCACTGGATCCCCAGAACTGGAATTATAGATGTTTATGAGTCTTCATGTGGGTGCTGGGAATGGAACTGGAATCCTCTGCAAGAACAGCAAGTCCTCTTAACTGCTGAGTTATCTTTCTAACCCTCTGGCCTATTTCCTTTCCTTCTCCTCCTCCTCCTCCTCCTCCCCCTCCTCCTCCTCCTCCTCTTTCTTTCTCTTCTTCCTCCTCCTTCCACCCCACCCTCCTCCTCCTTTTTCTGAGGCTTTCTCTGTGTATCCCCAGCTGTCCTAGAACTAGCTCTGTAGACCAGGCTAGCCTCAAACTCAAATATTTGCCTGTCTCTGCCTATTGAATTCTGGAATTAAATGCATGTGACACCACCTCCTGGTAAGGGCCTATTTCTTAACGGAGATGCTCTATTACACTGTATTAGAACAGCCTGGTTTCCTAACTGTTCTCCATCACACCAACCTCAGGCTGAGGTTGAGGCCTCCAAAGGCAAATCTAGGTCCTCATAATCTCTTCATCTCCATCATCTTAAATAGGGCATGGCCCACAAGACTCTTAATAAATGCCCCCCCCCGACTTAACAGAGGCATAAATAAAATGCTGCAGGAGTACTTTGTTTTGTCTGCAAAGAAGGAAAAAGCAAAGCTTGAGGCGGGTTTTCCAGAGCAGGCGACAGAGCTGGGTGCTTAGAAATGAGAGGTCACAAGAAAGATGAACAGAAAAACAAAAAGTTATGAGGTTTTCAGCTGCGGTGGCCAGGAATTGCTTTATAGAAGATGGAATCTAACCTGGTATTTTTTAGTGATCGCAATTTTCATAGGAACATTAGCTTTGCCGAGACAGGATTTGTCTTTTTCATTCAGAGGTATATTCTGAGCGACTAGAACAGGACTGACTACATACTAAGCAATTCAGAAGCTGGGCATGGTAGAGCATGCCTTTAGTTCCAGCCGGCAGGTATATCTCTGTGAGTTTGAAGCCAATTTGTCTACATAGTGAATTTCAGGCCAGCCAGAACCTTACAGTGAGACCCTATCTCAGAAAAACAAAACAAAATAATGTCTAACAAAACAAAATAATGTATTTGATTCATCATCTGTATATTTATGGGAAGTATACAGGTATAAAAGTTAAGTAATGCAATGTAGTATGGCATAAAGTAATATTACTATGCAATAATTCTAAGCCTCTAGAGTAGCAACCAGATTTATTTTCCTTACATGCCTTGGTACAGTGTCAAGTTTTATTGATGCTCGATATTTTTTCCTCAATCAATATTTGTAAAATCAGAATGCCATACTGGAAACATGCTTTGAATTAAAAAACTAAAAACTTGGCTTCAACTGTGTTACGACCCATGCTCTTTGTTTTCTGGTAATTTCATTTCCTTGTCTTAACAGCATTATTTTAAGAGTAACACCGGATGGATGGATGTAAGTGCACGTAGGGTACTGCCTGATAGATAGTAGACACTCACTAAATGACAGTTCTACATGAAACACTACTATTAGCTAAGATGATAGTCATTTTGGAGTGAATACTGGAGCTAATGTTCTAACAACAGTGACAGAAAAGTGAAGAGCTGGCTCCACCTCACTGTTTGGGTTGGAAAGACTCTTAACTCAAGCAAACTAAGTTTCCATCCACACCTGCCTCCGGCGTCGTTTCCGCCTCCGAAGAGTCCGCGGAGGCGCTGGCCCTATCAGGCGGGATGCGCGCCTGCGAGCATCACGGGAATCTCGGAGTCGCTCCACGGTGGCGCTTGCCACAGCCTTCCCCACCCACTCCTTAGGAACGAGACGCCGAGGCTAGCAACGTAGACGACAACCGGCGACCGCAGATTCTAACTACTACAAGTCCCGTCAAGCATCGCGGCCACTTTCGGCTCTCGTCAGCACACCGAACTACGGATCCCGATGGGCTCTGCGCGACGCATCACGTGGGTAGCCTTAGCCAATTGGCTTTGGACAAGTCGTAGGGGAGGGAGACACAGAGGGAGACAAGATGGCGGCGGCGGCGTCGCAAGGTGGGAGAGGCGGCGGTGGCGGAGGCAGTAGTGGGGCTGGCGGCGGCCCCAGCTCCGGGACAGGCAGCAGTCGCAGTGGTTTGTTGGATAAGGTGAGGAGCTGAGTCCTGGGGAAAGTCTAGAGTCCTGGGGATGCCCAGGGGATGATGAGCGCACCATCCCAACCCCGCCCCCCTTAATTTTTAGCGGCTTCTTGAGGCGCGCTCCTCTGTAGCCCACCAGCGCACGCTTGTAATCTGCCCTCTCTACACATTCAACTCCAAACTTTCTCCTTAGGTCATCTCTTTTCTCAGGGGTGCTGGTCCCCAACACTGGCTGCCACAGCAGCTTCTCATCGCTATGGTTATATGGTTTCTATTGTGTTGGGAGGGCCACTCTTGATAATGCCCATTTCACCAATGCGGAAAACTGATCCCCCGAAGAAATTCAGAGTCTACTCAAAGTCGATACTCCCCAAACTTTCACCGTCAGCGTTACGTGTTGCTGTAGAGCTCAAAGAGTTCCTTGGCCTTTTGCTCAATAAAGTTTCTAGGCGTTTTTTTTTTTTTTTTTTCTTTCATGATACCATCAAATAATGAAATATTTGTATGTTGACTTCCCTTGCTGGGCTGACAGGAAGCCTTAAGATTCTTTTTCCTTTTGCATTCTCTGCCTTTCTCTCTTCTTGCCCCGCTTGTCCCCTGCTGTCTGTATCAGCTAGCTGCTTTTCCACTCCGCCTACCCAAGTATTTAAAAAAACAAAAAAACCAAAAAACCCACTAAATCTTTATCCATAAGGGCTTAAAGGAAGGAGGGGTTGCTCTTGGATTGTACTTCTTGCCCTTTGCACAGCATCTTGGAAGAAACAGTTATGTGAAAAACACGTCTTGTATTGGTTCTGACTCTAGCTGTGTGACCTAAAATATACCTGTTATCCCCATGTCTGTTATTCATGTGCAAAATGAGGAATTTAGCCTGGATATATCTTATGGCCCCCTTCCAGTGTTCTCATTCCTGACTGATGTGACAAGTGTGGAGCTTTAATATAGTAAACCCTTTTTCTTGAAACATTTTAATCGAAAAACTTTCTGACTCCTCTGTGCTAAACAGATGGCTAGTGCTTAAGAAATGAATACCCGATCAAGTTGAGGGCTTCCAGTCCGTGATTTTGCATGTCTTCCTACACAGTAGGCAAGTGCTCCATCACTGAGCCCTGAGCCACAGCTCCAGGTCTGCTTTTTTTTTTTTTTTTTTTTTTTTTTGAGGGTCATTAGATTCAAATTGAGATAGGTTCTTGCTGTGTAGTTAAGCTGGTCTCAAACTCAGAACCTCCAGCTTCTGTCTTCTGAATACTCTCACAGTCTTAATATTTCTTAAGAGGAATGTGTTCTGGGCATTGGTTGGTATTTTGTATTAAAATCTCTCCTTTCTATTGTGCATCTCACAGCTTGTGCTGAGCCTTCCCAGGGTGACTCAGTCTCCCCTCTGCTTGGATTATCACTAGCAAACATCAACACAGACATTCTGCCAAAGCAGAGATTACTAAACACAGTGCTCTTTGGTGTCTGTGAAGGCTTGGTTTTAAGATTCACAGCAGACTTTTGGTATCCAAGGATGCTCAGATAGGTCATAAAATGGTATAATACCTGTATACACGCTATATGCCCTCCACTACACTTTAGGTTACCTTTAAGTTAGTTGGAATACTTGCTGCAAAGTAAATGCTATGCAGACAGTTTTTATACTGTGACAAAAATATCTGTTGAGTTCAGGACATACAAAAGTTTGTTGTTTTTTTTTTTTTTTCTCCCTTAAACATTGTCTATACATGGTTGGTTGGTCCTTGCTTGTGCAATATTAATAGAGAGAGCTGACTGTAGTATCTGGCATCATTATGTTAGAATAATTTGGCCTTTACGTATTTCTGCTACTGAAATAAAGTATGAATACTGTCAAGTTACTTAACCTTAATACCCTTCCCATCTTCATCTGCAATGTTGAGAGTCTCTGACAACTGTGTGACAGAACTTGGGGGCAGAATCAATTATATCAACGCCTGCATTCCTTGAAGTATACTGTGTAATGATGAAAGGAAATGGCAAGTTCCTATTATGAGAGTACTTAGACTAGCCAAATAGGAAGTGAGGTATTCAAAATAAGTACATTGAAGGAAACACATGGTGTATTCAAAAAGTACATTTTGCAGAAATCCAAATGAGAGAGAATGGTTCTTGAGACCAGATAGCTAAGAGGAGAGCACTGGACTGAAAGGCTTTGTGTCTACTCAGAGTTCAGACGTGATTTTGAGTAGAACATACCAAGTAAGAAAGCCTTAAGTTATTTATTGCATTTGATGTATTTTGGGGTGTGTGTGTGTGTGTGTGTTAGGGGGTGTCAGAGAACAACTTTTGAGAATTGGTTCTCTCCTATTGTGAAGGACTTGGGGATCCCTTGAGGCTTGGCAGTCTCGTTGGATTCTCAGACTGACCTTAGAACACAGCTTCTATATCTTGGTCACTGAGAACATAGCTCTGGGGGCGGCCCTGCCAGCCCCTGGCTTTGAATTCTGACACTTCTTAGATATGTATTCTTGGGCCAGTTAACCAATCTTTTGTAGCTCAGTTTCTGCACCTGTAAAGTACAGTTAATAACAGTTTGCACAAAACCTCTCTGGATTTTGACTTCCTTAGATAATGATGAAAAAAATGTCTATATCAAATTCCCTTGGGTTTTAGTTAAAAAAACGGCAGATTTCTGTACCTCTTAGATCAGAACAAGATTTTGTAGTTTTGAGGCCTGGATGTTTTTATTTTCACACTCTTTGTTGCCTGTACATTTTGAAAGTAAAATTTTTAAATGGATATATATATATATATATATATATTTAATCTATATATGATATAGATTATACAGTCCAATGGTTTTAAGTCAGAAAGTTTACACAATTTCATAAAAGTTTTAAGTCTCTCCAAAACCCCAGACCTTAATTAATTCCTCTTTCTAGCTCCAGGTCACCACAGAAAGATTTTTTTTTTAAGCAAGGAGGCCCGAACAAAGAGTCTCATGCATACTAAGCACGACTATGCCACTAAGCTAAGCCCCAGGCTTCACAGGTCTAGTTTCTGTCTGATGTGGATATTTTATAAAAATAAACTTGTATACATGTCTTAGGGCTTCCATTGCTGTGAAGAGACACCATGACAGTGGAAACTCTTATCAAGAAAACATTCAATTAGGGTGGCTCTCTCACAGTTCAGAGGTTCAGTCCATTTCATCATGGTGGGACATGCTGATGCGCAGGCAGACATGGTACTGGAGAAGCTCAGAGTCGTACATCTTGCAAGCACCAGGAAGTGAAACTGTCACACTGGGCATGGCTAGAGCATATATGAAACCTTAAAGCCCATCTCCTTAGTGACACACTTCTTCCAACAAGGCCACAACCACTCCCTTTGGAGGCCTTGTTCTTTAAAACCATCTCAACATACATGGCCTATTATGACTAGTGTTTTTCATTTAACATGTTTTCAAAATTCATGTTTTATAGCATATATCAAACATCATTTTTATATGACCTAAATATATTTTTTAGCACCAATAAAGGTATAGCATGGCACATGTGGACGTAAGGGACAGACTCAGGTGTCAGTCCTCACCTATTTCCACATTCCTCCTCACCAAAGGTGCATGGGTGTTAAAAATCTTCACAGCTGCATCCACTTTCACAGTATCATGTGGCTTCTGGGTTCTAAACTCAGGTCTTGACCCTTGGGTGACCAGTGCTTTACCCACTGAACCACTTTCTCTGTCAGATACTCATGCATCACATTTTATTTTTCTACTTGTAAGTTGGTATTTGAATTGTGCATCTTTTGGCTCTGTGATACATGCTATAAACACAGGTGGACATTTCTGTTCTCTAGATTATGTACCTGGGAGTGAATTTCTGGGTCATAGGGTAACTATTGATATTTTAATTGACTAAGTTTTGAAATGTGGTCTCAGTAGCCCAGACTGGCCTGGGACTGTGATTGTCTTGCCTCAGTCGGCTGATTAGTGCTAGGATTACAGGTTCCCTTGGTGTTTACCACTCCAGTTGGCAGCAGGAACCTGGGAGAGCAGGACCTAAAAATGGGGTGCACTAAGGTCTCATGCAATAGCCAATTTTATTCAGAGGTCAGACAGTTTATACTCTGAGGATTAAGAAGAGTCACCTGAGTAAAGTATACACCTGCAAGGACAACTCTACGTGGCAAAAACATTTTTTCTATAGAGGCATATGACTACACAGATGAAGTAATCTCACTCCACTATACGTAGGATAAACATAAAAACACATTCCAAGAACAGTTCCATGTTCTGAAGAAACTGATGTCACAAGACTCAGAAATCACCTCACACTGGACTGTATTCTGACACCTTGGCACTGCATTTAACTTTTGAGGAACTGTCAAAACTATATTGTACACTGGGGATGTCACTTTACATTCCCACAACGAATCAAGAAAGGAATTTGTAATGTAGTTGCAGTTTCTAAACTGGTTGCATGTATATTTTAAATACATGATCTGCCACCTCCATAGAATAAGGACTCACATTTCACATTTGTTTCTTGGGATTTTTGTTTTTATGTTTTTTTTTTTTGAGACAGTCTCATTATATAATGCTGATTGGTCTGGAATTTTAGAACTCACCGTGTGACCAGCCTGGCCTTGAACTCAAGGAGATTTGTGTCCCTATGCCTTTTGGAGTGCTGGGACTAATGGTATGTACCTAACTTCATTGTTTTAAAGCAGAATCTCATGTATTTTAGGTTAGCCTCCAACTGCTATGTAACTGAGGATGGCCTTGAACTTCTAAAAGCGTTCACCTTTCACTATGAGTATAGCCATGCACTGGTTTATGTGCTAGGGAGTAAACCCAGGCTTCCTGCACCCATTCAGCCATTCTCAGCCTTAGGGCTCAGATGTTTTGGCATCAGTTGAGAGATATTTAAGCCATAGACATCACGAACAGAAGCTATACCCACAGAACTGCAGTAGTGCAGGCTTCCTGAGCCCATGGGGCCAGGCCCCTGTATAGTTTGGGATCACAGAGAAGGCAATGGAAGAAGTTTTTTAATCAGTTTTTCTGGAATTGCCACTAATGTGCATGTTCATAATTTAATTGACACCTCGTAATTTCTAACCTTCAGCTAACTCATAAATACACCCACTAATAAGCAATCATACACCAGTAATTTCCATTACGGTATTTTTTGGCCTTTTAAAAAAAAAAGGTTGAAATTGAAGGCTCAGTGTACTGCTAAGAGCTGTAATCTTCTCTTGGTGATACCATGGGTTTTCAAATTGATTCTAAATTAAGCAACTGCATTCTCAAGATACACATCATTTTTTTCCCCCAAATTAACATTTTCCCGTTTTTTTTTTGCACTTGATACTCTTGATCTTGCTAAATGTGTATAGATGGAAATTGCGAGTGGACATATACTTAAACTCAGGTGGTCAACAGCTTCTGAGTATTTGTGTCTGTCATCTCCTTATTATAAGTTAGAAAAATCTGGAGTCAGGTAAAATGTAACTAGCATTTCAACATCTCAAACCCAGCATACACAAAGGGGTATTTATCCCTTTTTCATCTTATGTTTCTTCTCTTGGGGAGTGACGTGATGCTTCCAACAAGTCATGTGAGCCCTAATTCTGATAGGTGGCCCCCTGGGTCTTGTCATGGTACTTTGGACTAATCTGTTTCTAAGTCTGTCCAGCCCCACACCATAAGTGTTCACTGTTCATCCCCTTGCGGTGCTCTGTGGAATATTCGGGTCTGCACTTTAAACAGACCCTGTCTAACATAGTAGTAGTAGTATTGTATAATTATAGATTATATGTGTCTCTGTGTTACTTTTGAGATCATCTGCAGAATTGTCAGTGATGCTTTTCAAAACGAAACCAACAAAACCTCTTAAAACACAAAGTTGGTTGCTATTCACACATTTGAAATCTTACCCATTTCCTGTTCAGAACCAAGTTTTACCGTTAGCCTTGTAAGCATTCCTTCTAGGTTACAGTCCTTCAGCCAGATGTTGATGTTCAGTAAGTAGTTCTTACTACTAACTATCCTGCTTTGCAGCTTTTGTCCACCTTTTGTCCACTCTGAACTGGGATAGACAAGAAGAAGAGAGAAAATTTTTGTTTTTTTCTAAATCAGAGTGGGATCCTTCAATTGACATTGATGCTGTCACGCTGGTGTCCCATCTCACCAGAGTGAGGTGAAGAATCCTTTGAGTCAGGCTGAGGATCTCTGAAGCAGTCACCTGTGGTCTTCATATCACCACATAGCATGTGCTCTCACTGTGACTGAAGTAAGAAGATGAGAGGAAGTGTACCTGCTGCTGTGTTACACTCAGGACGGCTGTGTGCTTGCCCCAATGACCAAGAACTTTGTCCTCTGTCGACCCATCCCCAGCCCTTAATCCAGAATGTACTTGGGGAACGGAGGCTGCAATTCCTAAATCAGTTAACTTGGAAAATGACTTCCTACATTGTTTACGTATTCTTCAATATGGAGATACATTGAGGAGTGGGGTTCCTAGTGCTGTTTCTGCAGTGGAATGTCTTTGTAGAACTTTCTCCAGTGGGGAATCATAAGTGAAATGAATCGTGAGTTTTAATGAAAATTAAGTACCCTTTTTCTGTGAACTTGTTAGCTAGGTATTTCTGACCTCCAAAATTCAGGCAAGGACAAGCATACCTTGTTCCTCTGTTGATAAAAAGTGATTTCTAGTAATTGATGACTTACTCATGAATATGAATAACTTGTATGGTTATAGTATAAACTCAGAGTTAAGCTATCAAATAATACCAAATCAGTTCTATGATTGTGAAAATGGCAGGAAGAGCTGGAAAAATAAATCTGCATGTGTCAGGAGAGTTCCCCAAAGCTGGTGGTATGTTAGGTAAACCATGAACTGCTTGTAATAAGACCTATTATAACACCATGGCATGGAGTGCAGTGAAATCAAGTGGTATTCTAGAGTTCCTCTGCTATGAGAGCCCAAAGAGACATCTCTCAAGTAAGGGGAGTTATGACAGCACATGTGAAGTGGTGTCTGCTAGGTAACCTCCCTAGACACATTGTGCGTGGTTCTCCTTAGAACTGGTTAAATGGACACCTTATGCCTATTCTGTGCTAGATTACTAGAAGGAAAGTGTCTGGCATGAATCCCCTTGTTGACAGCGCTTAGACACAGGAAGCTTCTTTTAGCATGTAGATGTTTTATATCAGTGCAGGAAAATATGTAATAACTAAGTTTCCAGATAGCAGGCAAAGACCAACCTGGAAAGTATACCTTCCTAATTAAATGTGGCAGTCCTTAGGAAGACTTACATTAATCCTTTCCACATGTTGCCCTTCATTATAATTTATCCTGTGAGGTCCTTTTCCTTGTCACTCTGTGTGTATGTGCACATACTCAGATGTAGGTGTGTGTGTAGGCAAGAAACTGGCAGTGGGTATCTTCCTCAGTTGATTTCCACCTTATCGTTTTTGAGACAGAATCTTTTATGTAGGCTTGCCTGGCTTGGAGCTATGCAAACCAGACTGGCCTCCTAAACTCAGGGAGAACTGTCTACCTCTGTGCCACCATGCTTGGCTCCACCTTCTGTCTAAGACAGGATCCCTTACTGAATTTAGAGCCCCTGCCTTGTCTTTTTGTTCTTTTTTATTGCTCCTCATGCTCCGTGTTGGGGGGGGTGGATAACAGCAGGGGAAGTATAACTTGCATACATTTTAGATGAGCAGTTTTGGAGAATGATGGGAAATGGTAACCAAATGGGAATAGGAACTTAATGTCAGTCCGGCTTGTCCAGATACTTCTCTGTGTTACAGCAGAGAGGGCTGAGGTTTTTATGCATACCAGTAGAGTGATAGATTTCTCTCTTCAGAAACCTAATTAAAACCTCTCTCAGGGTTTGTGTAATTCACTGGAAAAGTTCCTGTTCTCCCTACTGAAGTTTCTGGAACCAGGCAGTAGAGATAGAGCTCAGGTTTATAAGGCATATTAATGCTGCTTCTGCATTGTATTTCTGGAAACTGCTGGGCAGTTGTAGAGCTGAGTTTCATTTTTGGACTGTGCTCTATTCGGTGATGTGTATCTGAGGTGGAGAAGGTGTGGGTCTATGAGAATAAGTTTTTTAAATGACTTCATTATTTCACAGATAATGCAAATCTTGTTGTAGACTTAGCTTTACAAATTCTTTGGGGTTATTAAAATAGAATATACTTGACTGAATGCATATGAGCTAACTGTTTGGATAAAAAAGCTGTTATTCTTAGTTCAATATGTAATTTTAAAAACTAGGTGTTTGATTAGTAGGCTGACAGGTTGTGAGAATCAATATTACAAAATGCCACCATGAGTAAGTAAGAAAAAAATGGTTTTTATAAAACACTGATGAAAAAAGATTTGATTTTAAGGGTTTTAAGTATGTCTAATTTAGGGTCTGGAGAGATGGTTCTGTGCCTAAAAGTGCTTGCTGTTTTTATAGAGGATCCGAGTTCTGTTCCAGCACCATGTCAAGTGACTCACAACTCCCTAAGGGCACACACGCATGCGCGCACGCACGCACGCATGCACCCACACACACAACATACAGACTAATTTTACACATGTACATGTAACATTCCGTTTACATTGATTCCTCTTTACAAACTTCAGGTTTCCTTACTTGTATATTAGCATATAGAATCACAGCTTTATAAAAAATCCATTCCCAAGTCAAGTGAGTTTGAATTGAATTGCCTGTTAGTGAGCCAACTCAGGGCCTCATGCATGCTAGGCAAACTGCTGGGAGCCACTTCCTTTCCCTGGTTTCCTTCCCAAGTTGCTGTTGGTAATAGCATTTTACCTCAGTAACAGAAAGCAGACTAGGGCACTTGGCTTACAGTTGGAACAGACTGTACTGGATTTGCTGCTTAAAGATACAACATGGTTAATAAAGTATTCAAGATGTTTGCAGACAATGATGTTTTAAGGACCTTCCTTCTCTGTTAGTGTATGTAGGTTCCTGTATTTGCTGAATTTTGTGCTTATAGACTGTTATGGTGAACAAAAGCAATTTTTTTTTTCTGCACTCACCTGGTAAAATAGGGGTGGATGTACAAGTTGACATGGCACCTGCATGTGTTCTGGTTCTAAGCTGTAGGGTTTGTGTGGAAACTTGCACCATCCATGAGAGGATAAGCCCCGCCCCCTTGTAGTGCCATCAGGAGAGGAAGAGGAATGGAGGTTCACATTCTCATGTCTGAAGAAAGCAGCTTATTCCACTTTGTAAGGGCCCACGTTTTTTTGATGTGTAATTTTTGTATTTGTTTTGCAGTGGAAGATTGATGATAAGCCTGTAAAAATTGATAAGTGGGATGGATCAGCTGTGAAAAACTCTTTGGATGACTCCGCCAAAAAGGTACATTTTTTCACGGGCATACATGAGCATATTATTAGCCCATGGACCTGTCTCCTTGAGGATCTCAAAGAGAAAATGAGCCAGAAAGGGGCTTCTCAAATTATAGAATAAGTAGGAGGATGTGTGTTTTTACGTGAATGTTGGGGTGCCAAGAAAGTTGGCAGTTCATTGTTTTGAGATGAATTAGCCTAGAGCACAGAAGCTTGGGAGGGTAGAACATTCATCTATGGAGAGTCCGTTTACAAAAAGAAAGGAGAATGTTAGCTGTGTTCTATGAGAAAAGTTGAGAATCTAAAAACTATGTAAGGTCCTGCCAGACACACTTGGGAGGCAGAAGCAGGTGGATCTTTGTGAGTTTGAAGCCAGCCTGGTCTGCAGAGCTAGCTAGTTCCAGGACAGCCAGGGTTACACAAAGAAACTCTTGTCTCAGAAAAACAACAAAACAAAACAAAAACTCCCAACTTTCCTCTGGGCTTCCTTAAAGAGGGTTTGAATGTCTTTGTTTAAAGCGGTAAGATGCTGTTTGGAGAGAACATGTGTTCATTCCCGCAGTTCATGACGTGGCTAAGTGGGGATCTATAAAAGCAGGCCACAGTAAAGAGCATCACTGTTCTCATGCTCTCTTCCCACCAGGTGCTTCTGGAAAAGTACAAGTATGTGGAGAACTTTGGTCTAATTGATGGTCGCCTCACCATCTGCACCATCTCCTGCTTCTTTGCCATAGTGGCTTTGATTTGGGATTACATGCACCCCTTTCCAGAGTCCAAGCCAGTTTTGGCTTTATGTGTCATATCATATCCTTTTTTAATGCTCAAGTGTGCTTTTGATTAACAGTTCAAAAATATCTGTTGTTAAATCCTTGCTTTCCATAAAAGCTTTGATTTTAGGGCTTGCTAATGTTAGAATTAACATTAAAAGTTGTACCTGTAAATTCTTGCTCTGTCATTGATATTCTGATTTAATAAGTTTATTTTTATCTATAATGTAGTTAGTGATTAACTATTATGAGAACTAAAGCAAAAACACACAGTGATAGTGAGACTTAGCTCTTCTGACATGGTGGGTTTTCCCACTAGATGGGGTTGCTTTAAGCCGTGTATTCATGTCTATAAGTAGAAAGGCTTTAGATTTTAGAAATTTGATTCATTTCCTATTTTTCTTTGCAGCTGAAGAGTTTGGGGCAGGGAGGGGGGATTGTTCCTGTGTGTGAGGTGTGGATTCAGCCTGTGTTTCAGTTAGATGGAGGACTCACTCCTGGGGCTATACAACATGGGCTTGAAATCCAAGCTGTTTGTGACCTTGTGTTAAGAGGAAGAAATATAAGTAATACCCATTCAGAATTACTGAATGACGGGACACTGGGTGTGATAGCATAGGCTTGTAGTTCCAGCTTCCAGGATGGCAGGATGATGAGTTTCAAGCCAGCTAGGGTTACCAGGCAGAATCTTACAGCATTTAAAAATTAGAAAAAAGAGGGCTGGGGAGATGACCCAGTTGTTAAAATATTTTCTACACAAGCACAGAGAGCTGAGCTTGGAACCCCAGCACCCACTTAAAAGCTGGGCACAGCAGCACAGGCTTGTGCTGAGTAGATGGGCACGGGGACCTCAGGGCCATTTGGCCAGTGTCCACATAAATCACTGAGAGACCCTGCCTCAAAAAACTAGGTAGGGAGTAACATAGGAAGACATCTAGTGTTGACCCCTGGCCTCTGTGCACACATGCAGGTCTCTGTGTACTCGTACATACATGTGGACACATGTGAACACGTAACATGCATATACCACACACAAATTGAAAAACAGTCAGATGGGAGGTTTTATTGTATATTTGTTACATAATATAGACAGTTCCCAAATTCAAAGAGTTCAACTTAAGATTTCTTTACTTTTTAATGGCATAAAAAGAAATATCCAAACAACCATTGCATTTTTCATTTTCAGTACAACAATCAGTAAATTACATCAGATATTCACCATGTTATTATACAGTAGGCTTTGTATGAGATGAGTTTGCTCAATTGACTTGCTAATGTAAATGTTCTGAGCATATTCAATGTAGATTAGGCTAATTAATCTATAGTGTTTGCAAGTGTGATGTATTAACATGCATATTTAATTCATACTTATAAAATCCCATAAGTTGAGAATTTTGCCTTTCCTTTTGTGATAAACTAGATTATTTCTATGATTCTTTCTAAAATACATAGTTCAAAGAGCTTTTATTATAGTCTTAACTACAGAATTTATATGCATTCATAGAATGATTTCTCTGTGGTCCTCTACTCCCATCTTCTGTCCCTTAGTTTATGTGTATATAACTTTTACACTTTATAACTTAAAAAATCTATAATGGATTTTATTTTTTTGGTCCATCAAGATGCTTCTTCAGGTGAAGGCATTGCTGTCAAGATTGATGATATGAGTTCAGCCTCTGGAGCTCAGAATAGAGAACCGGCCTCCACAGTTGTCCTTTCTTTCCCACACCTGTGCCTTGGCATACTTTTATGTATACATATTCCCTCAAATAGATAAACACATGTAAAATTAAAAAATTACAGGTATATGTCCACATTACTGTGCAGAACTCTACTACTAGCTTCCCAAAGCTGGAAAGATAGTGCGGTAGTTAAGAGTACTTGCGATAGACTAGAGTTTGATTCCCAGGACCCGTGTCAGGTGGCCTACAACCATCTGTAATGCCAGCCTCAGGGGCCAGCCACACTCTTCTGACTTCCACAGGTACTCACAGGCATGCGCATATTCCCTACATGGACACATGTATACACAAAATCTTAAGAATAAAATTAATTCACTTTCAGAGGCAGTTAGCAAGTCATCTTAATAAAGCACCTGATTAGTATTATACAAATAGATGGTTTCTGAACTTGACAGCAAAAGTCAAGTGACCTTTGACTCTTCAATAATCAGATTAATTGTTCTAGTTTGAAATTTTTATTGTTGAAGCAATCTAAAAGAATATGCTATAAGTTTTAGTTCACTCGAGATAGTGACAGCAACCTTATTGCACAGTTTGCAAAATAACTACTTTGACAATATTTCAGTTGTATTTGTTTAAAGCAAAGCACGATCCTAGGTTCATGCTTTATATATAGCACTAGTAACTACCACTGACTACTGTGTGCTACATGGCTATATATATACACTCCATGACAGTTCTATTTTTGTTTGAGGCACAGTCTCAATAGACTAAACTTAAGCTTTCAGTAGTCCTTTCTCAGGCTCCAAATGTGGAAATTATGGGTGTGTACCACCACGCTTATCTTCATGACAATTCTAAAAGTTCAGTATTCTCATTTAGAGATGAAGATACTTGGGGAAGAAATTAATTTATTAAATGCTGACATAAAAATCCAGGACTGCTTTCATTCCAAAGTCCTTATCCCTCATGCCATATTTCCTGTCTTTCTAGTTCATAAAATTTGAATAACACTCCACAACATGATAATGGTTGAGTATAGAGTTAACACTGTCAAACTGTGTACTAATGAGTGTGTGTACATCAGGCATAATTGGTCTTACAGTAGACAAAAGCTGAAGTCACTTTGACATTGGTTGAATATAGTCAAATGGAGGATATATTTTTATTTTACATGTGTGGATGTTTTGCCTGCATGCATGTCTAATGCCCAAGGAAACCAAAGGAGGGTGTTAAATCTGGAACTAGAGCTACAGAATGTAGTGAGCTGCCATGTGGGTGTTAAGATTCAAACCCTGGCTCCCTGCAAGAGCACCAGTGCTCTTAACTGCTGAGCCATCTCTCCAGCCCTGAAACGTTTTTAAATATAAAGAAATAAGCACAAGCAATAACGAAGTCTTGAGAAGGTAAGTAACAGGATGTTCTTAGATATGTTTTCCTTCAGTATAAAAAATTAAAAACCTGTTTGTCCTGTACCTTTTGTCTCCATTTTGAGGTGTCTGGAAAACTAGAGAGAGCCTTGTTTCTTCTTGGCACATAAAAGCGAGGATTAAAAAGAAATAACTAAATTTTCAGTACTTTGATGGTAAGATAAAACTTAGGACTATCAAGAAATTTTTTGTGTTCTTGTATGTCGTTTGTTGTTACTTTTGTTGTGTTGACATATTTATATATTTTTCCCTTAACATTATTTGAACCTATTTTGTCATGATGGGGATTCTGACCATTTATACCTCATATAAGGAGAAGAGCATCTTTCTTGTGGCCCACAGAAAAGATCCTACAGGAATGGATCCTGATGATATTTGGCAACTGTCCTCCAGCCTTAAAAGGTAATGACCATCCTTGGTTCTTAGAGATCCTTAGGTCTGGTGTTGGGTTTCCCTGGGGTGTTGTGATTCACAGTGTACTGGTCTGTATTTGTTCATGCTGATCATAGTACTCGTCATGTGAAAAGGAGGGATGAGTGAGCAGCTAGGGTTTTCCTAGCCCTGCAGTTCTGAGATTCTTTATCATAGAAGATACTTACCCTCAGGGTAAACTCAGGGGAGACTGAGGAACGACTGTCTTTTTTCCTTGTGTACAGTTAACAAAGGTCAGAGGTTGGTTTGGAGGAATGGCTCAGAGGTTAAGAGTGCTTATTGCTCTTATAGGGACTTGGGTTCTGGTCCTATCACCCACTCAGTGACTGAACGAGCTAGCTGTAGCTTGAGTTCTACCCCTAGAACTCAACACCCTCTTCTGGCATTTCTTGTTTATTTTTGTTTTATTGGTCTCCTATGTGCATGTTTGTACACATAAGCTCATGCAGGTGAACACATATACACATAAAATAAATCATTTTTAAAGGATCAAAGGTGTGAGGTTAGTTATCTTTAAGGATCCCCGTGTAGCATCTGTGTCTTCTGACTTCATCCTGAATATTTTCAAGAATCTCTGGAGTGGTGCTCTGTACAACTCACCATAACTCAGTATCTTTCTGACTTGTGGGAGTATACACAAGTGTTGATTGCTATTCAGAACTGGGTCCATGTTCCAGTGAGTTTGTTTCTAATTCATGGCTTTTGGTAAATTATATAAAGTGAAGTTTAGTGAGGTTAAAAATAATAATAAAAAACTATAAAAGTGTTATGAAGATGAAATGTCAGTTATAGCAAATACACACTCAGCATTTATTATATATTAGGTATTCGTTACTTTTCTCTTGCTTTGATAAAAAAGCACCATCACCAAGGCAGCTTACAGAATGAAGGGTTTATTGGGCTTGCGGTTCCATCACCCCCACAGCAGGGAGGCTTGGCAGCAAGCATCCATAGTGGCTAGTGGAGCAGCTGACACTCAGGTCTTGAGCTGCAAGCACAAAGCAGAGAACAAGCTGGAAATAGTGCAGGTCTTAAATCCTGAGAGCCATCCCCAGCAACACACTTTATCCAACAGGACCACACCTCCTAAACCTCTCCTAACAGTGCCACCAACTGGGGACAAAGTGTTCAAGTATATGAGCCTATATGGGGGCATTCTCATCCAAAGCACCGCTAGTTTTATGCTAATGCATTACCTCATTTAAACCTTAGAACACATTTACAGATAAGAGCATGGGCCTAAAGGTTAAATTGATCTCAGAAGTGTAGACTATGAGTTCTAGCCTATGTTGTACCCAAATTCCAGGGTTTTAGTCAATACATGATACACTTTCCGGTATATCCAGGTTATCATATGGTAATTGCTCACACTGAAAGTAAGTAACATGAGCACTGGCCCCTTTCTGGCAGCTTGTGGAGTCGCCTCTGAGGAAGAACAGACTTTTATTCTGATGTTGTAATTGAGTTCAGCTATCACCTGGCAGGGCCCTACCTCATTTTTGACTTCAACCATTAGAGAAGTCTGTACTTCTTACCAGGCTGCCCAAACAGTCACTTCATTCTAGAATCTTAAAAACATTCATTTCATTATTTTCATCCAACTTGTTTATTATTATTATTATTATTATTATTATTATTATTATTATTATTATTATTATTATTGGTGTGTGATTTGCTAGTGTATACGTGTGTTGTGGTACAAATAAGTGGATGCAAAGGGTGCTTCTTGGAAGTGAGTTCTCTTTCTCCTACCCTGGGGTCTGAGGATCAACTGACAAGCACTTTTCACCCACTCTGCTATTTCACCTGCCTTGTTTTTGTTTTGTTTTGTTTTGTTTTTAACAGTTTTATTGAAAGAAAAGTCACCTACTATCCCATTCACCTGAGTAAGGTTTAATTCAAGATTCCTCGTGTATTTATAGTTGTGCCTATTACTACAGTCATAAAAACATTTTCTTCACCTCACAATGACATGCTATACCTTCAGTGATTAACTCCTGATTCCCCCAGTTTTTGGAGCCCAAGTAATCACCCTCTGCTCTCCTGTCTATAAAAGACTTTATAGACATTTTATATGGATGGGATGATGTGGGGATATTCTGTAATATAATAAAACCAGCAGGAGATATCAGAGGGATCCACCCACCAAGGATCAGACAGTGGTGATTCACACCTTTAATCCTAGCACAGGGAATATCCAGGAGTGGTGATTTACGTCCTTAATCCAATCTGAGTTCGAGGTCATCTTTGTTTACAGAATGTGTTCCAGGCTCCGGGCAGGCAGTGTTGGTGCCACAGCTTAACTGATCGAAGAGAGTATTTAAGGCAGACATAGAAAGACAGAGTAGGCAGAAGAAGCTAGGAGGATCCAGGCTGAGGAAGCTGGCTTCTTTCACTTAGCACAATGTTTTCCTTTTTTCCTATCTTAAAACTGTAAAAATTTTATTTGGTGTTTGAGAATTTTATACAGGTATATTTTTATCACATTCACCCCCTATTCATTCCCCAACTTCATATTATTTCATATTCTCAATTTCATATTGTCTTCATAATTCACCGAATCCAACTAGTGCTGCTTCTATCCCACTGGAGTATGGCAGCCTCTGAGGCCACACCCCTGAGAACAGTAGACTATCTTCCTCAACAGCCCTCACTGCCTATTGCTCTCAGCTAGCAGTGGGACCTTGTGAGCTCTCCATCTATGTTGGAGTCTTGACTGGCTTGATCTGTACAGATCTTGAATAGGCAGCCACAGCTGCTGTGAGTCCTGAGTCCATGAGTACGATGGCCCTGCATGTACAGCAGACACTATTTTACAGCAGCATGTTTTCAGAGTTCATCGCTGTTGCAGCATATGTCTGTACTTTGGTTCTTTTTGTGGTTGAATGATAGTCCATTGCACAGATATACTATACTTTGTTAACCTATTTCAGTTGAAGGACATTTGGATTCTTTTTACCTTTTGGAGTTTAGAATGATAGTGCCTATGTATTTGTATGGGTCTCTTTTCATTTCTCTGTGATAAAGTACCTAGGAGAGGAATTCCTGGGTCATGTGGTCACTTTGATGAATTGACAGTCTGCTTTCTAAAGTGTGTGCATCATTTTAAACCCTATTAGAAGTAAAAATACTGAGGTTCCACATTCCTTGCTAGTTTTTGTTAGCTCTGTTCTGTTGGTAGAGAAAGACGCATGAGTGCTTCTTGCTCTGTGGCTCTGCCCTTCACAGCAGGTTAGTAGTATAACAGGGCCTAATTCTGTCATCCTCTACAACTGCCAGGTCATGTGCTATCATGGCAGCCAAAGCCTCATGGTGTCACTTGCCACATTCAAGCTTTAACAGGCTTTAACTCACGTGTAAAAAGCCTTCAGGCAGTTAATACACAGTATAAACAGTGCCGTAGGTGGAGTTTTCATCTGCCCACAATGACATCTCCATCCCTTTTCGTCCCCCCCCCCCCCTCAGAATCTAACAGCATAGTGGGATTTTGCAGTTTGCCAACTTCTCTAGTTGCCCAGTGACACTGACTTTCTGGCTTGATTAGTTTTCTGTTTCCATGATAAATTGTTTGCCCTTTCTTTGAAAAAGGCTTTCCTGCTATATGTTGTCTAAATTAGGTATTCCAAGAACATTTTTACTTCCTAGTGTTATTCATGGTCACATGGAGCTGTAATTAAATTTACTTGTCTGTTGGTAAACTATAAATCCCACAACATAGTTCTCCACAGTATAAGACTCTTTCCTTTTACCGTTCCAAGCACAGGCAAGGATTATGTCATTTATCTCCATATCCTCAGACCTTCCATAAGGTCTGAGATAGTATAAGTGTGTCAAAAATTGTTTTGTATTGGAGCTAAAGAGATGTCTCACTGGTTAAAAGAAGTGACTGCTCTTCCAGAGAACCTGAGTTTTGGTCCTCAGCACCCCCATGATGGTTTCCAATCCACTCCAGGGATTCTAGTGCCTTCATCTGACCTCCATGGGTACCAGACACATAAGTAATGCCCAGATATACCTGCAGACAGAACAGTCACATACAAGACATAGAAGTAAATGAAAAAATGGCTGTGTGAATGACTGTAATGAACCTCACCTTAGCTATAGCTGTGAACTCTTCATTTGCAGCCAAGTTATTGTCGGCCATAGCTTTTCCGTCTAAACATTTCCTGTTTTTCCTCCTGTAGTGCATGAAACCTGTCTGTGACTGGGAGACACACTTACCCTGAATGCTAAAAGTGGTGGCTGATGTTTGTCTTCTAGTCCCTGTTACCCCGATGGCACATGGGTAGATTCCCCTTCTCCACCACTCACTCTTGCTCACCCTCAGTCTCCTCCCAGCACACCCACTCGGAATTGTACTCAACACATTCTGACATTCCGGGCCCCCCTGCAGAACTCTTTTCCTAATGATGACTTGGCTTATGGCACTCTAACGTATGTCCTTTTGTGAGTCTCAGTGACTTATATGTTTGAGTAGATGATTATTGCAGAATTGTGGTCTGCTTTACTAAATGTCTTTCTGTGATCTTGTTTTATACTGTGTGCTGAGCGTGTTTTTCCATGGGGCTCACTCAAGCCGTTATCATTAGTACTTTAATAGTTTCTGTTCTGAGCATCCTGCTCTCATCACTGCTTTCCTGGCTCCTGTGCTGCCCATTCATGGGGCCGACCACCTTTCCCTTGTCTGTCTTCTTCATGCGGCTTAGATCCCTTTGGAGAATCTTAGATATTTCTCTGTCCCCAAACCCCTACTGATCCTCTGATCTTTGCTGTTGTCTGTGCTGAGAAGGCGAAGGTGGTCAGAGGCTTCATCCCCTCCATTGGTCCCTTCTCCTTCATGTTTTTCTTGCTACCAGATCATTTCTTCTGACATAGAAGCAGGCTGTAATTTCTCCTAGTCTCATAAAAAATAGTCACCCACTTCGTCTCTCATACTTGTTTCTAGTTGTCTGTCACCGCTGGCATCTGCTTCCTCCTCATTATCACGTGGATCAGCCCTTACCTTTAAACCCTCATTTTGGCCTGTAACAGCATCTGATGAATTGATTAGTTTTCTGCCTGGTTTTTGTTTATTTTTAATGAGTTGTCTTGGGAACCAAGCTCCTCTAATTTTCTAATTACATTGGTGTCTTTTCCTGCATTCCTTTGTTTCTTTTCTTTTTTCCTTTCTTTAAATTAGAAGTGATGTCAGGGCTTATTCCTAGAACTACTTTCCACTTGAGAAATCTTTGTGTAGCTTCTCAAGGCTTTAAATGTTGCCTATATAAAGATCTCTCAGTCTATATTTTTCTCTTAGACCTTTTATCTGAATGTAGCTATATTCTGCTTTTTGTCTGGCACTGGATCCTAGTAGGCATCTCAGTGTTACATGCCCCAAACTTAGCTCCATTCCGCGTTATCCAGCCTACTCTTCTCCCAGTTTTCCTCTGTGGGGACAGTTTAATTCCTAACAAGTCCAGACCATGTGGACTCCAGAGTTCTTCTAGTCTGCCAGCTCTGCCCAGACACTCTAGTCTGTCCATTTGCCAGCTCCACACCTACCAACTCCTCACAGATAATGGATCCCCAAAGTGTCTCTCTTTGCTTGTAGTCATTGCTTGCAGAGCAGGTAAAGCAGGTTACCTTCTACATAATCACATAAATCATAAATCACATCAACTTAGTCCTCTGAGGTCTCCTGTTCAGAAAAAGGCTAAATTCTTGGGAACAGCTTAGCAGTCTATGCACGTGTGTTTTGTGTGATCCATATACATGTGTGAATAGACTCTCGTCTCCTAGCACTGATCCTCTTTAATTTTGTTCATCTGTTCCTTTTCTGTTCTTCAGACATCCTAGGCATGTCCTCAGGGCTTCTGTACTCAGAGTTCCTGCACATGGAGCGTTCTCTTCTTGGATAGTGTGTTCTCATCTTCAGTAGGGCTGAGTAATTATTAGTAGTATACTAATAGAAGCTCGGGAGTAGGGTCTGTCTGTCTCTCTAGGTGAGGGTGGGAGGTAGTCAGTGTGTCAGCAGTGCCAAACTTATCCATGTGGATACACTTGGTGAGGTGTTTTTGTCTGCTTGAGTCTGTTTGTTTTTTAAACTGTTTTTCACAGTTAGTATATAAAGTGGTGCATTTTATTGGGCATGGTCATTTATATGCTCCCGTAGTCCCGTAAACCCCCACCGCACCCTGCAGCTACCCTCCTTCTTGTTCCTATGTCTTCCTTCCCCTTACGCTAATCTTCTGCCCATGGGTATTTTGTTAATCTTCCCTCACCCTAAGATACCTCTAGTTTACAGTCTGTCTGGTTTTAATTTGTTCTCTTGTCTGATGCCTAGGTTTGATGACAAATACACCCTGAAGTTGACCTTCATCAGTGGGAGGACAAAGCAGCAGCGGGAAGCTGAGTTCACCAAGTCCATTGCTAAGTTCTTTGATCACAGTGGGACACTGGTCATGGATGCATACGAACCTGAAATATCCAGGCTCCATGACAGTCTCGCCACAGAAAGAAAAATAAAATAGCCAATTCTAAAAGCTCTCTTTCTGCTGGATCATATGAGTTACCGATGGGTAGGAAAGAAACGGAAAGCTTAAATTTGGTCAAATATGAATTGTTAAAAAAAATGCCCCTGTTTAGTCCACTCTGGATAAATAGAGTTTCCTAGCACAGATATGTGAAGCTGTACCTTTGACGGCTAGCTGTAGCCTCCTTGGTCTGCTGAGTGGGGTTTTTTGTTGTTTTCCTTAAGAAATGTTTTTGTAAAAGCCAACTATACTTTCCCTTTGTACTCAATAGTACTTTATTTAGTATAGCTTTGTGCCATGAACATTTGAACACCCAGCTCTTAGGAACTGCTAATCTTGCTGGGTGGTGGTGGTTGCCTACAATCCCAGCACTTGGAAGCTGTGGAAGGGGGCTGAGTTTGAGGCTGTCCTGGACTGTAGAATCAGGCCTTGTCTTGGGGAGTGGGTATTGTTAACTTGTTGGTGACTTTGTGTTAATCCTTGCTTCAGCAACCATTTCCTTCAGTCCAGGATACAGCTTCTTATGTATGACAACTTTCCTTTACACACCATTTTTGTGGGTGTGTATATATATTTGACTTGGGGAGAGTTATTTTAGAAAAATGCAAAGTAGCTTTTTAATTTGTTTTAAAATAGACCAGCCTATTACATTTTATGCTCTTAACCAATTAAAGAAATCAGTGGCATTTTTGGTTTTATATTCTCTGTTTTCCACCAGTATGTTGCTTTTGATTTGTTTGTGCCCTTTATTAACTGCCATTTTCTAAAATTTTTTTCAATAAATGGAAGAAGATGTGAAAATATGGAGTCCTAGTCTTGAAAGAAGAAACAAGGCAGCAAGTGTTTGCTATTTGTCATGGAGTCCCTTCTAGGCTGGCTCACTGTCCAGAGGCCCTTGGGAACCTGGAGCCAGGGACTCTTGGTTGCGGTCATAGCAGCGACACTTAGCTCATACCAGTCCTAAGGCGGGCACTGTTGTTACTTAATGAGGAAGCTAAGACACAAAAGTTAACAATTTGCACACATGGTTCTAGAATGGTAACTTAGACCTGAGTAATCTAGCTTCACAAGTTATGTTCCTTTAGGGACAAAACAGTAGCATTTCCCCAACCTGACCAGGTCTTGGGACCTTTAGTAATATTGCCTTCCTAGACTCTCAGGAGTATAATTCTAATTAAGTCTAGTACCCACAACAATATTAATTTTGTAAGAAGGCACCTGGAGAGTACGGGGAATGCTGTCCTGTCTAGCACTACCCCATGGAGATTGTGAGACATACCTGGCCAGATATTGGAGCCTTGGGTTCTATTCTATACTATATTCTTGTTTATAAGCCTTTGATAAGTCAGAGTTCCTTGAGCTTCTAGTCTACCCTCACCCACTCTTGTAAAAGTAATAATACAGGGCTGAGAAGGCAGATCATTGAATAAAGTACTTGCCCTACATGCTTAAGAGCCTGAGTTCGGCCTCTGTCATTCATGAAGAAGAAAGCAGGTGTGGTACATCTGTAATCCCAGTAATGTGTTCAAATAAACCCACTTAGAGACTTGGACTGCAGGGATCTCTTTCCATCTTCTCCTGACTCAAGCCATTTTAAACAGTTTAGGTGTATTGAAGCAGCAGGTAACCAGCCCAGCCAGGCTGTGCTCTGCACACCCTTGCTCTGGTGATTTCCATCGTAGATAACTCAGTCATATGAACTAGAAGTACTCTGCAGGCTCCAGCTTCATGACCAGCACTTTGTGAGACTGCAGAGAGCTGGTTTGCTGTAGCCTGCTTGGGATGCTGCTGGGCTGCTTCTGACCCTCTGTATCCACAGTGCCTTTTTCTCCTTGAAACCCAGGAGTCTATCACATCTCCTGTTTTTCAGCTCTTCACCTGCCTTGATGCACTTAAATCTTCACAAGCAGAAAGAAGCACTAAGAGCAAATTTCTGCTGCTAATACTTATACTTCCATATGTATCTCAGAGACAGCACTCTGCTTTAGAACTTCAGAGAATGGAAGATGTGAAATCTCTGTCTAATTCACTAAGCCTGCAAAGACCTCTTTCACTAACTGTTCTTGTCTCTACTCTTACTAACCCAACTGTGCCTTATCTCTACATCTGAGACCACAGGGCAAACCACTAGTCTTACTACTACAGTGATATTTAGAGTCCCTGCCCTCACTGACCATATCCTCTGTTATTAAATAGAATAGTTTAACCCAGCTAAGGGTGCACATGCTTATGTCTCTTCTGATGTCTATACCACTTTTAAGAATCGACAAAGATTATAAACCTGGTTATAAAGCTGGATGTTGTGGTGTACATCTGAAATCCCATACCAAGGAGACAGAGGTAAAAGATGGCTGTCATGGAGGCCAACCTAAGTCTACCTACCTGGCATGTTACAGGTCAGCCAGGGCTATATGGTGGATCTGTTACAAAACCCCCAGGCCTGAAGTTCTGGTGGTCTCTGAAACCCGTCCACAGAATATTTTGAATTCCTATGTAATTGCCTTGCAATGAAGTAGAGGGATGAATGTAGAGTCTGAGTAGTGAGAACTAAGTTCAAAGGTAGTTAGTTGCTCACAAGGTGAGATCTCAAGGAAACAAGAACAAACCAAATCCCAACTTGGTGCGTGGTAAAAAAAATTTAAGAACTAGCTAGAAAACAAGTAGAAATTTAAAAAAATCAGAAAAAGGTAGCAAGATAGCAATGGAATTGAGAGAATTATTAAGATATGCCTTAAAAGCTTATATGGCCAGAGATGCAATCCAGCTGCCCAAGGAGCAAGGTGTAAGGGAACTCTGGTAAGCCACAGGCCATGTGGCAAGACATAGATGAAAAGAAATGGGTTAAATGCGAGATCTGGCTAGTAATAAACCTGAGCCAGAGGCCAAACATCATGTAATTAACATAAGTCTCTGTGTGTTTCTATGGGACTGTGAGTCTGCAGGTCCTGACCTTGGGCCCGATGGGTCAGAAATTTCATACAACAAATGATACTCAACATGGGTCATTTACATAAAGCCTGAGAAAACTTAAAAATGATCTAGAGCACAGAAATGGAGCCAAAAGCATTCCAAGTTGTGTCTCTGAAATGGGACGAGGTAGAGAGACTACCTGGTGTGCAGGTTTAAATTACAAAATGGCAGGTTTGCTGCTTGCAGCCTGAATTGCAACATGTGTTCCCAAAGACTCACTGCAGCCTTGTTACAAGCATGAGCTGCATATGATGGATTTAAGGTTACTGCTTTTATAGGCCAAACGGGAACAGAGTCAAGGAAGGTTTCTTGGTAGCAGCATTTTCTGGGAGGGGCTGTTTGCTGGTGGCAAAAAGAGGTGCGGAGATGTTTCCTGATTCAGCTTTAGTGGCAAAAACTGTGTGGGTCTTTTTAAGAGGCCCTGCTGTCAAATACTTTATGAACAGCGGACAGCAGTGCTCTACTTGGTGACAAGGTGGACCCTAAAATTCCCCAGAGTTGGGATGGTAAACATGATTTCTGCCAGTAGCTTCCCCATGTTGAAAAGCCAAGCAGGCCAGAGGCAGCAGCCAAAGCAGTTTTAAAACTCTGCTGGTTAAGAAATGATTGATGACACACAATAAAACAGATTTAAGTGGAGAAAACCTCTAAACAGGTTATAATGTATGTAAAATGTACATAGGCTTGGGCAAGAAAAGAAAAAGGTAGAGAAAGTCCTAAAAAAGGAAATAGTAATTATAATATATATATATATATATATATATTATATATGACACATAAAGATAGAAAACACACAGTCTGAATTATGTCTATTACTGAGTTTTAATTTTTTAACTTAATGAGCTAACTGCAGAAAGATACTTGATTGTAAAGGCTGCTAAGTTAAAAAAAATTTTTTTAAAGGGATCTTGACTTTGAAATTTGGGCCTAAGGATATGTTGCTTTGGGAAAGAGGTTCTGCTTTTATTTTCACAGAAGATGAGAAGCTGGATTGTTTCTGGGTTAATATGGTTTGGTCAAGGAAGACCCCCTGAAAAATCCCTGATGGGAAGAGATGGCCACATCAGCTTCAAGGCTGCCAATTAAGATGATCTAGCCTCAGGATCCCCATAAGATTGCCAGTGCCTCTCAATCATCAGGAAGTAGTAATGGAAAGATACACCTAAATTCCCAATGTTTGTTTTCGTTATAAATGGTTAATGGTTATAGTCGGTTTCTTTCTAGGGAAAAGGGATATAAAATATAGAAATGATTAAAAAGCAACTGTTAATCTCAAAATGCTTTACATTGCTATGAATTTTGGCTTATTGATACAAATTTAAGGGCAATTTTGTTAAATTGTATATTTCTACTTTTGTTTAAGATATTTATACAATTCCTTTAAAATTGTAAAGTATAATTAAATACAGATTAATAGTTAATAATGTATGCCAACCAAATTTATGTTAGTTAGGTTTTTTAGATATACAAAGATATATTTCAGTTAGATAGGTAATCTTCAAACACTTTAAAGACCTACAGAATATTGCATTTAAAATATTTTAAGAACTTAGGTTTTTCTGAACAGTGAGACAGATCTGCTCCTGGCAGCATGAATCTACTTCAAGGGGATGATGGGCATCGAAAAAACTCCATGTGGAGTTTACTTTCTTTTCAGCAAAAGTTAGCCATTGGACAAGAAACTGTTCTTGCCTCAACTGCCTGACAGTATGCTGGACCCATAGGAATGTGACCTCTGAACTTTGACAGAGCAAGCTGAGATGGTCTTTCCTGCTTTGCGGAGAAAACTGCCAGACATCCTTCAATACACAAGGAGAAGCGACTGATAAACATGTCAGAATGGGCAGAGCATTCATATTTCCTTCAAATCCTTCAGATTTCCTGCTTCACTGAAAGGTACGCCAGAGATTCTAGGCCCGTAGGCTAAAAATGGATGCCCCAACATTACAAAGGTGACTGTCCAGAAAGCCAGATGTTATCTCTCTCATTTCTAGATTTTGGAAGTTGCTTTCACTTCTTGCTTACACAGGTAATATTAAATCCTTCTGTGGTCTTTGATGTAGTTGAAGATTAGTTATAATTATAGTTGTCCTTAGTTATAATAAAAGGTATATTAGATATGAAACTTTGGATTCACAAGGATAAGGTAAATAGTAGAATATATTCTTGCTTGATAGCTGTTTTGTTCTATGTAATCTTGCTATGTTGAAATTGAAACCTTCCTTTTTGATTAGACAGAAAAGGGAAGTGATATGGGATGTCTCTGTATGCTGTGAATATCATTGGTTAATAAAGGAACTGTTTTGACCTATGGCAAAGCATTTTAGAAGCAGGTGGGATAAAGATAAATAGATAAAGGGGAAGGAGAATAGAGTTAAAATTCAAAATCTGAGATGCAATCCAACGGCCCAAGGAACAAGGTGTAAGGAACTCAGGTAAGCCACAAGCCACTTGACAAGACATAAACTAATAGAAATGGGTTAAGATGTGAGAGCTGGCTAGCAATATGCCTAAGCCATAGGCCAAACAGCCTGTAATTAATTTTAAAAAAAAAAGCATATATGACCAATGTGACCCATCAAAATTAAACGAAGATGAGATGAGCCATTTAAAGAGATTCTTTAACAAGCAGCTGAGATTGAAGCAGTTACAACATATCTTCCAACTAAAAACTGTCTAGTCCCATAATGGGTTACTACTGAAAATTTCCATATATTTAAAATCTAAACCAGTGCTTTTCGTACTGGTTCATGAATAGGAAAGGAATGCATGCTTTCAAATCTTATAAAACTAATATTACTCTCTGATAACCCACTTAAAGACACAACAAAAATTACAAGTCAATCTCCCTGATGAATATATATGCAAAATTTAATAAAAATACTTGCAAACCAAATTCAAGAACACATCAGAAGATCACTTACTATTTCAATTTGGCTTCAATCCAGAATTACAGGGATGGTTCAACATGGACACCAGTATAAGAATCCAAGGACAGAAATCCTAGCTAGAGCAACAAGATAATCAAATAGGGTACAATTAGGAAGGGGGAAGTAGACAGAAGAACCAAAGGCTGCAAGAAAACAGCTCTGATCAGCACTTTCAGCAAAGTGGCAGGACACAGAATTACCATATAAAAATGCTAAAAAGCATAAAGTATATCAACAAACATGCTGAGAAAAATCAAGACCTGAGAAGTTGAAAACCTGTGCTTGCAGAATGTTGTGAAATGGCCATACTAAGGAGAAATCTAAAGAGTCAATGCAGTCCCCTCAAAATGCAATGTCATTTTTACAGGAAAAAAAAAATCCTAAAATCCATGTACATAGAACATAAATAATCAAAGCAGTGCTGAGAAATAAAAGAAAAATACTGATTTCAAGTTATACTTTAGAGCCCTAGAGACAAAACCAGCACAATTCTGGCACAAAACCACAGATGAATGAAACAGAAGACCCAGGCAACTACAGCTACCTTATTAGAAAAATGTCCAAAGCATGTCATTTGAGCATTTTCAACAAATGGTGCCAGGGACGCTTCATGTCCGTGTGTAGAAAGACAGATGCCACCTCCAGCCCTGTACAAAACCAGCTCCTGGAAGACCAATGACCGTAATGTAAGATCTACAGCCGAACCATAGGGGGAAAGTAGAGAAACCACTCAATACAGGCTCAGGACAGGACTTTCTGAATGGAAACCAGTCAGGAAGCAATGCCAATTATTGACAAATGAAACTAATTGAAAAGCCATACAGTCAAGGCAATAGTTATGTAGAGAGACAGCCCAAAAAGTGGAACAGAACCTTTGCTATCTATATTTCTAACAGGATTAATATCTAGAAAGAGCTAAAAAAAACCAAAAATCTGGTTTTATTGCTATGAAAAAACCATTCCGACCAAAGGCAACTTTAGGGAGAAAAGTTTGTTTCACCTTATAGGTTATATACATCACAGGGAGATCTGGGTGGGGACTTGGCCTCATGGTGGGATGCTGCTTGCTGGCTGGCTCACAGGCTTTTGCTTACCTAGCTTCCTTAGGCAGCCCAGGACCAGCTGGATTGGCAAAGCTACATGAAAATAACCAAGCAACCAGCCAATAAAGGACTAATGAATATCTCAGTAGATGAAATACAAAATGGCCAATAGACACACGAAAACCACCTTACTCTCACTAGACATCAGAGAAATTGAAGTTGAAATCCCTTTCAATCCCATCTGACCCCAGCAGGACTAGCAGCCATTGAAAGAACAAATGGGCAGAAAGAGATGGGTTGGTAGTTAAGGCCACGCCAGAGGACCCAAGTTTGCCTCTCAGCAGCCATATGGGCAGCTCAGCTGCTTGTAATTCTAGCTCCAGGAGATCAGATGCCCTTTGGTGTCTGTGAGCATGGCCACTCATGGTATACATATACACCGGTTCTTTTAAAGAATTAAAAAAAGTGGTGGTGAAGACAGGGACAAAGGTAACCATTATATACTGCTAGTAAGAAACTGGTCCCGCCGTTAGGGAAGACACTGGAGGTTCTCAAACTAAAAGACCTATTATATGACCTAGTTTTGCCACTTCTACATATTTACTCGAGGGGCAGACCTATTATATGACCTAGTTTTGCCACTTCTACATATTTACTCGAAGGGCCTTACTTGAAGGAGAACCTGCAAAATGTGTCCCAGCATGTATCACACAAAAACAGTTGACTCACGCAGTTGGCAGAGTTCCCAACTGATAATGAAAAGCCTTGGAAATAGCTCTAAATCATTTTGGTCTTTTAGAAATGAAACTATATTTTTTATAACTTCTTGATATGATAAATGGGAGCCCTTTTGCCAGCCTTTAATGGTATTTTTTTATTTCTTTCTACAATGTGTTATTAACTAGAATTTTCCCCTCAGAAAGAGTTACCTCCTTTCCCCAGTTTATCTGTGTGATTATTCACACTGTATGTACTTGCTTTTATTTTATTCTAGGAATTGTCTCACTACCAGTATCTACTAACCATGTGGATCCTGGCTTTGGCCATTAAGGAGCTCCCGTGAAAGCAATCCCTATCTCTTTGACCTTTTCATACTTTATGCACCACAAGGTGTTCCACACTCAGCTTGTGTTTTTCCAACTTCGATCTGGGATCAACTATTGTACAAGGTGCCTGGTCCATGTTGTTAGGAACTGAGATCCTGGGGCTTTCTATCCATTGTGGGAAGATTGAAAACAACTACAATGCCATTATTCCTAAAAACAAACCTGAATGTTACCTAGTCTGGTCACTGGTAAAATTGCCTCAGTGTCTTTTTAGAACTGATTTGTCCAATCTAGAATCCAAACAAGGTTCAGAGATTCACAGTTTCTCTTATAGTTGATTAAAGCATTTTAACATAGTGTTTTCTCTGCATCTTTACCCACCTCCACCTCAAACCCCCCCCCCCCCCCCCCCCGACTTCACACTTTGTCATTTGTGGATTTGGCCAGTTGCATCCTAATGATGTCATGGTATCATTTAACATATTTTCTGCCCCCTCTTTGTATGTGGATGTGGTGAAGGGTGGCTTGGCACTGAACCGGGACTAGGCAAGCACTCCAACACTGAGCTCTACCTTCAGTCCTCTGACTAATGGTAATAAGACTTTATATAGGAACCCATATATATGATCATATAATCACCTCTTTGTCATGCTACTCTATGGGCTCAAATGGTTTTGGTTTGATGCATCTAATACAAAAATTTTACACTGACCATCTGTGTACCTTGTGTATGCCTGGTGCTCTCAAAGGTCCAAAGAAGTTGTTGAATCCTGTGAAACTGAAGCTAATGATTTTGTGAATCACCATGTGGGTGCTGGTTCCTTTTTAACCACTGGGCCATCTCTCCAGCATCATGATCTCAGAATTTTAAACATTCAATCAACTCCTTAGTAAGTTTTTTTTTTTCTCTTTGACACAAGGTCCTAATATTTTGCCATAAGTACATAAGTACTCATATTTAAACCAAGCTGGTTTAGGACATGTGAAGATCCCCTTATCTTTGCTTTTACAATGCAGGCACAAGTGTGCATTCCACACCTGGTGGTTTTTATTCCCTGTTTTTGGTAGTAGGATCCTCATTACGTCAGCTCTTCTGCTGTGACCTGGTTCCTTTCCTCTAACTACCTTGTTTTCAGGGAAGACTAGACATCGTAGACTTATGCTGTAACTCTTCTTCCCTAGCTCTGAAATCAGCCATTTTTCTGTGGAGTACTAGTTCCTTTAGGAGAAAACAGTTCTGTTCTAGCTCGCTGTGGTTAGGTTAGTGTCTCATTATAGTTTTCCTCTTAAAAGAAAAGAAAAACCACATCGTGTTGAAATTTTGTATTCTTAGGAAATCTCATTCCTTAGAACTCTTAACTCATGGCACCTCCCCCAGTTTTATACTTACTGCATTTTCCATGCCTTGTGGATTCACATTTAAGTTAGTTTTTTACCCTCCAAGTTAGTATCCCACCTTTCCTTTTGTTTCTTTGGCCAAATTCCGTTGTTTTACTTGGTTCCAATAAAGATGACTTTCTTTACCATGTGACTTCGTCTCAGAAGAGCCAAGCATGTTCATGGCTGGAGTGAGGGAGGGGAGGGCACACGTTTGGGAGACAATCCTAAGACAACTGAAGTAAAAATAAAAGAACAAATACTGTTCCTGGTAGGCAGATGCAGAGCCCTGACCCTTGGCATCATCACAGACAGAGGTGGAGTTTAGGTCCCTGTGGAGCCTACTCTGTGAAGCTTCATGTTTTACTATAGTTAAACCCACATTTGGGAATGTGATTTTTAGTGTTCTAAGGTAAAAGTTTCTGTAGTATGTCTTATTGAGTATTATAAGCCAAATCCAAGTCCCTTGTCACAGGACAATGCCACCACGCTACATGCCCTAGTTCATATGCTTATAAGTAAGTAACCACTGTATGAAGTTTGATGCCCATACACTCCACATCTTCTTTTTCTTATCATTTTCCTTTGAGTCGGCTATTTCTGGTAGCCTTATTGATCAGACTAAGACATTTGTAGTTTTCTTTGTCCCCATCACTGGCTGACCCTCTTAGATGCTGCAGTGTCTCAGAACAGGCAGATTTGGGGAGGTAGGGAAGAATGGGATGGTCTTTGCACATGATTGTGAAACAAGAGAATGGGATCAGTACTCAGTGACATATATATGTACATGTGTGTAGACAATACACAAATTGTCGGCAGTAGTGGAGAGTGAACCTAGGATGTTGTGCATGCTAGGCAAGTGCTCTACCACTGAGCAAGTTTCTCAGCTCTGTTAATACTTTTTTTTATCTTGTGATAGGGGCTTCTTGTAAATTGTCCAGGGTAGCCTTAAACTCATTCTGTAGTCTAGACAGTTGAAATTTACAGTCCTCCAGCTTTAGCCTCCACTAGACTAGCTGAGTTCACAAGCCTTGTGCCACCTGAGAAATAGATACATTCTGGTGCTTTTTGCAAGGGGAGTGCCCAGTGCCTTGTGTACACACACCCTTCCACCTCTTTTTTTTTTTTTTTTTTTTTTTTTGTAGTCCCCTCTGAAGCCCGGAACCTTTGCTCGACAATCAGTCTGTCCAGGGATGTTTTAGGAGGTGATACCTCCCACACACCAACCCACAGATAAGAGCCAAGAGAAGCAAGCGGGGCGGGCACTGTCAGGTGAGGGGCGTGGCCAGGCCGCGAAGATTGGCACCTGGCTCTCCGCACGCCACGGTTCTCCGGCGCCAATTTCCCAGCCTGTCGCTTTAACCCCGCGCTTCCGGTGTCTTTCCTGCCAGCTGCTGCTCAACGGTGTCTGTCCGTCTGTCTCCGTGTCTGCGGTCTCCGTTGCCGTTTCCCTGTCTCCATCGCCCCAGCCCTGCTGCAGGCCCTCCTCCGAGACCCCAGGGGAGACCCCAGAGAGACGCTGGAGCCGGTGAGCTGGGGTGGGAGTCACCCTGAATATACTGAGTCAGTCTGAATCAGCCAGGACCTCACAGCGGAGAGTATTCTGGGTCGTTCTATTTTTGATTTCTTCCATCTGAAGCCAAATTTAAGCTGTTCTTTAGAATAGTGGAAACGAACCAGGAACCGAGCCTCGGAAAAGCATTCTTACTACAGAGGAAGTTGTGGGCCACCGCAAAGGACCCAGGGTGGGGTTTTTAAGACTGATTTGCAAGCAGAGGAGTCTCACCTAAGTTTTTCTTCTCAAAAAGCCTTCAGAAGTCGTGTTACATTGTACTCTGTGCCCGAGAAAGAGCAGAGAGGACTTTGTTGGAAGGCGATATAGTACGGAACAGCAATTAATACCTTAGAATTCTCTGCTAAAGCAAACAATTCCAGAGCAGATCTGTACGTGATTCTTCTCAGTTCCCAGTTCTCAGCACATAGTTTGGGTGAATCATTTAGGTGTCAATGCCAGGCCACTGTATTACCACTGCCATCAATATTATCATACTCATAATTAATGAAAATTAATGACTAATTGTTGAGGTGATGGCAGAACCAAAAGTGAACTGTGAAAAAGTCAACATTCATAAATTAAAGACATCTATTTGTGTGTGATATATTGTATATTTAATTAAAAATAGTCCTGAATATCAAAGGACGGAGCTGTCTCTCCAGCCTTTTGTTGTTGTTTGTTTGTGACAGAGTTTTCCGTGTAACAGTTCTGGCTGTCCTAGAACTTGCTTTATAGACCAAGCTGGCCTGGAACTCACAGAGATCCTCCTGCCTCTGCCTACCAAGTGCTGGGACTAACTGTGTTCCACCATTGTCTGGCTGTTAGGCCTTGACCTCACAGAGATCCGTAGGAATCTCTGTCTCCAGAGTGATACGATTAAAGGTGTGGGTCACCACTCTCTGACCTTCCTGGCTTGGGCCTGTGGGTGGCTTTCCTCTGATATTCCAGACTCTTTTTTATTATTAAATATACAATATGTCACCACATATTTGTATAGTGTCTTAAAGTTTTAAAAGCACTCTTGAGTGGTGCTCATAAGTACACAGTATTCACCTGCACCAGCCACAGTGCCTTGCTGACTGCCAGGATACCTTTCTATCAGAGATGCAATGCTTACAGGCCTTCCACACATATACAGCCTATTACTACATTTTATGTAGTACATGACTACAGTCATCAGTTTCAGAGTTCAGGAACAACATGCCCTGGTTGACATGGTGACACACACCTGGAATTCTAACACTGAGGAGACGGGCTCAAGGATATCGGGTTCGAAGCTAATCTGGACTACATGGTGAGATATTGTTTTGGCTTTTTTTTTTTTTAAATGTGTAATGATTTATAACTGAAAAATTGTAATATAGTGACCGACATATATTGTGCAGTAGGACTTGTAACAGCTACTTAAGACTCTTTCTATGCAGAATTTAGTTCATTTTATGGATGATCATAAAGCAATAGAGAAATGAAATATCACAAGCCATGCTTGGCTCTAGCTGAGAAGATGCAGCCCTGTGCGTAAGCAATGGTTACAGTGAAGAAACCACGGAGGTGACCACTTCATGGCTGGGGGGGGAGGGGCTGCCAGAAGCATCCGGGGGAATCTAGCCACGGCCACCTCTCAGGGACCTAGAAAGAGCAAAGAGAAAAGGCAGGGAGAAGAGGAAACTGGCAAACGCCAGGGCTGTGGGGACACAGGGAAGTAACAGTATTTTCAGTCTCAAAGACAACTAGTCTTAGACTTCAGAGTAAATTCAACAGCCTAAACTACTCCTGCAGAAAATATAGGAAGACTAATTCCCAGGTGTTGTTCATTGCTAAATCAAGTCAGGCTGTTTAGACATACCCCCTTGCAATAGTTAACTTTCTGCAAGTACCCTGATCACTCAAGGCTCAACCTCTACTGTTGTTAAGTCCTGAATTTCAATGTCAGTCTCTGTCTGGGAAAATGTTACATGCAAGGCCAAGCAAGCATTTACACTGGCCGGTCTTCATGACGTCACTGTCTGAGAGAAACTGTATGACTTCATGTGTTATGAGGATGGGTTGGGCCCTGAAAATGTAACATATAATTGTCCAGAGTTTGGCTGAGAAGCAGGGAGCAGCGGCAGTGTGTGTGTAGGGGGGGATGAGTGTGTGTGAATGAGACTGTGAGAGCCGCAGCGATGTAGGGGTGAAGCTACACAGAATGTGAGTGTGTGTGCTGAGTGAGAGATGAAGGCCAGAGAGGGTGAGAGAAGTGAGAACGGATGAGAGAGTGAGCAAAGAGCGAGTGAATGTGTGAGACATAAGAGAACATGAAAGAGCTGTAGCTATATGTATAGGAACCGCAAAGAGCTGTGTGAGTGTGTAAGAGCAGTGTAAGATGTTCTATGGCCAGAGAGCCATGTAAGTGAGATAAATAACTATACACGAGAGTGAGTGAGCAAAGAGTGAGTGAATGATGTAGAAGAAGCATGTGTGTGTGAATGTGCTGTATGAGTGTAGGAACAGTGTAAAATGTTCTAAGGTGAGAGAGCTGTGTATTTGAGAATAGCTTTGGCTGTGTGGGGATTTATAACTGGAATCAAGGAAGATAAAGCTACATAAAAAAGGAGATGTAGAAGAGAAATACATGTAAAAGAAAGATGTGTAGATGTGAGAATGGATGTAACTGTAGAGATGTATGGCAGTATGTATGGAAAGAAAGATGTAGATAAAAAAGATAGGTAGATGTGAGCATAGAATGCAGTAGTGTGGAGATATGTGGCTGAATGGAGACAGAAAGAGTCAGGGACCATTTTTAAGTTGAAGTAAAAGAGAAAAGTTACCATCAGAAGGTGTGTGTTTCCTTGTTTTAACAGTCGGTTAGAGAGAGATTTATTCTTAATTAACCTATGATAAAACTATTCTTTACCCCTCCCTGCTCTGAGACGTTCCTTTTGCTACTTCGGAGTGGATCATGGGAGCTGGCCTCTCACAGTCCACATTAATGATGTTCTCATTTGAGTATATGCACAGCTCGCTTGTGCCCCCCGCAATGAACCGTTCACTGTCCTTGCAGAAGTCATGGAAGAAGCGCCATCGTTTCCCAACAACAGCATTCTGTTCCCGCCGGAAGACCCGAACGGGGTCACCTACCGGATCCCAGCCCTGCTCTACATTGCTCCCGTCCACACCTTCCTGGCCTTTGCAGAGAAGCGTTCCACATGCAGGGATGAGGATGCTCTCCACCTGGTGTTCAGGCGAGGGCTGATGAAGGACCACTCTGTACAGGTGACTCATCCCAGATATGGGCCTTGGGCCTCATCTTCTCTCCTCAGAGCTGAGTGTACTTCAGGATCTGTTCTATTTTTCTCCACCTTTTCCAGGAAAACTATGTGTGGATCTGAGGGGAAAATAATACAAATGGGGCTTTTAATGAGTTATTTTGTGTCATGAATCCATTGAGTTTTAACAGCTGTTCTGTATCCTGGGCACTGTGTCAGTCATGTTTAGGACAGAACGGGGCTCAAAGAGTTCATCATTCACTCTAGGTCATGAATCTATAATCCAGCAGCAGAAACACGTCAAACTCAGGCTCAAGCTTCCAAGGCCTCTGCAGTTCATTCAGACCCTATATGGCCTGCTTTTTGTTTCTATGCCCTGACCAAACCACCCAGGGAAGGCAGCACCATTGGTTTGGCTTTCCTGAACACTTCATCTCCTGATATGTCTGTTCTTCTACTCAGCACCTGAGATTCATACTAAAAGTGGGTGCTTTGCTCTTTCAGTGATGATGTGACTGTGCAGAGCCACCATCCTTGCTGGTTTATATTTCCTTCTGAGGAGTTTCTTTAGGGCTTTCCAACCCTATTTCTTTCTTCCTTTCTTCCTTTCTTCCTTTCTTCCTTCCTTCCTTCCTTCCTTCCTTCCTTCCTTCCTTTCTTTCTTTCTTTCTTTCTTTCTTTCTTTTTCTTCCTTCCTTCCTTCTTTCCTTCTTTCTCTCTCTCTCTCTCTCTCTCTCTCTCTCTCTTTCTTTTTTTCTTTCTTTCCTTCTCCCTCCCCCATTTTTTTTTTAACTGTTTGTCCTTGCCAGGTCACACTCCAGCGTTCTAGGTGTTTCATTTGCTCTAGGACAGAACTCAGGTCATCAGGCTTGGTGCCAAGCACCTTCAATCTGAGTGCTTAACACCCCATCCCCGTTTTGGGTAAACTTTTATTGGCTCCTATCATGTGTCCCAGGTATTAAAGATACAAATGCATATTTGGGCATTATGCTAAAGTCTCATAGTGTAAAAAGGGAGGCAGTTTCTAAAAATATGCATAATGTCATATAGCTGCTATAATTTGCTAGAAGAGTGCATTTCAAGGAAGGCTTCCCAAGGAGGTGATGTTGGAATTGGTTATTGGGAATTGATTTGGAAGTCCAGATAAAGCAAAGAAGAACATTCTCGACAAAACACAGATTTTTACAGTATCTAGCATTATCTTTTTTAAGATTTAAAGCCACCTTGTAATAGTAGCAAAATTTGTATTATTTATTATTTGGGCCTTCAAGATCCTGTCTGTTTCTATGTCCTAAACTGTTCTAAAAAAGAACTTAATAAGCCTCATGTCTTCCTACTAGTAACCTGCTCACACTACCTCCTTCTCTTCTCCGTGACTAGTGGGGACCCCTGCAGCCACTGATGGAAGCCACGTTACCTGGGTATCGGACCATGAACCCCTGCCCTGTGTGGGAGAAGAATACCGGTCGTGTGTATCTGTTTTTCATCTGTGTTCAGGACCATGTTACTGAGCACTGGCAGATTATGTCAGGCAAGAATGCTGCCCGTCTCTGCTTCCTTTATAGTCAGGATGCTGGATGCTCGTGGAGTGAAGTGAAGGACTTGACTGAGGAAGTCATTGGCTCAGAGATAAAGCACTGGGCCACGTTTGCTGTGGGTCCAGGCCATGGCATCCAGCTGCAGTCAGGGAGGCTGATCATCCCCGCCTATGCCTACCATATCTCATGCTGGTTCCTCTGCTTTCCGTGTTCAGTCAAATCTCACTCCCTGATGATCTACAGTGATGACTTAGGAGTTACATGGCATCGAGGCAAACTCCTTGGGCCCAGGGTGACAGGGGAGTGTCAAGTGGCAGAAGTGACTGGGAGGGCTGGTAACCTTGTGCTCTATTGCAATGCCCGAACACCAAACAGATTCCGAGCAGAATCTTTTAGCACTGATTGCGGTGACTGCTTTCAGAAACCAACCCTGAACTCACAACTCTGTGAGCCCCGCTTTGGCTGCCAAGGCAGTGTAGTGAGCTTCCAGCCCTTGAGGATGCCCTACTGGCAAGCCCCAAGTGGTAAAGATGTGCCCACTATTCAGAAGCACCCTCTGCTGGAGCTGGAGGAAGGAGATGGAACACCATCAGGAACATGGCTCTTGTACTCACATCCAACTAGCAAGAAGCAGAGAACTAACCTGGGCATCTACTACAACCCGAATCCCTTGGAAAGGACCTGCTGGTCCCGCCCCTGGATATTGTACTGTGGTCCTTGCGGCTACTCTGATCTGGCTGTTGTGGAAGAACAGGGTCTATTCGCATGTTTGTTTGAATGTGGGAAAGAGAATAAATGCGAGCAGATTGCCTTTTGTCTGTTTTCAGGCCAACAGATCCTGAGCTGTGAAGACTGCTCCAGCCCTAGCAGGAACTAAAGCCTAATCAAGACTGACGGGCGGGGATCCAACTTCCCACAGAAGGGAATGCCAACCACAGCAGGATGAGAGGTCACTGATATCTACAGAAAATCCAAAAATTAATATTTTTCTCCTTGTATTTTTTCACTTGTCCCTTCCCAATAAGCCTAGGGAAAATTGTGCCTTACCTTACACAGCAATAAGGCTATTGAACGGGGAGTTGGGAAACCATGATGTGGTTTGGGCTCTGCTGCTGGCTTGCTTTACGGCTGAGGATGTCTCCTCCTGACTCTCTCTGGACATCAGGTCTCCATTTGCAGAATGAAAAGGCTGATTTGTGATTTCCTGTCTTCCCATTAAAGGAATGGCTGAGCACTCACTTTCTGTCCCACAAACCTTGGATTCTGATCTTGATGGAAGCCCGAGACTTACCTTTTCAAATGACTCACTGTTTACCTGAGTATGAGATGATGTAGCAGAGCTTTGGCCAGAAGAAAGATCAGCATTGTTCTAATATGGAAATATCCCTTATCCTTCTAATCATGCCTGGAGCGTTGCAAGTTCTCTGTCCTGGAGAAACTGAGAGGTCAGGTGTTTTCTCAAGTGTTGCTGCTATGTTCAACTTGCCCTCCTCATCCAGAAAACACTGGATTTTCCCAGGGGGAAAAACCAAGAAACTCAAACCAGCTGCCCTTGACAATGGTGCTTATTGCTTTGATACCATTGCTTCCATTAAAGATGAATCTGAGGAGGCTGAAAGATGGCTCCGTGGTTAAGAGCACTGGCTGCTATTTTAGAGGATCTGGGTTTTGTTCCCAGCAACCACATGACAGCTCATAACTGTCTACAACTCCAGTTCCAGGGATCCAGTCTCCTCTGGCCTGTGCAAGCACTGCATGCACATGGCACACACACACATACACACAGCACTGCATGCACATGGCACACACACACACAGCACTGCATGCACATGGCACACACACACAACACTGCATGCACATGGCACACACACAACACTGCATGCACATGGCACACACACACACATACACACAGCACTGCATGCACATGGCACACACACACACACATAGGCAAAACACCCATAGACAGTTCTCTTGTCCTCTTGTGTCTTGGCTTGAACTTGGGTTTTTTTTTTTTTTTTTTTTTTTGGCTCCCCATTGTTTACTAAGGATGGTTACAGGGCAGCCTGGTGTGCAGACCTTCCAGGCTGAGGTAAAGTAATGAAGCTACATACTTTCCTTCACTCCTAAGTGAAGCCCACTATCAGGGAAGACCTCTCTCCAGGTGGGAAGGAAAGAGCAGCCAGGGCCTGAGGGCGAACAGGGTAGGTCATAGCAGGGGTAGTTGGGGAAAGGACGAGGGAGAGCAGAAAAGCAGTCCTCAGAGGTAGGACTTCACTGGAGAGCCCAGCTCTCCTCATGCTACACCAGGTTAGGTAGGTACATGCCCAGAGCTAAAGGGTGACAAACACTACTGGAATTTATGTGGGAACGTCCAAGAGTCAAGGAGGGTTAGTCGCCTGTCAAGGTGAATGCCACTTGTCTCATTACCCTTCCTCATTCCCTCACCCCCACTTTGTATTTATATAGTGACTTTAAATTCCTTAGCTAGTAAAAGGCCTCTTTGTGCTTATTTAGGAAAAAGTAAGACAAGAGGATTTGAGGGACACAGCAAGTCCCAGATGACGACTAGAGAGAGTGGGTGACAGCGTCTGTGAAGGGCAAGGACAGCGGCAGGTAGACCCTGCGCCTTGAGGAAGAGCAGGCCTTAGGTCCCCGCTGGAGAGTTGGTATAGAGAGCTGTGCTGTGAGGGGCAATCAGTCTGATGCTGTTGACCTGAAACTGGCAGGAGGGAGTCTACACAGGCCTGTGGCTTAGCCTGTGGAGGTCCAACCCCAACCACTTAGCAGTCTTAGCTTGTTTGTAGTTCAACAAAGACAGCTGTGGGCATCCTGGCTCTGACAGCCACCCAAAGTTTTCAGGGCCCTGGGACCTGTCCCATGCTGTGGTAACAATTGCTGAAGACACTTCAGCTTCTTCAGGTTGGCAGAGTAGAAAAGACAGGGCAGGTAGCCATGCCTGGGGCGGGGGGGTGGGGGGCAGAAAGGAGGCCCTTGGTCTAAGTGTGAAGAGAAGCCCAGGCAGGCTTTGATCTTTTTTCTTCAGAGCATCTCAACCTGCCACCGAGGTCTTAGAATAGAGCAGCAGCCCTACCACTGCAGTCCAGAGAACAGGCCTCCTGTCAACTCATCTTCTGGCTTGCTCATGGTCATTAATAGTCTTCTCAGGATCATGTCTCCTGGTTCTGCATTTGGACCTCTGGCTCATGGTCATGAGTCTCTCCTCAGAATGTCAGAGGATGTCATGAAGCTTCAGAGTGAACCCGAGAACCCATAGAGTCAGCCTGAGGCTGAAAGATTGATGATCTCCATCTGGCTCTATGGCCAGAAGGTCATGTCACTCCCCCTGTGCAGCTCAAGTCCCATTCAACTTCCCACGGGCTACCAGGTGATATTGTCTGCTGTGTCCTCTAGAGCTGTGTGACCCATTTCATCCTCTGTCCCCAGAAAACGGTTGAAATGGTAGACAACAGGAAAGATAGGCTGAATGAATGAGTGAATGAATGAATGAGTCAGAGATCCTTGGCCTACTTTAGCTGCATCCACCCCTCTTCAGGTGCTCCCACATTCAAACCCTGCTGGACTGCCATTCGAAATGAATGCAGTGTGTGCGTCTGGTTCCAGGTCAGTTACAATGCTGCTTGGAGCTGGGCTTCTATCTAAGGTTGAGCCTGGTCTTGCCTTTGGCGATGTCCCAAGCCTAAAGCCAAGCTGTCATGTGTGGGGTTGTTGTGTCCAGTCTCAGTGACCCCCCCCCCCCCCAGAAAGAGCCCCAGAATCACACCGACGCTCCCAATGCAAATGCAAGGCAAAGTTTATTGCAGTTGTACAGCTGGACTCAGCTCTGGTCTGTCGTGGAAGGAGTGAGTGCCCCGCCCCCTCCTCTGAGGCAGACTTTTAAAGAAAAAACGCTGTTAACAGACTGGGAGAAGAGGAGCCCAGGGGAAGCTTCTTTACTATGGCTAGTTGTTAGGTGCAGCTGCTGGCTGATTAATTATCTTAGGGGTATAAGATACTTTATGGCTGGACTGAAATGTCTTTTGTTTATCCAGGACCTTGGGCCCTTAGGCCAGATGCTTGGCCTTGGAGGTTTAGAAACTTCTCAGCTCTCAAAATAGCTTCAAGCCTCAAGGTGATGGGACTTCAGTCTCCACAGGACTCTCTTCTCACTGATATTTCCCTTTGTCCCTGATTGGATTTGTCACAACTGTCACTTCTCAGGAATTCTAAGGAAGATGCTGAGCTCATCATGCTCTCAGTGTGTCTTGCTTGGCTCTGTGATACCAGCACCAGACTCATTACCATCACTTAGAACAGTGGTTCTCAACCTGTGGGTCTTGACCCCTTGGTGTCAAATGACCCCTTCACAGATGTTGCCCAAATATCAGAAACACAGATATTTACAATTTGTAACACCTTCAAAATTACAGTTTTGAAGTAGCAATGAATATAACTTTATGGTTGGGGATCACCACAATGCCAGGAGCTGTTTTAAAGGGTTGCAACATTGAGTAATATTAAAAGAACTGACTTAGAACCAATAAAGATGCTTAAAAGTCTTCGTTCCAGTGATTAATAATCTTTGTTGCTAAGGAAACTGAAATGATCATTGCCTTAATATCTATTAATAATTTATATTCAACATTTTTTAAAAGTAAATTTGAGGTAATTGTGGGAATTCAATCCATTCGGCCAGTGGTATTGGGGTGACAAGCCCTAGGGTGTGGACTTGTCTGGGGATAGGACCAGACAAAAACCAGGGGAGAGGGGTCAGCACACTCCCTCCTGGGTGGTTGAAGCAGGACAGTTGGTTCCCATTGCTCCTGGGCAGAGCAGAGGGCAGTGACAGCTAGGTTAACACAGGTGTCTGTCTTGTTCTGGGTTGTGAGTGTACCTTACTGATTCCTTTTCCCTGATACATTTATATAGCCCATGGCATCAGGGTCTCCCATTGGTGATTTATTCTTTTCATGAGAACTTTTAACTTTGAGAGGATTTTTTTAGAAAAGTCATGGCTGTCCTTGAACTTACTTTGTAGACTAGGCTGGCCTTGAACCCACAGAGATCTGCCTACTTCTGCCTCCCAAGTGCTGGGATTAAAAGCATGTCCTACCACCATCTGGCTTATACATTGTTGAATCGGTGGGAAGGAAACAGGGCCAGGGATGCTTATGGCACTGCTGGGCTTGACCAACTATTTCAGCACAACTCCTTACATTCTCTCAGTGAATCCATGTGCTTTCTAAAACTCACTTTTGGAACGGCTGCAAGTAAGCATAGCAGTTTTCACAATACCGAGATTCTCCCAAGGACAAAAGTCTCATCCAGAGAATACTAACTTACCTCTTCAATAGTTTTACAATAATTGTTTACATGATCATTTAAAGTAAGAAATATGACATATTTTGTTTTTGCATTTTTATTAGATTGCTTCATATTGGGCCTGCAGCCTGAGGGGAGTACTCAAATCTACAAGTCTTGTTGGTTCATTTTATTTAACTCATCTAATAATTTATTAAGACCCGTTAAACATGTAATTAGTAGCAAATTTGATCCTGATCCTTTGACTGTTCCAAATATTGTAGGTAGTATTTGAAACATAGTTAATTCAGTTACAAGCCACTGTTATAACGAAGGGGGCCACACAAAACCAACAGCCTGAGCACATGCTTAACTCACCACCTCAAGGCAGCAAGAGGGCCATGGGGTGTTTCAGGTTGACCAGGGAGTCCTCAGAGAGGCTTAGCAGTGTGAAAAGAAGACCAGGGGGCACCTTTATCCTCCCCTGGTCCCCACTGTCCTCAGCAGGGGCAGCATTAGAGGAAGAGGGGAAGAAGGGGGAGACAGGCACCCTGAGGAAGGCACTCCCAGGAGGAAAGTGATCAGCGCCTGGAGGAGGCCACGGTTACACTACAGTTGCTCTCAGGAAAACATTTAGTCTCAGAACCCCAGGAGAGTAGAATTGTTTTCTAACCTCCCAAGAGCCTGCTTTCCAAGACCCAGAGTCATCCTAAAGATGGGCTTTGTTATCAGCAACTAGGAAAAGGGTTAGAAATGAGAACATGGATTCCCTTAGGGGAGAAGTACAGATGTGAATAGCAATGAAGGTTGGTGTAGTGCCAGCCAGGAAGCCCGTAGGCACCAGGCAGCGCCTTGACCCACATCTTGGAGTAAAATCTTGTTTTGTGCAACATTACTTCTGCCTTTCTCCATTCTTAGGTCAGTTTCTGGAGCTGTATACAGTAGCTGAGACTGAGCCTCTGTATGCAATTATTCTGTGCATACGTGCACACACACACAGACACATGCACACACACACACACACACACACACACACACACACACACACACACACACACATACACACATGCACTCCATTACTGCTCCAGCCTTTAGATTAGGAACAGCATTGGGAATTCAGCCATGTGAGAATACAGAAAACAGGCCTCATTAGGCCCCACAAAGCCCTCACCAGGTGCCGCTGGCACCTGAATCTTGTACTTCTAGCCTCAAGAACTGTGACCTAGGAATTACTGCTGTGCATGGACTTTTCAATCCAGGGTACTGCAATAAGCCACAGGAGCGGAATGAAGGTAGAGTCTAGGTGGTGCTTTTCCAACCTTATATGTACATGAACCACCCCTGGGAGTTATTTAAAAACAATTCCCAACTCCTCGTCCTTGATCAGAATTTAGTAGGTCTGGAGTAAATCTGAACTCTGAGATCACAGGTGTGCACACTTCTACCCATTTTTTTTTTCTTTAAAAAAAACATTCTAGGGAATTGAACCTTGGTGTTCAGGTCTTTGTGATCGTAGGGCAAGCACTTTATAACTAAAGCTATGTCTCCATCTCAAGAAAAGAAGGTTCTTAATCCTGAATTAATGATCGACTTTCTTCCCTCTGTCTCCACTCTCCTTTTTTTGGGGGGGGGGGGGGGGCAATGTGTTGAACTCTAGCCCTGTCCTTCTCTGGGAGCAGACATGGTATCACTAACCATTTGGCTGTTGAGAGGACCTCGGATGCTCTTGAAAGGCATTCAGGGTAGAGACATGGTGTACTTGCTCTCCATTCTTCTCTGGGCCCTGCTCTTGTCTCTGGTTGGGATAGGTGTTGTAGAATATTATTTTAAGGTGTGTTATTTTTGCCTGTCTAATAAAGAACTGAATGGCCAATAGCAAGGCAGGAGAAAGGATAGGCGGGGCTGGCAGGCAGAGAGAATAAATAGGAGAAATCTGGGAGGAAAAAAGAAGTAGCCAGAGGAGGAGGAGGACTCCAGGGGACAGCCACCCAGCTCTGCAGCAAGCCACACAGTAAGAAACAAAGACAAGTATACAGAAATAGAAAAGGGTAAAAGCTCAGAGGCATAAAGGTAGTCAGGACAATAAAAGTTAAGAAAAGCTGGCTAGAAACAAGCCTAGCTAAGGTTGGGCACTTATAAGCTATAATAAGCTCCTGTGTGGCTTATTTGCCAGCTGGGTGGAGAACCCCTCAAAGGACAACCAACAACAGATAGGGGCCCTTAGGTCTGTCCATGAGCAGGAGATCATAAGTCTCTCTTTTGTGTCTGAGAGATCTGCAGTGACCTGCTGTGGAATAATGCTCTTCTACACAAACAGGCATGCATGAACAATAACAAATAAATAAAAATGCAAAAAAAGTAAAGGAAAAAACTCCCATTGGCTGAGAAGCTGGCTAGTACACAGAGTGGGCTGGGAAGGTAACAGGGCACTACAGAGGTGAGGAGTGTGAAGATTGATGGGTCAGTCCTGATAAGACACGTTTAGTCCACAGCCTTCACCTCTGGCTTCTTCTGTGGCCCAAAGTCAGATCTCCTGAATGGGTCACTGTAGCTGGAAGTTTCTGTCCTGCCAGGAATTCTAAAATACCCAGCAGCCACTTTCCAAATTATTGCCTCAGAAGCTTAATATTACTTATAAGTGCTCAGCCAGTAGCTGGAGCTTATTACTGACCAGCTCTTACACTAAAATTAATCTATAATTTTTATCTATGTTTAGCCACCTGTGTTGCATGAATAAAGGAAAGTCAGAGCCAGATCTCAGGGAAAGGCTGAGATATCAAAGAGAGAAAACACCACAGTCAGATCTCACCCAGCTGTCTTCCAGCTTCCTCAGCCTCACTCCGTGTGGCTTCTACTACCTGCCCTGTCTCCCTATGCTTGCCTTAAATAACCTCTTCACCAAGTTGCTTCACATCCAGGTTAAGATTAAAGGCCTGGCACCACCACTGCCTGCCTGGGAACCTAGAACTCCTTCTGTAAACTAAGTTGACCTCAAACTCAGATCTGCTGGGATTAAGGGTGTAGGTCACCACTCCCGGATATTCCCTGGGCTGGGATTAAAGGTGTGAGTTACCACTCTCTGATCCTCCTAGACGGATTGTGGGTAGATCCCTCTGATATCTCAGACTTGTTTTTATTAAATTTGAAACATATCCCCATACACTTGGCTTGATACCTTTGCTCAATCCTAGGAATCTCACCTGTGCAGTGGTCAGGGGAAAACTGGAATCAGTTCCCTCTTTCCACTCTTACTAACTTTCCAGGGATCAAACTCAGGTCATCAGGCCTGCATCACTGGGTGGCAAGTCACTCTACCTCATGTGCCCTCAAAAGTCTTTATCATGGTAGTCATGGACCAGTTTTGATTCCATCTTTCTCAATAGTTTTATATATTTAGGCAGATGTTCTCAAACAAGCCTGTGTTTCTGCCGCTCTGTGGCTCTTTTTGTCTGAACTAGTTGAGTAGATGTCCTATCTACTAGGATACCTGCCCTGCTGGGCCAGCATAGGCGCTCCTTCGTGCCTTCCAAGCCCCCAGTACTTAGCATGGCTACCATGTGAAGTGCTCTGTTGCTGTATTTACATTTCTTTCTAGGTTGAGCTCCTCAGTGGCATGGACCAGAGACCAGGTTATGTCCTGGCACTAGGTATGAGCACCATCAGACTTGTTGAATGTGTTTGCATATGTGTGAAAGATGTGGGGGGCAATTTGGGGTAAGTGATAGGTGGCCCTATCTCTAAGTCTTTGATAGTCACCTAGACTGGGATTGGAGCAGAAAACATGATATTGGTGTCTTGACAAAGGAGACTAGATATTAATTTGTTTCCAGAAGTTAGAACATGTTATTGGCAGGACTACTTTGAACCAGCAAGTCAAAAGTCTGTTATCCGAAGCATCTGTAAGGCCCTGCGTAGCTTTGGCCAAGGTACTACCAACATTAACCACAAGGTGGCAATCATCCCCTAACTCCATGAAGGCTATAGCCAACCCCAATTCTGGTGGCAGAACAGCAATGCCTGTTCTTTCAAAGCATCTGAACTCTCAAAGGTGCCCAGACACACACACACACACACACACACACACACACACACACACACACACACACACAGAGAGAGAGAGAGAGAGAGAGAGAGAGAGAGAGAGAGAGAGAGAGAGAGAGAGAGAGAGAGAGAGAGAGAGAGAGAGAGGTGGGGGGGGAAAATAGGTTCTGCCTCTGATTTCATCTAAGGTAGTTGGTTCTGTTGACCTAGGGTTAGCTGAAAGTTGGTAGGCTGGCTTCCCTGTGCAGTTTCCCATTCCTCATCCTTCCAATGCCAGTGCATTTAGAGGCAGGCAGCTGGTTTTCTTCCTGCTTTGCCAGACACCCAAGACTCAGCCCTATCTCATTGTAGTCCTTAGGCTGCAGGCTGGTCTGTGAATTCTGTTATGGGGGCTGTGGAAGCTGCTGTGATCTCCCTCCATGCCTGCTTACAGGGGGAAGAACCCTCTGCCCTCTTCCTGAAATCCCTTAGCTAGTTCCCTGCTAATGGCTGGACCTGAGCCCTTCAGTGGATTCCTGCTTCTAGCCGCCTCTATGAGAACACTGTCCCAGTCTCTCCACTGTCCAGTGATGGCCCTGGGATGGACCTGAAGACTCCCTGGTTCCACCAGTCTTCTGGCAGGTCCAACCAGCGCACGCAAGGATCTGGGGGAGCACTTTCCCTCTCCTTAAGGGCACACGCACAGCCCTCCACACACAGCCACTGCTGACATCCTTTCCCATCATGTCCTGTGTGCAGCTGCTCCGTCATGCATCTCCTTAAAGAGGTGGTCTTAAGGCCGCCTCTCTCCATAGCTCTGTGCCCTCTGCTGCAAATCCACAAGTCTGTGACCTCAAGTGAATTCTTACTGGGTAAATGTCATGACAACTGCCTTGCTTAACTATGACAGGGTTTACTTGTAGACTGGGGGTTCCCTGAGGGAACTGCTCTCAGAGTCCCTTGTCCCCAGTACCAAGCAGGGGGTCTGCGTGGTAAAGGACCAGGAGGACTCCTCATGCTCTAGAGTGCTCCCATACTCTGTTGATGATCAGCCTGTGCCTCTCAGCAGGATAGGCCTTCGGTCTCTGGAGCACCCAGTTCCCCTCCTCAGGAACTGGGGCAGGGTGGAGAACAGAACAGATGTTTATGAATGCAAGCATTGCGTGGCTGTTATTCCAGGGTTTCTCACCCTTCTCTCATTCACACGCTCCTTCCATATTAGCTAAATCTGTGGGTTATTTTTAATATTTTCCCTTAGTGTGCTGTATGTAAATATCTAATTTCAGGGTCTCCTAGCAATGATACTCACAGGCTCGATATTATATTTTTTCTAATGCACATTATGATGAATATATAACCGTTTCAAAAAAAGAATAATTCTGACAAGTACCGACGAGCAGTGGCCATGCTTGGGTTAGCTAATCTTCACAGACTCCTGTAGAGTCACTGACACCCGTTCTCATTTTACAAGAAATTGAAGCCCAGAAAGGTGAAGTGACTCGGCCAAGGTCACATAGACTTCTGATCTTGGTCCACAGCCTAGGGAAGAGTGGTGCAGGTGCCCAAGGAATGAGAGAGAGAGCCAATGACAGGAAAGAAAGGGCAAGGGAACCGCCAAGGAGAAATGCAAGCAGACAGGGAAGATGGAGGGCAGGGGACAGGGATTCCGTGTCAGAGAAGCAGGTGACCCGAGTCCCAATGTCCTATGCACAGTAATGGCCACGAGAAAATGCTGTAGTTTCGCCTGCGTTTGTGTGAGTAAGATTTATTGTGCCAGCAGCTCCGGTAATTGGATGATGAAAGCCTAGCAGCTGGGCCCGCAGGCTGGAGCTTCATTATCGGGGTGACGGGTGGGTGGGCAGTGGCCTGGAGTTCACCCAGCTGTGGAGGCTGCCGACCTGGAAAGAGGGGGTGGGCAGGCCTCAAAAAAGTGGAGGGGACCCTTCTCTTTCCAGTAAGGATCCTAAGAAGGGGGTGACAGATCCAGGGCTATTGGCACCAGGCAGAAGAGTGGGAGGGGAGCTCATCTTCTGACTGGAGGTGATGGGAACCTGGAGAGATCCCCAATTGGAACTTTATTGCCTTTGAGATTCTAGGCGGATGGCTTCATTGCTTCAAGCCTCAGTTTCCTCAGATAAACCCGGAAGATGATAATACAGACCTAACTAGAGGGTAGTGAGGCTCCAAAGAAACGACCAGGTCCTATTTGGATCTGGAACCTGTGCTAGGGATATCTCCATTCCTCTCTGTCCGTTCAGGTGTGCCTTTCCTGGGCACGTGAATCCTGAGTCCTCAGATCCCTAAACCTGATGCTCAGATGCTGTGGTTGCTGTCTACAAGAATGCCAAGTGGGGAAAACTAGAGGTGCTATAGACTTGGAGAAGCCCCAAGAGAGCAACAGAATCAATCTTGAGTTTACCTGCTCTAGCGGCCGGGGGTGGGGGGGAGCTCCAAATGGTGCCTGATTTGCTCCCATCTGGAGGGAGTGAATGAGTGAGGGCATAGAGAAGAGGCAGGCAGAGCTGAGTGGGGAGAGGGCTTTTGGATCCCAGGGCTGCCGCTGCCCCTTGGCCACCTAGCTGAGTGGCTTTTTACAAGTAATTTTCCCTCTACGCCTTTGTTTCTCATCTGCAAAATAACTTGCTTTGGATTTCTTTAACTGTGAAGAGCAGAAAATCACCTGAGGCCTTCTAGACAAAGTAGAGTTGGGTATGGACCCGCTGTGTGGTGGAACAGGGGCTAAGTTCTGTAGGGCCAAGCACCTAGCTCCGTGCCTTCCCACATGCAGCATGAACTCTTCACAGCCCCCTCTTTTTATTTTATTTTATTGAGACAGATAGTCTAGGGTGGCCTTGAACTCACTATGTAGCCAAAGATGATTTTGAACTTCTGACCTTTCTGCCTCTACCTCCTGGATTCTGGGGTTACAAGTATATGCCTCCATGACCGGATTATATGGTTGCTGGGGCTCAAGCCTAAGGCTTTATGCCCCCCTCTTGACAGGGAGCTTTTTCATTAAAGGCAAATGGAAATTTAACACGCAGTGCCATGAACTCAAATCCGACTCAAAATCTTTGACTCCAGACCAAAGCTGTGGGTAGGAGTGACAGGCCGCACCTAATCTCCCCTCCCGCCCAGCTAAGATGAATTGGCTAATAGCTAACTGACTGGCCTGCCGGCCGCTGCCCACATTAACTTCATCAAGCACCTCCTGTGTGCCTTGAACGGTTGTGAGTGCTTTCCTGTATCACCAGCTTCATCATCTTAACTCTACAGGGTGGACATCTCTGCTTGGCAAACCCTTGCCTTATGTTAAGTAACTTGACCAAAGTCAAGACACCCTGGAGGGGCCAGTTCACAGCCAGACCACCTGGCTGCAGACCCCGAGTGATTAGCCGCTGTGCTGTAGTACAATGGTCAGAAAGGAGAGTCTCCCTTTGGGTCCAGGCCTGATCAGTTGATTAATCGTATTTCTGCCTTCTTCCTCCAGGTACTGGTTTTTTCTCTCTACCTGTTGCTTGGCATTTGGCGAGATTACAGATTTTTCATCTCAAGTGACCTCAGTCCCATGTTACTCTATAGTCACTAACCACTCTCTTCCCTCACTGTGACAGCTCAGTTTCTTGAGATTCACTTTCTTCCTGCTCTTTAAACTGGCCTCCATTTTACACACACACACACACACACACACACACACACACACACACACACACCTTATGGAGTTTGGGCCTCTGAATTTTTAAGAGGAAAACGATTCCTTTCAATAGCCTAAAAATGTTTTCAGTCAAACATGGGATCAGCTTTTTACGACTGCAAAATAGCCCAGCCTCAGTAGTTTTATAGGCTCTCTCATCAAGAGTAACAGCAGCATTGAGAAACTGGGAGTCAGGATTCAAGCCAGATGATGGTGACAGTGACTCCCGATTGAGCCTTCTTTATCCAGCTGGAGTCTGGCTTTCCGCTCACTTGCATAGTTACACCCAGCCACAGTATCATTCGTGGATAAGGGCAGTAGAGCCCCAAAGCTGTGAGGACAATGGACAGTATACATTTGATTTCACTTGGCACACACAGTACTCACTCTGCTTGGATAATTTTTCAGCAATGATGATTGTGACTTTGTTCTTGTTAAATATAGTTATTTTTAAATGGCATCAAGACAAAACCCCTTTCCCTTTGGTCTTTTTTAAAAAAACAAAACAAAACAACAACAACAAAAAAAACCCCCAGGGTCTCACTATGTAGTATGGCTGGCCTTGAACTCACTATGCAAACCAGAATGGTTTCAAATATAGAGACCTACTTGCCCCATGAGCAATGGGATGAAAGGTGTGTGCCATCATGCCTACCTTCGCTCTTGGCCTTCTTAACCTCAGAGCATTCAGAGTTTGTGTAAAGGGCTGGACAGGATCATTGACATAGCAGAGCCAAACACTTCCCCTTGTCTGGTACACAGAGACAATTCAAGTTTGGGAGTAGGGTGTTAGAGACTCTTCCAACTGTTTGGGTGACACTATGCCCTTGAAGACCACTTTGACAAGGTCAAATGGATGCTGGAGTGTCTCTGCTTCCCTCCTGTTTGCTGGTCCCTACAGAGTTTAGATTCCACCTTACAATTCCACTCCTCATTGGCTGACTTCATACAGCTCCCCCCTGAGTATTTAACCCCGTACCTTCTGAGGGCCCAGGGCTCCAAGGTCCCTGCCTTTATCTTCCATCTTTTGGATGCTTTTCCTCTCTTGATCTCATCTATTCACATATCTGCAACTGTCATCAACCAGCAATTTCCAACTGTCTTATGTTTCTATTGCCAAGACCACACTCTGCGTCTCTCCTTAGCCCTGAGTTCTCTGTCCACACCACCCACTCCACGCCCCCATTCTTTTCTTCTCTGTTTTCTGCTTTCCACACCCAAACAACTACAAAACTCATGTGGAATCTGTGCGTTCTTAGGTTCCTAGAAAATTGCCTTTCTTTCCTGGAAGCAGAGTCCAGTGAAAAGACCCGAGTTGGGTCAGGCATTAGGATTTTGTGGGTCTGTTGATATCTTCCCTCTACTATTCATTGATTATATAACTTTGGGCCACTCTTGATTTCTTTCTTTACAAAATTGGGGTGACAAGCTACTTGAAGAATTGTTGAGCTAGAAACTGATACTAATACCTAGCACTATCCTCGTTCCAATGAGCATTTGATGACATCATTCATTAGGCTGATAAAAATAATAGTATTTCTTTTATTAAAGACTTGTTGTTACTTTTAATTTCTCTCTCTCTCTCTCTCTCTCTCTCTCTCTCTCTCTCTCTCTCTCTGTGTGTGTGTGTGTGTGTGTGTGTGTGTGTGTGTGTGTATTTCATGTGACTGCAGGTGCCCACAGAGGCCAGAAGAGGGCATCAGTTCTCTTGGAGGTACTCTGATCTCTGTAAGAACAGTACATATTTCTAACAGCAAAGCCACCTCTCCAGCCTCAGGAATTTCTTTTTGCTCTAATCTAGGACAAAGTCCTCTCTCCTGGACTATGACATCATCTTCCTCGTTGGAGTTCCTACATTCCCTCTCTGGTCCTACTGCCAAACTGGCCTTCCAGTTAGTCAGAGAGATGGCTCGAAAATGCAGAGCTGGTGGGATTCAATCCGCTTAAAACTTCACCCCACCCCCACCTTTCTATCTGCCCCATATCCCAGCCACACTTTCAGCTCCCTCAGCTGTGTTAGGTCAAGCAGCTCTCTGCATCTGCCTTGCTACTCTCTTTCTCATCCCCTGAGTCCTGCCTAGCAGATCTACACCCTCCACACCCAGTATCAATGTCTGCGTCCAGCCACGGAGCTGTTTAGTTGGTGCAAACTGCAGCTCCAAGAGGGCTAGAGCAGGCCTTGTTCTACCAGTGCAGGGTGTTGGGCTAACACCTCGAAGTGGACAGCAGTAAGGTCAAAGCTGCAACTCGGGTGGCGTCTCCTGAGTGGGACCCTTGCACTGCAGCCACACACACTCAGGGCTGTGCGTGAAGGTGCAGAAGCTGCCGAGGGTGAGGGCAGCCCGAGGACATCGCACATTCCATCTGCCGCACTGTTAAGTGGGAAGAGGATCAAATTATCCACTCCTTATAGCCTGTGTCTTCCCATCCGACATAGACTAGAGATAAAAAATGAACGAAACAAAATCCAATCTTCTTAGTGCGGATGCTGGTGAGGGTGGAGGCGGGGCTGGCGGCCCAGGCAGCCGCTCACCGTGCAGCACATCTCATATTTATTGCCTCATAATTGAAGGCAGCCTGGAGATGTCCTGGCATTGGTCTCTGACAAGACAGATGGGGGCACAGTGCTGTTGAAGGAAGGAGTCAGAATACAGACTTTCTCTCAGGAGTGCAACTACCGAGGACAGGCAGCTAGCTGGCTGCCGCAGAGGCCTCTGGGAGCTCACCTAGGTTCAAGGTCTTGCTTAGCCCTCCCTTGTGATGACTTTGGACCAGATGTTCTCTTCTAGGTCATGACATCAGCCTGCTATAGTCCTTAACCAGGGTGTAGGAAAATAGTTCTTGGACTGAGGGAATTCTGAGGTACCAATGGTGGCTTTAGGGTGAGTCTTGCTATCTTTCAGGGCTTTGTGTTTTTTTGTTTTTGTTTTTTGCCTTGAGAAGAGGGTGCTTCTTCTACCTGAAGACCAAGAGGGTTGGATTGGCCTTGAAGCAGCTAGGCTGTTCATTTTAGCAACAGCATTTTAGAACGGGAATAAGTTCTTGAGAGAAGGCAAGAATGCGTAGCTCATAGAGCAGGATGCCGTTGCCACACTCTCAGTTGCTGTGGAAATGGTCCAAACAACCAGGCTCGGCTTCCAGGGCTTTAGGAAGCCCAAAGTTTTGTAGTTATTCATTGTGTTAGGTGGGGGCATGCTCTGGGCCTGGGAGCCTGGAAGTCAAGTTCTTAACCATCTCATCTTTCTGTGAGATCATGGACAGGTCCTTGAATGCCTCTGGACCTCAGTTCCTCCATCTGTAAAGAATGATCTATATGAGCAGTTAGGGTCCCCAAGCTATTTACCAAATTTTGTTCTCTGTTCAAATACCTTCCAACCTCCCCCCCCCATTTCTATTCCAGTTAAGGTTTCTGACCAACCCATTACTATTTCTCTGTTGCAGATTGTCATAGTGACCCTTTCTCTCTGCCCACTGCTATCCACAGTTTAGTCAGAGTGACTGTTTCAAAGCATGCATCATAGGCTGGATATCCTGCTCAGTTGGTAGAGCACCTACAGAACATGTATGAAGCTCTGAGTTCAGTCTCCAGCACCTTGTAAAACCAAGTGTGGTGCCATATCTCTAATCCCTTAATTCAGGAGGTAGAGGCAGGGTATTCAAAGTCACCCTCGGTACATATAGAGTTTGAGGCCAACCAGGGCTACATGAGATTGTCTCAGAAAAAAAAAAAAAAGAAACCAGAAGTACACATGAAAGCATACATCCCTGTGCCCTTTCTCTGCAACCATCTCCCAATCAAGCTCCTTGGCACTTTTTACATTTGAGACAGGGTCTCACTGTGAGCCCTGGCTGGTCTAGAACTTCCTACAGAGACCAGGCTGGCCTTGAATTCAGAGATCGGCCTGCCTCTTCCTCTGCCTCCTGAGTGCTGGGATCAAAGGCATGTGCCACCACACACCAAGCTCTTGGCATGGTTTTCAAAGCCTTCCATATCTGATCCTGTATTGTCTTTTTCCCCTAATCCCATCCCTGCGTCGGCCTCACTGTCCCCATGAAGTGGCCCATATGGAGATATCAGTTTCCTAACAGTAGCTTCTTAGGTGGAATACTGTCAAGGAGGCTAACACAGCTAGCCTATCCAGAGCAGCTGTGAGTGATACCTCTGTAGCCTGTCCACTGTGATCTGAGAAGCCCTCTGTTCATTTCACTGGTCTTTACAGAGCACCATGGGCCAGGCTCAGTTCCAGGCTTGGAGGTCCAAAGATGCTGCCTACTTTTCCTTTTGTCTCATTATCTGATAGGTTTTGTAGTTTCATTTAAACATTTAATTACTTTCCTGGCCTTGAGTTAAGTTCTGGAGGTAGTAAGAGGTGAACTGCTCTGCCCATTCATCATCTAGGGCAAAATTTTCCAGTAATTTTATATTATACTGGTCTCTCGTGAGATTCTAGGAGGGAGGAAGGATTCTGTTGCTAATAGTTAAGGACCTTCCTCTTTTATAGCTCTGTGTGTGTGTGTGTGTGTGTGTGTGTGTGTTTGTGTGTGTGTGTCCCTGAGTTCAGATGTCTGCAGAAGCTGTTGGTGCTGGATTCCCTGGGGCTAGAGTAGCAGGTTGTAAGCTGCCCAACATGGGTGCTGGGAGCCAAACTTAGGTCCTTTGGAAGAGTAGTAGTACCTGCCTTAACTGCTGCTGATTTGTCTGTCTAGCCCCTTAAGAACCTTTATCTTTTTTTTTTTTTTCCTTAAACAGATGGGCAGCATCAGTGTAGGCTCTAAGGAGTCCTGGAGTCAGGGAAGCCAGATGTCTGGTTTTGTAATTTTGTTAATATTTGACTTCAGGCACCATTTTTAAAGCAACAGCTACTGGCAGAATGCCATTGCTCTGAGGAGGAAAGACTGCTAGGGCAGAAGGGGCCTATGGCTTTCTCTACCTCAGGCCCAACTTCTGTTCTTTGCACTCTACCCAGAAGCATGCTTCACACATAGCCAGCCCTGTTCCAGGCCTGCAGTGCAGACTGGGGCCAGAAGTTGCCATGGGCCCTCCAGGTAGGGCAGGATAGGCTGTCTAGCACTTTGCCTAAGATTTGTAGAGAAACGTTTGTTCTGAGCCTTTGAAGGGTGAGAAGAGGTATATGAGTTGGCCCTTGTGAGCACAGGACCTCCAGAGATGGTCAGTGGACCAGTCCAGGCCTCAGAGCCATAAGTCAAAGAGCAGGTAATGAACAGACATGTCTGTGGGAAAGCCAGACAAGAAGGAAGGTGTGGACAGAACTCTCCCACAGGGGCCAAGGAAGTGCATCCACCATGCACTGAGCATGGCATCTGCCATCATGAGGAAGGGTCTCCTGGGCCTAATTACCAGTCAGTTCAGACCACTTCTGTGGCTGTCTCTCAAGGCCCCCTTTCCTCTGGGAGGCTGAAAATTTCTTTGCTTGTCTGGAACAAGTATCTGGGGAGTGGAGGGACTCATTAGGGCCCTGTCAATGGGATCTGCTTCCCTTTCAGGGGCCAATTAAAGCAATAGGGAGCTTGGGAACTGGGCAGCAGAAAAGTAAACATTGGTGCCTGTGCTGAAGGCAGGTCCTTCTGTCCTTGGTTGGGGCTGGGTCTCTGGAGATGGGCAGACTATCCCCACAAACATGCAGTTGCCAAGACTATCCAGGATTGTTTCTGTCATTTAAGAGCCTCCCTGTGTGAAGCACAAGGCATCATGTTAGAATCAGCCTCATCTCCATGGCAACTGTCTTGTACCAAGCACTCAGTAGGGGCAAGGTTGGATCTTTCCTGTTATAATCTCACTTTAATGAACAGCTGTACTCAGCTAGAATTCATGTACAGTTATCTGCTTCACCATTGAAAGTATGAATTTAGATTTCAATGTATTCATGGAATTGTATAACCATTGCCAAAGCACTTACTATACATACACACACACACACACACACACACACACACACACACACACACACATAATGTGCAATGGTGGTGTGTGTGCATGTGCAAATGGAGGGCATTGAATCCTCTGGGGTTGTAGTTACAGGTTGTGAGTCTCTGTGTAAGTGCTGGGAACCCAACTTGGATCCTCTGCAAGCGCAGTGCATTTCTTTAACAGCTCAGCCATCTCTTAGGGCCCAGATTGCTTCTAGAACCTTTTAATCTTCCCCACCAAAGGCATTCTGTGCCCACTCATAGTCACTTCTCTTCCCTATCAGCTCCCCTCAGCTCCAGGCAACAGTAACTGACTCTCTTATTTTATCTACCCTGGATATCTCACATGAATGACACAATATGACATGTGTCTTTTGTGTCCTACTGAATCACTTATCAGAATGCATCTCCAGTTCCCCCATGCAGTATATCTGTATAAATGTAACGTTCCCTTTTGTTTCTAAAAAGGCAGTTATATTGAGACACAATACACACACCACACAATTCACTCTCCTAAAGTATATGATTCAGTATAGGCTTTTGTATATTCCATTGTTAAAATTTTTATTTGAAATATAGGCCACACTGGCCTCAACTTCAATAGATGGCTAAGGGACAATGGCATTGACCGTCTATCTGCTTGCCTCTGAGACCTCTCAAACACTAGGATTATAGGTGTGCCTCTGCCACCAAGTTTACATTGTTCAATTTTAGCCTAAATACAGCATTAGTCATTTTTATCATTTTAAAAGATGTTATTATTATTATTATTATTATTATTATTATTATTATTATTATTATTATTATTGTGTGTGTGTGTGTTTCCAAATGCATGTGGGGGCTCTCAGAGGCCAGAAGAGGGCATTAGATTCCATGGAGCACAGTTACATATGATGTCATCTGTCTACCTTGGGTGTTGGGATTTGAACTGCAGACTTCTAGAACTGCAAGAAGTGCCCTTGACTGAGACAGCTCTCAGGCCCCTAATTTAATTATTCTGAAGTATTCAATTCTACAGGATTAACTATAGCTACAGAATTGTGTGACCATCACTGCTGTGCCAGCATAGTCTCATTCCTACAAAGCAAGCCCTCTATTAACCATAAATAATAACTCCCATCCTCTCCTCTCTTCACACTCGTGGTAATTCTTAATCTATACCCTGTCTCATGAGTTTACCTATTTTAGAATCAACCCATACATGTTCATATGACATCTGGTTTTTTACACCTGGAATATTTCACAAATCTTTTCAAGGTTTCTCTATGTTGTGTCATGTACAAGAGTTCTATTTCATGTCACAGCTGAGTAATGCTGGGCATAGAGTCCACATTTTATCTTTTCATCATTTTAATCCACATTATGGTGGTTTCTTTCAGCTACTGTGAATAGCACTCTCATAAACATTTGGTGTACACACTTTTGTTCATGTGTGCCAGTGTGTGTATGTGTGTGTGCATGTTTGTGAAGAGGCATGTACACTTGTATATGAGGTGGGTGTGTCCTGATGTCATCCTCAGCAATGTCATCCACCTCCCTTGAAGCGAGGTTCCTCATTAGCCTGGAGCTTACCAAATAAGCTCTATTAGCTGGCCGATGAGCCTCCGAGATCTTCCTGCCTGGGTCTCCCCAGCACTGCAATTATAAGCACATGCCACTGTACCTGGCATTTTTCTGTAGGTCCTCAGAATCAAATTCATGCCCTCGTGCTGTGAGACAAGAACTTTCTAGACTTCCCATCTCCCCAGGCCTGGTGTACACTGAATACATGTGGTTGCTGTTGTGGGTATTTGCTCAGGATGGACTGCTACATTAGGGTGATTCTGGGTTTAACTTGCTAAGGAAGAGCTATGTGGCTTCTGGTCAGGCTGGTGTCTTCTGCATACCAGTGATGCAGAAGGGCTCCAATTTCTCCACATCCTCCTCCACACAGGATGTAGGCAGGTTGCCCTAGACCTCACCATGTAGCCTACACTGGTCTTTTCCTTATATATGCCCATTTCCCAGTGTTTTCCCAGTGGCTGTATGTGGAGGTCAGAGGTCAGTCTGGGTATTTTCCTCAACCATTATCCACCTTATTTTTTTTTGACACAGAGCCTCTCACCAAACCAGTATCTTGTAAACTGGATTGGACTGGTTGTCCAGTAAGGCCCAGGGATCCTCCTCGTTCTACCTGCCTGTTTCTGGGATTACAGACACGTGCTGTTTTGCCCAGATGTTTGTATGTGGGTTCTGAGCATCCAACTAAGGTTCTCATCAAAAGCCTCAAGCACTTTACCAACTGAACCATCTCCCTAGCCTTCCAATATTATTCTGCATAAAATTATTCAGCTGTCTCAGCACATTTTGCTGAAGACACTATCATTTCCTCGGTGACTGGTCTTGGTGCCCTCATCAAGAACCAGTTGATGAGAAATGTATGGGCTTATAAATGTATAGGCTTAGTTCTAGAGCTTCAGGAACATTCCTGTGATCTGTATGTCTGTCTCTATGGCCTATCACACCACTGTCCTCTTTTAGAATGTGTTCTAAAATTGGGAAGTGAGAATTCTTAGGTTCGTTCTTTTTTAAGATCCCTTGTGTCTTTAGGGTTACTACTGCCATGAAGAAAATCCATGACCAAAAGCGAGTTGGGGAGGGAAGGGTTTATTTGGCTTACAATTCCACATGCAGTCCATTATCAAAGGGAGTCAGGACAAGAACTTAAACCAGATAGGGGCTGGAGGCAGGACCTGAAGAAGCCACGGAGGAGAGCTGCTTACTGACTTGCCCCTCATGACTTGCTGAGCTTGCTTTTTTTACAGAACCCAGAACCAACCAGCCTAGGGATGAGCCCATCCATAGGCTGAGCCTTCTCCCCATCAAATCACTATTAAGAAAATGCCCTACAGGCTTCCCTACAGCTTGATCTTCTGGAGGCAATCACAGTTGAGGGTTTCTCACTGGTGAGTTTAGCTGTGTCAAGTTGACGTAAAACTAACCAGCACACCTTGCTACTCTGTTAGCAACAAATTCCCCATTTCTGTTAAAAAAGGCAGTTGGGATTTTGAAGGGGTTTATACTGAATCTGTAGAGTACTTTGCACAGAGTTGCCATATTAACAATATTGAATTTTCCAATCAACACAAAGCTGTCTTTCCATTTATCCAATTCTATTTTTTATTCTTTCAGCAATATTTTGTAGTTTTCAGTAGTTCAAGTCTTACATATTCTTTACTACATTTATTCACAAGTATTTTATTCTGTTAATAGCAAACACTTAATTTTTTATTATTCTTAATCATGTATATGTATGTGTCAACACGTGGGTATGTGCATGTGCCATCAGAGGCCAAGAGGCATTGGACCTCCTGGAGCTGGAGTTACAGGTGGTTATGAGCCACCTCACATGAGTCCTGGAGACAAAACTCAGGTCCAGCTTTATTCTGTCCATTCTAATATGAGTATAGCATTTCTCAATTTATTCTTCAAAATACTTTACATTGTTAGTGTATAGTAACAAAAAGTAATTGATGTGTGTGTGTGTGTGTGTGTGTGTGGCAGTCTTATACCCTGCAATTTTGCTGTTCTAATCGATTTTTTAAAAATTCATTTTTAAAAATTATATGCATGTGCATGTCTGCATGTGGGTATGCGCTTGAGTGCACATTCCTGCAGGGGCCGGAAGAGAGTGCCAGATTCTATGGAGCTGGGGTTATAAACGGTTATGAGCAGCCTGATATGGGTGCTGGATGGGAACTCCAGTCGTCTGCATGAGCAGCGTCTAACCCCTGAGCCATTTCTCCAGCCCTCTTGTGGATTTTCAGGACTTACTACAAAGTTTCCCCCCCCACATCCGCACATCCGTATAGGGTGACTGGGTATTTCTTCCTGATCTTCACACCTTCTCTCTGTCACGGCCGGATCCTCTCTCCAGGAATCCCACTTTTTTTTTTGATTGCTGCAATAAACACCACAAGCAAAGCAGGGTGGGAGATTATAGCCCACCTGGAAGGAAGTCAGTGCAGGGCGGGAACTCAAGAAGAAGCATGGAGGGATGCTGCTTACTAGTTTGCTCCTCATGGTTTGCTCAGCCTGCTTTCTTACGGTATCCAGGCCCATCTGCTCAGGGATGGCACCACCCACGTGGTCTGGGCCCTCCCCCATCGGTCATTAACCAAGAAAGTGCCCTGCAGATTTGCCCACAGGCAATCTGACAGAAGCATTTTCTCAGCTGAGGTGCCCTGCCTAGATCATGAGCTTGTATCAAGTCTCCAAAGCAAGAGCGTCAACTTGGAGACTATGCTTTTGAGGACAGTGCTGAATAGAAACAAAAGGAGGCACCTTGTCTTGTTCCTTCCCGTCCCTAAGGACGTCTCTCAGTCTTCCACAACTGAGATGACTTACGGGGGTTCCTCATCATCAATATTTCCATACCGAGGAAGTCCCCATTTGTTCCTAGCTTTCTGAGCATCTTTCCTTGAAAGGGCATTGAATCTTGTCAACTGTTCTCACTGCATCAATTAAGGTTGATTGTGTGATCCCTGCTCCTGCCATTCTGATAATGTGCCATCTCATAGAGATTCCAAGGTACTGGGACACTTTTTCAGTCTGTGGTCAATTCTGTGTGGTCACAGTGTGCGACCAATTGAACATGGATTCCATTACTAGTGTTTACTGAGAATATTTGCCTAATATTCACAAAGGGGACTGTCTTCTTTTGATCTCTTTGTCTGGCTCTTATATGAGGCAGATGCAGAATTCATCTAATGACTCACACAGTGTTCTTCCCTCTTTCCACCCTAGCATCCTTGAGTGTGATGTTAATTATTCTTTAAGCAATAGGTCAGACCAATCGTATCACCTGCTTTAGAATTTTCTTGGTTGTAATTTTTTTTTCATTCAGCGTCTTCACTTGTACACTTTTGATATCTTTTCTGACCCTTTATAAGCTTAGAAATATAAATAGACTTAGAAAATTTTCATTTCTTCTTCTTTGTCTATTGCATCCATGTATAATGATTAAGCATTATCTTATAATTTCTTTGTACTTTGGTTTGGTTTGAAACTGCTTACAGAATGGGGGAGATATCTTTACCAACTATAAATCAGATAGCGGATTAATATCCAGGATGTATAAAGAACTGCAAAGCATAAACCCCCAAAGGCTGAACCACTCAGTCAATGAATTGACTATGGATTGAATAGTTCTCAAAAGAAAATATATAAGTAATCAACACCCTAGCCACCAGAAAAAAATCAAAGTAAAACTGCTTTCAGAAAAATCATCTCAGTTAGAAAAATGACATGTGAAGAGATGGCTCAGGAGCTAAAGATGCTGCTCCTCCAAGATCTGTTTTCAGTACCCATGTCAGGTGGCGCAGAAACACCTTTAACCCCAGCTCCAAGGGATTTGAGGTCTCTGGTCACTGAAGGCACCTGTATGCACATGCCCATACTCATCAACAGATATGTGCACCTATGCATAATTAAAAATAATCAAAATAAATCTTAAAAATGTTAATAACAGATGCTGATAAGGATACGGGGAAAGAGAAACCTTTAATGATGGTGGGAATGTAAACTCATATAGCTGCTGTGTACATCAGTATGGAAGTTCCTAATGAAAACCAGTCTGAGATATCAGAGGGATCTACCCACAATCCGTCTAGGAGGATCAGACAGTGGTGACTCACACCTTTAATCCCAGCCCAGGGAATATCTAGGAGTGGTGACCTATGCCCTTAACCCCAGCAGATCTGAGTTTGAGGTCATCAAAGTTTACAGAAGGAGTTCCAGGTTCCCAGGCAGGCAGTGGTGGTGCCAGGCCTTTAATCTTAACCCGGATGTGAAACAACTGACTGAAGAGGGTATTTGAGGCAGGCATAGAAAGACAGAGCAGGCAGATGAAGCCAGGAGGAGCCAGGCTGAGGAAGCTGAAGACAGCTGGGTGAGATCTGACTGTGGTGTTTCCTCTCTTTGATATCTCAGACTTTCCCAGAGATCTGGCTCTGAGTTTCCTTTATTCATGCAACAACTATGACCTAGTTTGGGTACTTGGTTATATACCCATAGATCTCTTAGGTCAACACACAAAGATACTGGTAATTTGCATGATAGCTGCACTATTTACAATAGCCAGGAATTGAATAGGAATGGATAGAGAAAAAGCGGTACACATGCATGATGGAACTTCACACAGCTGTACAGAGAAGCAAAGTCATGACATGTTTCAGGAACGTGGTTGCAATTGAAAAAAATCACTGTGCTAAGTGAAACAAGCCAGGCTTAGAAAGAAACATGCTATATGTTTTCTGTCATGGGCAGAACCTCTACTTCCCCCCACCTTTGTGTGTGTGTGTGTTTATATGTGCATTCTTTAAGTCATGAAACTGCAAAAGGGAACAGAAGGCCTGAAAAGATCCTAAGGGTCCATATGATGAGAAAGCAGAAATGGGGGGTTACTAACTAGGAGAAGAACAGGAAGAGGCTGAAGGGGAGGGGAGAAGGGGACATCTGTGGGGGAGGAGACAGATGAGAACCAAACACACAGGTTTCATCATTACTTTGTCTGCCAACCTCAAAAACAATAAAGATAAATGTGTCTTCCACTCGAGAGATGTTAACTACTAAATGAAGCACAAGAGTTAATTAAGGAAGAAAGACCATGGAAAACTTTAATAGATAGGAACCATTATTTTTTAATCTCTTATTTTTATTTTAAAGGATATTAACTTTGTATACTGTTCTTTCTATCCTTTGATCCTGAACAATGTTAGTTGTATCATTAATTTTACTTTGTCAAAGTTTAGAACATTACTTTCTATTCCGTGGCTATAATTCCCAGAGTGCTTCAGTCTTGGTTCTATATTTAAATGCTACTTATCATTGTCACTTTTATCACCGATTCTTAATTCTAGCCATTATTTTGAGTCATCTCCTGGCTGTCTGCATTTCTTTACGTAACAGGCTTTCAGAGTGGAGCCCACAGGTGCTCTGCTCCGCAGTTCCTGTGAATCTGGAAGCATTTGCCTTTTGCCTTTAAACTTGAATGAACACTATTCACCGTGCCATGACACGGACGGGCCAGGGCCCTTGGTTTCTCTTTAAAGTTTGCTCACATCATTGAGGTCTGGACAGGTGACCCATCTCCTGATCATGTTTTCTTGAAATCTGCTGTATTGTTTAATGCTGTAAGAATTAGTTCTTTACTTCATGGAACTTTCTTGCTATATATTTTGAGATGCTCTTTCTATTGCACTCACTGACATCTTTACTTCAAAGATATCAAATACCTTTTTGAGAATTGTTTTCCTAATGCTCCATTTAGGGTCTGGGAAGGATAGTCTCTCTCCCTCCCTCTCTCTCTCTCTCCCTCTCTCTTGCTCTCCCCCCTTCCTCCCTACAACATCCACTGTCTAGCATACTTTTTCCCCCTAATTTTTGTTTCATTACATAATATTTCACTTACCTCTCATCAGTGATATTATAAATGGAAAGTTGAATAGTCTTAATTCATTAGTGCACTCTTACACATCTTCACTGCTATTTATAAGAATTGATAAATTTAAATAAAACATTCATTGAAAAATTCCTTCCCCAGTTTCACCAGAACATTACCATTTATTTTCACATTAGCTGTGGCAAATATGATAAACATGAAATTTTAATTTCTTAATCACTTTTAAACATATAATTAGGTCAGCAGCAGTCAGCAAGTCTAATTGTCATTAGAGGCAAATCGTTACCTGTCCACAGAATTCTTACGTCAGGTTTTTTGTATTTATTTATTGTTTATTTTTATACCCTAACTGTGGTTTCCCGTCCCTCCTCTCTTCCCAGTACCTCTTCCCAGCCCCACCTCCACTCCTCGGTTTCTCGTCAGAAAAGGGAGGGTCTCCCAGAGATATCGGCCAGTCATGGCATATCAAGCTGCAGCACCACATACTTCTTAGCTCATAAATTTAGCTCTTGGCCAGGGAACGGTGTGGTATGGAGATGTACTCCTGACATTCCAGCACTCAGGATGTTGAGGCAGGAGTATTTTAAGTTTGAGGCCAGTCTTGCTGCATAGTAAGATCCTTTCTCAAAAGCAAAACAACCAATAAGAATCCCATATTAAAAAGCAAATTAATTTTGATTTTTATGACTTTGGCTGAGCTCCAGGAACTGAGATGACTCCTCTTTGCTCCCCACCTTTCTTCAGGGGTTTCTGGATGACAGGAAGGCCTGGTGGGATGGAGTAGAAAGCAAGCAGACCAATGGGAAGCTGCTACAGATATGTGCTCTCATCTACTTGGGAGACACAGAAGAATTTGTGTCTTCAGGATCCAAGGATGAGATGTAAAGAGAAAGGATTGAGATGGTGGCTATGGATGAGGGGATGGTGGTAGTTGTGACCATGGACCAGACTGGCCACTATGGGTACCTAGATGGAACTGTAGATATGAACTCCTGTGTCCACACCCTCCATCTTGTCCTCCGTCCACCCCCTCGGGTTACCTTTTCTATGTCCCCCCACCCCCTGATTTTTTCCTCCATCTGCTGCTCGGCCCAGCAGGCTTTTCTGGTCCAGATCACCTCAGAGACAGGTCTCTCATTCCTCATTGTGGGGGCTGCCTGGAGCTGCAGTGTTGTTTGTGGTGAGAAACAGGGACAAACAGAATCATTTTCCTTCACCCCAGCTCCCAAAGATGGTGTCAGAGAGGAGGATCCTGGGTAAGGAAGAGGTAAAGACACCAAGGAGTATTGGAAGCACATTGACAGGTCAGCGCTTTCTACAGGTGGCATCTGCCTGGCCTTTCTCTCTCCAGAGACGGACATGGGCTGTCAGAGAGCTATTCTGGCTCTGAATGTGAAGTGGAGGCTGGAACAGAAGAGGATGCTGCTATAAACTAATCAACACTTCTGGTTATGAGTACCAGAAGGTCAACAGTAGCTCTCAGGGTCTTGTTTGAAAAGAGCAGAGAACACCTTTTGTTGATTTAACCAACCAAAAGTGTTACTAAAGGAACACTTCCAGAAGTAACAAACCCTCTGAATACTGGCCCACTGGCGACTGAAATGGAGGGGATCCTAGCCTGAGAAGAGGCCTCCAGCAAGACAGAGAAATATCAGAGAACCTCACTGGGCTCTTGTGATACACAATCGTATCAGCTCTCGGCCTCTCCTAGACCCTGATGGATGCCTTTTGTCCCCCTGTTTGACTGTTCTTTCTGTTGCTGTGACGTGATGCCTCGCAGAAAGGAAGTTAAGGGAGGAAGGATTTATTCCACTTATGATTCCCAGTTACAGTGGATCAGTGAGAGGAGAGTCAGGGAAAGAACTCAAGAAACAGTGATACCACACCCTCTGTCATGAGCAGAGAGATGAACATGTGCAGGCTTGCTTGTTTTCTCTCAACTATCTGTCTCCTTTATTACCCTGTCAGGACCCCCAAGCCTAGGGAATGGTACTGCCCACAGTAGGCTGGGAATTCCTAGGTCACTTAAATGCCAGGAAAGTCCCACACAGACAGCCAATCTAGATAATCCTCCATTCAGACTCTCCTCTTAGGTGGTTCTTGTTTGTGTCAAATTGACAGTTGAAACTACCAGGCCATACCCTAATACTTCCTCATGCTACTTAGGTCTGATAGCCACCTCTCCAGAAAGAATATTCGTTAAACACTTCTTGGATGGGAAAATTCACTCTAAACTAGAAATTATCCAAGACAACATACTGAAAAGAAAAATGTAACAAAATAATAGCTATAAAATTTTCAAGGACTCATTATTTTGTTTGAAGTGTATATCTTTATAAACATGTCAACAAATACATAGTTATTTGTATTCTAAGTATAAGAAAGATTTGCAGCTTCTATAGAAAAGAATGCAAAACAGTGCAAAACATAGCAAAAATAATTTAGAGGGAAGAAGAGCCGTGGCTATTTTTAGGCTCTTGAATAAGAAAGGTGCAAATGTTGAGAAACAGGCTCGAGTTCCTGTCAGCCAAGGCAAAAGAAGTGGAATATGAAGCATGTCATTCACTGGCAAAAGAAAGGCCAATCCGTTTGTTTCAGATAAAATGTTTTCTTCCAGGGCAATGCTGGATGATGTTATGGACACTGGTTTCAAGGAACCCTTTCATAGAGTAATATCAAAAGGCAGTGCACACTTAGAACTCACTATTTTATTATAGAATGCAAATCCCTGGGCCTCACTCTGTACCCACTATATCAAAACAGGCAGGTGGAAGGTCAGCTTCAGGCTTGAATAAGCCATCTGCATGACTTCCCTGGACACTGAGGTTTGTACATGGTGGGTGCTGAGGCTTGGAGAATGAGAAGGGGCTTGGTAATCAGTGTCACTACCAACCACTCCCGGGTCCCTGAGCCTTTTGAACAAAGTCAACCCTTGACTTGTTCTTGAGTATAAATCTGCTATCTGTTCTTCCTATGGTGGTAAAGGAGGGGCTTGAAGGAGCAGGAGTGTCATGAAATGAGATGAACCTCAGTGAGGGGACTTGGCTGTAGCTATAGGTTTTCATTTATTCCTTCCTAGTCTTTGAGAAGTGCATATTCTCTGTCCTTGAGTCTATGCAATGTAGAGCCTGATGAGATGATTGTGTGTGTGTGTGTGTGTGTGTGTGTGTGTGTGTGTGTGTGTGTGTGTTGTGTGTGAGGCACCAGATGAAATGATTACTTATATTGTTCTATTATTAAATAAAACTTGGGAGTCAGATATTGGGAGTAAAAACCTGATAGATCCAAGGAGTAACAAAGGAATGATCAGCTGACACTTCTAGATTGAAAAAAAAAAAGCCCTCAGATCTAAGCCCCTCCCTATTCCTTCCTGTCTCTCTATCCTCATCTGGGTCAGCCGAAAACCTATGGTCAATTCTGGCTAGCTGAATGTTGACTTCTCCCTCTGATTCAAGGTTTAACTTGAAGTCTCAGGATTGTCAGAGTACAATCAAAATATTCCACAACATTTATGTATGTGTGCAGGCATACATATACATAAGTGGTAAATGACACATTTCTTTTAAATAACATTTATTATTATTACATATATGTGTATGTGAATGTGAGTACATGCATGCCAAAGCATGCAGAGGTCAAAGGACTTTTAGGAGCCAGTTCTTTATTTCCACTACAGGTTCTGGGGATGGGACTCAGGTCCTCAATCTTATAAGCTCTTGAGTGACACCTCTGAGAGGTAGGGAGGCATAGACATGAAGAAACAGGCTCCATTCCTATCTTCATATGAATGCTCTAGTGAGGACTATGTGGAAACATTGACGAGGTAACGGTCACACATTGCAGTAGGGCTTGGTTTGGAAACAGGATACTCGCTAGAAATGGTTTTATTTTCTTCACAGCATCAACTAGAAGAGATACTTTTAAGTGCTTTAAACACAAACAAGAAGCAAATAGCTAAGTCAACTTTGAAATACATGATAAGCTCAAAGGACCATCCTTGTATCCAATTGGACCCCCGCCCCCCCAACACTTGTGAGCTCTAGTAAAACAACTTGGTCTTCAAATAGCAACAGACAGCTGATAATAAAACAAAATAGGTAATCCAAAACAGACACGCTTTATGAGAACTTTCTAGAACAATAAAGGACATATTTTTACAGAAGAATTATTTTTACTTAATGAATGTGTGCCATGTGTATGCATTACCCACAGAGGCTAGAGGACATCAGATTCGCTGAAACTGTAGTCAGGTGCAAGGTGCCTGGAGTAGGTGCTGGGAACTGAACTCCGGTCCTCTCAAGAGCAGCAAGCACCAGTATCTCGCTAGCTCCAGGATAGACTGTTGTTTTGATTTTGAGACAGGGTCTCTTTATGTAGCTCTGGATGTCCTGGAATTCACTATGCAGATCAGGCTGGCCTGGAACTCACAGAGATTACCTGCCTCCGCCTCCAGAGTGCAGGGATTAAAGGTGTTCATCACCTTGCCTGGCTCCAGGAGAGATTTCTTAAAAAGATGAACTTGAGGGGAAAAGATAATGGCTTTCAATCTGGAGGAAAAATTTCTTTTTTGTGCCTTAAATAGAGAGAAACTCCACATGAGCACAAGATATAAATGTAAGAACAAAAATGAAGATGCTCATGGGAATTGGGACTTCCTTTGTGATACTGAAGGCTGGACACACTGAAAATTTATCATAAATGTGATACAGCAAATACAGCAAATCAAGGATTTCTCCTTAATCGCAGGTGTGATATTTAAAATCTCTAACAGACAGACAGCATCAGTCCCCCAGTGAGGTAAAAGAAGAGGGAACATAAAGAGAAGGACTACATTTCCCAATATGCAATTGCACAGGGAGATTTGCCAGCTGCTGAGAGAAAATACAGAGATGTTCATATCTCTTAGTAAGCAGAGAGATGTGCATCAACAGATCCCAGAGTGTGTTAGCTTAGTAAGGATGGCAAAGCTTCACACTAGGGAGATGCTTAGTAAAGTACTTGCTGTGCAAACATGAGTTTGGAACCCCACACCCATCTTTGCTCAGCAGTGTGCTGCACCCCTGTAATCCTAGCACAAGATCTAGAGAGAGGTGGCTCTCCAGAGCTTGCTTTCCTGGACAGGATAGCCAATCAGTGAGCAGCAGATTCAGTGAGAGACACTGCCTGGTGAAATAAGGTGAAGTGACTGAAGAAAACACCCATCGCTAACATCTGGACTCCACGTGTACCTAGACATAGGTGTGTGTATACCCAAATACACGTGAACACATACATGTAGTGGGATTAATGTTCTGATACATTGTAAATATTTGTCCTGCCTACTGGTTTAATAAAAAGCTGATTGGCCAAAAGGCAGACAGGAAGTATGGGCGGGGCTACCAGACTAAGAAAACTCTGGGAACAGGAAGAACAGAGTAAAGACACCAAAGAAACACCAGCAGAGATGCCAGCAGACACAGAGGAAAGAAGACAGCCATGCTGCTCTGAGAAAAGGTACTAAACCACATAGCTAAACAGATTAATGGAACTAGATTGAGTTAAGAAAGAGCTAGTTAGCAATATGTCTGAGCCATAGGTCAATCGGTATGAAATTAATATAAGCTTTTGTGTGATTATTTGGGGCGAAGCCATAGCAGGACTGAGAGCGGGTCTGAACCTCTGGACTAAGTTGGAAGGTCCAGGCCAGAAACTTCATACTAGACATATACATCCTTGCATACACACAAAGAGGGGGGAGGCAAAAACTTCAAGTTGGATAATACCAGGTTTTGACAAACGTGAAAATATGAGAACCATATGGTCAATTACTTCCGGGAGTGTAGATACCACAATTTCTGTGAAGACATGATCTCAAAACACTCAGCTTTGTTGTTAGCAGGAATTACTTTCTATAAGGTTCCACTGAATTAGTGGACATGAGTCATTGTGTAGGGAAGTAGAGGGTTAAATTCCCACAAGCCTATAATAGCATTTTTGTGAGCCTTATTTCACATGTGCTTGTGTTGAAAGACACTTTATTTAGCACATGCTGTCAATTCATAGGACTTGTGGCCAATTCAAGCCAGCATGGTGCATATGTCACACACATCCCGCTCTGGAGATATATCTCAGTCTTGCATTTGGACATACTCAACAGGACAGCTACACTTGACTTGGGGGACATCTTAAATCATCAAAAATTAGCATCAAATATGTGTGTGGAGGAAGAATGTCTCTAAAAGCAGGACACTTTGCTTCTTTGCATCTATCAATGGACAGCTGGGTACTTTCTACCTCTCGGCATAGTAGATGATGGTGACAGATAAATACCACCGTGGACTCTTGATTTCAGTTCCTTTGGTGATTTATCCAGAAGTAGCAACACTAGACCCTGCAGTAAGACTGCCTAACTTCTGCCTTGTTTGAGACAGGGTCATACTACACAGCCCTGGCTGGCCTGGGACTCAATATGTAAGCCAAGTTGGTCTCAGACTCATAGAGATCCATCTGCCTCTGCCTCCCAAGTGCTGATATTAAAAGGTGTGCCGCCTCACCCAGCTGGGTTTAAATAGTTAAGGGACTGTTATGCCACCTTCCAGACCAGCTGTGACCAGTTGCATTTCCTCAAACAGCACTCAAGCTTTCCGTTTTTCTGCGCCTTGTCACAATGCGCATGGGGAGATCAGAAGACACCCTCAGCTGTGGGCTCCTTTCTCCCACCCCGTGGGCCCCCAGGATGGAACTTGGTGGCAACTATGCTTACTCACTGGTCATTTTTCTAATCTCCAAGGTGTACTTTTTTTCTTTAAGACAGGGTCTCTCTATATAGCCTTGGCTGCCCTGGGACTTGCTGTGTAGATCAGGCTAGCCTCAAACTCAGAGATCCACCTGCCTCTGCCTCCTGAGTGCTGGGATTAAAGGCCTGGGCCACCACGTCCAGCTGTCAGGTCTCATACCTTAGATCCTAAGGAGTCTTGAGGATTACAGCAGGTTACAGCACTTGGAGGAACAGAGAGGGTGGTGCTCCTTCACAAAATCCTGAGATTCTGATCTCCTAGAAAGCAGCTCCTTACAGGCTGTTTTGCCTCTGACCCCACCAGGCTGGGCTCTGCTTGCTCCCTTTATCAGACTTTTCCCTACCTTCCTGATGATGTATTTGTACTTCCTCTTTTGTTTTAAAGTAGCCATCTTGATGGATGTGTGGTGATGGTTCCCTGTGGTTCTGATCTGCAGTTTTCCAGTGCTTAGAGATGACGATCTCTTCTTGTGCTAATTGGCCACTTGGATGTCTTCTTCCAAGAACTGTCTTCTGTTCAAGTCCTTCCCCTCCCCCTAAATTTCAGAGTGAGGATTAGGCATGCAGCACAGTGAATAAGGTTTAGATGGAAAAATGTGAAATTGTGTGTGTGTGTGTGTGTGTGTGTGTGTGTGTGTGTGTGTGTGTGTGTGTGAGAGAGAGAGAGAGAGAGAGAGAGAGAGAGAGTTGTGTGCGTGAGAGAGAGTATGTTTGTGTGAATATGATAGGTTCATAGATTATGTGTGTGTCTGTCTGTCTGTGTGTCTGTGTGTATGTGTCTCTCTGTGTGTGTATGTGTCTCTGTGTGTGTGTGTGTGTCTGTGTGTGTGTGTGTGTGTGTGTGTGTGTGTGTGTGTGTGTATGTATGTGTCTCTCTGTATGTGTGTGTTTCTGGATATTAAACCTGGGTATCCCTGAGCTACATCCATCACCCTCCTTACATTTTTATCAAGCAGTTTGCATTTTGTTGTTGAGCAAGAATTCTTTATATAAATATTATTGATAGTAATTTTTTAATTTGTTATCAGATATGAAATTGACAAATATTTCCTCCCATTCTGTGATGGTCTTTATTGATAGTATTCTTTAAAAGCTGAAGAACAATCTTTAAAATGTGAACTACAAAGCAGCTGTGCCAATTTGCCGTTGTGGCTATGGTGGAAAGCATCGCTGCTGCTTTGTGGTTACTGTTTCATCTCTACCTGTGATAAATATTTAAAAGAAGCCCCGAAAAGATAGTAAGTGGGGATAAAGCTATCCTGAGCTCGGGTACCACACCAATCCACTTTCCAAGTGAATAATTCCTTGTCTTGTCTCGAAGGAGATTTGAAGATGAAAATATGCCTGGGAACAGAGCAGGTAAAGCATGCACTAAAAACTGACATTGATACCCAAAGGGGCATTCTGAATGCAGAATTCCAAAACAGAGCGCAAGATAATGGGGTAATTTAGAATTGTGCGTTGGTTGGTAATGAGGCAGACAGAGTGAAGCTTGCTCCCCAGGCCCTTAGGTTAAATTCCAACAGTTTTTGGAACTCAGGTGCCCGACTCTTAATTAACCTGTTCCTTTTGAACTTGAAGATTGTGGGCCCACTGAAGTCTAGACATCAGTGCCCAAGAGTGAAGCCTAGGCATTCTGCAGAGTGTGTAAGGTTCAGAGAAAAGGATGTGAGTCCAATACCTGTTTTCTAGAGTCAGTAAACAAGAAAACTCAGAGTTTTTATTGCCTTAGCTTGACTCCAAGAGGCTTTTTGTTATTAACTACCGCAGTAGTTCTCAGCCTTCCGATGCTGTGACCCAACCATACAACTACTTTTGTTACTACTTCATGATTCTAATGTTGCTATTGTTATTAACTGACAGCTGAGTCCCAGGGCTAAATACACTCTCTGCTGAGGTGCAGCATTATTTTCTCTCTGTCCTAATTAGTGTTATTGTTGTGATAAAACACCACAACCAAGAGCAACATGTGGAGAACAGGGCTTACAGTTTACAGTCCGTCATTGAGGTTAACCAAGGCGGGGACTTAAGGCGGGAACCTAGAGCCAAGAACTGAAGCAGGGGTCATGGAGGAGTGATGGCTTCTGGTTTGCTTCTACCTTACTGAGCCACTTTTGTAGCCTAGGCCTACCTGCCCAGGAATCGTTATTCACAGAGGCCTGGGCTCTCTCACACCAACCAGCAATCAAGAAAATGTCCAACAGACATGAGCAGTGTAATGGAGGCAATTCAGTTGAGATTCCCTCTTCACAGGTGTGGTGGGGTTAGTGTCAAACTATGATGCTCTCCCATCTACACTGAGTGTTCCCTGATAGAAAAATGGCTAGATATGTGATGGGCAGAAAGTCCAGATATTGGGATGAAACTATATGTGAAAAGTCAGAAAAGAGTATCTAACGTCTAGGCATCCCCACCTCTTACACCCCCACCTCTTACCACCCCTTCCTCCACATCATACCACCCCCAGCCTTTACCCCCCCACCTCTTACCACCCCTTCCTCCACCTCATACCATCCCCCACTTCTTACCCCCCCCCACCTCTTACCACCCCTTCCTCCACCTCATACCACCCCCACCTCTTACCACCCAGATACTTTGTACACTTTTGTTTGGCCTCTGGATGAACAGAACTGACATATTCAGAGTGAAACTTCTAGGGGTTGGAGAGATATCTCAGTGGTTAGAGCACTGGCTGCTCTATCATGGGATCAGGGTTCAATCCCCAGCATCCATATGGCAGCTCACAGCCGTCTGCAACTCTAATTCCAGGGGATCTGGTACCTTCACAGACACACACCAGTGCACATTTAAAAAAAGATAAATAAGAAAGAAACTTCCCACAGGAGAAGGGCATACAGGGCCTGAAGTGGCCTCTAAGTGCATGAGAGAAATAACTGAGACTGTATTTGGGGGAAGAATGCTGGCTGGGAAACTTCAGAGGACTTGGAGAAGCATCTCTCCTTATCCGTCAGAGGTCACGGGGGGGGGGGGGGGGAGGAAACTGTAGTGTAGTAATAATGGAAAGGAATGCATTGCCTCAGTGGATGTGGGGAGGCTCCTTCACTGAGTTTAAGCGATGTGTTCTGCTTGACGACTCCACAAGGGCCTGTTGAGCAAAGGTGTCTCCTGTGGAACTGGCATTAGAGTACTGGAGGTGACCAAGGCGTGGTCCGCTAAGACAGTTAGCAGTCCCCATTGTTCCGTGAAGAGGTGTTTCCAAGTAGTTAGCTCGGCAAAGAGGGCAAGAGTGAGTCACTGCTCCGTGCCAGAAACACTGGGGATTTTCAGAAAATTTGAGAGTAGACCCAAAAGCAAATAATGAATTATATGTCAGCCAAATACTGAAGCCTCTGAAATCCATATTTTTGGAGTTCATGGGACTGTAACCCCCAAGTTAAATTCACTACCTTGTAAAACTTAAGACTGACAGCTTAAAAACAGAACATTCATTTAGTATCTGGAGTAGGAAAAATTACAATGGAGGAAACGGATTTTGAGAATTAGTGTTCTGATTGTTTAGCTGAGTGAATATGCCACAATCTCTGCTATTGTTGATGCTTATGAGGAAAAGTTCAGTTTGTACCATTAGGTGTAACGTCAGGCTTTTCTAACATTCTTTGGATCCTGGTGACATGCCATTTTAGTGATGGCTGCCTTGACATCCTTGTTCCTCAGGGTGTAGATAAGAGGGTTCAGAACAGGGGTGAGGATAGCATAGGCTACATTACCCATGATGTGGAAGTCCACTGGCAGGTCAGCCCTGTAGGCCACATAAGATATGGCAATGGATGAGTAGTAGGTGCCCACCACCAGGAGGTGGGAGCTGCAGGTGGAGAAGGCTTTGGAACGCCCTTCCCTGGAGTTGATACGAAGCACCGAGACCAGGATACGGGCATAGGAGAGAAGCACCAGGAGGAGGGGTAGAAAGGATACCACCATAGCGATGCAGAAGCCCATGAGGGTCTGGGGGCTGGTGTCTGAGCAGGAGGCCTGGACCACAGCCAGGTGGTCACAGAAGCAATGGTAGATGTAGGTGATGCTGTCGAATGCCATCTGGGAAGTCTGGACCACTGCTGGGATGGGCAGGAGGAGGGCAGTGATCCAGGCACTAGCTGCCAGTACAGTGTTTGTCTGTGGGGTCATGTGGACAGGGTAGTGCAGAGGGCGGCAGATAGCCACGTAGCGGTCATAGGCCATGACCACCAGGATGAAAGCTTCTGAACATGAGAAGCTGTGGAAAAGATACATCTGCAGAAAGCATGCAGGGAAACTAAGGAATCTGTCCCCAAGCAGGAACAGGGACAGCATCTTAGGGACAGTGGTTGTGGTGAAAAGGATGTCCAGGGCTGAGAGATTGACTAGGAAGAAGTACATGGGCTTATGGAGGCTGGGCTCTGTTACCACGGCCACCAGGATCAGGGTGTTCCCCACCAGGATGAGCAGGTAGAAGAGGAGGAAGAGGAAGAAGACAGGGAGAAAGAGGGATTTTTGCAGTGAGGGGATGCCTGTGAGGTAGAAGATGGTCTGAGAGTCCCCTGACCTATTACAGCCTATGTTCTCCATGGCGGGTTAAAGCCGGATGCTCAGGAGGTTCTCACGACCATCTGTAAACAGAAGAACCCAAAGTTCTGTGATGAGAATTACATAGTGGTCGCTGTCTAATGAAGATAACCAATTAATTTACTGTTAATTCTAGAAGAAATACAACAGGCTCTTTTTTTTGTGTGTGTCAGAGTCCTCACCCTATACCAGGGCTCCTTCCCTTAAATCAAGGATGGGTGAAGTACTTGCAGTATAAACATCATAGGAAAAAACACCATATAAGAACCACAGAAGTAACCTGTAATATATAACACTATGTGTCATACGTGAGATAGATGTCGATTTGTTGATCGGGGTAGAGCTTTTAGCCTCATAGGACTGAAAGTCTCATGGTAAAGAAAGGCAGGAAGCAAACAGAGGCATGATCCATATCTGATATCCTTTGAGAAATATCAGATTTCTCCAGCCAATTAACTCATTTACTCTTGCTTTGAGATTTGGCTCAAGGTTTTGGTTTTGGTCTTTGGTACCTTTGTGGGCCTGCAGTCCGGATGTGTGTGAGGGGGTGTCTCTGGGATTTCTGGAAACACACTGCCTTCCTACTGTGTCTCACCCACTACTGCCTCTATTAGTTTTTGCTTGGCCCTGCCAGCTCCTCTTGAATTGAGACATGTGTCCCCTCTCTGTGCGTGAGGGGTCTCTGTCATTAAGGGAAAGGATAATGCTGAGAAGGCTCTAGGTGCTCTGTCAAGTCAGGGGTCCCAATGATGATTTCCCGTCAATTCTGCAACAAGGCAGAATCTATGACAGCCCCTGCAGTCCCATTGATTGCTTCCTCCTAGTGAATGCAGCAGCCTAGGAGGAGCCCTAATTGATCGCGGGATGGCCATCACCAAGTAGGCCTCCTTTATCTCTGTTCAGAGGGTGTATGTGAGATATGCTTGCAGTATTGGCTTCCACAGAAAAGAACTCTCAGAGGAATCAAAAGTGAATGTTTCTACCAACAGAGGTAGAGACTGAAGCTAAAGGAAAATACTGATTTATTCTCAGCCTTCAGCTTGTCCCCTGGATGTTGGAAGCAAGAGCCTGCTGACATTGGTGATACTGTGTTCTTAACCTCAATGATCCCTGACTTCTGTTTTTCCATTTTCTAACAAAACATTTCTTACCAACAAACCATCTATGGAATACTGAGTTTTTTCACAGCTACCCAGCTCTCCACAGACCAGAGACTTGGCACAGGAGGATGGGGACTTTCCTAGGTGCCACACTCGTTGTCTGCAATGCTAGGAAGGAAGGTTGTACTGAGTCTCCGACTCCTGGATTGTGGCTATTTCTCCTTCCCTTGTTTCCTGAGGAACTCAGACACCAAGTCTCCAGGCCAAAATATTAGAGCAGAAGTTTCTACTTCCCCCTTTTTTTCAGTTGATAAAACCTCAAAAGACTAAATTTCAAATATTTCTCTGAAGCTCTATATGGTAGAGCTTAAATTGGTGCTTGGCAATCAGATCCCTCCTTGGCAATATGTCCTTGGCTCAACACAAAGAATGAGCCAGCTTTGTTTCACATTTAGGCTCCCTGAAGCCGACCCCCATATGCCAACAGACTGAGTAGTTGGGTTGCTTCACATACTAAGGGACACTAACTTCCCTACCTGGATGTTCCAGCACTTGACTAACCATGGGCTGTCTGTCCCCCAGGGCCAATTTGGGCTGGGGTGGGGAAAGATGTTGGAGGAATTAAAACCAAGAGGATACAGCCAGGGGTATCCTAGCTTCCCCTGGGTCTCCCTCCTTACCGATAGAGACAAGAATGCTGAACTCCTGGAGGAGAGGTCACCTATAAATTTTGACTGTGGTGTTAGATTGTCTAGCAGGCAGTCCAGGCTTGAGCTACCATCAAAGGGACACTAAAGCTACTCAGTTTCCTAAAGAGTTCGATACGTGACACCAACCAGTTCATCTTAGGAAATGCCAATATCCCTAAGACCTTACTCCACCTTTTTGAAGAACCAGGGAAGAGCCTCCATTTTAAGCAAGCCCCTAACCCCAGCTTGAAACAGGCCTGAGTTCTGCTGAGTACAAAGTACAAAACAGGAGATAGACTGGGGCTATCTGATAGCAACTAGCCATGGAATGTCCCAACACAGGAGATAGTCTGGGACCATCTGATAGCCACAGAAGGTCCCAGCACAGGAGATAGTCTATAGAGAATGGGTTTGACCAGCAACTGGACAACCTGAAAGCTAAGATAACAGAGGAATTCTGGAAGGTCCCTAAAAGCAATCTAATCAGAATTGTATCCATTAAGACCTGTAATTGATGTGTAACCTTGTGGTTTTTGCCTTTAAAGCCCAGCTTGCCGAGGGGCAGGTACCTCCTCCGGCTACCACTATGATGGTGTGCTAGTGATGGGGTCCCTGCCAAGGTTTGGACTTTTCAATAAACTTTGCTTTTGCATTTAGGAGAGTTCACATCTCTGGTGGTCTCTTCGGGGGTCTTGCAACCAAGGCACAACATTTTAAGTTGGGATTGTTTTGTCCTGAATTATAGGCCATATCTAAGTAATGCAGTCCTATGCTCAGAAGCAAAGGGCTCTGCCCCAAGGGAATCTTCTAGCACCAGCTTTATGGCTGGTAGAGAGAAGACAGATGCATAAGTCACCTGAATGTCCATCCTGGCCTAGGTGTTCATTATCTCCCATCACAGAGCCCTCCCTGCTGGTTATACATCTTAAAAATGAGGAAACCGAGCTGGCCAGATGGTGTAATGCAATGATTCTCAATCTTCCTAATGCTGTGACCTTTAATACAGTTCCTCATGTTTTGGTGACCCCCAACCATAAAATTATTTTGGTTGCTACTTCATAACTGTAATGTACTACTGTTATGAATTGTAATGTAGATGTCGGCTATGCAGGATATCTGACTTGTGACCCACAGCTTGAGACCCGCTGGTGGAGAGGGTAAAAGCTCTTGCTGCATGAGTCTGGTAACCCGAGTTTGAGTCCCAGAATCCACAATGGAAGCAAAGAACCAAGTCCCCAAAATTTTCCTCTCATATTTACACTTGTACTGGGGCATAGTTACACACGAACTCATAAATATATCTCTCAAACAACAACAACACACACAAAGAAAAAAACATATGAACAAAAAAAGGAAATGAAGTAATTAATGTTAAGAGAAGAGCAGGCTCTTATCCAAGGCCACAGGGTGAGGAGTGTGAGTGGAGGGGGATCCTGGAGCCAGCCTGCCTGAAAGGTCTAAGCCCTATCTGTCAATCAAGAATTCGGTGCTGAACCAGCCCTGGTATTTTCTCGCTGTGACCTTCAGTTGTTTATTTCATCTATACAATGAAGGCTTTGATGGATAGATCTCTGAAGGAGTTACAGTTCAATGAACCACCTCCTGAGTGTCCCCATTGTGTTCTGCGGAGGGATGAAAAGACACATATCACATAATCCTTGGTCTAAGAGAGAAAGAGGCTCCTCACCACAAAGCCAGGCTCTGACTTCACTGTGCCACACCTACTGTGGCAGACTAGTATGCAGTCTTGAGAGATAAGACAGAATACAAATGTCTGTACGCTGCTAGCTCTGTGACCTTCATGAACCTCTTCTTTGGAGCCCCACCTCCCCATCTGTGGCCTTGTAAGCTTTCCTTCATGTGGACAGTGCCTACACAGTGCTCACCAAGGCTGTTCGCTGGTGTTTCCAATGGCTCTTCCTTTTATCAATCTTGTTCTTCTGTGGGAAGACCTGGGCCCAGATGGCTTGAATTCTACTCTCGGCACACCTCCCCTTGCCCTCACCTAGTAGTGTATCGAACCCAAGGTCTAAGAGCTACTGGGTGCCCAGTCATTATAAGCCCAGGTCCTGCCTCAGTTTACAACCAACCCAACAGGTCTATAAACCCTTCACCTTAGTGTTTGCTCTGACTGGCTCCTCCGTCCCCAGCAACTCTCACCTGCTGGGTCTGCTCCACACTGATGTCTTCAGGGGTTCTCCACACCAGCCTTTGGTGGAAGCAGCAAGCTGGGCTGAGCTGTGGCCTTCTCCTTTCAAAGAGGTCTCTTGGGTACCCATCTTTCAGGCACATCTCTCCTAATTCCACCCCAGCATCCTCAGGGATCACTTCCTGGTGTCTCCCACAGCATGTATATGATGGAAGTAGAATTTATCCGTAGTCTTCATTGCTAATGAGAAGATCATCATTAACAGCACCCAAGGGATGCTTTATTCTTGTTATCTCATGTCATCCTTACAACAGAGGAAACAGGAAGCAGCAGCAGGATACAACAGGAAGCTCAGAAGGACAGTGAGGCATAGGGAGTGATACGGCTTACCTGTTTTAACAGTGGTGGCTGGAACCAGTTAGTCTCCAGACTCAGAGATCTGTATTCTGCCAAGGACCTAGACCACTATAGCAGAATTAGATATTGCTAGAGGAGAACTGGGGCGTTAAATATTAAAGAACCTCCTGTCTTGGTTTGCCGGCTTTCCGCTAACTTTCACTGTTACCTCATAGGAATACTAATATGCCTTCCTGAGATGTCCCTGTTACAGGAATAGTTCTTGCTCTCACCACATAGCCACCACCGCATTTCCTGTTTATAATCAAATACATTAGCAGCCTTCTTTTTTTTTTTTTTTTTTTTTGTTGAATCGATGCCATAAGGATCCCCAAAATTTCAGGTGGCAATCTCAGCTTCCAGGCCAGTGAACCATTCAAGTCCTGGTAGATTTATTCTATTCTAAAGAATGAAAAAGATCAACCATCAGAACTCAAAGTTCAGGAGAAGGAATTAAATGTTTTGGAAACAGGTTCTCAAGGTTAGTGAGAGGAGGTGCCCTTACTTCCTTCTCAGACCCAAGTGCTCTGTCTATATATTCTGGTCATATACTCTGGTCATGCAGACTGCCTGGTATAGTGACTGTTGGTTAAGGGTGCAGATTTGAACTTGTGAGGTAGCATGCTGTTGTTATCCAGTCTATACCTAAATCAAACCTTCAGGTTTTTCTTCCTTCACCCAGACTACTTGCTTCTGAGTGATATCAAACATTCTAAAATCTGTGATTACTATGGGTGCAAGAGTGTTTTATTTCTTCTGAGTTCCAATGTCAAAAGCAAGGCTTGTGGGATATTATCATCATGAACAGTGTTATGGTTCAAATCTGCAATGTCTCCCAAGAAGTTACATGTTGAAGGCATGGCTCCCAGCAGATAGGCACTGGAGCTGACTGGACTGTGAAGGCTCGCCCTTCATTAGCAGATTAATCCACTGACAGGGTCATAATTTGGTGGCCTTGATGGAGGGTTATGGAAACTGGGAGGCATACCTAGCTGCAGGAATAAGTCAGCAATGGCATGCCCTTGAAGGGTATATCTTGACTCTATTTGCTTTCCCCTTGGTTTCTTGGCTACCATAAAATCAATAGTTGTCAAATGTCCATTCTCTGGTGTTGTGCCTTTGTGCAAAGCCATCGAGATGTGGCCAAGTAACCCTTAGCTGAAATCCCAACACTGTGGGACACAACCAGCTTTCCCTCCTTACCACATGTAGTGTCTGTGATTTTGACACAGTGACAACAGTAGCTGACATTATATTATTTGACTTTTCTTTACTGTGATAACATAGCATGACCAAACAACCAAAGAATCTATTCTGGCTTACAGCTCTAGAGAGCTAGGTGTGTGTAACAGCAGGGAAGACATGGTAAAAGGAGAAGGAAGCAAGAACACACCTCAGTCACACACGGGAGACAAAGCAAGCAGGCAGTAGGGTGAGCTAAAAGCCCTCAGAGCCAGCCCCCAAGTGACAATTCCTTCATCAAGGTTCCATGTCCTAAAAATTGCATAACCTCCTCCAACACCACCACCAACAGGAGACCAAGTGTTTAAATACATGAGCCTATGAAGGACATTCTTTAACTCAAACCACACACATTCAAAGCACGTATTAAATGTATAGAAGGTAACATTGGTAAAAGCACTGTGGGTAAGAGGGGCAGATAGATTTCTATTTTTCTAAAGACAAAATGTTGTCAATGCCTTCCCTCCCTCACTCCTCACCACCTGCAGCAGATGAGAGAGCTGACCTTCCCCTTTTACTAGCTGCAGTACTTAGGAAAGCAGGCCCTGCACCTCACCTCTCCTGGGCAGCACAGTCGATCTGGCCCTATTGACAGGACTGGGGGAAGAGCGTAGGTGAGTGAGAGAGATCTGGCCCTGCTCCTCTTTACCATAATGTGGCATTGGAATAAGAGATGCCCTCCCCCCACGTCCCTCACCACTTATTGTGGGTGGGACAGCTAGCCCTGAGGTAATGAGAGTGGGAGAACTGTTTCCACCCCTCACAGGAGAGTGGCCCCTGTACCTTGCCTAGGCAACACAGTAAAGCTGACCCTGGTGACATAGGCGTAGGTAAGCCAGACCCAAGGGGATGAAAGCAGGAGAACCAGTCCTACCTCATGCTCCTTGCTACAAAAGGTGGACTAGCTGGGGCAGTGCTGGAGAGCTCACCCTGGTGGGGAGGGTGGGAGACAGCTAGTGGGCTGACTAACCCTGTTACCGCCCAGGCTCAGAGCCAGGGCTATGAGTTAGGCCACCCCAAATCTACCCCATCTATAATTTGATGAAGCAAGTGAAGGAGCTGGTCATGTAGATCCAAAGCTTCAGGATTTCCATGGCACAGAACAACAGCAGGATGTCCAAGAGGAATCCCATTGAGGGCCCAATATTTATAATATAACAGAAACCTGACCAGTGACTCTTTGCAATGAACACTTTCAAGTAAAAATATATTATATTGTGAGACTCAATGAGTCATATTACAGCTTCCACAATGATATATTTCCCTTTTTTGTTCTTTTATCTTTCCTCTTAAATCTTATTTTATTGGGGGGGGCAGGTTACAAGGGCAGAGGTTGGATTTGTAGGACTGGGAAAGGAATGGGATTGAGATGCGTGATGTGTAAGCCATACATCATAAATAAAACGTTAAAAAAAAAAACAACCCAACAACATTGTCCCACGATGATAAAAGACATTCAGTGTCATCCATAGCTGACTTCCTTTCTTCACATCAAGGGCTCAGTGTTGGTCCTCGTTGGCCTCTAGAATTTTTAGCAGAAGACTAAGCACATCAGCCTCTATGAAATCGTGTTCAGACTCTATCAATGCCATTGTAGCACACCTCCCTCCACTTCATGACTCTTTGAAGAAGCTAGGGGGTTCACAGACTCTGAATGATCATGCGACTTTCCTGGCTCTTTTTGGAGACCTTTTCCATAATGGATATACTCTGGTCAATAATCACATGGGAGCAGATAGCTTCACAATGTATGTCCACTTTAGAAATCTATCACCTTAACTGCTGTCTAGACCTCCTCTTCACCATGCTCTTAGACTGGCATAGACCCAAAGCTCTTAGGGTTTTACTTTCTAGGTGAGAAGAACTTGTGTGGAAAAGCCAGACACTGTTGTAGGCTCTGCCCATTGTTGGTCTCCTTGAGGGTGCTCAGCAGCAGGCCAGTCTTTTCTGGTCCCAGCATATTTTAAAAATATATTTGTTGTTTTAGGCTTGAACATTTTTATTCCTGAGGGAATTAATTATAAAGAATAGAAGGTTTTTCATGAGACTATAGTTAAGAATTGGTGGAATGATGTGAATGCCATGGGATACTAGATTGGAACTGTCTGCTCATACAAGTTATTGGTGTCTTCATGGTCTATTTAAGACCAACACGACACCCATTACTTTCATTTGATGATGAGATATTTTTGCATGGGTCCAAATTTACCTTTAGTATGTCCAAATAATTCTGGAATACTTTATATATGTCCATTTTTTACATATTGTGTATTCAGTTTAACAGCCAGCTCATAAAGAAGAACCAGGGACCCATAATCACAGTGTTCCTCAGTCAAGGATCCATTCTGATCAGGGCAAGGGACTATCATTCATAACAAGAATAGTTATCTGCAGGGAAAATGTGTTATCTCTAAAATCCTAGGGGGTTCTGATTCTTCTATTAATAATGCATGCCACCTCAAGAGAATTTGAAAGCTTGGGCCATGAGAGAGTAGCTTATTTGAGATTAAATTTTCATTAAAAATTGCCACAATAGGCCTTCAAAAACTGAATATAATGTATAAAACTGGGTACAATGTATAAAACTGAATACAATTTATAAAACTGGATATAATGTGTAGTGTAAAATTGTTCAAATTCTCTGGAGGGCAGACCATGGCATGCCTCAAAAGAGAGGAGAGACAGCCGGGATTGAATTGACACTAGCCCTTTATTTGAGACTGTTTTCCAAGGTACAAGTGGAAGAACAAAGCTCACCTAGAAAACAGGAATTCTGAGCTGAAGGTCGAACTTTGGGTACTTGAAATGATTATAAATTAAGAGACAATTTCCTGGAAGTGATATGGTTAAAAAGCACCAAGATTGAGATATGAAGTCCCTTTAGGCTCTTGGTCAACTCTGGGGGGTGTAAACACAAGAGATAACTGAAGAACTCAGAAGAATGTAGCAGCTAAAATTCTAAAGAGCTATAGATCTGAGCAGCCATGTGATGTGTGTGGTGGTGGGAAGGGCAGGGGTATCAGTGGTTAGAGTTCAGTTCCTGAGTAGAGGGGGTTGCAGCTGAGACCTCGGAAGTACCAGATTTAGTCATCTGGGAGCAATGACTAAATCCTAAAAATCAAATCAAAACAAATGATTCAGGCTAAGACAAAGCCACATCACCATAAAGCTCATCTATTGCTATAGCTCAGTGGGAGAATTCAACCCTTTTGGATATAAACATTAAGATTTTCAGATTTTTAACTCTCAATACCCAATCAGAAAGTATGAAGCATGCATACATGCAGACAAACAGATAAAAAAAAAAAAAAAACCCCAAACCAAATGAGCAAAGTGATTAAGACATTATTAGTCAGGAGTCCCACAGTGAGTAACTATTACTTAACCATCATATTTTTAAAAAGAGGAAAAAGCAGACAAAATGTTAAGAAATGAAGATGTTGAAAAGATCTTTAATCTTTCTTAAAAATTAAATATAATTTCTATAACTTAAAAATGTATCAGACTTTGAGAATGCTTTGAATAAATAAAAAAATAAGGTATAACTAAAAAAAAGGTGAGTGATCTTGGAGACATATTTACATACACTATCTCAATAGAATTACATAAAAATTAAAAAAATATTGTATGATTAGGTCAAAAGTTATCATTTACATAAAACTTGAGTCCCTGAGATGGAAGTGGTAGATAGATAGATAGATAGATAGATAGATAGATAGATAGATAGATAGATAGAGATAGATGGATGAATAGATAGATAGGTAGATAGATAGATAGGTAGATGATAGATAGATAGATGGATGGATGGATGGATGGATGGATGGGTAGATAGGTAGTTAGATATAGATAGATGGATGGATGGATAGATAGATAGGTTTGTAGGTAGATAGATAGGTAGATAGATGATAGATAGACAGGCAGAAACAACTTGTAGAAATAGTATCTGAGAAATTTCCAAAGATGTTAAAAAAAAAAATCGGCCCACACATTTAAGAAGCTCAGAAAACTCCATGTTAAGGTTAAGAAGAAAAATACAAAGAGTCCCACTGTATCAAGGTCAAATTACTAAAAACACAAGAGTAAGGGGCCAACTATTGAGAGAGAGTAAGGTGCATTCCTTTAATGTGACAATAGAAAGATTGACACAGTCCTTCCAACAGGAAGTATGAAGACTGGGAGGCTGTGAGAGGACATCTAAGCAGAGCTAAAAGGAAACACTAACCTCAATTTCCAGACTCCCTGACAACAGTCTATAAAAATAGAACTGATGAAAAGTCTCACAAAGAAGTCTGGCATGCAAAAGAACACCCTCACCCGGCAAAGGCCAACTACAAAATCACACAGCCGGATCACATTTGATGGTGAAATGTTGGATGCCTTTACCAGAAGGTCAAGAGCATGACACGTCTTGTCTTACTCTTTTTGTTGTGTTTGACTTCTAAGCCAGTGCAAAGATATAAGAAAAAATAATAAATGCCGTATATTAGAAAGGAATAAGTAAATTTCATTTAAAATTATGTTATGAGGGACTTTGAAATTTCAGAGTAATAGAAAATAGCTAAGTATGTTTTATTTGTATATATAAGCTAACATATTTAAAATGCAAATAAAAAATTTATTATTATTATTATCATGTAACAATAAAAGTGATAGATTATGTACAGTGGCATTCAAATGCATGAACTGCTGAGTCAGTCTCTGGAGCCCACCTGACTGAAGGACAGAATCAAGCCCTCTAAGCTGTCTTCCAAACTCCACATGTAAACTGTGGTATGCACATGTGCACACGTGTATACATATAACAAATCAATAGGTGACAAGCAGTCAAAGAACACAAAGGACTAGTTCTTTAAATGATCAATAAAAAAGAGAGCAATGGATTTAAAGAGAACAGAATCAGCTGTGAAGCAACAGAAGACAATGACATGCAGAAAAACAATCTGATAATGAGTCTGAGAAAAATCAAATAGAAGTCTTAGAAATGAAAAGCTCAGAGTATCAATAAAGAATTCAAAAATTTCAAATGACACTTAAAGACACTTAAAGAATTGCTCAATATAGTTGGCCATCAGAGAAATGCAAATCAAAACAACTCGGAGATACCACCTTACCCCTGTCAGAATGGCTAAGATCAAAATCACAGATGACAACCTATCCTGGAGGGAATGTGGAGCAAGGGGAACACTCCTCCATTGCTGATGGTAGTGTAAATTTGCACAACAACTTTGGAAATCAGTATGACAGTTCCTCAGAGAATTGTGAATCTCCCCAATGATCCAGAAATACCACTATTGGGCATATACCCAAAGGATGCACATTCATACCCCCAAAAGGCATTAGCTAAACTATGTTTATAGCAGCATTTTTATAATAGCAAGAGCCTGGAAACAACTTAGATGCCTCTCAACTGAAGAATGGATCAACAGACTGTGTTACATCTACAAAATGAAGTACTACTCAGCAGTAAAAAAAAATGACATCCTAAAATTTTCAGGCAAATGGATAGATTTGGAGAGTGTCAGCCTGAGTGAGGTAACACAAGCCCAGAAAAATAGACATGGTATGTACTCACTCATAAATGTATTTTAGATATACAGAAAAGAATAACCAGGCTGCAAACCACAAACCCCAAACAGCTAGGTAATAGAAGAATTTAACAGAGACATCCATGGATCTCCCTGGGAAGGGGAAATAGAGAAGATCTCCCAAGTAAATTGGGATCTTAATGGGGAGCAAGGGAAGGTGGAAACAAATCACGAGAGAAGGAGATGGTTGAGTGGGAGGAGCAACAGAGAGGGAGAACAAAGAAATAGATATCTTGATAGGGGGAGCCACTGTGGGGTTAGGGAGAAACCTTGTGCTAAAGAATCATCCAAGAACCCACAAGATGTCCCAAGCAATAGTGGAGAGAGTCCCTAAACAGGGCTTTCCCTATAATGAAATGAGTGATCACCCTAATTGTCTTATAGAACCTTCATCCAACAATGGATAGAGGTGGAAGCAGAGATCCATAGCTAAGCACCAGGTCGAGCTTCAGGTCCAGCTGAAGGGGGGGGGAGTATATGAGCAAAGGGATCAGAATCATAAGGAGGTGACACACAGAGACAGCTGACCCAAACTATTGGGAGCTCACTGACTCAAAAATAATCAATGAGGAATCTTCGTGCAAAGGAACTAAACCCTCCAAAGGTAGATGACAGTTGAATGGTATGGACAGTTTGTGGAGCCTCTTGCAGTAGGATCAGAGTGTATATTCCTGGTGCATAAACTGACATCTTGGAGCTTATTCCCTACAGAGGAACACCTGACTCAGCCTTGTTAGTGGGATGAGGGACTCAGACCTACCTCAACTGGATATGCCAGACCAAACTTGACTTACCTTGGGATTCCTTGTCGTCCTTGGGGAATGGATGGGGGGAGGCTGAGGGAGGACTGGGAGGGACTGGGGGGAGGGAAAGGAGAGGGATCAGTGGTAGATATGGGAAAAAACCTTTTAAAATAATACATACATACATACATAAATAAATAAATAAATAAATAAATAAATAAATCAGTAGAAAGCCTCACCATAGATTAAACGAGTAGAAGGAAATATTAGGGCTTGAAAAGATGTTGGAAAAATATTACAGCTAGAGAAAAATAAGACATAATGACCAGGGTATAGAAGATCTATGGGTCACCATTAAAATGACAACTGTATGTATAACCAGGATATGGAAAGTAATAGAGAGACACATACCAAAGAAATCCTATGCAATGAAATAATCACAGAACCTTCCCTAAAATTTGGGGGAAATATGGGCACCTCGCTGTAGAGACATTAGAAAATACTCTTTTGATGACACTTTATAGTTCAGCTTCCAATCCGAAGAGACAGAAAGGCTATTGAAAGGTGCAGGACAGAGGTGCCAAGTCACATTCAAGGCAACCCTGACAGAGTATCGGTAGATTTCTCAGTGGAAGCTCTAAAGGCAGGAAAGCATAGAGTCACACATTTCAAGCCCTAAAGTAAACAACTTCCACATAGATCAAAGGTTTCCTTCAAAATAAAAAAAAAAAAGAGCTGCCAAGAAAAGAAACAACTGAAGAAATTCCTGACTGTAAAAACAGCGTCACAAAAAATCCTTAAAGGAATCCTGTTTTCAGAAGAAGAAGCAGCAAGATAAACATAATTATAAAAGTGTGAGAAATTTGAAAATCCACACTGACAGAGTAGAGACTCAAATGAGAAGGAGAGATTCAACCACTGTTAGTTCAGGAAACACCAGCCCTTGAGGATGATCAATGGAAAAAGAAATGAACACAGATTCCTCAAAACAGTCCGATGAAAATGGACATGACTTCAGGAACTCTTCAGTCATTCAATAACAACGTTGAATGCCAGTGGCCATAATTATCCAATTAAAAGGTCAGACTGATTGAATTAGCAAACAAGGATTTAACAACTTGCGTTCTGCAGAAAATTTATTCCACCAGTCAACATGTGGTTATTATCATGTCTTTAAAAAAATCAAACAAGATTTTAAGATAACAGCAGAAGAGTTTAGGGTCACTACATACTGACTAAATAACAGTCCACTGAGAATAATACTGAATACCAGACAACCTAATTTTATAAAACAGATACAGTTTAAGATAAAAATAAGTTTCCGATATAATTCTAGAAGATAGTTTAACCCCATACTCTCATCAATAAAGATCAACAAAGAAACATTAGAGTTAAGTTACACTGTAGATCCAATTTAACAGGCATCTGCAGAAAATTTCATCCTAAAGTAGAATACTTATTCTTTAAATGAGTGCATGCAGTTTTTCTAAAAATGGCCCATATTTAAGTTCATAAAATAAATATTAACAAAATATAAAAAGTGAAATAATGTCTTGCATTTTACCAGACCCAAATAGCATAAAACACGAGGTTAACAGCCCGAGAGACTGCAGGAACTGTACAAACACATGAAGACCAAATCGTGTACCTTTGAATAAACAGGGTGTTGCTAGAGACATTGAAGCATTCATAGAGTCAAATAAAGTTCAAACACTGCATAACAGGATATGTGGGCTATAGCAAACACAATGGGTGTCTATATTAAAAACAGAGGGATCACAAGTAAATCATCTAATGATATACTTCATATTCTGGAAGGGAAGAAACAATAAAGGACAAAGAACAAGAACTGAAATAGAGACTAAAAGTACTTTACAAAAGAACAGTTAAATTAAGGGTCTGTTCTTTCAAACTGTAAACAGAGTTAACAAGACCTTGGCCAAATTAACTAAAAGAAATATAGAAAAGACTCACATAAATATAAGTAGAGAGGAAAGGAGGCATTACAACAGATACTACAGAAATTCAGATGATCATTAGGAAATATCTTCTAATTGTAGTACAATAAGCTATAAAACTTGAAAGATATAGACAAATTTATAAATACATAATCTAAGAATATAAGAAACCTGAACATATCAGTAAAATGAGATTAAAGTAGTAATTTTCAAAAATTCCCTTGACAAAGGATAGTGTAGAACTAGATGGATTCACTGTTGAATTTTAGTAATGTTCCTCAAACTATTCCACAAACTAGAAAGTGAAGGGACCCTTCCAAATGCATTCTACGATTCCGTGTCCTACTAAAGAGAAACCTGCATATTCATGTTCATTGCTGTTCTATTCACAATAGCCTGGGGATAGAATGAGCCCACATGTCCATCAGTTGATGAAAGGATAATGAAAATACAAATACACAATGAAATTTTACTCAACTATGAAGAATAATTAAATTTGCAAGAAATTGGTGGAATTTAGAATTATGCAGACCCAGGCTGCTAAAGACAAACCCTTATGCCATAATAGTTCCTAACACTGAATATTTTATTTGTGTGTTTAATTTGAAGTGTCTACAGTGGTCATAAAGCTAGAAAGGATCAATCTATAATGAAGAGATTCTTCAAGCAGAGAAAGGGAATATTAAATACATGTAATGTTAACGTAGAATGGGGGAGTATTAGGGGTGGGAGGAAATGGAGGTTTGAAGAAGAGTTAACTCAAACCAAAATATATGAAGGATGATTATATTTATTTTCTATATGAAAACCACTACTTTATAAGTTAATTCAAACATACAATTTAAAAAGCAGTTCCAGTGGCAGCACCTTGCATAGATGGATAATGGGTCTTTCAGAAACCGTAGATTATTAAACAAACAAACAAAAACCAAGTGCCATATATGGAATACCTTCCTATGAGCTGTTGATCATGGAGATGCCTGAGACTCCAAAATAATACAAGCTTTTGCTATTGCCTTTGGGGAATAAATAGATAATAAGTCCCCATTGCTGAAGAAATCATATACTTTGGTTGCAGAACATTAAGAAATCAAGCTAGGACCTAGATGAGTACATCCTCAATGCAGGCTAAGCTTTCAAGTGCTGGAAGGTACTATGCAGGCTGCAGGAACAGAAAAGTTATCAATGTTCTTCTCTAGTAGTCCCTAACATGCCATAATTTCAAATGGTCAGGTAAGATGTTCCTTCTAGGGTAATAGTGGCACAATTATTTTGAGTATAACCAATTTGGCTTGAATTTAAAGTCTGATCCACATGAAAAAAAATCATGCTTGATATTGTGAGCCTCATCAAAAGCCCATGACTGGGAAGGTCTTAGGTACTAGGAGGAACCTACTACTTTTGTTCTGCTAAATGGACAAGTTTTCAAATATTTCAAATATTTATCAGAGGTATATTAAATATACCCATGTATTTATGTTCCCTAAATCATGGTCAGTGGGTCAAAGTGCTGAGAACAAAGGAACGTTGAGTCCTTAGCTCCAAACAGGGCTTCTGTATCACTACCACTCTCTCAGAGGTCAGGAAATACCATGGAAGAGCTGACTGGAAGAATATTAAGAGCCATAGGATGGGGAGAAGCACTACAAAACATTATGTTTTTTGTCATGAGAAGTCCGTTTCACTCATGAATTCACTATAGTGTAGCTATAGTTACCTGCACAAGACCTGGACAAGAACAAGCCAGTCAACATGGCAGCATGAATGAGGAAAGTGCTATAGGCCTCCTCACTAGCTGAGGAAGTATTATCAATTAACAACCACTGTGGGAGAGGAATTTCCTGTTTATCAGTGATACAGTCACTGCTAAGAAACATTTGCTTCTGCAAAAATAACCCTAACCCATACTCATGCAAGCAACCCTAATTACATTCTGTGGGTCATAAAAACATTATGTCATGAAGTGAGGTAAATTCTACATACCTCATCTCAAAAACCAAACCAAATGAAGACAAGAAAAAACTACTATGAGCCGTCACTCTGCAGTCCTGGGAATGACTACAGTTCTTAGATGACACCAAGTGCTGGGAAACTATGGAGTAATTGGAGTGATGGATTGTTTCTGAGAACGGGATGGTGTGGGATGTCATTCTGTATGCTGTGACTATCATCCATTAATAAAAAGACTGTTTGGGCCTATGACAAGGCTTCTTATAAGAAGCAGGGAAATCTGAGCATAGATAAAGTGGAAGGAAGGCATTGTCAAGAGAGATGCAACCCAGCCACCCAAGAAGTGAGATGTAAAGAAATAGGTAAGCCATGGGCCACATGACAGGACAGATTGATGGAAATGAGTTAAAATTAGAGAGCTAACTGGTGATGAGCCCTAGCCATGGTTCAAACAGCATGTAACTAATATAAATGACTGAGCAATTTTTGAGGGGCTGAGCAGTAGCAGGTGGGTCCAGACCATGGGGCTAGGCCAGGCCAGAAACTCAAACTACAATGGGACACATTGGGAAATAGTTTTAGTTTTTGCAATGTTAGTTTTAGATTAAGCAGACATTTACTACATGGTCCATAACTTGCTCTCCTAACTTAATCCCCAATAGAAATGAAGACATCTACCTACACAAATGTGGAACTGTCACTCAAAGCTTTATTTTTGAAACCAATGACACCAAACGATAATAAATTTCAGTGTGAACAACTTCCTGGACAAACATATGTATACACTGCACCATGGAGTCACTCTCTACACAAAAGCAAACCTTGCAGACAAGTTTATTCTTTCAAACTCTCAAAATTCCAGTTGGTGGAGATGGGCCATCCCTTGAGATGAACTAAATGCATCTTTCCTATTGTTCTGAAAGGGATCAATGTCATCTAGCCTGACCTACAATTTCCCACATAGCTCAGGAAAGCCTCAAACTTATATTCTTCCCTTCTACCTGTCTGAAGGCTGAGATTTCTTTTAATGGTATTAAATTCCTTAGAAACCAAGCCTACCTTTACCCATTTTAAGAGACTTTTCTGACCAAACTGCAAGCTTACCAAGCCTTTCTGCCGAGTCCCCAGTTTCACTGTAAACCTGACTAAACCCAGCTGGTAATAACCATACCAGAGCCTGGATTCTGGAATGACTTAAAATTTCCTATTACAGATTAATTTTCCTGTCATCTCTTAACCTCACAAAAATCTTAGTACATGGACAAAATCAAGAGAAAGTCTTTTCCAGAATATACCACAAATAGTGTCTAGAGTTAGACCAATTGCCAGCAGAGACACCCTACTTGTAACCTCCTGAACACAGGGTTTACCCTCCTCTAACCTTCTGCCAGATCTGCCCACTATGCTCTCCTGCAGCATCCTAGCTTTTTCACAGTGTGCTCCTCCATCTTTCCAGTTCTCTGCAGTGGACCGGTTTATAAGAACACCTTCCTTTGACACCAGCCCCTGTGTTAGATTTTTTTTTGTTGTTGTTGTTGTGATAAAATGTTTGACACAGACAACTTAAGGATAGAAAGGAAATGTGAGATAGAAGTTTTAGATCTTTTTCTTTGTTATGGTGGAGAGGGTGCGGCAGAGCAGGGCAGTTCACATCATGCCTGCCAGGAAACAGAACACGTGGACTCTGTTTTCTCCTTTTACTCTTTTATTCCATCTGAGCTCCCAGCCTATGGGCATGCTAACCACATCTATGATAAGCTATGATAAGCTTTCCCCTTTCGGTTAATTTTCTCTGGAAATGCCCTCACAGATAGACCCAGGAGTTTACTCTACTAAAATCTTAGATGCCTCTCAGACCAATCAACTTGATAATTATTACTAAGACCATCAAAAACAGCCTAAAGAAATTATACATATTTAAAAAGCTGAAGGCTGAAGAGATGGGCTAGTGGATAAGAACATGGTTGTTTTCCCAGTGGGCCTGGGTTTGATTTCCAGACCCATAAGGCAGCTCACAACTTTCTGTGATTCTACTCTTAGGGGATGTAGTGCCCTCTTTTTGCCTGCAAAGGTATTGCATGCACATGACACACATACATGCAGGTAAAATAGATCCATAAAATAAAAAATACATGCACATAAAATTTAAAACCTAGTAATATAAAAAAGATAGAAAAAGAGAAAATAAGAAGTAAGGAACAGATTGACTTAAAGAAAAACCATATAACAAGATGATGGACTGTAATTTAACATATCAATAATCAGTTGTTAACACACCAGTTAAAAGGGATAAAGAAGCAAAACCTTCTGTGTATAAGAAATCCTTTCAATAGCCAGGCAAGGTAGCACACACCTTTAATCCCAGCACTTGGGAGAAAGAGGCAGGCAGATCTCTGTGAATTCAAGCAGAGTCTCATCTACATAGTAGCCAGGACAACCAAGGTTGCAGAGTAAGACCTTACCTCAAAAGCTATAACAACAAAAATACCTTCGATGGTTAAGATGACATTAGGCACAAAGGTGTAAAAAAATATATATGCATGCACTGATTAGAAAAGACAGCAATAAGTGTATTGATGACAGAAGAAAGGTACTTTTATAACCAAGGAAACTACAAGTGTTGAGGCTAGACCAGAAATTCTAGGCCAGAAACATAATACAACAAGAGACTGTTTCAGGTCAGCAGGTTCTATGACTGACTACTGACTGTGAAGATAGAAAAATCCTGTTTGATTCTTTCCCCCCGACCCCCTTCCTGAGGTCCCTAAAACTAGCCAAGGTTGACAGAGTTTCAGCTCCATTGTATCACTGAATTAGATGGCAGTTTGCTCAGGGCTCAGATTCTTGGAAAAGCTTTGTTCACAGGATTAATGGCTGCTTGGTCAACTGCACACTTGGGACACACCTCATGCTTGTAATTACCCGAGTGGAACCACCCAAGATAAAAATGTACTACCTGACACCCGGACAGCTTGACCTTCTGGACTTCACTCCAGCGGGATCACCCAAGATGCCTGCATTCCTGATGTAGCAAACTGGGTGGGGCCACCCAGGAAAGCCCTACCATGAGAACTGTTACAACTTCTATCTCACGAGCCGTATGTACCCCTACCTTACCCAGAGTGCAGTATAAGAATTCTACTCTGAAAGCATTCGGGGCTCTTGGCTTCCGCAGTGCCTCGAGCCCGCACATGTGTGTACCGGTATATCATTCATTAAACTCTCCTTCTCTTTAAAGTTAACAGTGCTCATTAGCCATGGTCTTGGGGTGTCTAGGGGTGCTAAAGTTAGGGGTGCCCGCCCGTTATGCTGACCACCACCTAGAAGAACTCCTTGGACCTGTTCAGGGGTACCATGTTACCCTAGGATGGTTTGTGGAGCAATGGAGCATACAGTGGTTGCAATTAAAAGCACCATTTCAAAGGAATCAGAAGCCAGCATTTCAACCCACAGATCTGGAGGTATTAAGATGAAGAAAAGTCATAACTTATTTTCAACTTTGGGCTCATCCCTTGCACTAAATAGCTATTATGGCATCCTTTATTTCAGTGATGGGTGAGTACAGTCTGCTTGCCTGCTTAGAACTAGTCTGATTTCCCATTCTTTTAAGGAAACGGCTCTCATGCATAAACCACTAATACAATAACTGGAAAGTATGTTTTTTTCAGGTCCCTACATACGGCGGTGACTGTGAACAGGGCAGGTTTCCCAGACGCCACAGCCAGCTAGCTGCTCCTGCAGGATGTCTCTACCCTATCTTTCATTCCTGGGAGAAGGCTTATTCACCCACATGTCTTTTCCAGCAAACTCAGAGAGAAAATATTATAGTAAAGGTTTCTTCCTATTCTTCTTAAATGATAATTAGATAAGACTAAATTTAATTTTTTTCCTGGTCTCTAAATGCTAGAGAGCTAATTTATGTTAACAGTTAATTACTGTTTCTTATGCTCATTTTCAGATTGGGGCTATTTTTTTTCCTGAGGTACAGGCTAGGTCTTAGTAGGGCTGTCCTGTGTCAGACCAGCAGGCCCTGCTCCAGATCTTTCCTACAGGGACTGTCATGGCACCAGTTTCAGCGTTGGTGGAAAAGAAGAAAGATGCACGAGTCATCTGAATGTCAACCTAAACTTCCCATCATCTCCTCTCACCAGGCAGCACTCCCAAGGAGAAGCCATCTCTCTTCAAAATCAAGGACTTGAATATAAGAGAAGAGTAGGCCATGTCCAAGGCCATGAGTGGTGATGAGCAAGAGCAGGCATCTTTTTGAAACCAGCCTCTAAGGGCTAGGCTGCGCCTGCCAATCAAGAGAGCTCTGCTACTCTCAGGCTGGGACTTGGAGCCTTGAGCCTTGTTTTGCTCAGCTGTATAATAGTGGCTTTGAAGTAAAGTTCTCCAGAGGGTGCCGAGTTCAATGAGCTACCTTATAAGTATCCCCTGTAAGTTTGGCAGAGGAGAGGTTATAGAGACAGATGTCACACAATCTGTGCTCCAAGGGACAAGGCACCCTTCCCTTCACAAAGCTCTGGCTCTTTAAAAGTCAAGTATGTGGACTTGGGAGATAGAGGGAGGCATGTGAATCCCTCTTTCAACCTCCATGTGTGTGGCCTCTGAGTCACTTCAATTATGAACCTTGTTTTCTTCATCTGGGACCTTGAAAGTTTTTATTTTATTTTATTTTGATTGAGAGACTGCTTAGAGAGACAAAGCTTACTGAGGCTAAAACCATTCGCTGGAGTTTCCCAGGATTCTGCTGTTACCTGCCTTGTCTTGCTGTGGGAGGGCCCAGACTGGGAGGGTCTGAATCTTACTCTCAGATATACCATCCTGCCTTCATCTGGCCGCAATGTAGTCCAGGATCCTATAGATCCTGTGTGCTTGATGTCCCCCTTGTGTCCTGGAGTGTCCCCCTTTTTATACCCCATCTTTCTAGCCCCTGGTCCCTGCCTCTCTACTTTCCTACTCTCTGAAACGTCTTTAGCTTCTGCATCCCTACGGGAGATTACATGTTGGGTCTGGTCCACAGTGATGCCTCCATGGTAGTCCTCAGGAGAGGCAACAGCCCGGGCTGAGCCTGAGCTCATTAGACCCTCAGCTTTCTCATTCCAGCCTGGTCTCTTGGGTACTTTTCTTCAAGAAGCCTCTTCCCCATGCTCTCGGGGAATCACTTGCATCTCCTACAACATTCATTCCAGGGAGGCAAGATTTGTCCCAGGGCTTTGCTGATAACGAGAAGCTTGTCACTAGCAACTGTCAAGGGCCCAGAAGTTTACACTAATGATAAAGTCATTGTTTCTTGCTGCCTCGCTTCTTTTGCTATGAATCATGTGCCCTTGTCAAAAGCAAGGTCATATAGGAAATCATCGTTATGAGTAAGTTGTTACGGTTTGCATAGGAAGTGTTTCCAGAAGACTCCTGTGTTAAAGGCTTGGCTGCCAGTCAATGTGATTCAGGAAAGTGAATTGTGGCAGCTCTCATCTCTTTGGAGGATTTGTCCATCAACAAATTCATAATTTGATGGTGATGCTATTACAAAGTGATATAAACTAGGAAGTGGAGGCACATCCTGTTCTTCTGTTTATGTCCACCATGAGGTGAAAAGTTTTACAGTGCCTTGACACAAGCCTATGGAAACGGAACCAAGCAACTATTGAATAAATCCTCTAAAGTCACCAATAGACCCTTAGGTTGACTTTATCAGACATTTTGTCATGGTTACGAGAAGTGACTAATGCCTAAGGCATTTATTATGTAATAGGCGGGAGCCCCTAGAGCACCCCAAGACACCTCAAGACACCCCAAGACCACGGCTAATGACCACTGTTAACATTAAAGAAAAAGAGAGTTTAATGAATATGAATACCGGTACACACACATGTGTGGACTCCAGGCACTGTATAGAAAAGCCTGGAGCCCCAAATATTTTTGGGGGGAATTCTTATACCCCACTCTGGGTAGGGGAGGAGGTATGGGCGGGTTCGGTGCTATAACAGGGCGGGACCAAAGGTCAGCTTAGGACAGAGTTTAGGAATGTGGGCAGGCAAGCTATTTCCTGTGAAACAGTAGGACCACCTGAAGACATTCATTTCCTGGAGCAGAGCAATTGTGCAAACTTCAGAAAGTTCCTGCCTCAGCAAACAATTAACAGTTTAGGGCTTTCCTGGGTGGCCCCACCCAGGTTGCTACATCAGGAATGAGCAATGGGGTCTCACCAGGTTGCTAGGAATGCAGTCCCAGCCAGGCAATGGGGGAAACAGTTTTTCCGAGAAACAGCCATCTCAATCTTGGCTAGTTTCAGGGACCTCAGGAAGGGGTCGAGGGGAAGAGAGTTACAGGAATTTTCTATTTTCACATTCCTCCCCTTTCTCTTCTGAATATCTCTAATCTTAGAGATGACTCTTTATCTAGTCTCTCGTCTAAGCCCCGCTGACCTCGGACCGAAACCCCAGCACTTAGCAGTACTGCGAGTGTGACAGGCTCTCTTTTCTGCGCAGGGCCTGTCCGTCCACTTCTCCTGACAGCAAATCAACTCGATGGGAAGCCCTTATTACGCTTACTAGGTCTCTGTTGTCTCATGTTCTACTTCTCTACACTTATAAGCTGTTGCCCTATCTCTGCCATCGTGGGGGCACACATAGAAGGGTAGCTGCTGCAAGACCTGCTTATTCCAGGGAGCCTCACACCTACCACTAAGGCATTTCATTCATGACTCTAAAAATCCCATTTCTTTATTCTTTGACAATTTTGTACGTACATTTCATGAATGTACTTTGGTTATTTTCATCTCCCATTACCCTCTCTCATCCCCTCACTCAGCCATCCCCCCTTCATCCCCCAACATGATTCAGGTCTTTGTTCTTGTTTTCTGTTTTGTTTCTGTTTTGTTTTGTTTTTATGACCCACTGATTTTAATTACAGTCATTTTCAAGAGCACGGGGGCCATGGATCTCTTATATAAGCACTGAGATGTTGACAATTACAAAGCCTTTAATCCTTCAGGGCCGGGGACATCTTGTCTACCCACTTTGGCCCACTCCTGCTTATGGAACCATTTTCTTCCATGGGTACCCTTTAGAAGTCACATAGGGTGGAGCAGGCACCAGTATTGGTGGCATCAGACAGCTGGCTCTTGCTGTGGAACCACCAAATGATAGAGGAGGAGGAGGAGGAGCCGGCTATGGGCCAGAGCCTGCTCTGTGCTCATGAAGAAGATGATGGAGCAGCTGTGGAGGCTCTGGGTCGAACTCTGAGAACACACGGATGACTCTGAAGTGCAGAATAAATCAAAAGATACTCTTTCTTTTAGAAGAAGCTGTTTGAGTGGATAAAAATGAAGATAACAAAATCATAGAGATGATGAGTAGCCGGCTTCCATGAGAGGAAATGCCATCAGAAGTAAATTCTGGAAAGATAAACTTCCAAACTGAGTGCTGTCATGCAAAGCTTGTAATCCTAAAGCTTGGGAGATGGAGGCCAGAAAATCAGGAGATCCAGACCAGCCTAAGCTATCTCATGAGAACCTGAATTTTAAAAAGACAAAAGAAAAGAAACTTTAGAAGAGAGTTGAATTCCAGCATGCCAATGGACTAAGGTGTGTGTGTGAAGGGGGGGGGGGTTATCAGCACAGTCAGAGTCTGAGGAATGTGAGGAAGAGGAATCTGTTGCTCTGTTTTGGATTGATGTCAGAACAAATCCTAAAAGCCAGAGCAGCTGTTTTAAAGGCTTGTTTTTAGTTCTGAAGTAGATGAGGTTTTAGCCATACCCACAGCAAGGTCTTTTGTATCCTTGAGACTCTGGCTAAAACGTTAATTCCTTTATATTAAATAAGATGTTTGAAAAAACAATAATGAGGGGATTTAAAGTTTCCCCAGACGGACCTTTCTTATCCATCAATAGTCTGACTTGGTTTCAAGATCAAAGAACTGACTGGCAGCATCACATGGAGATAAAGGACAGGGTTGCAGTAGTTATCCTCTTCTAAGGATGGGAAAGCTCATGCTTGGGATGTGCACTGACAAATTTGTTCATGAAGACAATTCATATGCTTTAAATATCACCACGACAAGGAACGGCTTGTGGTTCTAATTGTTGAATGGTGAGCACATAGAATTAATTCTTTTTTTTTCTTTAAGTATATATCTCAGTGTTCCCCCTTCCTCCCCTCTTCCCAGTCATCCTCCAGCTTTCCCCCACCTTATCCCTCCATCAACTCCTCAGAGAGTGTAAGGACTCCCAGGGTGACTCAATATTCTCTGGCATATCCAGTTGAAGCAATGTCCAATATTTTTCAGTGCTGGCATTATTTAGAGTCAGGGCCGCAAGCAGGCATATGGACAGGATAGATGCTTGCCACCATCTCTTGCAATTACTCAATTTCATCAGCTTCATTGCTGGCATCATCTGTATAGGGTGCGGTGAGTCAGACTGAGATCCAGATGGGTTGTGGTCCATTTTCTGGAAAGACACAAGGGAAATGGTAAGTAATAGGGCTGGTAATTGCCATTTACCTGTTGTTACATTTTTCCAAGTCACCAGAGGTAACCTCATGGGCCCTGACAAAGGTGCCCAATGTTTACGAGCTGCAGTATTTCCCTTGTCATCTATTTTTAAAATATTTCAGGTAATAATGCCATACTAATAAGATGTTGGGGTGAGCCTTATTCAGATCATACTCCCCACTTTGTGTTTACCAGTTTGCTCTTTGAGTAATTTGTGTGCTCTCTCCACTTACAGCATCACCTGGGGATTGTAAGGAATCCCAGTAACACGTTGAATTTTCCATTGGAGATAAAATTGTTTAGAGGCAGAGGTAAGCAGGGCCATTATCAGTTCTTATAGTATAGAGCACTCCTGCAATCCAGGAGATGAGATGTGAGTGGCCTCTCATGTCAATGCTGTGGCCAGAAGAAGCTGAGACTAAGTGTCTACTTCGAAATGAACTATGCTACAAAATGAAGCAATATACATGACACTCATTTGTCATAATTCCAGTGACTTTAGTCCCCAGGATTGATCCCTGATGGCTGCAGGGATCTCCAAGGGAACAGAGGCTTTACATCCTCATCTGTTCGATGATGAGCTAAAATGGGAAAGGGCGGTCCCGACTGATGGAAATGACTGTGCACAGGCACTTCATCCTGCCAGAGGGAGGCCACTAGAGGCCAGGATGCCTCATCAGCAAGAGGCATCTTGCTGATCCTTTATTTAGCATCCCCAGAAGAGAATTACAGGCTCCGATAAGTGATACAAAGATAGAATACTGTTGCTATTATAATACAGCTTACCAAGCTAAAATGCAGAAGTCACGGGAAGTCATACTTTTAGTTTTCATGAAGGCAGCAGGTAATCTAAGAATAAGCTGAGCTTCCATGGAGGATAGTAATTATTCAGTCTTCCTGCAAAACCAAAAATATTAGCTTGAAACAAAGAATGATTACTATAAAGAGAATTAGTTATATAGTTATTGAAAGGCCAAATTATAATATCCAGCTCCATAGTAGTTACACTCTGTGTCTCTCTGTCTTAACAAGATACATAACACATCCAACTGTGTTGAGTACCTATCAAACAGGCAATCAGTTCCTTAGTGAAATCCCATGAGAATAGTTTTAGTGCATTTAGTAACTCCTTAACCTTGCTTGGGGACAATAGAGCCTTGTGATCTATGAACCTCACTGAGGAAGGGTTTTGGGTCTGGGTCCCCAAAAAAGAGGGAAGCAAATCACCAACAGTAACCTGTAGAAATGGCCTGATGCAATTAATGTCTCTCAATAACCTTTGAAGAGCATCTAGCGTGACTTGATTAGGAATTTGAAATTGAGGAGGGTTTACAGATATGGTGCACAAATCCCTAAGGGATCCCAGAAAATTAAAAAGCAAGACTTGCTGTAATTTTGTCAAAAGCAACTCTTAGACCGCTATTGTTTAAACTGGTCAGAGCTAGTTGAAAACTTCCTCTAATTTGTTATATTCATAAGAAGCAAGCAAAACATCATCCATATAATGAATAAATGTGACAGAGGAATCATCTAACCAAGGGTGTAAATCCTGAAATACATGATATTGACATACAGTAGGACTATTTTTTTTCATCCCTGGGCCATCTTTGAGCAGGTTTTCCATTGTTTGGCACAGGCACAGAAAGACCAGACCTTTCTTTACCCTCTTGGTATAGTGAGATAGAATGATAGTCATATTTATTAATATGGATGACGGTACTCCATAGGAGACCAGACTTTAAATACTTCATCTTTTCATCTGTAAATTAATAGCTCCTAAGTCATGTAACAATCTCCATTTTCCTATACCTTTTTTTTTGAATGACAAAGATAGAGTTCCAGGGACTGAGTCTTGGTTCAATATGTCCTGAGCATGTTGCAGCTTCTCTTTACTCAAAGTTCACTTTTTCTACCAATTCAGGCTCATCTGTTTTCCATTGAATGTTTATGGGCTCAGGAGTGAAACAACAGCCCCTAGTATTGGGGTTGAGGAGGCAGTTCCTTTCTCATGATCTCTAAGTCATCATAAAAGGCTTTATCACCAGTGGCAAGCATGACTCCAGCCATTTAAAATACATCTCTTCCCCAGAGATGCTAGATAAGCTTTCAATAACAAAGGGCTTAGCTTTTCTTGTGGGCCTGTTAGAGTCTTTCCATGAAAGAAAGGTCAAGGGTGTTTTCGAAGGAGAGGACCGCCAACATCCTCCACAGAATAACCTGTTGTTAGAACCCACTCAGAAGGTACCTCCTCTGCCCTAATAATGGAGATACTTGCCACTGTATCGATAATATCCTTAATTCCTTTTCCTCTCCAATATATAACCATCCAGGCTTTACTGACTCAATGGGACAGTGCAGTAAACCTTAGGTTGTGACTTATTTATATCCATCTTATTTGAGAGAATCTTTTGGAGGAAGATGACTCTCCCCCCACCAACAATACACCTTTAATCCCAATGTTTGTGGGACAGAGGCAGACAGCTCTGAATTTGATGCCACCCTGGTGTACAAAATGAGTTCTAAGACAGCCAGGGATACACAAAGAAACCCTTCTTGAAAAACAAAACAACAAACAAACCAAAAACTGTAGCTAGAAGTTTTCTGACCCATCTGGACCCCTGGTCCTGAAGAATCTTTCCCACCCATGGTCCTGCAGCCCCTTGTAAAATAATTATTCAGAGGCTTATATTAATCACAACTGTTTGGCCTATGGTTCAGGCTCATTACCAACAAGCTCTTAAAATTCATCTCATTTCTATTAATCTATTGTATTGCTACATGGCTCATGGCTTTACCTGTGTTCCATTACATCCTGTTTTTTGTGTGGCAGCTGCAGTGTCCTCCCCTGACTCCACCCTCCTTCCCCTTTATCTATGCTTGGACTTCTCGCCTGCCTCTAAACTGCCTTGCCATAGGCCAAAACAGTATCTTTGTTAACCAATGGTAAGAAAACATATTCATAGCATACAGAAAGACATCCCACATCAAAGAACCTCTTGTCAGTGAGGCTGAGGGCTTGTGGAGGAGCTTATAGGACCAGGGGCTATATCACATTTAGATTTACAATCTTTTAGCAAGTGTTTGCCATTTGGACATCTGGGACATTTAATAGGTGGCTCTTTGGAAGTATCCCTTTTCTGCATTTGGAAGTTGCTCTTGAAATGTTCAGTTTGTTGACAGGACTAGCAAAGGGGCATTAGACTCTAGGGCTGTTGCAAGGGCCTCTTCAAAGACAGCAGCAGTGTATGTCCAGTCCCTATTTCTTGACATGCTAGGATCCAATCAAGAGGGACATCAAAAGAAAGTTGGCACCCAACATGCCAACCACCTCAAGGTGCTGTTCTTTCTATTCCACAGAAGTTTGTACTCATCAGAAATTTAGTAAAAGTCTCTGAAATTTGCTGTGTCCTCTGAAAAGGTCCAGAACCTGCTCAGCAGGTGGTGAGAATGCTTCTTTCCTATAGCATCCCACATATATATCGGTGTATACCTGAGGTTTGATTTCCCTCAGCCTGAAGTTCACATTGATCATAATAATGTACCTTCCAAATAAAAATTCCTGAGGCCTCATAAACCCTCAGCTTAGCTACTTATAATCCTCTGGCATGTTTAAATTCTTGTTTATGGATTCTAATAATTGCATTACATATGGAAACTGACATCTGTCATCTTGATACACAGTCCTCAACTGCTGGATGGTTTTAAGGTCATGTGGATGCCATGTGAAAGGTCTCTGTGGGGTAGGATTTAATTTCATCGGAAAAGCTAAGACTTTGGGTTGCACATTCAGCCAGCAATCATCACAACTAGCACAAATCCATGTAAAGCAATCTAAATGTGGTAGCAACTGAGATTCTTCACCTTCTGAACTACAATCTTCAAGCAATGCAGTCAAGGAAGGATATAAAGAAGACACTGCCCAGGACCTTTACCCGAACCACCCTTCTGGTGCCTTACTGACTTCCTCCTTCTTGCCAGATGCATCTCCTTTTCAGATGCTGCAAAAATTTCTATCAGCGCCATCTTGATTTCCGCCCTGTTCATCTATTTCACTGTCCCTGTCTCTGTTTGACACTAGACAAGATAGTGGTGCCTTAACCACTCCCCCATCAACTCTCCCAAATACCTTGTCTAGAAAAATCTGGACAAGAAACGTCCAGTCCTAACTTCCTGTCTCCATGTATTATTCAAAGCTCTGCCACAGCTCTAGATCAAAAGCCCCTCTATAGAAAACCAAGGATTTATCTGTGAGAACTCAGTTCAAATCCTTTCTAACTTCTTTCTCTTTCAGTAGGGATTTTACTACCTGAATTTGAGTTGTTTTATGACTCAGTGGCAAATTACCCATTCTGTGACCCTCCCCCCATTTCTTCTACCAGGGCTTGCTTTTACCATATGTTCCCACATACCTCACATTTGACATAGTTATCAAATTGCCATGGCTACAGGGATATTCCTCAACAAGACAGCAGTGTCTGTGGGTTGGTAAAGAGTACAGATATAAACTGCTGTGGACTGTGCTTTTGTATACTGAAAATATTTGTCACTGTAAATACTGGTTTAATAAAATGCTGATTGACCAGAAGCTAGACAGGAAGCAGAGGTGGAGCAATCAGATCAAGAGAATTCTGGGAAGGGGAAGAGCTGAAAGCAGATGGCAGAAGACACAGAGGAAGGAAGATGAGAATTCTGCACTGAGAAAAAGATACCAATCACATGGCTAAACATGGATAGGAGTCATGGGTTAGGTAAGAGTAAAAGTTAGCAAGCAATAAGCCTCAGCCATAAGCCAAACAGCTTGTAATTAATATAAGCTTCTGTGTGATTACTTGGGACTAAATGGCTGTGGGACTGGCTGGGTGGTACAGACAAACTTCCAACTACAATAAACCACTCCTGAGATGGTCTCAAGGGAACATCAATTGCTTTATTATCTGAGAGGAACTACTTATACAGTGGAAGTCTATCGACTGTGATTGGTTAGTACGTTACCTTGGATTGGTGAGCACTCTTTCTGTGACAGCTCTGAGGGGAAAGGTATCCTGGCAGTCAGGAGCCAAGGAATACCATAAAGTCACACAGCACAACAGACTTCACATAATATTTATTGGGAAAAACACAAGAGGGTGGCCACCTCTGCTTGGGCAAGAAGCAGCAAAGAACTGACCTGGAGGCAGGCTTTATATAGGGTTTCTTGGTGGTAGAGCTTTCCAGGATAGAAATTTCCAGGATGGGGGTTAGTGGAATTTCAAGTCCTGAGATTGGGAAGGATCAGGGGTTGGTGGGTTTTCAAACTCAAATGTGAGCCTGGATCTTTTACCCTACACATACCACCAGGGTCTCTATGTGGAAGAAGCACATTGAACGGGATGTGGAGAGTGCAGACCCATCTGCAGACCAGCTACTCATGCTACTTCAGGCTTCAGTGTTCTGGTTCATGCTTCTTGTTTAGAAGTTCAGTATACCAAGTAGGCTGACCGCCAGGCCATGCCTACATTTCCTCCTACAGGTATTGCGCATTCTGAGAGGTTACCTCTTGTCTAGACCTTGTGTTGCTCACCAATCCTTTCCCCCTGTTCTTTCCAATGTCCTAAATATCTTAAGGAAACCAATATTCTCTGCTAGTAGACTGGCATTCACCTACATTTCTTTGGATTTCACTTTTCAGGGGGTTAAACTTAGATTAAAAAAAAATCAGAGACCCCCTCATAAAATCTCCCCACGAATAGCATTTCTTTGCTATATTGGAACCCTTCGGGACCCATTGCACGGGCTTGTAATGAGGTCCTAGTTCATTTTTGGAAAAGCCTCAGCATATTTTAAATAAAGATTTGTAATTCCTTAACCCCCACCAAGGTATTTGATTGTAGAGATTTTTTTTCCAATGAGGCTATAGTTAGAGTTAGTTAAATATATATATATATATATATATTTATATATATATATATATATATATTAATGTCATGAACTGGATATCACTGAAGTCTGAACTGTCTTCTCATGCACCTTATGCCTTCTGGATCTGTTTGAGCCTAATATGACATTTATTCTACTTGACCATGTGACGCTCTTCTATGGGTCCAATTTTATACTGTATGTTTAAACTTAACAATGAATTCATTCACAGGCAATAAAAACTAGAGACCTATTAGACCTGAATTTGAAGTGTGCCCCACAGCTCATATCTGAATTTTTGGCTCCTAGCTAGTGTTGGTTTTGGAAAGTTCTAGAAATGTCCCTGTTTGGAGGAGGTAGGTCATTGGAGATGTGTCTTTGAAGGTCATGTCTTGTCCTTCCATGCTTCTGCTTGGCTTCCTGTCTGTTAAGAGCTGAACAGCCCTCTTCTCCACATGTTCCCACTGCTGTCTGTTCTTCCTAAGTTCCTGGAGCCAAATTAACACGCAGTGAGCCTCTGAAATCATGAGGAAGAGAAATCTGCCCTTCATGTTGTTCTCTCGGGTATTTTGATCACAGTTATGAGAAAAGTGACTAATACAAATGTAGAGTTTTTGCCTTTCCTAAATACGACCATTGCATGTGAGCTTAACGGGTGACTCTTGCCTTCTGCTGAGCTACATCCCCAGGGTAGTAATATGTCCATTCTTTTATACCTTCTCTGTTAGGATGTCTTTTGCTGTGTATGTGATCTGTGTGCATTTTTGTGCTTCTGTGTGTAGTTGTAGGTACAGGCATGCCATGGGGCACACCTGTGGAGGTCAGAGGACAATGCCACATGTCAGTCTTACCCTTCGACCTTGAGATGGGAGCTCTTGTTCATTGTGTGTGGCATGTTTTAGGCTGGATGGTCTGTGAGATTCTAGAAATTCTCTTGTCTTCACTTCCCATCTTGCTGCAGGGACACTGAGATTTCAGATTATATCTGGATTTATGTAGATAATGGTGACCTGAACTTAGGTTCTCATCATTGAACGGCAAGTGTTTTACTCACTGAGACATCTCTCTAGCCTCCAATTTTTATTTTATCTTATGTGTTCTCCAAGCAAATTTCTTTTTAAAATTTATTTTATTGAAATTTTTAATTTATTTTACATTCTGACTGCAGTTCCCCCACCTTCCTCTCCTCCTGTCTACCCTCCACCTCCCTTGTACTCCCCAAACACTTGTCCTCCGGCTCCCTTCAGAAAGGGGCAGCCTTCCATGAGAGTCAACAAAGCATGGCATGTCAAGTTGAGACCAGGACCAAGCTCCTCCCCCTGCATCAAGGTTGGGCTAGGCAACCCAGCATGGGGAACAGGTTCCAAAAACCAGCTCAAGCACCAGGGACAGGTCCTGCTGTCATTCTTAGAAGCCCCATACAAGTTACACAACTGTCACACACATGCATCAGGCCTAGGTTAGTCTCATGCAGGCTCCCTAGCTGTTGGTCCAGAGTCTGTGAGTTTCCATGAGCCTGGGTCATCTGTCTCTGTGGGTTCTCCTATCATGATCTTGAATCCCCCCACCCTGTTTGTACAATCTCCTCCCTCTCTGCAGCCGGACTCCTGGAGCTCCCCTCAATGCTTAGCTGAGGATCTCTGCATCTGCTTCCATCAGTTACTGGATGAAGATTCTATGATGACAATTAGGGTGATGGGTGGTCATCAATTTGATTATAGTAGATGGCCAGTACAGACACCCTCTCCACTATTGCTAGGAATCCTAGCTGGGGTCATCCTTGTGGATTCCTGGGAGTTTCCCTGGCCCCAGATTTCTTACTTACCCTGAAATGTCCGCCCCCATGAAGACATTTCTTTTATTACTCTCTCCCTTCGTCTAGTCCCCAACCTGACCAACCCTATCCCTCATGTTCATTCCCCCACCTCTCCCCCAGTTTACCCAGGAGACCTCTTTTATTTCTTCCAAGGGAAATCTATGCATCCCTATTTGGGCCCCTCTTGTTACCTAGCTTCTCTGAGGCTGTGGATTATATAGCCCTGTTATCCTTTACTTTACACATAATATCCACTTTGATTTTTAGATCATCCTAAAAAAATTTTTAAAAATCAATATATGAGTGAGTACACACCATGTCTGACTTTCTAATTCTGGGTTGCCTCACTCAGGATGATTTTCTCTAGTTCCATATATTTGCCTGAAAATTTCATGATATTGTGGGTTTTTTTTCTCAGCTGAGTAATACTCTGACATGTAAATGTACATTTTCTTTATCCAGTCTTTGATTGAGGGGCATCTGAACTGTTTCCAGGTTCTTATCCTCCAATTTTTAAAATATACTCTGTTTACATAGAATTTTTTCTTGCCATGCAGGTTTTTTTTTTTTTTTTACTTTAGTAAACGATTTTTGAATTATCCAGTAGTAATTTTTATGCACCCTCAGATTCTTATAAAAATAATGGTTAACATTATTTTATTGTGCAAAAGGGGAAAAAAAAACATCATGAAGATTAGAGTTAGGGCTGTTGGCTTGAATGAATTTTTATTGTACGACATTACAGTCATTAATTTGGCCATTCTGTAGTATTTATTGAGTTTCTTCTCTGAGCACTGGCCCACTCAGAATCTTCTTCTCTGAGCTAAACATAGCTGGTTGGAGCCCTGGGGATAGAGTTAGCTGCATTAAGAGATCAAACATTCATGTCACACTTTTGAGATAAACAATTTTGGTAATGGCCGCTTTGACATCCTTGTTCCTCAGGGTGTAGATAAGAGGATTAAGGATTGGTGTGAGGATAGCATAGACTACATTGCCCATGATGTGGAAGTCCAGGGGCAGGTCAGCCCTGTAGGCCACATAAGCTACAACAATGGATGAGTAGTAGGTGCCCACCACCAGGAGGTGGGAGCTGCAGGTGGAGAAGGCTTTGGAACGCCCTTCCCTGGAGTTGATACGAAGCACCGAGGCCAGGATGCGGGCATAGGAGAGAAGCACCAGGAGGAGGGGTAGAAAGGATACCACCATGGCGATGCAGAAGCCCATGAGGGTCTGGGGGCTGGTGTCAGAACAAGAGGACTGGACCAGAGCCAGGTGGTCACAGAAGCAATGGTAGATGTAGGCAATGCTATTATATACCATCTGAGAGGTCTTCACTACTGCTGGGACAGGCAGGAGGAGGGCAGTGATCCAGGCACTGGCTGCCAGTGCAGTGTTTGTCTGTGGGGTCATGTGGACAGGGTAGTGCAGAGGGCGGCAGATAGCCACATAGCGGTCATAGGCCATGACCACCAGGATGAAAGCTTCTGAGCACGTGAAGCTTTGGAAGAGGTACATCTGCAGTAAACAGGAAGGGAAGGTGAGGAAGTGATCTCCCAGTAGGAATAGTGACAGCATCTTAGGGACAGTGGTTGTGGTGAAAAGGATGTCCAGGGCTGAGAGGTTGACTAAGAAGAAGTACATGGGCTTGTGGAGGCTGGGCTCTGTTACCACGGCCACCAGGATCAGGGTGTTCCCCATCAGGATGAGCAGGTAGAAGAGGAGGAAGAGGAAGAAGACAGGAAGGAAAAAGGGCTGTGGTAGGGAGGGTATGCCCACCAGGTAGAAGATGGTAGAGCCATCTACTGATCCATTGCAGGTCATGGCCTCCATAGTGGAACAGAACTGAAGGTTCGGGTCATGGGCTGCTGGAACATCTGAGAACCAGAGAAAGAAAGAATTCTGGTAATAATTTCATAATGTTTATCCTGAATTAATCTGAGCACAATATTTATAACCAACTCCAGAGGACTGGTGGTGGGCTGTGGGACAGGTTTCTGCCATCTGAGCTCTAACTCTGCCAAATCCTAACAGTGTACCAAACAGCAGCTGTTAAACATTGTTTAGGTGACGATCAGATCTCCGACTTTCCTGGGGGAAATCAGAGACAAATAGTTGGTCATCACTGTCACGAATGTGCTTTGGAAATACTTCCTCTGGGTCTGATCTCAGATTCCATACTATGGACCAAGGTTGCTGCATCTCTGACACTGAGGTCTTTAACCCACACTCTACTTTTGCACCCACTCAAAGTTCCAGCATGTGGCTTTAGAGTGACAGCTTTGTCCATGGTTCTCGGTAGCATACTGTGGTGGTTCACACATTCATCAGGATAATTCTCTCTGTGTTCTTCAACCTGGGACTCTTTTGGCTGCATGGGAACTGAGTATATGAACTTGTGATTCCTAGCAAGGTGTGGTAGGCCATGGCAGACCAGCATCTCACTGTAATAACTAGAAAAACCTGGATAAATGATGTAAGTCATCATCTTGTTGAGATAGGTCTCCTGTAGCCTAGCCTGGCTTTGCATTTACCTTGTATTTGAGGATGATCTTGAACTCCTGATGCTGCTGCCTCAACCTACCAAATGCTGAGATTACAGGCATGTACCACCACATTCTAAAAATCAAACTGAAGAAGCACAGATTCAATAAGGATGGAATGAGTTGGACTTGCAAAGGCTGGGGACCTTCCAGAGCGAGTATATAATCATATTTTTCCTCACAGTATTTGATTTGGTGACCATTATGGGGCTGGCTGGAACTATGCAGGGTAACTTGGGTATGAGAGAAACCAGCAAGCTTTTGGCAATCAAAAGAGGCTTACAACGTGGATTAGACGGTTAAAGCACTCTGAATGTAGGACTAGTCTTTCCCATAAGTCATGTGAATTCTGAGGCTGTGCAAGGGAGGCTAGAGGGCTAGACTTTATCATTCTTCTAGAAGACTAAGATCTCCCAGGAGATCTTAAAAGGTCAGAGGGGAGGGATTGGCCCTCACATAGGCAATGCTCTTTTCTCAACATGTCCCAAAGATTTGAAACTGTGTGTATATGGGAGGGCAGGGAGTGGAGATGGTGGGATCAGTAAGCTAAGGACCTTACTGGTACCCTCTAAAATGAACCACATCTCTCACAGACATCACCAAGGAGACAGAGAACTATACCACAGGAGAGGCTAGACTCTGGTTGCTCCAAACACAGCCTATGACTGGCTGCCTACTGTGAAGTGTGACAGGTAAGGTGTGCCTGTCACCCAAAATGGCCAATGGATCTATTGTTAATAATGTTCAGTCCACAATAATGTTATTAAATATGCAAAGTCAGAAAAACATGATTAAGAGGAAAAATATACTATAAATGACTTACAAAAATAATCTAAAGCTAAGGCTATGGTAGAGCATTTACCTAGCATGTATAAGGCCCTAGATTCAATTCCCAAAATTGTAAAGTAAAATGTAGAAACAAATTTATTTTAAAAGTCTAGATACCTAAATGAGTAAACAAGAATGTTAGCATGATGGCTTATATTTTATAGAGGAAAATGTTTGTAAAAATAACTAAAAAAAAATAGAGAATTTCCATAGAAACTTGGAATCTATTAAGAAATATCCTAGAACTAAGGTGTCCAACATCTGAAATTTAGAACTTAACAAATAGATCCTTATCTGATTCAAGTTAACACTGTCAGCCACAGAGGAAGGACCGAGCCTAGACTTCTCCCTGCAGACCCTATATTTTGTCTTGCTCTTCTGAGGGAGTCTGGAAACCCAGGTGTCACAAGAAGAGGATGGATTCCCTTTACTTTATTTCTGTGGCCAATAGTGCCATTTCATTGGTGAGCTGTGTTTCAGAGGACATCTGTTCGTCTCTTTAAATGTGGAGTAAAGCCTGCAACTCCTTAACAACAAAGGCTTGTGATGTGTTTTTCTGAACCTTTACCATACAAGCCCTCTTGAAAGCACCTGGGAGTCACCTCCATGGTTTGAGCAGGAAGGCAAAACAGCAGAGAATTACCTCACAATGACCTGGACCCAGCCTGCTTGTGCCTGTCACCTGATTTCATAACATTGAAGAGATGCAAACTACATCCCCCCTCTACCCCCTACCCCTGACTTCTCCCCTTACCCCACCGCACCCCCATGCCTTGAAAATTCAAAGAAAGTCAGCTGTGCAGTGTCATGATCTTGGGTCATGTTGGGTCTCAAAGGGCAGAAGTTCAAAGCCATTGAATCCAAGGGCTTCCTCTTTCCCTCCTCTGCTCCATCTATTAAACAGTGAGAGAGGTCGGTGTCCAGGCTCAAGGCCAGAAATGGAGAAGCCAGCAAAGTCCTTGCAGAGGCAGGCTCTTGAACTCCAAGTGTCCCGGCTCGATATTTTGACCACCCACAAGTCCTCCCTCTTACCCTGTACTTCTGTGACACTCCCAGATGTCATCCCCTCTAAGAAGCTGTCCCCAGTTCTTTTTGGCTTAGAGGCTCACAAAAATCCCTGCGCCTCCTTTCATCACCATCAAATTACCAGTGTGGCTCTGGCTGCACCAGCCAGGAGCATGTTTTGGCATGGTAATGGAGTCTGAATGTTTCTAATGACCAAGGCATTCCAGCCCTTCCCAGGAGCTGTTACTGCCGGCACTAAACGCCATATGGCTCCTTCAGCTTGGCTCACTTTGCTGGTGATCATGAAACCATGATGAGCAAGCCATTGTCATGAAATATTGGTTTAACCCAACCCTTTCATTATATAGATGAGGATACAGAATGGGGCTTGTAAAGGGGCTGTGGTTGTCCCAAGATCACAGGGGAAATGGAGTAGCAGTATCAGAAGTGGTCTATCAGCAAGTCTCAGTGATGAGCATCCCCTCACGCCAGGGATAAGTCTGCAGCGAGCCTGGCTGCCCTAATGACCTGGACTACTGAACAACTTAACAACTTGAGTCTTCAGCAGGTTGACACTTTCGTGCTCACCCCAGAATCACTGGGTGTTCTTGATCTCCTAAGATGCTGTTCCGGTTGTGTGTGCTGGAGTTCACAAAGTCTGGGAACTCTAGCCAAAGAGGAGCCATGGAAAGGCTTCTGGAAGAATTTGGCGTTTGATACTGTATTTTAGAAAGCGTAGTGTTATAGCATTAAATTCCTTCCTACCTTTTTCTATAACTCAGAGTAGAGTGTATATTCTGAATTGCGCATTCTAGGGGTATTTGGGGTGCTTCCGGCTACTAAGGCTGTAGGGGCCATCTCTCTGGTAGGTTTTTCCCTGCTGGAATTCTCTAATAGTCCATTAGTGAGCCAGAGAGAGGAAGAGAGAAAGTGGTGGTCCAAATACCCAGGCTGGTGCTGCACTCTGCACACAGCATCCCTACTACACAGTCCTGCTGGGGAGTGCTTATGCTTCCCCAGAAAATGAAGGAACCGAGGGCAGAAGAGGTCAGACCCTCACCCAAGGCCACAGCCAGAGAGGTTGTTACTTTAGACAGACACAATGATCTGAACCTACCTGGAAGCCAAGAGTCCTGGCTGCTGAGCCAGCCTTTCACCTCTATTGCTGTCTTTGGGCCTCTGAGCTCCGTCTTCACATCTATAAAATGATGACCTTCTCCAATTCAATAAACATTTTTGAGGTCCTCTGTGCATCTAGCTGAAAAGGGGGTTAGAGGGTACTGTCTCTAACCCAAGTCCCTAAAGATGCACATCAAGAACTCCCCAAGTTATTGAGTGTGTGTGTGTGTGTGTGTGTGTGTGTGTGTGTGTGTGTGTGTGTGTGTGTGTGTGTGTGTGTGTTCAATGTGGATGTACTTGTGGAGGCCAGAACCCAATGTTAAATGCTGACCTCAATCTCTCCTTGCTTTTTTGATGAAGGGCCTCCCACTGAATCTAGAGCCCACCGATTCAGCTGTACTGGCTGGCCAGGGAACTCTGAGGATCCACCTGTCTCTGTCCTGCCCTTCCCCTAGCACTGGGGTTATAGCTTAGCACTGCCATGCCCTGTTTTTATGTGGCTTCTGGGGATCTGAACTCAGGTCCTCATGTTTGTACTGCAAGCACTTTCCTGACAGAACCAGCTCTCCAGGCTGGGCTCCGTTTTTAAGTCCTAGTTGCAAGCTTAGTTTATTAGTTACTGGGACCTTGCACTTCACTATAGCCTGGAATGTCACACATGCACCCACAGACTCTGTGCTGTTCCACAGAAAAGGTAGGTGTGTGTGAAGCACAGAACGCAAGTCTATTAGCTTCAGACTGGGACCTGGCTCCACTCTCCTTTCTCTCTCTGACCTGAAGTTGCCCCACTGTGACTGAGAGTTGAAAGTGCCTTCATTAAGTACCTTGAGGTCTCTAAGGCCATGGGCTCTGCCTCCTGGCAAGTTCCTCTTCTGAGACCTTTAGTTCTCTGCAGATGCACATCTCTGATTGGCCTGCCACAGTGTCTGATCCAGGGTCATGGAGACCAGCACCCAGCTCAGGTGCCTCCTGAAACCAGGCTGTCCACACATTAGGTGAGTGTCTCCAGACTGCACTATGACCCTACAAGGTCCCAGTGCCCTTGACTTTCTTCTCCACCCTCTCCCTTGCCTGTTTCTGGGTCCTCCATCCCCAGCCAGCCCACCTGACAGATCTGGTCTACCCAGTCATCTTCTGTGGAGTCATCACAGATGGACTTGGTGGAAAGAGCCAGAGAGGGGCTGAGCCATGACTCATTAAACCCTCACCCTTCCCTGTAGTCAGGCCTTCTGGGACTCTGCCTTCAGGCTGGCTCTCCTGTGGGACCACAGAGCTGGAAGATAGCCAACAGCTTCACGGGGTACAGGAGGAGTGCCGTCTCTGGGGTTTGCTGATAATGAAAATGGCATCATTAACAAGCCTCGTGGGTCCAGAATCCATCACCTGAGACAGAGCTGTTCTTAATTTCACATCTCAATTTCACAACCAGCAGGGAAGGTGGCGTGACTGTCTGTTCCACTCTTTTAAGTCTGAGGCCCAAGGAATGCATTGAGGACAGATGTCTCATGGCTCAAGCCCCTAACGATGGACGGCAGAACTAGAGAAGGAGTAAGGTGTGAACTCACCCGAGTGCGGCGTGCCAGGGCCAGGGCTGGGACCAAGGCTTGGAGCCTTCTTTTAAAAACACATTTTCCTAAGTTTTTATTAGTTTTTTAGTTATCATACAAAGTAATGATTTCCATTATGAAACTGCACACATGTGTATCGTTGCTCACGGTCATTCCCATGACCCTCGGCTATGTCTCCTCTCATCAACCACTCTCCTTCCTCCAAACTGTTCCTTCTCTGTTTTCATGGCAGATATATATGTGGTCAAGTCTGATTCTACATGTTAGAGAAAATGTAAAAATATGACCTATTTCTTTTTCTTTTCCCAGACAGTCTCCTCACTTAATCCTCTCCCTCAGCCACTCCATCCTCTTTTTACTTTGTCATTTAAATATGCAAAGATGCATAAATGTATTATTATCATTATTTTCTAGACAGGGCTTCTCAGTGTAACAGCCCTGGCTAGCTGTCTTGAAACCCACTGTGTAGCTAGGCTGGCCTCAAACTCAGAGATCTGCCTACTTCTGCTTCCCCAATGCTGGGATTAAAAGAGCATTCGCCACCATACAAGCTTCATTGATTTTTCTTTAAATGTTGTACTTTTATTCATTATTTAGTGTCAGATAAAACTTCAGTGTTTATGTGCGCAACATTTTCTCATCTGCTCATAGGCATCTAGGCCAGCTCGTTTCTTGGCTTTTATAAATAGCACTTCAACAAGCATGGACAGAGAGTTGTCTCCACAGTGTGGACATAGGTTATTTTGGGTATGCACCAGAAGTAGACTATATGGTGCTTTTATTTATAGTTACTAATTACTGCATTAGCTACGCTACACTACTTCCTACCAGAAGTGTGCAGGGTTCTTTCCCTGTGTCCTCACCAGCTCTTTTTGGTGTCTGATTTCTTCTTATTTTATTGTGTGTGTGTGTGTGTGTGTGTGTGTGTGTGTGTGTGTGTGTGTGTGTGCTGGAGTTGGCTCCCTCCCTCTCCCAAAGAATCCAAGAACTGAACTTTGGTGGTCATTTTTGTGTGAAAAGCACTTTTTCAGGATGGGCCATCTTGTTGGGGTCTTAATAATAATTGTTCTGATGGGTGAGGTAGGCCTTAGTACCACTTTGATTTGCATTTCCCCGATGGCTAAGGACGTTGAATTATTTCCATGGGCAACACCACTTTTGAGAACTGTTTGGTCAATGCATTTGTTCGTCCTTGGATTGGACTATTTGGTTAGGGATAATTGCTTTTTTAAAAACAAAACAAAACAAAACAAAAAACCCTTTATAGATACTCGCTATTGACTGCTGACATGAACAACTAGCAAACTGTCTCTCTCATTCTGTAACCTCTTTGCTCCATTCTTTTTCTGTGTTATTTCCTGCAGCCTCACTTGCCAATTCTTGCTATTACTGCTGGGTATTATAAACCTTTCAGGAAGTTTTTGCTTCTTCCTGAACCCTGAAGTTTTACCCTGTGTTTTTCTCATCTTCCACTGACATCTTCACTTCATTTTGAGTTGAGTTTTGTATAAAGTGAGAGGTAGGGATCTAGGGCAACTCTTTTATAGGTGAACACTAGATTTTCCCACCACTATTTGAGCCGGCCATTTTTTCTCCAACATATGCTTCTGCTCTCGTGTAGAAAACCAGATAGCTTCCATTTGCTTGTTCTGATGGTGTTTATCTTTTCCTGTTCTGTCTTTGTGTCTTTGCTAGTGAGAGATGTTTCTTCTAGACATAAACAGGACTTAAAAAAATCCAGTCTCCCGGTCTTCATTTTCCAACTACAGTATTACGATTGATTGCATTTAACAACGTTGTTGAGAGGGATTTGCCAATTCTTGTCATTCTGTTGATCATTTCATTTCCTTGCATGATTAGAATATTGTTTGCTCTTTTCTTCTTTACTTGTATTAAATTAGTGCCCTGATCATTTAGACTCTTCCTCCTATGCCATGCTTTCTAAACAATTATTAATTATGAAAGACATTTATTTTTATCCTCTGCACATGAGAGTTTTGTTTGCATGTGTGTTTGTGAACCACATGCATGCCTGGTGCCTAGACAGACCAGAAAAGAACATTGTATCCTCTCTATGTGCATGCACAGGCAAACACATCTATGCACTTACATATATCATACACACTGAGTAAGCAGGAGCCACATACACTGCTTATTCCATCCATAGCTACTTACTCTTAACTAGTACTCTGGGGTTTGAGGTAAATTGTGCGCTGACATTTGTTTTGGTCACAAAGGTAAACATTGAGCTTATTTCTGGAGACTTAGTTACCTTTAGGTTAAAAATCCTCCATAGATTTACCAAACTGGCGATCCTCTTTCTCTGTTTCTTATTTTTCAGCCCCTGATACAGGCATCCTCAGTCAGTAGTAGGAAGCCACCACTGGGCAGCACAAGAATACCTGGAAGCTTTTAGGTATGTGTTGCTAAAATTAGGAAGATGATATGGGCTAGAGGAACCCACAGGGAGGTAGGGGTTGACGGAATTGTAGTAAGTAGGAAACAAACCAAAACAAAGTTTTGAATTTCCACTTCAAATGCTTCTTACTTTATTCTGCTTTTCATAAGATAGAAAAATTATTGGCAGCAATTTTTTTGTAAAAAGATGACATTTAAAGACTGACAGTGATGGGATTTCTGAAGCAGCTTAAAGACAGAAGGTCGAATAGTCAAGAGACAGCAGACTGCACAGAGAAAAGGACATCTACCAAAGGGAAGGGTTTCCCCCCTGAGGTTCATATAGGAGATTTGGGGAATGGAAGGTTAATGCATCTTAAGGGAGCTACGTGTCAGTTTAGTTTCTCCAACCTGGAGTTGTTTGTCCAGATAAAGCTGTTTTATCCTGAGAAACTGTCTTGCCCCAGAGACAAGGTCATGGCAGGGGGTACTGAGTTTGGCAATGGTAGAGATGGAGAAGGTGCTGGAATTTCAACATAGGGCCTTGGTCAAGTTCTGGAAGAGTTTGTTCATAGTTCATTCTAAATACTATTACGTTATCATTATAACATATGAGTTAAAATAGGATTCATTCTGTTTCTTATAAGAATAAAACTGCTCTCATGTTTCAAGAAAATGCCTTAAAACAATCATCAGAACATGTTTGAAACTTTGAATTATTCACTGATGGCTCCATGTAAGTATACATGCTTTGAAAACTGGCCACACAAACCATTTTACTCCAGTAAATACTTCTGCAGCTGGAGCAGCTGGAGGTGAACCAGCCCCCAAAGACTCGTACCTAGTAGGCTAACCCCTGGTCTAAATATGAAATTTTCAACATAGCCATGTGGGCTGTGATCCTAGTTGCCTGATGATGGAGTTTGAGGAAATATCTAGATACTAGGTTGTGGGGATTCAATAAAAGCTTCAGAAGTTTCGGAGATATCAGAGGGGGGATCTACCCACAGTCTATGTGGGGAGTTAATAAAAGCTCCAGAAGTTCCAGAGCTCTAATCACAGTCAGTCTAGGAGAATCAGAGAGTGGTGATTCAAACTTTTAATCCCAGCATGGGGAGTATCCTGGGAGTGGTGACCTACGCCCTTAATCCCAACTGAGTTGAGGTCACTTTAGATTATAGAAGGAATTCCAGGCTCCCAAGCAAGCAGTGGTGGGACCACGCCTTAATTTACCAAGAGAGTACTTAAGTTTAAGGCAGGCATAGAGCTGAGGGAAGCCAAGCCAAGGGAAGCAAGGCTGAGGAAGCTGGAAGACAGCTGGGTAAGATCTGACTGTGGTTTTTATTTTCTCTAATATCTCTGACTTCTTCAGAGATCTATCCCTGAGTCTCATTTATTCATGCGACACTAGGTGTAGATTCCTAGCATGTAGCAGCTACATGGTAAATGTGTTAGTCCAATAACCCAACATGGCACCAGCAGAACACGCCACTTAAGCATGGGTATGTAAATCTGTGCCCACCCGTTCTTGAAGAAGCCACAAGGAGGGTTTTTCCTTTTCTTTCTGCTTCTCTTCTTTGGCATCCGTGTAGCAACTTCCCCAAATAAACTCTAGTGTGGCAGCTGGTAGTGTGTCTGTTCTCATGTGCAAAACCAACATTTTGGTGCCATGACTCGGTCAGGCTCTCTCCTGGGACTAGGCGTGCATATGCTCCAGGGGACCCTCTGCTGGGACTATTACCAGCCCACCTTCCATCTGCCCAGCCACATCGTATTTACACACCACTGGCTTTGATTGGTAAGTCTTCCCTTTCCAATAAATAAGAACTAGTTCCAGAAAAGACCATTGACCAGCTTGGCTTTCTGGTAGGACCCTAGTCTCACAGAAGACTACCCCCAGCCACAATCTTCACTGGTCATGGCTGTTCCTTCTCACCTGACACTCATTCTGGCCTTCCCTGCTATTAAACCCCCTCCTGGGACTCTCCCCTGGGCTTTGCTTTAACACCTACCCTAGGAACTGATAAGTACTTAGTGATAGCTAGCATTGTTTTCTCAGGACCACTTATTGGCTGAATGATAACCCAGATTTAGCAGTGGAATTCTGCTCCCACCTCCCCCAGGCTCAATAATGGGGAATAAGCCAGCAAAAAATATCTCTAGGCGTTCTTGAGACTCTCAGGCCTCTTAGCCTTATGCCTTACCTAGACGCCACCAAGCTTATCCATTATTGCACAAAGAAATGGCCTAAGTACCCCTTATGTAATAACTCAAAATAGCTGCCTAATGGCTCATTGGACCCTGATATTTTACGGAAGCTAACTTTTGCAAGCGTGCAGGCAGATGGAAAGAGTTTCCCTATCTCTTTTCCTGTCTCAGCTCTAAATCTTCTCCTCTAGCTTCCTGTTCTCCCTCCCACCTGCTTCTAGCCACACAACCAGATCCTGAAGAACCTCACACTCCTTTTCTAGATCCCGCTAATTATCCCTCCACATCTTTCAAATCTCCAAGCTTACCTTCAGCTCCTCCAACCTCTTCCTCTCTGGGTACTCCAAACCTGGTACCAGCATTTACCCCACCTATGATCTCACTTTTCATAATATCCTAACAAATAATTTCCTCCCCGAAGAACCAAGGTGAGTTCGGGAACAGGCCAGAACTCATGCAGATGAGGTTCATCAGACAAATGTAGCACACCCCTTGGGAGTTGAGGCTGTTCCCGATGTATACCCCCACTGAAACCATAATATGCTGAGGGAGGTCTTAGCCAGAGACAATTTTTGACCTGCTTACTGGTAGGTCTGTGTGGCGCTGCTCTAAAGCCTGTCAATTTTGAAAAGTGCAGGAGATAGTACAGGATAAACAGGAGAATCCATCCCAGTGTTTGGAACACCGCACAATGATCTCTTACCGTATACTAACTTAGATCTTGAGAACACGGAGGGGAGATAACTTCTCATGATTCATGTTTTTACCCAGAGCTCCCCCAACATTAGAACTAAACTCAGAGAGGGTACCACTAACTCCACAGACAGAAGTCTTAGTGCTGGCCTTTAAGGTATATCACAAGAGAGATGAGAAAACACACCAGGAAAAATACCAAAATAGCAAAAGCTTCCCCACCAGCTCCTTCACCTCCTCCAGCAGCAAGGAGACCTAGACCTTCCAGTGTGTGTTTGGCCACTGGTCTTGTTCTTGCCCGGCCTCATGGAGGCCATCCAGGGCTTGTCCTAGGTGCCATCGAGGAAAACACTGGTCTAGAGACTGTCCCTAAGCCCTAAGTGGCAGGGAGACATTAAACATGGACCACTTCCTGGCTGATCTCCTAGGCCTGGCTGTGGGCTACTGACGCTGCCTGGGCTTCCCTAACCTCACCACGATCACATCGAGGGAGCCTCGGGTAGTCATAACAATATCAGGGTGGTCCGTCTCCTTCCGTCTCCTTCCTCGTGGACACCGGTACCACATACTCAGTCCTGCAGAGCTTTGGGGTCCTACCTCTCTTTCTATCCTCTTTGTTGTTGGTGTAGGAATACTTTCAGAGATGTCCCCATCACCCACTCATATTTGGTCACGCCAACCTGTCCCGTACCCCTGATTGGGAGAAATATTTTAGGTAAAGTAAGAGCTTTCATTTTTTTTAGTCACCATCTGAGTCCAGACTCACCAGTCACTTCAGCCGCTCTCTTGCTTCTCCTGCTCAGCCTGCCAGCTCCAGACCCCCATACCCTCTCCCAGCCTCCTAGGTGAACCCCCAAGTGTGGGATACCCAGAATCCTTCTGTTGCTAGACACCTTTTCCCAAAGAACCCTACCGAGTTTTCCATTTCAGCCTGCTTCTCGGAGCCAAAGTTGAGATGGTCACCGGCAAACAAAAGGTTCTGAGGTATTTCGTGACTTCGTCCTCCCCTTCCCCTCCAGCCACCACTCCTAGAGAATGGAAAAACCCAGAAGCCATCTTACCATCAGAAAACAGTTGACCCCCACCCCCAGGACTAGAGAAAAGGAACCAGAAGCCATTTTAGGGCTGGTAACAGGTAAAACAGAGACCGTTTCCCACCTCCACCCACAGGACTGGAAAAAAGGAACCAGAAGCTGTTTAAACCTCAGCAACAGATAGACAAAAACATTTTAACCTCTTCCCATCCCCAGACCTAGCAGAGATCAACAAATGTCATTGTACAACTCACTAAAAGATTCTCAGCCGCTAGCCACTGGAGTCCCCTAGATGGAAGAAACACGAAAACAGCTACCTTAAGGTTTATTTAAAGTATAGGCAACGCTTAACTTAAATTTACACATGTCCCAATTTCAAACCTTCTTTCTGTCCCTCTTTCCTGTTCTCTCCCTCTGACTCCAGACCTCGTGATAGCAGAGACCCTCATTATATCATCTGAATTGTCACTTCCCATGGTTCTCTCACTAACTTGTAGGGTTTTTTTTTCCTCCGAGCTCCAAAAAATCAAAGATCAATTTAAAATTCGTCATCATCCCATGCCTTAAACTCACCAGACTGCAGGAAATGATCTGCAAAAAGCAGCAGACCGATACAGCTCTCATTTTCCAAAGACAAACTTTGCCCTTAGGCAGCTTGAAGCAACCTTAAGAGATCGTCAACCCTGTTCCAGTCTAATCCATATACTCCTGAACCCCCCCCACATAAACCTGGCTTTATTTTTATAATAAACGTAAGGGTGGGATACAAAAATTTCTGGCACATAGCAGCTATGTGGTAAAAGCGCTAGTCCAATAACCTGACAGGCACAGCAGAACATGCCCCTTACAGAGGGCACACCCTTAGGTGCCCACCCATTCTCTTTTAAGGAGAAGCCACAGGAAGCTTCTCTTCCTTGCACCTGCCCAGCAACTTCCCCAAACAAACCCTAGTGTGGGCAGCTGGTAGTGTGTCTGTTCTCATGTTCAAAACCAGCACTAGGGCCTTGAAGCAATCAATGAATTAGTTCCTTTTGAGAGATGGCAATGAATAGCTGGAGAAAGCAGTCAGTGAGAGCTATTCTTATGCCCTAATTTGGCCAGTTCTTGTAATTAACTTCTCTCTCCCCTCTTCTTCCTCCCCTTTCCTAATCTCCCCCCTACTGCCTCTCTGTCTCTCTGTTTCTGTCTCAGTCTCTCCTCTGCTTATCTACATTTTCCCAAGCACATACAACTCATCAATCATGAATGAAACCCTCTGAAACTGTGAACCAACATATACCATCTATTTCTGAAGTTGTTTCTGCCCTGTGTTTCTGTCACCATCATGGGAAAGGTACTAATACACCCTATTTCCATAGCCCTGTGCAATAGTGGGTGGTCCAGCTCAGAAGCAGACTGCCATAAAGTGTGGCGTCTCCATGTGTAAGCTACTGTCCACAATCCACTTCCTGTTTCTGTGACAAAAAGCAAAAATCGAAGTGTCAGGAACTTAAAGCAGCTTTTCAAGTCCAGTCGAGATGAGGAAGAGCAGGCGGGCATGCATGCACACTACTCAGATCACTTTCCCCAATCCTTACGCAGTCCAGGACTCAAACTCAGGTAATGGAGCCGCCACAGTGGGCTGGGTCTTCCTACATCATCCCCATAGATATGCCCACAGGCCAAACTGATCTGTAAGATCCCTCGCTGCTATGCTTTTCCTGGGAGAATCTAGATTGCAGCCAGTTGACCTTAGAACTAACCATTACAGATAGTGATAAATCTAGCCACATTTTAGACACTGAGCAACGGTACATGTTTCTTATCTATTTCTGTATACTCTAAAGTAATGTCCCTTTGTCTCGCTTTTTATTGTAATAGAGTCTTCTTTCTTCTTGGTTAGTCCAACTAAATGTCGATGTACCGAATAGCCATCCTAGGCTTTGCTTTCTCTACTAATTCTCTACTTCAGGTATTCCTGCTCTTTTTTATTTATTCCTGTAGTATGAGGTTTCTGGCCCAGACTTTCAGGCCTAACCTCAAAGTTTAGGTCCGCAGACCCGTGGACCCCCAGTCCCACAGAGACACACAGATGCTTACAATAGTTTTAGGCTGATCAGCCTTAGGCCCAGACATATAGCTTGCTAACTCTCTACCCTTAAGCTATCCCATGTCTCTTGTTCAGCCATGCAGCTCGGTACCTTTCTTTAAAGCTGCATGGTTGTCCTCTGCATCCTGCTGCTTCTCTCTGGTGCTCTCTCTGTCATTCTGCTCTCAGACTTTTCCTAGTCTGGTAGCCCCACCCATACTTCCTGCCTGCCTTTGGCCAATCAGTGCTTTTTATTAAACCAGTGGGTGGCACAATTATTTACCATGAAACAGCACAATTCCCTACATATCCCCTTTTCTCCTTTTAAAACAAAAAGAACTCTAAATCTAATATTTTTCCCCCCTTATCTATAACAACTTATAAACAACACTGTAAATAAACACAAACATCCATAATCCATGTTGTGGGAATGTGGGCGTCGTTCTTAAGGCTACTTCCTGCTGAATGGGGATGCCGATAATCTCATGGGAATCCAAAGGAAAATTAAGGATTATGGACAAGTCTTTAGTGGAGTAGTCTGTAAGGCTGGGTTATCACAGCTAGTCTTCTTGAAATTGTTCTGGATACAAAGCTCTGGAAACTTCAACAGAGGTGCTCTGAAATGTCGAATCATCTGGTTCATCCATTTTCATTGGAGATATTTCAGGTGGTCTTCTTCTATCAAACTTTATGTTCTTTATCCAGAAATAAATCCACAACTTCTCATTTTCTGTGAAAATAAAAGGAAAACCTCTTCTCCAAAGTAGCGTATCTTTGCATTTCAATTTTAACGTAAACTCATTTACAAAATATATACCTTGAATTAATCCAACAGCATTTATAGTCAACTGTCTTTTAGCAGCTTTTACAAAGTCATTTTCAGTCAAGAAACTTAAAGATAAGACAATAACATACAGTATGCAGACATTCTTTGTATCTTCCATTTTTACTTTTACATGGCTTATTTATTTATTTATTTTACTCTATTTCTTTTTTAAAGGCTTTCTATACCTTTTCTTTTCTTTCTCTAAGACTATGTATCTATATTTTCAACACACTCTAAATCATTTAGGCTTTTAAAAAAAAACTGTCTTTACTGTATATTTATTTCTTAACTTTTTCTGTTTCTGACCACACCTTTAATCAGCCACTGTTTCTGACCACACCTTTAATCAGCCACTGTTTCTGACCACACCTTTGCTTGGCTAGGGAGATTAACTCTACCCAGATTCTTCTATTTCTTTCAGTTTCTGAACACACCTTTAATCTGCCTGGATTCAAGGTTTGTAGGATGGGTGGATGGCTCCACCCAGCTCCTACTCTAACTTCATAGAATTTATCTTTTTAACCCAGGTAGGTACTCTGGGGAATTTTAGGGTCCATATAATGACCAAGTCAAACTGCCATGTGCTCCATGTGCTGCTCATTAACTCTATTTAAGTATTAGGCAGCAGGGCCTTTTAAAAGACTCACAAGTATTTTGCCTTTAAGGCTGAATCAGGAAGCTTCTCTTCAAAAAGCCAAGCCTCAGTTTGCTTCAGGCAAACAGAGCTGATCCATGAAAACATCAATACTAGAAAGCCATCTTTGATTCTGTTCCCTTTTTCTCCTTATGAACAGAAACCTTAAATAAATCATTTACAACATTTTACTTATATTGAAGGTCCTGTGAGACTTCAGGGACTAGCCATTTACACCTTAAGCTGCATTCCAAAAGCCCGCCATTGTATCTCAAGCCCACGTGCTTCACCAGGGTGTCTCTATACCACGGCTCACGTGGGAGATACAATTCAGAGGCTGCTTTGGGCTCTAGACCATTTTTTAAGCTTTCTATAGCTTTTTGTGGGTATATTTGCCATACGTTGGGCTGCCATTTGTAGTATGAGGTTTCTGGCCCGGACTTTCAGTCCTAACCTCAAAGTTTAGGTCTGCAGACCCGTGGACCCCCAGTCCCACAGAGACACACAGATGCTTACAATAGTTTTAGGCTGATCAGCCTTAGGCCCAGACATATAGCTTGCTAACTCTCTACCCTTAAGCTATCCCATGTCTCTTGTTCAGCCATGCTGATACTCATGAGCTGAGCCAGGAAGACCTTGAATTCAAGACCAACCAGGGAATCCTCAGCTCAAAAAAAAAACAGTGAACAGGTTGTTTAAGACATAAAAGTGTTTGGAGTGGAATTTTCAAAGGAGAAGCAAGATTTTAGTGGATATAAATCCAGGGTTGTATTTTGGAGAAAACAAAGGAGAGAATGAAAATGAATGAATCATACTACTAAAAACACAAAGAGAAAACACAAAGTAAGAATTTGGTATTAGTGGTTTTTGTTTTACCAAGAACATACACTGAAGAAATGGTATCACTATAAATTCATTCTTGTCATTGAATGGCTTCAAAATAACTGCACAAGTACAGCTCTCCATTACTGTGGCAAAATACCAAAGCGAGTCAATTTATAAGAGGGAATGTCTATTCTTGACTAGCAGTTTTAGAGGTATTACTGGGACGTCATGGAAACCAGGAGGTGGGAACAGACTGGAGTTAGTGAAACACAGGGCATGAATTTGAAGGGTATAGCCATTAGTCCTCGGTCACCCACTGGTTCCTAACTTCCGGAGAGTGAACGGCTTTGCCCCAGCATATCTGCTTGCCACCATGATGTTCTATACCACCACAGCCTCATTATAGTGGAGCCAGCTGACAGTCAATGTCTGAAATTGTGAGGCAGATCCCCTCCTTTAAACTGTTTCCCTCAGGTATCTATCACAGAGGGGATGTGTGACATAGACTAAATCTCAATCATTGTGAGATGATGTGAGTGATGTGAGATAGCCACTGTTGGACTACCTGGACCACAGCCTTTAAGCCAATTACACACACACACACCATCTCTGTACCATGACCCACTTCAGAGACACAGCTTGGAAGTCTATTATGGCTCCATTTCTGTTCTCTAGATCCCCTTATAAGCTTTCTTGGGCTTTATGTGGGTGTCTGTGCCCCACATTGGGCGCCATTTGTAGAATGAGTTTCTGGCCTGGCCCAGCCCTACATAGATAGGGGAAGGAGGGTGGAATCAAAGGAGATGCCATCCATCCACCCAAGAATCACCATGTAAAAGTAACACAGGTCAGTCATGGACCATGTGGCAAGACAGATTAGTGGAAATTAAGGGTTGAATTAAGATGCAAGAGCTAGCTAGCAATAAGCCTGAGCCTTCGGCCAAACAACATGAAGTTAATTTAAGCATCTGAGTCACTTTGGGTGGGGAAAGTGGCTGCAGGAGGGTCTGGACTGCAGGGCTGGGCTGGGCCAGAAACTATTCTACAAAATCATCTAAAGAAATCCAAATAACACCCCCCCCCCAAATCAATCAAACAGGTGAAGGAAACAGTTCAAGACTTAAAAACTGAAATAGAAGCAATAAAGTAGACACAAACTGAGGGGTTACTGGAAATAAAATCTGAGTAAATAAACGGGACTACAGCTGCAAGCATAACCAACAGAATGTAAGAGATGCAAGAAAGAGTCTCAGCATAGAGAATATTATAGAGGAAACAGATATGTCAGTCAAAACAGTAAAGCCAAAAAAGTCATAACACAAACGTTCAGGTAATCTGGGACATCAGGAAAAGACCAAACCTAAGAATAATGGACATAGAAGAAACAGAATACCAGCTCAAAGCCTTTTTGACCCCTGAGAGACCTCATTCTCTTTGAGAAGTGGATGCTGGGATGGGGTGAAGGGTCACTAGGGTGAATGGGAGGAGAGGAGGGAAAGAGAGCGGTGGTTGATATGCAAAAAAGAAACCTTTAAATAAACGTCAAAAATAAAAATAAAAACACTGTGATTGCGTTTATGTTCATGAGAGTGCAAGTGTCCATGGAGGTCAGAAGTGCCAGCTCTCCTGGACCTGGAGTTACCTTACAGGTAGTTGTGAGATGCCCAACATGGATATTAAGAAACAAACCCAAGTCTTCTGGATGAGCAGCAAGTACTGATACCTGCAGAGTCAGCTCTCCAGTCCCAATTCTCTAATTGGTGTGTTTTCTGAACATTTTATAAGTTGAAGAAATGTTATTATGCTGGATCAGACTAGATTTTTCTCTTATTTGCTCTCTCTGCCCACCAGCCCCACCTATGCCTCTCCTGCCAAGCTATTGGCCATTCAGCTTTTCATTAGACCAATCAAGTGCCTTAGGCAGGCACGGCGAAAAAAATGTGACACCCTTTTGCATAATTAAACAAATGCATAAGCAAAAGTAACACATCTTTACGTACCTAAAGTACTATTCTGCAGCATAAACAAATGTAACACATCTTTACAGTTAAAATAATGGGCACACAACATGAGCGCTTCCTTCAAGAAAGATAAGAGAGACAGGAGGCACAGACTGAGAACCACGTGTAACCTCAGAGGCACCTACTAGGTCCCACCTCCTAAAGTTTCTACACTCCCCAACAGAGCACCAGCAGCCAGTGACCAAACATCCAGGAAGTCATATTCAGCCCATAATAGCCTTCCACAGTGGGTCAGAGCCGGGACAACAGATAGAACTAAGGAATCACGACAAATCTGGAAGCCACGACTATCAGGGAAGGCTTGAAGGCTTTGAGTAAACTACACATTGTTTTCCTTCCAGCCATCATTGTTATCCCAGCATTTGGGGTGTGTGTGTGTGTGTGTGTGTGTGTGTGTGTGTGTGTGTGTGTGTGTATGTGTGTGTGTATGTGTGTGTATGTGTGTGTGTATGTGTGTGTATGTGTGTGTATGTGTGTGTATGTGTGTATGTGTGTGTATGTGTGTATATGTGTGTATGTGTGTATGTGTGTATGTGTGTGTATGTGTGTGTGTGTATGTGTGTGTATATGTGTATGTATGTGTGTATGTGTGTGTATGTGTGTGTATGTGTGTATATGTGTGTATGTGTGTGTGTATGTGTGTATGTGTGTGTATATGTGTGTGTATGTGTGTATGTGTGTGTATGTGTGTATGTGTGTGTATGTGTGCATGTGTGTGTATGTGAGTGTGTATGTGTGTGTATGTGTGTATGTATGTGTGTATGTGTGTATATGTGTGTATATGTGTGTATATGTGTGTTTGTGTGTGTGTGTATATATGTGTGTATATGTGTGTGTATGTGTGTGTGTTTGTGTGTGTGTGTGTGTGTGTGTATGTGTGTGTGTGTGTGTGTGTGTGTGTGTGTGTGTGTGTGTGTGTGTGAGATACAGTTTAAGGTTCTCTTAACTGTACCTATGAGTCCAGAGGAGCAGCAGGGCCTCAGTGAGGACTCAGCTCAGGAGGTGTAAGAGATGGTTGACACTCTCCCCTTTGCTCTGCAATGGATTCCAATTCTCTTCTGACCTTTCCTCTCCTCCATCTGGGTGGAAAGATGCTGGCCCAGCCTTTACTTGGACTGTTCCTTTGGCAGCTGTCCAGGGCAGGTCATGGTGACTTCTGGATCACTGCTATTTTCTCTCCTGTAATGTTTGAGCTGGTCTTGTGTTTTCCAGCCCCAGCTTTAGCTTTGTCCCTTTGGATGAAGTCTTTTCAGTGTAACAGTGGAAATGGCCCTGCAGAGAATTGTGCCTGTGCCCTTTCTCATGACTGTAGAAATCAGGCTATGACAGGGTGGCATAGATTTGTCACCTCCTGGTCAGAGTAGGGCCAATGTCAGCTCTTGTCTAGCAAACAGACTTCCCGCCATGGCATTCACTCCTTCTCCAGAGAGCCAGTCTGTCTGGGCAACTTAGGTGGTCTCTGTGGTTTCTACCCAAAGAGAAATGAGGCCAACGGTTCTATTTTCTTCTCTGTTTCTCAGGCTGGTATCTGAGACAGGTATAAATTTCAGTTTTGCTCTGAGAGAATTAAAAACAGGTTCAGATGGTCTGGGTGACAAAGAGGCGCTCTAAATAGAAAAAAAAAAATGTTCTCAAATGTGACTTTAGGAAGAGAGAGACTAGTCACATCTTTCTGAGAAGTCCTGACAGACGCTTCACATCCAAAGGGTAAGTGCTTAGCGCCTGGGTCACCCTGAACCTGTGGCAATATTTTTGATTGGTGAGTTCATTGATAAAATGTCTAAGTTTCCCTCAATGTATCAGTCAGAAGACCTGTTGGATCTTTTAAATTTTTCTTTGCTTTCCTCATCCCAGGAAACACAAGCAAGTACCTTCTCCAAAAGTGACGATTCTGAGATGTGGTTCCCGCCAGCTGGGACCATGTGGCAAGATTTCTGAGAGATTCTGGAACTCCAAAGCCAGGGTTTTGCTTTATTTTGTTTTCAAGCAAACAGTTTTGTTCAATATACAACTAGCATTTTTTTTCTCCACACAGTTCCCTCCATTGAAATAAAAATGGCTCAGAGAAAGGAGTGAGTTGGTTGAGGTCACACAGAGAGTTGGTGGCACATAAACGAGAACATGCACACACCATCTGCCTGCTCAGCCTCCCTGGGGCCCACTGCGGAAGAAGAACCAAAGCCTACATATCTAAGGATTGCCTGTAAGCCATGCATCTACTTCTGTCATCAACTTGGAGGTTCTGGACCACTGTCCTAGAAAGCCAGCCTTCCAGGAGTACCCAGGCCCCTACGTTCCACAGGGAGATTGGACACTATTATCTTGATGACCTTGTGTAGAAAGTTCTTCTATAGAATTGGTGGCCAGTAAACTGTAGAGAGCCTCTGGCCCAGTGCCCTTGTTATTGCCAATGAGTCAGGAGGCCCAGAAAGGACTATGCTATAGTCTGAGGCACAAAGTAGGCAACTTTGGAGCAGAGCCATGCACACACAATAAATCAGAGCAGGAGAGAATAGCCACCTCCCTTGTCTGAGAGGCCTCAGGTCCCTCAGTGTCTGCCTTCCCAATCATGTCGTCCCAGAGTGGGACTCTCCTTGGGCTACCCCCAGTTCTGGACATGTTATTTTATGTGTATGTCTTTTGCCTACATATATGTACATGTACCACATGAGTGTCTAGACCCAGGGAGACTAGAAGAAGCCATCAGAACTGGAGTTATGGATGGTTGTAAGGCATCATATACGTGTTGTACAACTGGGTTTGAATTCTCTGCAAGAGCAGCAAGTCCTAACTGCCAAGATAGCTCTTCAGCCCCTGGGTATTTTAATATCATCTTTCTTGCCTGGGACCTCTGTAGTTTGTTCTAGGCCAGCCCCAACCCAGGACACTGTAACTGGTCCTTTCTCTCCATCCAGTTTCTGATTATAAACAGCCAGCTTGGGACAGAGCCTGACACCATAACTCTCCTAAGTGCTCACCCTTACCAACTGCTTCCATCTTGGCCTTCAAGGGTCTTTTACTGGGACTCTGATTTACATCTTAGGAACATTCTCAGGTGGCTTGTTAGCTGCTAATGCTGGGATTCATGAGCAGAATAACAAGATTAATCATCCTCACTGGAACATAGAACTTTGTGTCCTCTGGGGCTCCCCCACCCATGGAGCAATGGCTGATATCATTATCTAAGGATGCTGTAGATCTGAAACCCCACATTCATTAATTATCCATATAGTTTCCATGTAACATGGTGACGCAATGGGAAAACATGAGGATTGGCTCTGGGAGGGTAAAGTGCTGTGTTCCTGGCCCGTATGGACTCTGAAGCCACAGGAACAAGTGTGACAGAATGGAAGCCATTCCTAGGCTTCACTTTCTTTCACTCACTTCCTGCTGTCTCTTGTTCACTCCGGCTTTTTTTCTCAGCTACCTCATGAGTAGCCGAAGTGTAGCCTCCACCAGGAAGCCCTCCATGACTTCATCTTCCTCCGGTTGCCAATGTGCTTTGTGTCTCTGGGATAACCAGGCCCAGTTGTGAATGATCCTATTTTAAATCATAGAGAACTCTGGTTTATCAGCCATGTTGTTTTGAGTGAATCTGGCTTGATCCTGGTGAACCGGCAACAGAGTGGAGTGTTCTGGCATCCTAGCTATTATGATCTATGCACCCAGGGGAGGGGGACAGAGGAGGGAAAGAAGCAGGGTTACCTCCTGGAAGACATATTACCAAATTAGAAAATAGAAGCAGATGATGAGAGCTTAGCCAGGCCCACAGAGAAGAGATCGCCAAGCCAGAGGGTGGGAAGCTAGGAAACCGTGTTGGACAGAGAGGTAGAAGTTTGTTTGGAATGCAATCTTCAAACTGGCTGGCTTCAAACTGACTGTACAGATGAACATGTGTTATATTATTTTAAGATGTGTTATGTTGCCTTTGTTTAACTCTGTGGAGCTGTATTACTTGTCTAAAACACCTGATGGTCTAATAAAGAACTGAATGGACAATAGCAAGGCAGGAGAAAGAATAGGCGGGGCTGGTGGGCAGAGAAAATATATAGAAGGAGAAATCTGGGAAAAGGGGAAATATCTGGAAAAAAAGGGAACTCCAGGATCCAGCCACCCAGCTACACAGCAAGCCATGAAGTAAGAAACAAAGAAATGTACACAGGAATAGAAAAGGGAAAGCCCGGAGGCAAAAGATAGACGGGATCATTTAAGTTAAAGAAAGTTGGCAAGAAACAAGCAAAGCTAAGGTCAAGTATTTACAAATAAGAATAAGCCTCTGCATGTGATTTATTTGGGCCAACAAGCCAAAAAGAGAAGAGTCCCTAATTCCGAGCTCAGAACGAGAACTCGGTGTGGGGATGTTGGGAACCTTCACTGGCTGATTTGAGTCAACTTGACACAAACATCAGAGAGAAAGGAGCATCCGTCGAGGAAATGCCTCTGTGAGATCCAGCAGCAAGGCATTTTCTCAATAGTGATCAATGGCGGGGGGCCCAGCCCATTGTGTGTGGAACCATCCATCCATGGGCTGGTGGTCCTGGGTTCTGTGAGAACGCAGGCTGAGCAAGTCATGAGGAGCAAGCTAGTGAGCAGCATCCTTCTGTGGTTTATGCATCAGCTCCTACCCTGCTTGAGCTCCTATTCCTGACTTCCTTTAGTGATGAATAGCAATGTGGAAGTACAAGCCAAACAAACCCTCCCCTCCCCAACTTGCTTTTTGGCCATGGCGCTTTGTCTCAGCAATAGAACCCCTTACTAAGACAGAGCCAGCCGCATCCTTAGTGGGCCGAACACACTCAACTATAGATATGGGAAGCCCAAGGCTTTTGTGGCAAGGAGAGTGGGTTAGAGCATGAGGGGCTCCAAGACGGAGTACGGGCAGATGCTGCTGGTTAAGAGTGGGACAGAGATACAACTGACCGCAGGCAGTGCTTAGCTATGCCAATGGCTGTGCCCTAGTACTCACGTACTTAATTTAATATGAGCAGCATTAATATTGCTACATAATATGATTTCTGGGTGGGGCTGGGAAAATGGCTTCATTGGTAAAGTGCTTACCATTCAAGCATGAGGACCTGAGTTTGGGCCCCTAGCACCCATGTAAGAGTCAAGCACAGCAGAGCATGTCTGTAACCCCAGCATTGATATGATGGAGAACACAGAGACAGGTGGATCCCTGTAGTTCATTGACTAAATTCAGAGAAAGGCCTCCTCTGAAAATAGTAAATAATAATAATAATAATAATAATAATAATAATAATAATAATAATAATGTGGAGAGTAACCAAGGAATATTACCCAACCTCAACTTTTGACCTCTACACACACACACACACACACACGTGCATACATATGTGTACCATGTACAAGTATATGTATACTCACACACACATGCACACACCCAAATAAACACACTTTTACACAGCAAGAGAGACACAGAAAGAATGTTATGTGACAGTCCCACAGAAAAGACTCATGTATTGCAGACTTGTGCCTCTGTTAGTGGAACTTCTGAGAAGTCAGTGGATCATGAGGGTGCCAGCCTCATCAATAGATTAATCCATTGGCACTTTTGTGGCTAAATAGATATTTAGGAGGTGATATCTGAACAGAGAAAGAAGGCCTGTGGGGCAGTTGGTATGCCTGTGGTGGAGATATCTTATCCCCAGATCTCTGGCTGTCTCTCCTGGATGCAGTGAGGTGAGCAGCTCTGTTCTGCATTCTTCCTCCCATGATGCTCTGCCTTCCCATAGACCCACAGTGACGATTCTAATGGCTATGCACTAAAGCCTCTGAAACCATGAGCCAAAATAAATGTTTCCCTCTTTAAGTTTGGCAGGGTGGGGGTGTGTATGATTGCCTTATTGTGATGAAAAGCTGATTATAGATGAGGAAAGTCAGAGAGGTAAAGTAGCCAAGCCTGCCAGGGTCCTTCTGATGGGCCAATAACATGTTGTTGTTAGAGTTCAAGCCATCAAGAATATCTGTGCCCTTTAACCATCAAGGATTAGGGACTGCTTGAAGGAATAGGAGAGCTTATTGTGGAGACTTTGATATGTTTGGGTTTGGATGGAAAGACAGACAGTATTGACATTATGTAAGATGGAGAACATAGTAGTGGGTAACAGGTAGCAGAAGTGAGATGGAGGGCTCGAAAAAGATGATGAGTTAGGCGTGGGCCACATTGCATTTGGGGAGCCTGAGGAACATTCTTGTAAAGGTCAGGAGAGAGCAGATGTGGGCCATAGCCCCAGGGAAGCCAACTTGAGGCTGAGACAGGCAAGAAATAGCTGAAAACAGTGAGAAACACTTGCCAGAGAGGGTGACAGAGATCCAGGGGAGGGTGTTGTAAGTGGAGGATAAGGTGCCAGCCAAGTTGAGTGCCAGTGGACCACTTTGCCAGCAATGTTGCACAATACTGATAGATCAACCACGGTGGCACACATTTGTAATCCCAGCACCTATGGGGCTGACTCCAGAGGATTTAGAGTTCAAAGCCAGCCTGACTACATATTAAGTTTAAGGCCAGCTTGAGCTACATATCACGACCCTTAACCACCAACCAACCAATATACAAAATACTATTACTGATGGGCCCAGAAAGATGGGATCTGAACGTGCCTGTGAGATTCAGCAGAGAGGTCCCTCCTGACCTCAGCGCAGTGGGGTACAGTAATAAAGAAGCTGTGGAGGCTTATCAAGTGGGAAAAAAGTAGACACCTTCCAGATGTCTGGCTGGGATCAGAAGTATAAGTACACCCCAGCTGCTATATCAAAAGACTTGGACCTGGGTGATTGATAGGTAACAGATCCAGGAAGCTCAAGGTCAAGTGTGAGTGAATTTCTCAGCTTCTGCTTCATAAATACTCTCTCTTCACTTGGTCTTTACATGGTGGGAAACAGACATGCTCTAGCTGGCGTTTTTATAAGGCACTGGTCTGCCTGTGAGGGCAATGCTCTTATGACCTACTGACTCTTTCCATTGACACACTAGAGGCTGGGTTTCAGTGTCCGGCCTTATGAGGAATACTTTGGGATTGAAAGTTGGTGGAATGACTGTTACTGGTTGTCAACTTCTGGAATTAACCAAACCCCAAATGGCTGGGCATACTTGTGAGGGATTTTTTTTTCCTTAATTAAATCCTTTAAAGTGGGAAGACCCACTTCTAGTTTGGACCTCTGGGGTGGGAAGATCCAACTTTAATCTGGGCCACACCTTCTGCTGGCAGCCTATATACAGGACATGGAAGGAGAAGCCTTGCTCTCTCTAACAAGTTCATGCTTTCACCAGCATTAGAACTCACTTCTTCGGATTCCAGACCATCTGAGACATCCAGCCTCATGAAATGAACAACTACTGGACTCTTAGACCTTCTATTGGTAGACAGTCATTGTCAGACTCACTGGACCACAGCCTGTAAGCCATTCTAATAAATTCTTTCTGCTATTTGTTGGTGGGGACCCTGAGTAAAGGGTGAAGTGGGGTAGGGCAGGGTATTAGTTGTTTTTCTTGTGGCTGTGGTAAAATACCTTAAAAGGTTAAGGAAGGAAGGGTTTATTCATGTTCTCAGCTTGTGAGTGCCTTCCTCCATGGTGGGCAAAGCATGCCAACAGAAGCATGATGTGACTGGTTACTCTGCATCCACAGTTGGGAAGCAGAGAGCAATGGATTGCATGTGCTCAGCTCACTTTCTCTACTTTAAGCAATCTGAACTCAGGGAATGATATCGCCCAAACTTAGGGTCGGTTTCCATGTGAGTTAACTCAGTCTGAAAACTCCCTCGGGATGTGCTCAGAGCCCTGTCTCCTAGGTGACTCTAATAGATTCTGTCTACTCAGCAATATTAACCATCACTGGGAAGAAAGATAGTAAGCAGAGCATAGAGCTCTGAACCTGGGATTTGGGCTCCAACCCCAGGCGGGAAGAGGCAGGCAAAAGCAGAGAGAATCTAAGGATACCTTGCCTGTTGGGATGTGATTAGAGATGAGGTTCCTTGAAGACCTGAGTGGGATCAGAGACTATAAGGCACATTTGATCACCACTTGCTGAGCCTGAGGACAACAGAGTGGAGCAGGCTCAGATCTCGGTGCTGGTCTGATTTAGACCAAGCCTTGAACATCTGATAATGTTCCCTTCACTATGAAACAAAGGACTGTTCACCAAGTGAGGGTTTCTTAAGTGTTATCTCTGTGCTGATATAGTACAGGTTAGAAAGAGGCGAAAGGTGCAAACAGACACCACAAACACATCTCATCCATGTTGCACAATCCATATCCCTCTCCTCGAGAACCACAGGAGGTCCTCATGCTCACATCCCTTCTCTCCCTAGCTGTACAATGGAGAAGTCCTGAAATATCTTCAGGAGGAGTCACACATCCCAGGAACATGTACACACTCAGAGAAAAGCCTGGGGCCAGAGAGATGACTCAGGGTATTAGGATACCTGCTGCTGAGCCTGATGACCTGAGCTCAAGCCCTGGGGCTTATGTGATGGGCGAAAAGAACCAAGTCCCATGAGTTTTTCTTTGTCTCCTGTATGAATGCATGTGAGCATGCACACATACACAGACACACACACACACACACACACACATACATACATACATACATACATACACACACACAGAGACAAAATAAAATTTTAAAAAGAAGAGGAAGGAAAGGATGGAAGGAAGGGAGAGAAAAAGAGAGAAAGGAAGGAAGAGAGAGAGAGAGACGAGCCTGAGACAGAGGCCAGCTGGCCAGCTGCCGGTGCCCACTCTGCAGGGAGAACTGAGACCATGACGTGCTGTCTCTCTCTGTCTCGCTCCCACTGCTCCTCATTGTCACCTCCACCCCCTCAGAGGTGTGAGGTTCTGACAGACATGACAGGCTGGCAAAGGAAGGTGCCAAGGAAGAAGAAAGGTTAAAAATATATCTCAGGAGAGCCTGGGTTCCTTCCCAACCATGGCAGGAGGTCCACAGTGCTTGGTGGAGCAGATCAAGCTTGTCACTCCATGTCAGGGCCCTCGTATGGCTGTCCTTGTCATCATCACTCCCTCCAAAGGCAGTGTGACCACAACAGAAGTCCATTTTCCTCCAGGACTAAATGCACCTGGGTTCAAATCTGAGCACCACCAAGCAGCTATGCATCCTGGGCAAACGGCTGCACCTCTCTCTGCCTTTGTTTACCTTTTGTAAATGAGGGTGATCTGACAAATGGTGTTGTCTTAAGTAAAAATTTAGTGAGAATACTTTGTGTGGATGAATACTTGGCAAACGGAATAACTGAGCAGCCATCTGTGCAACCCTCATACCTCACAGAGAAAACACACACATGCACATGCATGCAAACTCATATGCACGTATACACACCTCTCCCTCTGAGATTTTGTGCCAGATGGCTGAGATGTCCCGCTTGTTTTTCTTCAGGGTTGGGCTGCACTGTGATAAGTGACTCCAGGGTACCTCCGTTCTTAGCCTGATCTTAGATAAGAAAGAAACATCAAACCTCTGTCTTCACTGGGAAGACCCAGACTGAGGGCAGAGGACCTGACTCGGGAGGGTTTGTGATGGGGCCAGACCACCAGATGCTCTTTAGAGAAGGACCTGAGCACAGAAGGTGAGTGTGACCACACCCATGTTCTTCCAGAAGCTTAGGAAACATTAGTCATCTGGAAGCTTGGGTGGCCCATGAAGGATTCGGGATGGGACTCTCGATCAGAGGAATTGCTCAGGCTAATGCAAAGAGATCAGGGCTGTGTGGAACAGCTCAGGTGTGAAGACAGGGTGCATGGAGCAGCTCAGGCGTGGAGGCAGGGGGTGCATGAATCTTCAGTGAGGCTAGGAGAGAGCTTATGGTTCGGAGGTGATGAGCATTGAGTACTGTGGTAAAGAAAAAGCTTTGCACCATGGAGAAATCTGGGCACAGGAAGCTGGGGTCTTGGAGATTCTTGGAAAGGTGCAGAGGATGCCCTGGGATCAGGGACATTGAAATGACAGAAAAGAAAGATGGTTGGACAAGAGTCCAGGAAGAAAGTGAAATGACCTTTAAGTAAGAGGTGGGGCAGGGCAGACAGGAAAGTAAAAGATATTTCCATATAGGTTGAGGGCAGAGATAATGGTAGGGATGGGCCTGGTTCTAAATAGACTTGGGGCTTCAATTCTGATAGACCAGTTCCCAGGTGAATCTTGTGTACCTGGGGTTGACACAAAATGAAGAGACACAGTTCAGGAGGTGTCTGAGCTGGAGCAGGGCCTTAGAGTCAGTAGCTGAGGTTCAAATGTTTCCTGCCATATGTGGAAACCTGAGATTTGACAAGGCAAGTGACCCAGATAATTGCCAATGGATCAAACTTGGATCCCTGTCAACAGTATCAACTTAGTACTCAGCTCGGCTCAGCACTCCACCCAAGACATGAGGACTAACAGCTGGTAACCAAGTTCATGACCGGCTGCTGACACAAGATTCTGACAACCTATTTGACCAGACTGCTTAGGTTCTGACCCTAACCTGTCCATTGCCAGCTGTGTGACCTTAAGCAAATGCTTTAGTCTGTCTGTACTTCAAATTCCGGTCTATAAAATGGAGATTCTAGTAGGTTGTCGGCAGCATTACCTGAGCCAGTACATGTACTGAGAACAGCAATGGTAAATGTCATTCATCATCAATGCACCCATTTTTATTTTGCTTATTTTGGTGATTTTTGAAGCAGAATCTCACAGTGAAGCTCAAGCTTGCTTCAGACTTGTTATGTAGCCCAGACTGGCCTCTCACTTAAAGTGAACCTCTTGCCTGGGATTTTGTGTGTACATGATTATGCCTGGCAACACATTGGTTTATAGTCAAGGAGACAAAAACTTAGAAAAAAATTAAATAACTGCCTGGCGCCATGCAGGTAGTTATTGGCTAAGCTCAGGCCTAAAGTGTTCAAAGACTAGATTGCCTTGTTTATGTGAAACTCCCTCCCCTTGCTGCCCAGTTCTAAAAGGAAATTTTGTGTTTTTAACCCAAGAGACTATGGGACTAGGTAGATGGTGATGTGAGATGTCTTTCTGTATGCTGTGAATTACCATTAGTTAATAAAGGAGCGGTTTGGGCCTATGGAAAGGCAGCTTGGAGGCAGGTGGGAAATCAAAGCAGAGATAAGGGGAAGGAGGATGGAGCCAGGGAGTCATTGCAAGCTGCTGCCCAGAGATAGCAAGATGTAAAAGTACAGGCAAGCCACAAGCAATGTGGCAATACACAGATTAATAAAAATGGGTTAAGTTGTAAGAGCTAGTAAATAATAAGCCTGAACCTGAACCGTAGGTTGAGCAGTTTGTAATTGATATTAGCCTCTGAGTAATTCTTTTATAAGCAGCTGTAGGACTACAGGTATGAGAGCTTTGTCCAGACCAAGGGGCCAGAATGGCCCAGAAAACTTCTGGCTACAAGATGGTTCGATGGATGAGACACATTTGAGGAAATCATGGGGAACTGGGTTCGGATCTCCTGAGCCTATGTAAAGTTTGACATGGTGGAGTAATCTGTAATCCCAGCACTCCCGTGCTGACATGAGAGGCAGAGACAGGAGAACCCTGGAAGTGCTCAGGCCAGCTATTCTGACATTTGCTGTAAGAGACACCATTTCAAACAAGGAGCATGGTAAAGACCTAACGCACCAGGTTGTACATCCCACCACTACCACACATGGGGGATCGCCCATCCAAAGACAGGTCTCTGAGTCCCACTACACCCCAGATCTGGGCCAAGCTCTGCTGTCAGTCCTACCTTCTGGGGGTTTTCCCCTGCCCTTGCCTTGGGGAGATCACTCTGTCTGAAAGCCCTGACATCTGGTTTCTTCTCATGTGAGGGTCACTGGGTCTGGTCCCCCAAGTAGTGAAGAGAGAACAACACTTGCATTAGGTCAACCTTACTCAGAACAGTTTTGGCATGTGTTCTAGAGCCTTGTGTGCTGGATAGAGGGTGTAGGCTGAGGCGATGGGAATAAGGCAATCTCCAGACGCGAGCTGACAGAACTCTGAATAAACAGCGGTGATGAAGGCAAGGATGCTGGTCCAGGCCCTGTCCTCCTTGAGCTGGCATCAGCAAACAGGTACCCCGCCTAGCCCAACCTCGATTCCAAAGCCAGGCCAGCCCTTCCAGAAGTGTTATGTGCCCCAGACCTTCTGAATGAGCAGTCCAGAAGCCACTGCAGCTGTGGGTCACTAGTATTCTCGCCTCCCACCCTCAGACTCACAGGGAGGAAGTGAATCATTTTCCTGGATGAAGCTGGGATATGCTTCCCAGCAGCTCTCATAACCTCTGAGAGCTTGGCAATAAATGCCACAGCACCATCGCCATGGGTTTCTAGACAGCGCCACCACTTGTTTTAGAGAGGCAAGCAATTGGCGGTTCGACACATAGCACATGTACTCAGTGCTGCAAGATGTCCACCTGGCACACACTTGTAATCCCAGCAATTAGGAGACAGGAGGCTCACGAGTTTATTCTTAGCTACATAGTCCAAGGCTAGCCTGGGCTACATGAGACCCTGCTTCAAAACACCGATAATGACAATACAAAACTGGGGTGGAGAAAGCAAAGCAAGTTTGGTGTGGTTGTTCACACCTGTAATTCCATCACTCAAGAGACTGAGGCAGGAGACTGGATGTGAGTTCTAGGCCACCCAGGCTCAAAAAGATGAAAATTTAAAATTGAAGAACGCAGTGGTAAATCTTGTGCACGCTTCACCACTGTAAAAGTGAAGCAGAAGAACTGACAAGCAGAGAAGCCAGAGGTCACACAAACAAAGCATCCTTGTTTGGTCCTTCCAAAGGCCACTTCTGCCCTTACTGGAATCTGGGAGGAAAGGTCAGGATGCAGACTTCCTCTCTGCCTCCAGGGGGCAATATTGCAAAAATCTTTGGGAGAGCCAGGTTTTTCCCTCCAAACTCTTCCTTTCTGGCCTGCTCTGGTTCCCACCCCACCCCACTCTGTCCGTGCCCCCACTTCTACCTTGTGTTCTCTCCAGCTTTGCCACACCCATCAGTGCCATCTCCCCAAGGACACAAGTTATTAATAACTGTAACCCCACACTTGATTCTTTTTGAACACATCAGTTTGCTATTCTCCTCAAAGTGAGAGAAGAATGGACATCTTCCAGCCATCTCCCCATTTTATAATAAGGAGACTGGTGACCAGGCAGAGACAGGACCTGAGCACTGTCAGACTTCAAAGCAAAAGCTGAGGGTCCCAGGCTACCTAGCGCCCAGCTAGAGTCCTGTGAGAGACCCCTAAAGCACCCACATAGCTTCCAGCTGTGAATACTGATCCCCCCAGTCAGTCTGCTGAGTACCCAGTTTACCCATGACCTCCTTTCCAGCTGGTGGTGGCAGGGGGACACTTCCTTCCTGGTGATTTATTGCCTTGGGTCCATCTGTCAGGTCAGGCTGCCCTGATGTACACCTGCTATGATTCACTTCCTCCCCCCCCTTCCTCTGCTTCCAGAATCACAAGTCATCACCGTAGTCATGGTTGCCATATCAATAAAGAGTGTGTGTCTGCTCAGCTCTCAGAACTTAGCCAGCACTAATCCATCCATCAGCGCATCTCAGCCTTGACAGATCTAGAGAGGCATTTCACAGACAAGGGCATGGAGGATCAGAGAGGGCAACCAACTGGCTCCAGGTCACCCAGAGAAGGCCTCTCTTGAGGGACAATTCTGCCTCCTTGGAGAGAAGCTGCCCACTCTCTAGGGAAATGGGGCACAATGATGATGATCTACGTGATCCTGTCAGGAGGTTCCTTATCTTTTTTACTGCAGAGGAGGACACTGACCATCAGAGAATTCTTGCTGGGTCAAGACGGAGGGTTCCAGTGCCTAAAAAGTATCAGTACTATACTGCTCTCTGGGAAGCTTGGCTGCCACCTCTATAGGATGCGGTTTCTAGCCTAGCATGGAGGCAGTGAGGAGAAGTCAGTGTCCAAGCGAAGTTAAGCGGCCTCATGGAGCCCAAGTGGCTGAGTGGGTTGGAAGTTGTCAGGAGCTCATTTATAGATATCCGCTCTAGACCGGAGGGCCAGAGGGAAGTGAGAGCAAAGGTGCTGAGGCTGCAATTTGGGGTGTTGGGGGGCAAGGGGGAGGCACCTCTAACTATTTGTTCCTTCCTTATCTTTTGAGCAAGGTCAGGGTGATGACCATCAGGACCTTCCTGGAGGTTGGTGGTTTGAGGCCATGATTACTTAACAGATGGTAAGACTAGGCCCTAGGGAGCAGAGGATTTGCCCAGTACCCTGCAGCAGAGTTGTGGCAAAGCAGGGACCAGAACAGAGTTCAGTAATCTCGTTCCTGAATCCATCTACCCCAAAGCAGATGGCTCCACAGATGAAGTCTCCTGTTGTGTGGGGCTTACAGAAAGACCTGTCTCTACATGGGCTATTCAGAGAGGAGGGCTTAGGTTCTGCCAACAGCTCTGGGTTTACAACAACATCAGGCTTGGCATGAAGCATGGGGTTGTGAGCTTGTCAAGGGCCCTGGGAACTGCAGTTTTGCCATGCCAACAGCAAGAGACTCTAAAAAAGGCATCAAGTTTCACAAACAATGGGAGGCTGCAGATGGTGTTGGGATCCGCACACCCAGTGGGGCTGTGCATAAAAGCACAGGTTGAAGCATTCCAGAGGAAACTAGACTCTAGACCCACATCTTCACTGTATATAAAGGTCCTCTTTTGGAGATGGCCTTGGGCTCATTTCTGTATCTTTAATGTGGGCAGACTCTTTCCCTGGGAAGACAGCCTGGGTTGAAGGATAAAAACCTGATTCTAGCTAACATCAGAGAGCCAAGACATTCTGCCCCAACTAGTGGGGTGGTCCATAGCGAGTGACTGAAACTCAGTGTGACTCTACTGTGAAATGGGGGGTTCCCAGTCTGCAGGATGTAAGGACTCTAGGGAGCCTCACATACAGACTCTGCTATGCAAACCAACTCTTTTCTCCCCAACTAGTAAAGGCCCTGCCTCTGCTACATCCACCAGCTCAGCCTCTGGCCTCCAGGCTTGGCTTCATCACATATTTATTGCCTCACTATTCAGTTAGCCCTGCAAAGGTGAATTTCTGGTTTTGGTAGATGAGGTTACTGGCACTCAGAGAGGTGCAGATTCTTGCCTGTGACTCCTCATCCTTTGCCTAGGCCCATGACTGGGAAGGGGCAATTCTTCCAGCTGTCTGCAAGGCCCCTGTCTTAAAAAATGTCTCTAAAAATTTCACATTAACCCTTGGGTCTTGCTTCTTTTTCCCCCTCTCTCCATCTAGGTGACTGTGCATGATGGAACTTTGGGGGCCCGTGATGCTTTGAGGAGGGGCAGCTTTTTGTTGATCTGAATCCTTGGGGCAGATAGGAAGGGGCAGCTGTTAGTGAGGAATGAGGGGGACAGGGGACAGTGTAGCAAAGGAGGACTGAGTGGGGGACACAATGGGGTCCATAAATGGCCAGGGAGACAGCAGCCCCACAAGAAAGGGGTCTCAGCTAACAACTGGGGCTGCAGCAAAGATGCTGAACATGCTGGAATATTTGTCTCCTGAAGAGCCCTCAACTGCTTCACACTCTTGCTTCTGCTGCTAATACAAGGAAGCTATCCAAAGGGCAAGGCTAGGAAGCAACCCACACCAGCCTGGGTGGGCGGGATCAGCTTCCCACCAGCATGGAGGCTGGACCTAAACAAACCCGCCTCCTGCCTCTTTTACAACTCTAATCATGGACTGTCCCACCCAGAGATCAGAGGAATTCATGGAGCTAAGAAGCAGACACAGCAAGGGTCAGAGCTAATAGCCAGATGAAGGAGCAAGTGCCAGAGACAAGAGCTCTCAAGGTGGGCTCAGATTGAGCAGGGTCCCCCACCTCTGCCTTGAGGGCAGCTGCTGACCAATGTGGCCAAAAAAATAGCCTAGTGAGGGACAGTTCTGTGCTGATGCTCCCCACTGCTGCTCTCTCAGAAGCTATCTCCAAGAGGCTGCTGACAGACTTGTGTCCTCTCTGCTAAGCTCCAGGTTGATCTAGAGACCACAACTCTCTGCATCCCCCCAGCCATGGGGCCCAGAATAGGTAAGTGCAGGTTAAGCAAGGGAGGAAATTGGGAAGAGTCTGGAGGCTTCAGTCACAGGAAAGGGTGAGGAGACTGTATGCCTTGGTGGCATGCTGGAGAGGCTCAGTTACGCACAGAGCAACCCAGGGGGTAGAACACAGGGAGGGTATAGAGTGAATGAGAGGCAGGAAGGGAAGGTTTACTTAGCTGGAGGCAGGGAGCAGGCCTAACCACCCTGGTGAGTTAGAGACCTGAGGCCTGCCCAGCTGAACTCTGCAGTATGAGAGAAGATGTGGAGATGAATAGACAAGATAGATAACCAGAGAGACAGCAGAAAGAAAGTGTGGAGAGAGCCTGTTCAAAGAGACAGGGGTCAACAGGTGTCAGCAGAACTACGAGATAGACTGGGAGGGTGGCCCTGAAGGAGGGTTATGGTGAAGGTCTGGAGGGACAGAAAAGGAAACTGTGAGTGTGAGCCAGAAAGATAGGAAATCACTAGACCAAGGCACTGACAGACAGACTTTAGGCCCAACTCACAAGATTCACACAAAAAGGAGGAGACTCAGAGAGAGGCCTGCATACACTTACCTGGGTAGATGGCAATGGGGTATGAGGAGGCTAGAAGGGAAACATCGAGAAGCTTCCAGAAACCAAGCTTGGAATGGTACAAGTAAAACCAAGTAGCCAGTGCAGAGTGACAGACACACCTGTGACAGTGGTGGAGGAAAGAGTCTTCTGGCTAGGCCCTGCAGTAACCCTCGACCTCCCTGTTGCTGCCTGTCTGCTACCCACCCATTCAGGCAAGGCCAGGCTTGCTCCCAGGCGATCACAGCGAAGGCTTCAGGCCAAATAGACTCTGCAGTATGATAGACACAGCTTGGGGACCTTGGCACACCAGAAAGGGTAGGGTTGGATGGCCTCTCAGGAGGCCTCATAGGAGAGAGGAGGTGGGGTCAGGTTTGAGGAGGTAGGGGTGGGTTTGTTTTGGTTTTTTTGACACAGGATTTTGCTTGTAGCCCAGCCTCATCTACAGCACGTCATTACTAGGTACAAAGGCATGCAAAAAATGAGGGGTAGACCACCGTGGAGTCTAAAACCAGAAGCAAACTTTATTTTAAGAAAACCATCGTCGGGAAAAGAGAGAGTACTAGCTAACTGGGACCACAGCCAGAGTCCAGGTTTCTGAGGTGTGGTGGTTGGGATGGGTCATGGGCCCTTTTAATAGGAAGAGACAAGTATTAGGCATGGACAACGGAATTCTTACAATTTTGAAGTTAAACTTTTAGAGACACAGTGCATTTTAGGGTTCACAATTTTCTTTCTAACAGAGTTTCAGAGGGTTTCAGCTAATTGATGTTTATATGATTCTGCAGTTCTTTCGGACATAATTGACAATATTTGCCAAGACTTACAGTTTTTTTTTGTTTTTTTTTTTTTTTTTTGACGTATCTGGTTTCCCATAGCTGGGAGACTGCAAAGTTGTCAGGTAGACCTCACTAAAGGTGAATGTTCATCTATGGTGGTTGTAAGTGGTAGAGGGTTGTTGTAAGGGGTTGTTAAGAATAGCTAACCCCAAGCTGCAGAAAGCCACTGTAAAAAAACGAACATTTGGATTTCTGACAGAGCTGCCCATCATAAAACAAAGATAGACCTAGTTAAAGGTTAATCCCTGTTTGCTGGCAAAGCTGATGTCTGACAGCTTCCATCTCATAAGCTTACCACATGTTTTATTCTTATATTTCTATTTTATTCCTATATTTTTGTACCTTATTCCTATCTTCCTGTTCCTGGACCCTTCACCGTCCTCTGCCTCCAGGGTGCAAGGATCGCAGGTGGGCACCGCTGAACCTGGCATAATGGGGTGGTTTCGATGGGTTTATGGGCCATGGACAAACAAGATTCACATTCACTTTCTCAGTATGAATGGGGGGGGGGGGGGTGGAGTCCCGTGGTATGGAAAAAACTAGGACCCTCAGTTCTATACCTGCCTCCCCTCCCCATAAAGGCTCAGTTCTGGGTCCTCTAACTGATCCTGGCACACATATTTAACAGGAAGCTATCCCAAGCCCTCCCACTGAGTCACCAGAAGCCACCTCCAGCTGTGCTCTCTGGCCTATGGCCAAGCTCAGTGCAGTGGGTAGAAGGATGAAGGGACACAGATGACATTCAGTCTTCACAGAGTTCAGGACCAGCTGTTCCATTAGGAGCAGACACATGTATCCCACACAGACAGCCTGCAACTTTCATGTGCCCTTAGGCCACGGGCAGAGTTCTGTCTGAAGGGAGGAATCTAATATCCCCACACTGGTCTCCATGGTGAGATCCAAGGAAGCCATTCCCTGGGCTCTGCACCCTTACTCAGGGAGTTGCCCATCCGCCCCTAACCCCCACCCCCAAGAAACTGGACACTTCCAACCCCTCCAAATGAAGCATACCTAGGGGTCTTCCTCCAAGCTAGGGGAAGCCTCTGTTAGCCGTACTGTTAGCCACACTGCACAGTAGACACACACACCCCACTTCATCTTTCCTCATTCTAGGCGTGGCCACTGTTGCTTGTTCTGTGTCCTTCTGTGTCCAAATGAGGTCTTCCCAGGGCAGATAAGGGAGTTGAGGGAAAGAACCATCAGCCTCATGTTCAAATCCCAGCTCTGCTCATGGACAATGTGAGAACTCACTGAAATCTTCCTTCTGTTTTAATAGGTGAGGAAGCAGATAGTCAGTGAGAGCAGATGACCGGCCCAAAATTACCCAGCAGCTAGCCAGCAGAGTAGAGGCCAGAACTCTAGTCTTCCTAACATTAAGGTCTTCTTTTCTCTGTCACTTGCCTGGGACTTTGTCTTTCTTCTTCACACTCCATACCAGAGAACTCTGGCTTATGTTGCATACGGTTGCACTGGCTCTTCACAAAGCAAATTATTTTCTGGATGCCAGTGACTTGGGAAGCAGACATGGAGGCATGTGCGCTATTTTTGCCATGACTGGTCCAGGAAGTTGCTGGGGTGAGCTGGCCTTGACATAAGTGCTATGTAGTCAGCCAGTGCCTAGTCTGACTGCCTCTGTGGCTTTCAGGGACTGTCTCTCTGTGTTCACGGTAAGTGGCAGGGACAGTGTCTCATCCCCAGTTTGTTTATGTTTGTTCCCTAAAGGGGGCAGCCAAGCAGAGGCCTCTATGCAGGCACTGACTGGGCCCTTTACATCAGTGTGGGTAACTGAAGCATGGGAGAGAGCCATGAGAGCGATGTTGCTTCTCTGTGGGCTGCAGCCAAGGCCTAGCAATTGCTCTGGAATATTATGGAAAGAGCCTACCCACCCCAGTAGGCTTGGAGGAGGGGGGATGGAGCTTGATTCCATCCATTCCTTAGGCCTTGGACCCAGCCAGGACTGGACAGAGCTGGCATGGCAGGATTGCTCGGAGAGTAAATAGCTCTGTGTCCCAGGTCCCAACTCTGTGATGCCCATCTGTGGAGTCAGAAACCAAGCTAAATGAATACAAATGCCAAAGCTTTCCATGCCTGTGGTATAGGCCTGTTATCCCAGCTACTCCAGAGACTGAGTCAGGGAGATAGGAAGTTCAAAGTCAGCCTGGTAGACTATATCAGTGGTAGAACACGCGCCTAGCGTGCATGAGGCCTAAGCAATGGCCAGGATCACAGAAAAGATTTTTAAAAAAAGAAGACAAGAGGGGAGAGGTAAAACTAAAATATACTCTCATGGAAGAGGATACATAATTGTTTTTCTAATTTCAACTATTATGCTTTTCTTCTTTTTTGTTGTGCAATAGAAATACAGTTGATAGTAAAAGTAGAATGTAAAACCCTGACTTACTTCAAACTACTCAGAAGGTCACTGAGATGTCCGGTTTGGGACTGGGAAGTATTTGAGTGACTGGTTTCCTCTAACTGTGTAATGTTTTTATCTCTGATTTCATTACAACAAAGTGATTGTGTCTAAAAATAATGATAAAAAGAAGAAAAGAAAAATCAAGTTTGAAGCAGGCATTGGCAATTAGCCAGAAGCAGGGAGGAATGGTCTACCCCCAAAGGGGATGGAGGGCAGGAATCTGGGGGGCAGGGTGTACCAGCGAGGCCTGAACAGAACTACATTCTAGGAGGGAAGTGGACTGGGCATGTTTGTGGGTTCAGTGAGCAATCAGATTAAGGGAAGAGGTTGCTGGAAGCTACCTCATAAAATTAAGCCAAAACTAACAAGGGCTCTGACATAGAAGGCTTGTATGAGAGATGCCGTAGAGGCTAGTCTGGAGGCAGTTGGGGCTATAGAAGATGTGAGGAGATTGGTGGCCATGCTTTAGTGATCTGTGTCCTAGGAGTCTTCACCAGAACCCTACGTGTGTGTCACAGTTTTGTGAGTCCAAGTCAGGCTTTTGTCCAGTTCACAGATGAAGAAAAACACACCTGAGAAGAGACGACCCACCTTAGGTGTCATGTCTAGAGGCAGAACCAATGACACCCAAGCTTTCTGGAGTCTGGCCTCTCAGTGGCTTGCCTTTGTCCCCTTCAGAATGGCACTTAAGACTTACCTGGGGTGCCCATTGGACTGACTTTGTGTGTGGCAGCTGAGTGTAATGTAGGCACCCAGACTCCTGCTGAGATGCAAGGATGTGTGAATGCATGATTAGGGAGGCCAGTTCAAGCCCTGAGAGTGGCCTATGAGCTCCCCATGGAAGGGGAGAAGCACAGCTGTGGGCCAATGGCTTCTTGTTTAGCTCTAAGAAAACTGCCTGCTTCTCCCTGGGACCTCCCCTCCTTCCCCAAACTCTAGTCTCTAAAGGTCATCGTGGGTTTAGAAGGGGTAGTCAGGGTCAGAACTGGGAACAGAAAGTCCCAGCACAGGGTCCCTGACCCAGATCAGAAACCACCAGATGCCTCTCCTCACACCCTCCCCCCCAAACAGGGCTCCCTTAAAATGCAACAACTAGACCTCAAGATCCTTTCCCTGTTGACAGGCCACCCAGGGGTCCTTCCAGAAGGAATTTCCCAAAAATAACAGCCAAGCCCAATTCCTGTCTGGAGACTCCCTCCCCATTCTCTGCCTCTGACACTTTCTCTTTCACAGTGACGGGGCTGGGTTACATTGGGACTGGAGCTTTAGGCCTCACAGTCACCCTGTGTTACTATGGCTACCCACACATACAGCACAGACTCCAGCATATAGCATAGGCCTCATCGCCGTGTCCCTCCAACCTCTCCGGCCCCACACTTCTGTGCTCGGCCTTTGCCGTGTGTTCCCTGCCAATCTACTTTCCCATCACTGCCGTTTCTGTTTCTCCTTCTGAGAAGCCTTCCAACATCTTCCAGGCCAGGCTAAGACTTCTCTGCCATTCCTATATCCTAGATAGACATCTGCCCCTCAGTCTGTCTGAGGTTCTTTATTAGTAGTAGTATATTTAGTGTGTACTGTATATCATCATCATTAGTAGCAGTAGTGGTAGTATAGTGTGTGTGTGTGTGTGTGTGTGTGTGTGTGTGTGTGTGTGTGTACACTTGACAATACCCTTGTGGAGGTCAGAGGACAATTTGAAGGAGCCTGTTTTCTCCTTCCAACATGTGGATTCTGGGGGTAGGAAGGCAAGGATATCTCTCCCAAGTCTTTACCCTCATCCCTGAACCAGCAGAGCGCCCCTCTGTGTCTGCCATGGTGATTCCGGGTAAGTTCTCAACTTCAAAGTGGCTTTCCTATCACAGGAATTATTCCTGGTAGCTCCGGAGCCCCGAGTTGATAAGACGGAAGACAGGGAAGCCCACAGGCAGGTGAAAGGGACCCAGGAAATGGGCCCCGCTGAGGCTTCAGCAGGGAGAACTGCTCTGAGCAGGCACAGCACCATGAACCTTTGAGTCCTCTCAGAGGCTCTGTGTGCCAGATCTGCTGAACTTTGGGGACAAAAACAAAATTCTGCAGTTTGGTGTGAAATTTCCTGATTTTTTTTTTTTTTTAAATGCTGGCAGCTAATTTAAAAACATTTAGCAAGCCAGCGTTTTGCAGGCTTCAAATGAAGTCCCGGGGCCTGAGAGGATTCCATCTGCCTGAAGCGACAACACTGAGTAGATGGAGACCTCGGGCCAGGGTTTTCCTGTCACAACCTCAGCTTATTGTCTCTGTTGTGTGGGTCCCTTTGATGGCCTGGCACAGTGTGTATGTGTGGGCGGCACAGTGTGTGTGGAGTGAGGTCATGGGTGTCTTTCTTCTAGTACCCCAAAGTTAGAGAGAAAAACAAACAAACCCTGGAATGAAGAGTGCAGGAACTTGAGAGAGAGAGGCAATGTGGAGACTGGATGGCGGGAAGGGAAGTGGAGCTGGGGGAGGGGCACTTTTCTGTCATCGGTGCGTCTTCCTGGATCAGATGGGATAGAGTAAGCTGAGCCTTCCAGAAGAAGAAAAAAGCAAGCTGTCTGAGAGCAAGCTGTCTGAGGCCAAATTTGCGAACTAACTGTTGAAATTGGGGCCAAGGCTGACAAAACTGCCTTAGAGTCCGTTAAAGCTGACCAAGCACCTTATCCCACACAGCCTCCCAGCGAGGGGGAAGCAGACTTGTTGTGCTTAGCTTACTGATTGACAGCCACCACCATCCAGATCTCCATGGTCCTAGGTCTTGCTTTCTGTAAGGTACTGGCTAGAACATTCTATAGAGAGTATTATGTCTTGACTCTAGGATTCTTCTGTGCATTTCTTGGCAATTGGTGCTGTAGTTCTCCAGAAGTTTCCAACACAGGCTTTGATTTTGGGTCCCTGAACTGGGACCCTCTCACCTTTCTCCCCATATTGCATCTCCTAGCCTTTTCAGACCACAGGAAAAAAACCCTTGACTGACCAGTGAGCTGACCAACAAGCTACAGAATGGGCCAGTAGAGTGACAGATGGCATTACAGCCACCTTTGACAACCCACAGAAGAGAAGCTAGGCCAGAATAAGAAGGAGCCACCCAGGGACTGTCATTGCATTTGTTCCAAGGCCATTGGTATAGAGCTGATGGTTGCCTTTAGGAGCCCAGGAGTCAGTCAGATCCGGGCTTAAATCCAAATCATTATTCACTGGTTCTGAGATTCTGGCTGCTGCTTCTTCTCTAAGCCTGTGTTTGCTCACAGGTACCCCAAGCCCTGGTAGCATGCTCTGAGGACATGAGGACACATGCGTGCCCAGCATAGCCTTGCATTTGGTGATGCTCACTCTGCAGTAACCCCTGCTTCCCCTCAGATCAAGATGGCACACACTAGCTAGGTATGGTGATACATGTCTTTAATCCCAGCACTCAGGAAGCAGGGACAGCAGAGATCTGTGAGCTTGAGACCAGTCTGGTCTACATAGTGAGTTTCAGGCCATCCAGGAATGCACAGTGAGACCCTGTCTCAAAATAAAGAAAGAAAGAGAGAATGGGGGAAAGGAAGAAAGAAAGGAAGGAAGAAGGAAGGAGGGAGGCATGGAGAGAGGGAGGGAGGGAGGGAGGGAGGGAGGGAGGGAGGGAGGGAGGGAGGGAGGGAGGGAGGGAGGGAAAGCTAGCGTGCAGAGAACACTGTTCCTAGTGGGGCCCTACCATTGCCCACAGCAGCGAGCTTCAGCCTAGCTCTCTGGTTCTATATGTACCAATACTTGGTGCTTAATGGAAGCAGCATAATGGAAGCAGCAGGTGGTGCCTCATGGCAGGATAGACAGCTGATAGCAGGATGGACTCCCTGACAGGGAAAAATCTGCCATTTCAAGCACATGCGACTTCTCAATGAGGTAGAGGTAATTGCCAGCCACAGCTAAGACAGCACAGCATCACTCTGTGCTTTGTTTATATCCCAGCCAGGCAGAAACTGGAGCTCGGATTTGTAACCTTTCAGTGCAATGGGGGAAGGCTGTCCTGAGACCCGAGAAGGCTGAGATAAGAATCATGGTGTGGCAGCTCGGGATTGGTGGAAACTGTAGAACAATGTGGACTTGGGGCAGGAGGGATCAATGACTCTGAAAAAGCTGGGTGTGACAGCGCATGCAGGTAATTCCCACACTCAGCAGGCTTGCAAATTTGAGGTCCTCTTGGGCTACATAGTGATACCCTATTAATAGGAAAGAAAAGAGAGGTGGAGGAGAGGAGAGGGGGTACCTAAAGGCCAGTACTCTGTTGATGGCTCCCCTTAAAAGCAGATCAGCCCATACTGAATTGTTTAACCATTTGCTTGAACTGGACATACTGGGAAAAGAAAAGTCTGCTTGTAAGGATCATAAAGGAGCAGCGCTGTTCAGTAGGGAAGGCAGTGAATCTAGAGGCGCTAGTGTGATGTTGGATGTACAAGCAGGCAGGTCAGGCTCTCGAGGGTGCCTTCTGCACTAGGGAGGAGGGGCTGCTGTTCATGTCCTACATGTGAGCAGGTGAGGCAACCTAAATCTAAGGCCATACCTGAATTGCATCTTGCACTCCAAACCCGGGTCATTACCTCCAGGACCACTGAGCATACTCACGGAGAAGGGTATGGTTTTCTGGGTTTGTGGTTGACTGGCACCTGGATGAAAGAGGGGGAGAGGCAGTCTAGAGGTAGATAATGGTTCTGCCAGAACATAGAAGAGAACTTGGAAGCAAGAGGCAGTTCCGGTTGAGGTGTGTTGTCCTAGGGCATTTTGGAAGATTTGTCTGAAATCAGTGGAAAATGGCTTTTGGTGAGTGCCGGCCAGAAAACCAGTCCCAATAGAGACCTGCCTCATGGGCCTGAAGCAGTAGCAGAGAGATTTTGGTTTCTTTTGCTGATCCTGGCTTTGTGCCTGAGACACTCCGACAAAAGACAGACTAGCAAGTTAAGAACCATACAGGATTACTCCGTCTAAAGTTCATAAGTCTTCAGTAGGGGACAGGAAGAAATAGAGAAGTGTGAGTGTGTTTATGCTAAGTCTGATGAAACATCTGATCAGTGGGCAGGCACAACTGGACAAATGACCCGATGGTGATAAACTGAAGGGGATGTAGCCAGGCCTGTTTGGAAATGTTCAGATAGGAGGGGAGGGGAGAAGGTCAACAAATAACTTGCTGAGGGTGCTGACCCGCTGCAGGGGAGGGAGGAGGGGAGAGGGACATTTGATTTCTCTGTTTTCTTCATTGCTCACATGCCATATTTGGGGACAGCAACTCTCTAGGGACTGTCTGTAGATACTGTCATTCATCCATAGCTGTAAGCTGAGGGAAATTGGGACTCAGAAAGATCAAGAACTATGTTCAGGATCACCCTGGAGGCTTGCTGGGAGCTAGGCGTCCAACTCAAGCTTGAGGAAGCCTGTATTCAGCTCTATATTTTCCTAGGGGTTGTCTTTTGCAACCTGACTCTGAGACGGATGACTGATGAGCCTTCCTAGTAAAGAATGAGCAAAATACAAGGGCAGACTGGTCTCTGAAGCGTTGCCCCTTGCCATGTGGCTGCAGCTAGACTGAGCCCTGGCTCCTGTGCATGAGAAGCACCTTGAAATCCAGAGGCTTGCACGGACCAGTTCCTAGGAAGCAGAAGTTTTGGCTTACAGATGTTCCAGGAGATGACCACTCTCAGAGCTAAAAACATACTGCTGGACTTCCTCTCTAACCCAGAGACGAGAGCTTTGGACTTTGTGCACCCAAAACCATCATTTCACTAACGGATAGAGTAAGCCAGAAAGACTTTGAGCTTTTGCAGGGAAGCTGAGGTGGAAGCTTCAGGACGGCCTGAAGGGAGGCTGCAAGTAGGGACTTACCTAAGGCTGGTAAACAAAACTCCATGAATAAGCAGATGCAAGGGCAGAGAAGAGAAGGATGTGACTGGCATATAGGGAGGATTGTCCCCAGTGTCTCGGGAGCCGGGGCTGAGAGTCCACAGTCTGGTCTTGGGGCAGGAGATGCATGTTTTGAGGTGGTCCGGTGACCTTTCTGCTTTCTCCTCATCCATTGCATTTCTTTCTGAGCTGAGACATGTCAGTGACTTCAGACCTTCTAGTCACAGCTCCAGCCCTGATGTCAGTCAGGCTTTGGAGCACACTGGCACTGCTGCCAAGGTGACCTGGCTAGGTTAGAGTGGTCCAAGACAGAGAAGGAAGGACAGTATGCTTCCTTGCCCTGTTCAAACCTGCTCAGGGAGCATGGAGGGTTCTTGAGTTAAACATCTGAACTGAGCTGCTGGGAGTCCTTAGAAAAGACACAAAGGACATAGGACACAGAGCTCTGGAGAGCATGCATGTGCTGTGGATGCACGTAAAAATCTAGATGGCTGCAGGACACAGCCTCTGCTGGTGACGGGGGCTGAGGTTCAGAAGTAGTCTCTGGTGTCTCTGGGGATGTTTGCTTTACAGTCCCTTGCCCCCTCTTCTGCAGGTGACAGTCCTTTCCTCTTTACCTTTCTCAACGACACCCCCAACTCCCCCATACCAGGTGTCGCTTTTCTTTGTTCCCTATGGATGTTTGTGCCCCAAAAGGAACTCCTCCCAGTCATACGCACTTCCGTTTCCTCAAATTCTTCCAGTTACTGTCTAGGCATTTCTCTGGAGAGTTATATAAATGACAAATATGAACATTAAAAAATACCCGCCGTCAAAATCAAGCCATATGCATCACATCAGTGCTAGTGGGCTTGTAAGTGATGCATCGCCCGTGGAACAGATCCTGACGAGGGCAAGAAACACAGTGCTTTTCCTCCATTTGGGTCCACTCAAGCGTAGCCAAGTCACCCCCACAGCAATGCCAGTATGCCCTGGGGACAAGTCAACCAGACAACAGGGCTGGAGCTGGGGCTGGAGGGGCCACAGCAAACAGTTCCATGGTTCCTCAAAAGTCAAACACAGAATTGTCACAGTGCCAACAATTCCACTCCCAGATGTATACCCAAGAGGAATGGGCATGTCACATAAAACACTGTAGTGACTATTCCCAATACCTCAAGTCACCCAAATGTTTATCAATTGATGAGAATATGAACAAAAATCAATGTAATCACACAGAGGAATGCTTGGCATCTGTAGAGAAAGAAAGCATTGACGGATGTCACAATGTTGAGCACCCTTGGAAATACTGTGGGATTTAGAAATTAGTTACAGGTGATCAACCATGTATTAGATTATTTCATTTATGTGAAATGTCCAGAATAGGAAACTCACAGAGCCAGGAAGTAGATTGGGGTTTCCAGAACCCTGGTAAGAGGGAATGGGAAGTGACTGTTAGTGGTACCAGGCTTCCTGCTGTGGGAAGGAAGAGTTTTGCGACTGGACCGTGGGGATTGTCGTACAATTTTGTAAGTGTACTAAGATCTATGGATTGTGAGCTTTATGGTATGTGAATTATAAATCATATCAGCCGTTTTAGTTGGAGTCACAAATTCCTGACAGTTGAACAACTTAAAGGAAGGTTTGTTTGGACTCCTAGTGAGGCTTCAGTGTGTCACTACAGAAGGCAAATCTGTGGGAGCATGAGTCAGGAGACAGGGAGAGATGAATGTTGGCATGCTGGTACCTCACTCGCTTTTCTGTTGTATTCAGTCAGAAACCACAGCCCACAGGATGGGCCACCTCATTCTAAGTGGATCTTCCTCAGTTCAGTCTTTTGGGAACTGCCCTCAGAGCTGTGCCCAAAGATAAGTCTCTTAGGTAATTATAAATCCCATTAAGTTGACAGTCACAATTAACCATGATACGGACTAATAGTTCTTAGGGCTGGAAGGATAGCTTAGTGGTTAAGGAAGTGTGCTGCTCTTGTAAAACACTTGAGACCTTCTTATCCCCCACACCAGGTGACTCACATATGTTTGGAAATCCAGCTTCAGAGAATTCAGTGCCTCTGACTTCTAAGGACAGACACGCACATGCCTACACATACATTTAAAAAATAGTTGATGGGGTTCAAGGTTCCTTGTGTGAGGAGCACAAACCTTGGCCTGTGAAGGCTCAGGGTCTCAGGAGCCCTTCTGAGATTTTTTTCTGGGGATGGAGACAAACTCCACAGCTGAGAGGTATTCTCCAGTGTCTAGCAGACCAGGTGAAATGAAAGGAAATTGTAGCCTGTGGTGAGGGGCACATGGAACAATGGAGAAGGCTATCCACCGGAAATGGAGGGGGTTGGTGTACTCAGCTGAAAGGATGCTGTTTTCCACTGAGAATTGGAAACAGAAGAGAGTAACAGACACGTTTCCATAGTTACTATGTGAAAAAGCCACCATAGTGGTAAGATCAGGAATCCCACATAGCTTTGCCTCCTGGATCTGTTGGGTGTGTTTGTCCAGAGGAAAGTTTTGTGGCATACATTCTGAATAGCTGTATGCTTTGATGTGTGATGAGGCTTGATGGCTTGGCTCTGTAGCTATATACATGATGGTGCCCTATGACTGCAAAGGGTGGGGATCTCTGTCTTATAAAGGGAAAGCCTTTATCCCCTGACTCTGGACCCAACCTTGACCCCCCCCCCCCACCCCTGGCCTAAAGGCAACTGAAAGATTACATAGCTCCTACTCAATGTGAGGATGGTTGCTCCAGAGCTTGCTATGGGGAATGGGGATTTCGTCTCTTTAGGAGATGTGTGCCTGAATGGAGTGAAGGTCTCCAGCAGGACCATGGGACCCATGGCCTCTCAAGAAAGTCCCTCCCAAGGGTCTCAGGATCAGAAAGGCTGATGAGACCAACCCTCAGACTCTCACAACCACCAAGGTCACACTTTCCGGAAACAGTTTGCTCCTGAAGTCTGCCTGAGCCAAGGGCTATTATCTGAATTTTTTATCTTATCACCTTGTTGGATGTCACATTGGGCCCACAGGTGAGGGGCCCCAGATGCCAGACAGAGACACCAAGACCACAGTGGGCACAGAAGACATGCATGAGAGCAAAGTCAGCATAGAGCCTCAGGACTCACATCAGGATGCACCACCCCGACAGCTCTTCCACAACATCAAGGTACGCACTGTCAGGCAAGGCAGGGAAGGGGCCACCAAGCCCAGCAGTGTAACCAAGCATCTTCCTTTACACTTCCTTGTCTGGAGGATGGATTTCTGGGATGACCCAGGGGCACAAAGAAGGTAGACAGGTTCTTCCTTCAGAGACTGATACATGTTAGTCTGTAGATGGTAGGTAGATGACACTCTTTGCCTCTCAGTCCCTTGGAGAAGTGGAGGCATGCCCTACTGTCCTGTCTCCACATCAAGGGCCCTAAAGACTCACCCAGTAGGTGTCAGATCCTGTGCAGGGTGCCACACACCCAATCTTTTCTGTTACTGTTTTAACGTCAAGGATGGAAGTCTAGACCTTGCACTTGGCTAGGCAAGTGTTCTATCACTGAGCCCCACCCCAGCCCTCAAGATCTGAGTTTCCTCAGTAATTCTAGGAGGTGGGGCCCTTGCCCTTGGCCTAATGAAGAGTTCAAGGCTCCAAAGTATTGAGCAAATGCCTAAGCTCTGGCCTAAATGCTCTTAGATTTTGGTTCTTTGAAGCGAGTTTTTCTTTCTCTAGGAATTCTGCCAGCTTTTTCCCAGGAAGGCTGGGTTGTTTGGGGTAAGATAGGGTGGGACCCCTTGGAGGAAGTCAGAAGAAGGAGTGTCTCCACAGCAGCCCTGTGAGAATCTGGTGGGAAAGGGGTGGAGAGAGAGCTGGGAGAAACTTCTGGGGAATCAGTGGTATAGAGCAGGAAGGAAGGTACAGCCCAACCTCTAGGGAGATCAAAGGCTTGGGAGGACTCTGGTGCTTCTGTTTGTAAGTCAAGTGTGTCTCTACTAGCTAAGTTTTACCTTAGCTTGTCCACCTGAATGAGACTCCACGGCCTACTCCAATTGACTGACTCTCTCCCTTGTCTCTTCCTCCTGTGTATCTGCCTCCACTGACTTTGTTTACCCAACCTCTATTCCTTGCTGGTCTTTCCTCCCGCTGACCCGAACTGCTCCCCGATGTCCTACGGTGTCCACCCACTTCACCACCGCTGTGTCTCCTCCAGTTCTTCGTCCTGTGTCACAGCATACTGCAAATGGCACAGCTCATGATCTCTGGCTACCTCAAGAGCTCCATCTCCACAGTCGAAAAGCGCTTCGGACTGTCCAGTCAGACCTCGGGGTTGCTGGCTGCCTTCAATGAGGTACCGTCCTCCCCTAGCTCCCCGTCAGGAGCCTTAACTTCCACCTCCACTACCCTCCTTCCTTACACCCATAAACACCCCCTCCCTATGCCCCACAAAGCCCCCAATGCTGCCTGCTCCCAAAAGCTTTCCTAGATCTTCTCTCACAACATGCTGACACAGGGCTGAAGCCCAGAAAAGCCTCCTCCCGCCCTAGATCATTCTAGAAGAAAAAAGGACCCAGATACCATGTCCTTAAGAGCTCTTTGCTAGAGAATATGAGATATCTTCTGTCTTGCCAGTGTTGGGTAGACATCCACGCTCCCTGTGGCTCCTTTGCCTTGGATTCTACAGTTATTGGCTGTCCCAGGAAGGAATCAGAAAGTCATTTCTACTGTCCCAGAGAGAGGTTTGAGTTACCTCCAAGACATCCTCTGACTGACCTTGGGGTGACAGGAAGGAGGGTGACCCTGGAGGTCTGGGCCCAGGATGTCCTAGATCCACAGTCCCTGCCTGTGGTCCCCAGCCAGGCAGGAAGAGGCGATCCTCATGGACTTGGGGGAAATCAGTTCTGCTGGGCCTCGGCCATCTCTCACAGATGTTGTCACTCTCTGGGAAGAAAAGTCTGTTCTCCCCAACCCCATCCAATCTCTGTGAAATTTTCTTCCCTGGATAATAAGCCACATTCCTCCAGATCTCAGGCCTGGTCCACCAGATGCACAGCATGGATCCCCGGACGGGTCTCAGCATGATGTTTCTCTCAGATCTCACATGTGGGAAGGGAAGGTCCATTTGGTAAATGGGAATGGTCCCTCTAACCTAGCCAGTACCTGACAACCCGCTGTTGTAGCTCACTTCCTGTGAAGACCCTGGAGCTCACCCGCCTCACTCCTCACTCCCTGGGATTACGAACCTAAGACACAGTCAGTCCCCTGGTTTCAGACTTTATTTACACCTCTCATTCTTAAGGCCCCTGAAGCTCCGAATCCCTTCCCTCAGCTGCTCGCCCACCTTCGACTTGAACTTGAGCAGATGCTTTGTTCCCGTTTTTCTCCTCTGAAGAGCCAATGGGACCCTTCCCTTTCCTAGGAAGACTCAAAATCTGCACGTTATTATCAGTTTTGTGTTGTGTTTGTTGTTGAGATAGGCTCTCGCTACATATACACAGCCCAGGCTGGCCTTGAACTCCCAACCATCCTCCTGCCTCACTTACTCTCTGGAGTACGGGAATGGCAGGCATGAGCCATCATACCTGGCTCAGAATCTGCGTTCAGTACATAACAAGATGGTTCTTGTCCAAACCAGCTGGCCTAATGCACAGATGGGAACACCAGCGGTAGCGCAGAAAGGGTAGATTTTGCTGTGTTTTGATTGTCATTTCACGCCTTTGCAGGTAGGGAACGTGTCCTTGATCTTGTTCGTGAGTTACTTCGGCAGCCGAGTTAACAGGCCCCGTATGATTGGCTTTGGGGCTATACTGGTGGCCCTGGCAGGCCTGCTCATGGCCCTCCCACACTTCATCTCGGAACCATACCGCTATGACCACAGCAGCCCCGGTAAGGAACCGAGCAAGTGATGGCTGAGGCCCTTCAGTCCCAAGCATCGGGCCCTTCCCCGAGCCTGCATCTGATCGTGAGATCAGACACACATACTACCAGCGCCACACTGGAGTTTATTCAGGAAAGTTGCCAAGCGGGTACAAGGGAAGGGAAGCAAAACAGAAAAAAAGACAGACTTTCACATGGCACCTCCTTTTAAGAAAACGGGTGGGCGCAGATTAACGGGTGTGGACGTGGCTGCTACATGCCAAGAATTCTTATATCTCACCCAGTGCCATGTTGTCATGTTGAGTTATCAGATTATCACGTTTACATATAGTTGCTTCATGCCAGGAATCCTTACAATAGGTATCACTCCAGTGTACCTGACAGTCCTCCCTCCCACATCTCCAGTCTCTCTGATCCCAGTCCATGTTAGGCAGGGGAGCCACAGGGCAGAGGTGAAGTTTTCTACTCCCCGCTGGGCAAGGACCCGCTCGTGTGTCTCTGTGGGGTTTTAAGGTGGGAGTGAACTTATAGGCTACTTAGGGCCTGGTACACAGAGATGCCTTAGGAAAAGTCTGTAGAATAAAGTAACAGTATCAAACGGTGCTTCCTGGATGCCACGCATAGATTGAAATATTTCATTTGTATCTGTTCATTTCATTTCCACAAGCATCCAAGACAGAGGAGCCAGGCTTGATGGAATACCCAAGCAGTTGAGAGGTAGAAGCACGAATATCAGGTGTTCTAGGCCATCGATGGCTACTTATTGAGCCAAGGGCCAGCCTGGAATGTACGAGACCCTGTTTTTGTTTGTTTGGTTGGTTGGTTTTTGGTTTCTCTAGACAGGGTTTCTTTGTGTGTAGCCCGGCTGTCCTGGAACTTGCTCTGTATAACAGGCTGGTCTCAAACTCATAGAGATCTGCCTGCCCCTGCCTCCAGAGTGCTGGGATTAAAGACATGTACTACCACTGCCTGGCTGAAACCCTATCTCAAAAAGAAAGAAAAAAAATCAATGTCTTAGTTAGGATTTCTGTTGCTGTGAAGAGACACCATAACCATAGTAACTCTTACAGAGGAAAACATTTAATTGAGTGGTTTATAGGTCTAGAGGTTTAGTCCACTGTCATCATTGAGGGACACGGCAGTGTGCAGGCAGTCATGGTGCTGGAGAAGAAGCTGAGAGTTAATACATCTTGACCCATAGGCAACAGGAAGTGATCTGAGTCACTGGGCAGATCTTGGACATAAGAAATCTCAAAGCCTGCCCCACAGTGACTGCCCCAACAAGACCACATCTACTCCAAAAAAGCCACACCTCCTAATAGTGTCACTCCTTATGCGCTTATGGGGGCCAATTACATTCAAATACCACAATGCTTGAGAATAAATATAGTAAAATTACTTAATTAAATGATAACATGGTCTTATTGATAGCCTAGTTGAAAAACAAGATCTCTTAGAGGAACCAGCCTGAGTATTTACTTTCCTCTTCTTGTCCATCCATCCATCCATTCATTCATCCATCCATCCACCCATCTGTCTGTCTGTCTGTCCGTCCATCCAATGGTTCATGTAAAAAATCCATATTACTGCCTACTCTGTACCCACGCCTCAGGGCATTCAGGCTTCTCTCCAGGTGGCTCCAAACAGACAGAAAACCCAGCATGCCAGTTTCACCTCTAAAGTGCTAAGACCTGAAGGTGGAAACATGAACCAGACATATCCTGGAAATTATGGGGTGGAGTGAGTATGGCAGTTCTACATAGCACCAGACTTCTTAGGAGATAGGGAGTGTGAGCTGTTGGACCCTGGGTGGGGGGAGGAACTAGCAAGGGCTAGAGGAAACAGCATGGAAAACAGGTGAACGTGAACATTATAGGAAGTGGGGGTGTGGCACAAACAGGGTTTCCTAAGCTGAGACAGGAAAGAAATCACGAGGAGACAGAGAGCCAAGTTTGGTGGCCCATACCTGTTACCCTGGCACTCAGAAGGCCAAGGCAGGTGGACTGTCACAGTTTGAGGTCACCCTGGGGCACATAGTGAGTTCTTGGTTGCTTGTGCTACATTGTGAGTTCTTGTCTCATATTTTAAAAAAAAAAAAAAGCAAGGAACAAAACACAAAAAAAGCTGAGTGGGGATCTAGAGCAGAGAGGACAGTTGTCAACAGGCATCTTATGTCGCTGAAAATAAGACTTCCTCATGTTTGCCCAGAACTTCTGCTTTAGCAGATTTTTTCTGTGCAAGGTCACACTTTGTCCTTCTTGTCAGCTCTGAGCCCTTCTTTTATCTTTTCTACGGTGACCATGCAGCTGTGTGACAGGCCTGGCCATCTGCAAGACCCTGGAGACCCAGGGATGCTAAAGGCAAATGTGACCTCTAGGGTGGCTATTGTGTGTAATGCCCACTGGGAACTAGACAGGGGCACCACTTGCCACTCCATTTGTGGCCACATGGGACAGAGGTTACCACTACTGCCCCAGGGCCCCAAGGCCAGAGAGGGAGGCACAAGGCCAGGCCCACAGCTAGAACCATACCTGGATACCATTTCTGCTCTTAAACTTCTAATGTCTAGAGAATATCAGTTTGGGGAGGCTCACTTGAGGGGTGAGGACCAGAGAGGCCAGGGTCACACAGCAGGATAGCCACTGTGGGATGACTTTGGTTGTGTGGTTCTTCCCCGTACTAGGTGTGGCTCTCCAGGTTAGCTCAACATCCTTGTCCCTTCTGTCACCAGGGGAAGGCTACAGTGAGAAAGCCACTTCAACACAGTGGGGATAATAATAGAATGAGGGTCTCCTCAAGTTTGCTCACCAAATATTGGTCAAGGAATAAATAGCTGGTACTAAATGAAGAAGATGTCCTTTCCTGCACTGTTTCCATGTACTGAACTGGCACAGCTCCCTCCCCACCAGGAATGTCAAGGACATCAGGTCTGGTGGCTTCTTGCTCTTGCCAAGCGCTGCCTGTAGCCCTGGGCCGACCTTACTCTGTGACTTGCTGTTCAGAACATCTCATTTCAACAATGTGCCCTTTTGAGGCCTTGAATTTGCCTTACTGTGAACTCTCCCTGGAATATCTCTCCCTCCCCCTCTTTCTGGAAAATTCTATTTGTCATTCTCTACCCAATTCAAAGTCTACCTTTTTTGGTCACCCCTGTCCCTCCACCCCTGTCGTGACCCTTCTGCATGTCCCTGCTCAGAAACACGACCTGTGGCATGATAGACAGTTGAGAACAGGAACTGTGAAGCCAAACTGCAGAGCTCAGCTGGTTGACATGTTTCTAATCCGTGAACCCTAGGTTTGCGGGATCAAGAGTCTTATACCCAAGCACTCAGAACAGTTCCTTACATTTGGTTGTATTGTTCATCTTAACCATGGGCATATTCTTGTTGTCTTCCCTCAGAAAATAGGTCACAGAACTTTGAAGCTTCCCTGTGCCTGCCCACAACTGTGGCTCCAGCCTCTGCCTTTTCCAACGGTAGCTGTTCTAGCCACACAGGAGACAAGCATCTCTCTATGGTGGGGATCATGTTCATGGCACAGACCCTGCTCGGCATAGGTGGTGTGCCCATACAGCCCTTTGGCATCTCCTACATTGACGACTTTGCACACCATAGCAACTCACCCCTCTACCTTGGTAAGGATGGTCTCTTCCCTTAAGCTCTAAGAATGGGGACAGGGCCAGGCAGGAAGAAGAAAGGCCAAGCATGAGGCCTAGAAAATTCTGGAGATGCCCTAGATAGCTCCCCAGCCCTGAAAAGGAGACAGGACTGCTCTTGGAAGACTGGACAGGCAGAGACTCACTCAGGGTGATTAGAGAGCCACTGAGAGTAGGTAGGGTCCCACTCAGGTATGAGGGGACATACTGATGATAGACGGAAAGATATTAATGGCAGATGGTGCCACAAGATCTCACCAAGGCTTTGTATTACAGGGATCGTGTTTGCAGCAACCACAATGGGGCCTGGTATGGCTTATGGGCTGGGCAGTGTCATGCTACGCCTTTATGTAGACATTGACCGGATGCCAGAAGGTGAGCCTGAGGAGTGTTCATGCATCCCCAAGGGCATGAACGCGCACACACGTGCACACACAAGCACACAAACACACACATGCACACACACACAAGCACGCACACACTCACAGTGCATGCATACACAGGCACATGCACACACTTGCACATACATGCACACACACACACACTCACATGTGCATGCACACATACGCTCACATGCACACACACATGCATGCACACGCACACAGTAACTGACCACCAGTATTACAGGAGGCATGAAACCAGGACCAGGAAACCAGCCCCAGAAGCAACATTTGCCATGGACAAACCTTTTCCTTCTACTCTCTGGGCCTCAGTTTCTTCATTCTTGAGAAAATCTCTGTCCTCCTATTTCCTAAGACTGTCACAGAACCTAGTGAAGTATCAGAGATAAAATGTAAAGTGCTGTCTTCTGAGGAACTGTGCCCTCTGTCACTACCCTACCTCGTGATATACCCTCCTTTGCCCAGACACAGGCATACTGTTGCCAAATAATAAAATACACCCTCTTAGCCTGTAGAGAGCATAATCTTCAGGGGGAAAGGCTACAATCAGGCCCATTGCATGCTGAGAATTTAGAGTAGAGTTTGATGACTCATGTGTTCCCTTGGAGACACAGCCTGGGGCACCCCAAAGACCCCTTTAGCCAAGGGACTACCTCAGAGTCTGAGAAACTTCTGGAGGTATCATTTTGGAAACTATCATCTCAGAATCAGTTAGAGCTCAGAATGGGCCAAGAGGGAGTCAGATAAAGCTTGGACTGAAGGTAGCCAGGAAGAGGTGTGTAGGGGCCCCAGAGCTCTAGATACCTGCCTCTTCCAGGAAATGGGCACGAGTGGGGTGGGGGTGTTCTATTAGAGCAGGTCACTGTGGCTTCTTAGCTGTCTGCTTGTCACACCAGCACGTGAGTGACAACTGTGCCTTCTGCCTCCTACTACTCAGAAGTTCCGTTCCTCACTTAGAAATCCACCAGCAACACGTGTGACTGGTGATCACTCTCTAGCTTTTTTCCATGGGTTTCAGGTCTGGATAGTTGTGCACTATGGTCAAAAGTGACAATTCTGCCCATATTTCTCCCTTCTAGAACACTGGGCCCCAACACCAGACCTGAGCTCTGTTTCCAGTCTCTTGATACCCTGAGGGAAAGGCCCTGGGAGTTGGAGTGACCTAGGTTTCCCAGCCACCTCCATTTGGGAGAAAGTATGTGTTTCCTGTAATCGTTGGTATTATCTTGGCACACAGGATGGATGTTGTCTCTGAGCCACCTCCAAGGTCCTTTCTTCACGGGAGATTGGAAGGGTGGGTAGTTCCTGACTGCTGCAGGTACAGACTGGCATATGCATGAAGGGGAGCTAGGCTCTCTCTAGTCTGGCATGGGGCCAAGGCAGACAAGAAACAAGGAAGGCATTGAGCACCATCAGTGGAGAAGCCACAACCATGCCAGTTTCTCCGCCCCTGCCCAGAAAAGCTCAGGATCCAGCACCTGGAGAACAAGCTCTGTGACCTGCTGGTTGGTGCTACTAGGGACTTGTATTTTTATAAAGTACCTGTGATGCTGGGGTGTTGTGTGACTTTCCCTGAAGAAAAGCGAGCAAATGTCTTTTCACCCCAAATAGGGTAATGATGACAGACCCAAGAAACAGCTGCCTCTTAGGCAAGCTTGGCAAGCCAGTGAGTTGATTGGAGTTACTTGTAAGAGCATGCAGGACTCAAGGGCATCAGTGTGAGGTCCACCACAGCATAGGTGACAATACACAGAAGCTGTGTACCTGGAGCTCCCTGCAGATAGTCCTACCAGAGAGGCTCCCCCTGCCCTCCTTTTATACCTATCAAGAGGGACTCTGTGGATCTTGTAACTTCCTCATCCTCCCTGAGTCTTCCGATCCTCCCCTCAGTTCAGAGGACATAGTTACCCAACACGGGTAGACTGAAGGATGATGCCCCACCTTAGCCTTCTACTTCAGAAGTTATATAGGCAGTTATGCATCATGTTCTAATTAAAAAGAAGTAAGGAACCCCAAGCATGGGGATGGCACTTATAAAAGGCAAGCATTCATTGGCTAGTGTCCCCCTGTGGTCTTCAGTAACGTCAAATACTCCTGTTAAATAGTCCCAGTTATTTTAATCGTACAGATCCAAAAACAATAACAATCCCACCTTCAATTGATTCCGCAATAACACTTTATCTAATAGTGGGAATTGCAATCAGAACATGTGCCCATAAACACACACATCCCCCAAGTGCTTTTCCTGTCTTTCGTAGATTTTGTTAATTCTTTGTTAATTCTTGTAGAACAGACTGGCTTCAAACTCAGTGCTTAGTCGAGGGTGATCTTGATATTTCTGGTACTACTACTTTCCTTCCCAAGTGTCTTGCTTAGGATTTAAATTTTTAGTTAAATTTACTCTCTCTCTCATATATGTGTGTGTGTGTGTTTGTGTGTATATACACACATATATGTTTCTGTCATTCTTTCTACATATATATGTATTATATGTATGTGTGTATAACGATATATATATATATATTATATATATATATATTAGTTTCTGAAATTCTCCCAACAACCCTATGATGTACAAAGCTTCATCTCCCAATGCGATTGATACCAGTATGTCACAGCAGAAGAAACTAGAGCACAGACATGTGGGCTACCCCTTGATTCTGGGGTTCCCACCAATACTCAGTCGACTTAGTGGGTGAAGATTCTCAGAGGTAGAAATGAGAGCCAACCTGTGACACTGACACCATCATGCTTTTCTCTTCCAGGAGGTATCAACATGACCTCAAAAGATCCGCGATGGGTGGGCGCCTGGTGGCTGGGCTTCCTCATCTCTGCTACACTGGTAGCATTGGCTGCCAGCCCTTACTTCTTCTTCCCCAGGGAGATGCCCAAAGAGAGACATGAGCTTCACTTAAGGCGCAAGTTCTTGCCTAGTGTAGCCTCCATTGCCAGCAAGGTAAGCATCCTCCACATACTGGCCCCAGCTCGGGCTCCAGAACCCACCATAATGCTTTTTAACAGAGCTTCATTCCTCCTGAGCTCCATGGAACTCCACTGCCTCTCCCAGTGACCACCATGGCCCCTTCCATGATCCAGGAGATAAGGACCGATAAGTGAGCAAGTTCAATGAGCGCGTCAGGGAGTCCTGTGAGAGCACAGGCTTACCAGGGCTTACATTCTTTAGTGTTGGCCACTCAGAAATTCTGGACATTCTGGTTATGCTGGAGGATGCTAAGAAGTGGATGCTGTGGAACTCGGGTCTAGGTAGAGTTCCTGAGAGAGGAAAGATCTGAGCTGGGCACATGAGGGCACAGGCAAGAGTAGAGAAGAGGGCCAAGGGATGCTGGATACAAACAGCCCCAGCATGGGATCCATGGCGGCCACGAGCCTGGTCCTTTCCGGCACAGTGATGGGGCTAAGTAAGCATGGAGCACACCGGGCCAGGCTGATGGGAGGCCTTGTCCGAGGTCACACACCTAAAAGAAAGGCACAGAGCTGGGAAACACAGGGCAGATTAGATGACTTTGGGCCAGGGCCTCCCAATTTTCCAAGAATTCACAAAAATGTGAGCCCTAAAAGGCAGTAAGTTGATTCCAAAGGGGAGAAAATAACAAAGAAAACAGCTCTTCCCCCCTCCCAAAACTGGGGTCTGGCCCTCTCAGGCCTTGCACATGCAGGACAGGTACTCTGCACTAAGCTATCTATGTCTGGCCCTGGAAACAAGTTTTAAAGGTTTATTTTGACAGCATAATGTCCATTTCACTAATAGTTTTAAAACGTACAAATGACTATACTCAGAAGCTTTGTGCATTGTTTTCTCTTATCCCAAGTATGCGTGAGGTGCTTGTCAAAACCTCAAACATATAAATTAAGTAAGGTGCTTGCTGCTAAGTCATTGTAATTGCAAAAGAACAGCTCATACAAATCCTGCTAAATGTTCAGCGCCAAAGGAATTCTTTCTGTGGCGACCTAGTGCTTTGCTTCTGAGAGTGTTCATTGCTGCGTGGGGCAAGGCCTCCCTCTTAGAACAAGAAAGCTTGATTTAGGAAGTGGACCTGAAAAGCCTATTTCTTTTTCATCACTTTTTTTTTAAAAAAAAAAATGAGGGTCAATATATTAGAATGTGCATTCAAGTCTGTCTAAGCTTAGGCCCATCTGCCCTGCTGAGCCTTGTCAACCACTTCACCCCAAGGTCAAAGACAGCTCAGGTTAGGGCAGCCGGCAGGGGCCAGAATCCCAAAACTTTTGCTGGCTTCAGGACCCCGGGGTGAAGCAAGGACCCTCCGGCTGCTTTATCAGGTGTTGTGTGTATAAGGGCTGAAGGCCAGGAAGATTGTATAAAGAGACACCACTGAGGCCATGATGGCCATGATGGGAGCCAGCAGCAGAGCACCAAGGAGTAGAGCATGAACACAGGCTCTACTTCTCCGGGACATGTCTTGCCAAGAAGTGGTGCTACTCTGCAATGGGGATTCTCAGCCAGAGTAAAAATCTGGGCTGGCAGTGCCTGGGCTGACTTGGGTCGGCGTGGGAGCATTTCATAAGAAAGTGAGAACTTGGAATCTCAGTTCTAGCTAGCTTGGCCTAGCTCACTCAGGCCAACAATCAAATTCCCAGAACCTGGCTGGAGAAGAGTCCTTGGAAATAGGAATGTCACTTAGGAAGAAAAGAGGCTGTGTGGCTGGTGACAGACATTCTGAGTTGGGCCCTATATTTAGACAGAGAACAATAGGCATGGGTAGCTGTCTGCTGAGCTTGGTCACAGGCCAGCCATGGACTTTTGCAGCAAGTCACTTCCCTATGTTTGCTGTTTTATGTGGTGTGTGTAAGGTGCAGAGGTCAGACTGCTGGGACACTACACAGTTATCTTGGGTTCTGAGAATGTGCAATCCTGGCCGCTGTGGTCCTTAGAGTCGGCTTAGAGAACCGTGCGTCATGAAGCCTTGTGACGCTGGTCCTGATTGTGTGCCTGTCTGGCTGTCTGTGTCTACCCTGTCAGCTTGTGGGGTTCTGGGAGGCGAGAAGCTGAGAGGTTCTTAAAAGATTGAAGGCTGGGAACATGGTGATCTGCTTCCAGCAGCTCTTGGGCAATAAATATTGATGTGGAAGGAATCGATCCTCTGCTTCCCCCTCCTTGAGGCTGCCAGGACTGGCCAGGCTTCTTGCAGTAAGGTTGGCTGACCTGGTCCTTTAGAGTCACTATGGATGAGCCTGGAGGTAAAGGGGTCCCACTGGGTATGATTGGCTGCTAGAGCCAATATGTCTCTCCTGCAGGGAGGGGGAGGGTAAAAGAAGCAGTCAAAGCCAGCCTGTTTGGGAAATCTTTTCAAACATCTCCTAGACTTAGGGCCCAGGAGCTCCCAAGTATCTTAAAAGTAAATGCAGCTAGTAAAGGTATCCAAGGGATTATGGTACATAATCTAAGGCTGATTTGACCATGAGAGGGTCTAGTCTGTGTCTAATGAGTGGGCCACAAGTTAGACAATGATATCCAGGTCTACAGACCGAGGTGCTAACTGGTTTCATGTTACTGGATTATTTTTACAGAGGAATTAAGGGAGACACCTATACACCTGTCCTGAGGGCTGGAGGAAGGCCAGGTGTGGGGAGATGATGCCTGGGACAGCTCAGGAGTGAGGACTCTGCAGTGTCTTTGGAGTAAAAAATGTCCTCTTAAGGGCTCTCTGACAGATTCCTAGACGCATTTCCCCTTGAGCAATGGGGTTCCCATTCACAGCACCCTTTAGTGTTCACAGGTTCCCTCTAAACAACCTGTTCTTAGGACTGATCCAGGAACTGGGAGGGGCCTAGCCACCTGCTTCTCTTTCTACAGACCTCTTGCCTCTTGCATCACAGATCCTGGCCATGCCCAGACTTTGAATGCCACTAGGTGCATGGCCTTCTATTGGGTCGTAGTTCCAAGATCCCCCCTCCCTCCCTCCCTCCCTCCCTCCCTCCCTCCCTCCCTCCCTCCCTCCCTCCCTCTCTCTCTCTCTCTCTCTCTCTCTCTTTCTGTGTTATTCTTACAATAATTCTGAGTTTAAAATTCTGGGTTTTGTTTGTTTTTGACTGCTGATTAAGGTTTTGGTTTTTAGGCACTTGGGCCTCAATCTGGGCTATTGTAGAACTTACTGTGTACCCAGACTGATCTCAAACTCATGGTGATCCTCCTGCCTTGCCCTCTCAAGTACTGAATTGAGAAGTATGAGCTACCACGATCAGATAAAGTTCTAATAGCTGGGGACTTTCAAGTACTTGTCTTTTAGAATCAGAGGACTTTGTGAGTGAATGTCTGTGCATGCATATGTAATGTATGTGCTCCTGTGCATCTGTGTACGCATGTGTGTGTTTATGTGTGCATGCTTGCCTGTGTGTATATGTGTGCAGATGTAGGTACATGTGCATGTGCATGCCTGTGCAGATCAGAGGCCAGCCTAGGGTCTTTCCTTGGTGTTTGAGACAGGATCTCTGTGGCTATGGGACATGGCCAGAGTGCCCCAGGTATCTGCCTGACTACACGGCCTCTGTTCTGGGATGACAAGTGTACCACAGCATCCAACATTTTTACATGGATTGTAGGCATCAAACCCAGGGCTTCACATTTGCATGGCAAACACTTTATTGATTGGGCTCTTTCCCCAGACCATATAATCTGAAGATTGATGTTTGACATAGTCTTTGACCCCCCAAAACTATCTCTCTGTGTCTGTCTCTATTTTTCTGTCTTTGTCTTTGTCCCTCTCCCTGTCTCTGAGACAAAGTCTCACTGTATAGCATTGGTTAGCTTTAAGCTCTCTACGTAGACCAGGCTGGCCTCAAAATCAGAGTGGTGCACCTCTTTAATTCCACTGAGTGCTGGGATTACAGATATGCACCACCACCTCTGGCCCAAATCCACGTTTGAGTGACCATAGTTTGGCTCAGAGCCCATGGGTCCATGATACTAGTTACCTTTGCCTTAGTCACTAACCTCAATCTACTTCTTTGGAACAATCACCAAGGATGAGGGCAGAAGCGGGATAAGTCCTTAAAACCCAAAACTTAGGGCTAGCCTACTAGAATCTGCCCATAGTCCCCTGGGACTTCTGGGCTCCCGCTGCAGTCTCTTAGAGGACAAGGTGACACTGACCTCTCCTGCCAGCTGTGCTTCCTGCTTGTGGCCCTGCTCTAGATTCCACCCCATCAGCCTTGAAGTCCCCGTGTGTCTCTCTTCCCACCCTGGCAGCATCCCTGCATCCCCCAAGGCTTGAGGAATCATGCAGACTCTACTCCATCTCACAGAAGGAGGGACTGAAGCCCAGAGAGGGGCCCAGAGGGGCACAGCATGCGGTGGCCCTAGGTCTGTCTATATGAGGACCAGTTTCTGGCCCAAAAGGTCAAAGAAGAGTCTACCTTTCCCTATATCAGATCAGGGCTAGAGTTCCTTTCAGGGTATACATGAATGAACTTCAAAATGTATGTCATATGACAACCAAGGATGACCCCAAGGAGAGAATGATTCTCTCTCTCTCTCTCTCTCTCTCTCTCTCTCTCTCTCTCTCTCTCTCTCTCTCTCTCTCTCTCTCTCTCCAATCCCACTTTGTGGTTTATAGCAGCACATTTGCTTCTGTTTTTCCAGCACTGGCTTCTGGTCTCAAGCACACTAAGCAAGTGTTGTATCACTGAGGATGTTACAGCCCTATATCAGACATCATGATGGGATTTCAAATTGGCTGAAGGTTTGTGTTGCTAAGAAACAGCTGGTCTCGGCATACCACAGTCTGGAACCAGTTGTGGCATCTCCTGCTTGTAATTCAAGCATTTGAGAAGCTGAGACAGGAGAATAGCCACAAGTTTAAGGCCATCCTGGGCAACGTTGTAAGTCAGTCTTTATTGGGCTACATGGTGAGACTCTGTGTCAAAACAGGCAGACAGACAGACATAACACACACACTCACTCATTCACACCAGAGAAGGAGGGAAGGAGGGAGGGAGAGGAAGAGAGAGAGCAAGAGAGAGAGACTGCTTTGACCAAAGAGACCCCATGAAAATCTCCTGGCATGTGAGTGGCAGGCAGGGAGAAAGGCTGGGCGGAGGATATTCATGATGCCTGCTGACCTCACTCTGCCGCTTAGCAGCACTGGAATCTACGAAGCATCTGCATTTTGAATGCAAAAGAATGAATGAGGCCAAGTGTGGGACTTGGTGATCCAGTGTCTGGTACAGACTCAGGGAGCAGGGGCTTATCTTAGCACTTTTTGCTATCAGACCAGGCTTTAAGGGAGAAAAGCAAAGCAAAACAAAGCAGAAAACTACTTTTCAAAAAGTATTCTATAATGCTTTATTTTTTTTCCTAATTAAAAAAAAAGCATAGCGTTTTTTGTTGTCATTTGTTTTTTCAAATTGATATTTTTAACAGGCAAGTAAAACGTGTGCCTATGTCTGGTGTATCAGACATTTTGATTTATGTATACAGGAACCAGTGGCTACATCAGACTGTCCGCAGATGCTTACCCTACACGGTGGTCTGGTGTGAACACTTAACAAATCAGTTCTTTCTGCAATTCTCATGGTTCCAGTACTATGCTGGGTCGCTGTCATCATGGCGTACAGTAGTCCTCTTGAACTTCAAGTTCCTCCTGTGGAGATGCAGTTCGTGTGCCCCCTTACAGCAGCTCCCCTGTCTTCCCCAACAGCTCCTGGGAACCACCACTGCACCCTCCCTTCCCTGAGTTCCAATTCCTCAGACTCCATATACAAATATGTTTGCCTCTGGCTTTTTACACTTAACATAATATACACTACAACTCTAACAAATGAAAGAATTTTGTTCCTTGTTAAGAACAGTTCTCACATGGTCTTCACCCATTCACCTGCTAATAGGCTGTTGCTAATACATTTATGTTAACTATTGTGAGTAATACTACAGCAACCAGTAGGCACACAGCTTTCTCTAACACGAGACATTGTTGATTTACCTGCCATTTACTTTAGGGATCAAATCTAGGATCATATTCCAGCTAGGCAAGCACTCTACCACTCAGCTGGATCCCCAGCCCTATTTTCAACCTTTTCTTTTTCCTTTTTGAGATGAGGCTCTGTATTCCAGACTCACGACGATGTGGTCAAAGAGGACCATGAGCTCCTGATCCTGGGAATACAGGCATGGGCCACCATGCTCAGTGGGTCTTGAACCCAGGACTTCAAGCAAGCGCTGTACTAACTAAGCTGTATCCCCAGATCTATTTTTAGTTTTTGTGAGGCACTTCTATAACTTTTTGGCTTGTACTAACCCACATTCATAACCAGTGGTATGCAAGGGCTCCTTTCCCACAGCCCCACCAGGGCTTGCTGCCCTTCTGGCTTCCTTTTACCAGCCACTCTGACTGGAGTGAGGTGATTAACCACTGTGTTTATTTGCTTTTCAAAATCTTCCTTCTGTTATATCCTGGAGAGACCTTGAGACAGCTCCTACCAAACCCAGGCCTGGTTCTAAGTAAAATGAAGGAAATTAAGCAAGTGTATATGATGTTCTTCGGATCACTGCTAGGTTCTCTGTGTGTGCTATGTTGTTTAATCCCGATTGCCTGCCTGTGCTGCAGATACAGCTCAAATGTTCTATTTATCCCCAAGGGATTTGAGTTGCAGAGAGTAAATAGCATGTCACATGGCTTGAGATGCCACTGAGGTTCAGTTCCAGGAAAGCCTATTCCCATGTTCCTTCTCAACTAATCAATCAATCAGGATGAAAAGTAGCAGGGATGTAAATATGAGCAAAGGGTTCGTGAAATATGAGAGTAGCATGCTAACACATGAGTGGAGAGATCAAGCGAGCCTCTTAGTTAACGAAAAGCTTCTGAGGGCCTGCTTCAGTCTCACCAGCAGAAGCTGAAGGCCAAAAAGCCCTGATGCTCTACTCCGATCCTCTGCCTAGCCCCCTCTGAGGGTCACCAGCTCTCAGAGAGCTGGTACCTGTAACTACTTTCTGTGATGGCACAAGGAAGGCACTGAGAGCCGGCAACCCACCTCTGACCCAGCCCCAGGATGAAGCCATTCTAGGATTCCAGTTGTCCCCAAAGACAGCTTCAGGATGGCAAGAGGCCCACAGAAAGTCATAGCATGTATGTGCCACAGGCTTGCAGCTGACAGCACCAAGCCCAGAGAGAGGAAGTTCTACCAAGCTTGCTGACCTGGGCAAACCACAGGCCAGATGGGCCACCCTGAGTCCTTCTCTGAGCAGCATGATGTTTCCTGTCTGAAGAACCCACTATTAGTCAGCGGTCCTCAAAACAGATGAGGGTTGAGAGGTAGAGACAAATTGAAAGTATAGGAGGCAGGAACCTAGGGCGTTGGGAGTTCCTGACACCCCAGAATAAAGTCCCTATCTCTTCATCTGGCCATATACCTCCAAGATCTGGCCCTAGTCTGTCACCTGTCCCCAGATGCTGCCCTAGGAAGTGGTAGTTGCAGTACCTACAGTCTGCCCTACGTAGGCTCCACCTACCTCATGCCTCAGGTCATACTGTGCCCTGCTCTTCCAGGCTACACTGCTCTCTGACACCCCCTGAGCCCCTGCAGAACTGTCCACAAACCCCATCTCCTTCTTCACAATATGTACTGGGGGGGGGGGTAACCAAAGAACTTGGGTCTGGTGGCCTGCTTTACTATGTCTCCTTGGTGGCATTTCCTGCTCAACCTTGTCCTTCACCAAATGAATGCATCAGAAAGACAGTAACTGAACTGAAATGTCAGGAACTTGTGCAGAGAACCTGACAGGAATGTACATGTGAGGGAGGTGGTAACACTGTGACCTGGGCACAAAGCTCACAAGATTCTGCCCGCTTTCAAGGGTGAGCCTGCTCCTCCCTGGTGAGAAATGTGGAGAAGCCATCAATCTGTACCACCTAGCTTCTCCTACTTTCTTCTGCTCCTGGAAACCTTCCCTCAGCGATTCTGGCCATACCATTCTCCCACAATGACACCAGGACTACAGAGAAGCGGTCCCCTGGTCCTACCTATGGCAGTATGTTCAAAAGAGGTATCGGACGAGTTGTGTATGTGGTGCTAAAGTCTCTACTAGCTACATTCAAAAGTCAGTGCTCTTTATTCTAATAATGGTTTAGACTGGGCATGGTGTCACAGGCTTGTAATCCCAGCTCTTGAGATGTAGAGGCAGGAGGGTCAGGACTTTGCAGTCAGCTGCACGGGATAGCTCATGGCTATTGTCCCCAGTACTCTGGCAGTTGCGGTAGAAGGATAACCAGGAGTTTAAAACATGGTAAGCTCTGTGCCAGCCTGAGCTACATAGTAAGATTCTGTTTTTTAAAAAAAGTTCAAGGTCACCTTCAGTCAACCTGGACCACATGAGGCCTGTCTCAAAAAATAAACATACACACACATATACTTTCCTCTATGTCTAAATTATTCAAATCTGGGCATATAATAATATAAATAATTTATTCCTCCATCTTAAAAATACAATATTTGTGCCCAGCTCTTCCAGGCTATACTGCTCTCTGACACCCCCTGAGCCCCTGCAGAAATGTCCACAAACCCCATCTCCTTCATCACAACATGTACGGGGGTGGGGGGGGGCGGCAGTACCAAAGAACTTGTGACACATTCTAGTTGGACTAGCCATATTTTAAGTGCTTAGTCACCACATATGACTGGTGACTGCTGCATTAGATAATGTGTCTCTAGCAGGTATGTCCAACCTATAGCCCAGAGGCCACTTTAACCCAGGATCGTGATGAATGCAGCCCAACCCAAAATCTCGGGTCTTAACTGTACCACCCTCTAGCTGTGCTGCTCATTCTTAGAGCATGCACACATGTGAAGAAGCAGCCACCCCACCCCCCTTACTCTTTGCAGGTCCCAGAAGGATAGAACAAGTTCACAGATCTGAGGTCTAGCATCTCCTGGCATCTCACTCAGTTCTGCTAGCCCTGGGGAGCTTTATAATTCCAAACTGCCTCGGTCTGCCTCCTATTGTGACAACATCTCCTCTTGCTGTTCTTATTTTTTCCTTCCAAGACTGTGGCATCAGCTGCAGCAGCTGTTGAGAGCCATCTCCAGTTTTTTCAGGGGAGATTTATCGGATATGATTTTGCTTTGGGCCCCTGTAATGAACACCACAGTGCAGAGAATAAGATAAGCATAATGCTTGTTTATACAGAACCCCTCCAGCAAGGAAAAACACAGGTCCAGAGCAGTTTTTGACTCAGATCTAAGTGTTCGTAAAATAGATATTTACTTCATTTCTACAATGATCTTTTTCATTTCTATTCTGAATTCCCAGTCTCCCAGATCATCATTCAGAAACTCAACCTTACCCTTTCTCAGAGATCCCCCATCAAAAGGCAAAACAAATCCTGAGATCTTACACTGTGACTACTCACCACAGAGGCCCCAGCTCTACCCACAAGGACAATCATCAGTCAACCCTGGTCACTGTAGCAATGCCCACCTGCCACCCTGGCCCATATGGTTCCCCTTGGCATGCTTGGAACAGAGCATGCCTGGTATGGCGGGGAGTTTGGGAAGCCGGCTTCTCTAAGACAGGTCTCTGAGGTACCTGGCTACTAACAGAAGCTAAAGGCTGCTGTTACCTGCCTCATACTCACTCCTGACACCGTCTCCTTTCTGTCTTTCATCACTGAAAGAACAGCAAACCCATCAGTGCTTCTGCCCTGTCACAGCCCCTTCCCCAAACCCAGGCCAGGAAACCCAAAGCTGTGCCCAGCTAAAATGTAAGAAGATGGAAAGGCAAAGCCCAAAGGAGAGGGTGGGCTTAGATTAATATTTGAGTGAATTGCCTGCTGGGACAGGTCAGGCTTTGGCAGCCAGTGCAGGGCAAGATGAGGGGACCTTGGGCAAGGGTTCTGTGATAGAGGTGGGCCATGGAGTTCTGAAATGGGGGAAGTAAGCATGAGACTCTTGAAAAATGAGATGGGAAGCCAGGGCACAGTGGCTCGTGCCTAAGATCTTAGCACTCAGGAGCAGTGATTTAAGGGATGGGCCCAGTGCATTGTGGGTGGTCTCCTGGGTTCTGTAAGAAATCAGGCTGAGCAAACCAGCAGAAACAAGCTAGTAAGCAGCATCCTTCCATGGCCTCTGCAACAGCTCCTGCCTCAGGATTCTGCCCTGTTTGAGTCCTGTCCTGGCTTTCTTCAGTGTTGAGGGGTGTTATGGAAGTGTAAGCCGAATAAATCCTTTCCTTTCCAACTTGCTTTTGGGGGACGATGTTTTCTTACAGCAATAGAAACCCTAACTGAGATAAAGGTCCTGTTTCAATAAGAAAAAAAGAAAGAGAGAGAGAGAAGAAAATGAGAAAGAGGTGCCCATCTCTCTCCACCCACAAACTTAGTTCCAGATAACTGGCTTCCCCTCCCACTGGGCCAAAGTTTTCTCCCCTGATGCTGCTGGCTGCTGACTCTGACCTCAAGCTGCATAGGAAAATGTAATGACATCAGACCCACAGGCACCATAGGGTGCTTTTCATGCTAGGTAATAAGAGGGAGTGACGGTGACATTGATGATTGATGATAGCGGGGATGGGATGGACAACCTTGGTGGTTTGTTCTAATTTAATTTCCTATCACTGTGATAAACCCTTCAAACAAAAGCAACTTGGAAAGGAAGGTTACAGTCCATCCTTGAGGGGCATCAGAGCAGAAATTCAGGGAAGGCAGTTCCAACAGGGAACTTCTTAAAGCGGATCTCATGGAGAAATTCTATTCATGGGGCCTTTTCTTCCAGGCTCATGATCAACTACTTTCTTGTAGCCCAGGCTCACGTGCCTAGGGATAATCCTGCCCACCGTGGGCTGGTTCCTCCTACATCAATTGGCAGTCAAGAAAATGACACACAGACATGCCCGTAGGCCAATCAGATGGGGACCTTCTTCAGCTGAGGTTCCTAGGTGTGTCAAGTTGATAACCAGGATTAGTCACCACATAGTGTCAACATTGCTAATGGTGTTATTGGTGTCTGCAGTGGTGATAGGACTGTGAGCTGAGATGTCCCTTTTAGGGACATTAGTCATTTGGTGATAGAGATGAGGTTGGTGACATTGACACTGTTGAAGATATTAAAGACAAGGGTGATGATATCATAATCACGATGTTGGCAGGGATTCTGAAGGTAGAGATAACAATAATGGCAGGTATCCTGTGGCTTAGACAGAGCCAGTGATAATCATATTATGACAGTATCATCCTGAATAGATTGGCCATGTCAAGACAGTGGATAACACTGAAGTGTACAGGGATGTAAGGACCGATGAGAGATGTGGCTGTGATAATAACTGTCACCAGCATTGTGTTTAGCTTAGCATGTTAAGGTGACACGTTACAGCTTAAGCACAAGAGTTTTGTTTGGTCTTTTGGGTCTCCTTGAGCACCTATAGGGTCAAGAATCAATGGAATAGTGGTAGCCTGTGCTCCAGAGGAGGCACCAGAACTCCCTTGCCTACCCCCCCACCCATTCCTGAACAGGATCTCTTGCATCCAGCTGACTGAGCCTGGCTGTGTCTTCCCAGGGTGAGGAGCTCTCCTCTCAGCATGAGCCCCTAAAGAAAGAGACTGGATTGGCCCAGATTGCCCCAGACTTGACTGTGGTCCAGTTTATGAAAGGTAAGTGAGCCCATGGAGGGAGGAAACCAGAGGTAACTTTGAGATTATACAAAACACAGTCCCTTAAAGCTTTTCCTTATCAGTTAATCTGCATCTATGGGCCTTTCGTGATCCCAGATGCTCCTGGTACGGTTGGTCATATGCTCCTCTGCTGTGAACATCTTTTCTTACTGACGTCCATCACAGTCTTTTCTGTCTCTCTAAGTCCTAGTCAAGAGCCTGTCTGTCCTCTAGATATGCCTGGTTCCCACTGGGAAGGAGGCTACACGCCGCCATCCTCTGGGCTCTCAGCATCCTTGGGGCTTCTATCTCAGTTCTGCTTATTCTTTACCACCCTCTGTAATAAGTGGTGACAGAGGTCATAAGGTCACAGCGTGTGACCTTAGCCCACTTTCCTCTAAGCCCTCAAGCAGGAAGCCTTGAGTAAATCTGCAGGTTGTGGCATGGGTAGAAAACCAGGGACCTGGCTTCTTGGTTCCCGCACTTCCCTGTGGGCCTTGGTTTCCCAGGACAACTTCTCAATACAGTTAGAAACAGGCTCACTGACAGAAACTTCATGCTACCCTAATCCTGACTCAAGAAAATCAATCAGTCAGTTACCATAGCCTACAGTGGGACCAGGCTGCATTTTTAAAGAACTCAATCCTGTTGACATTGATTGAGTGCCTGCCATGTGCCAGGCAAGTCAAAAGGCCCTGATGTAAGGGCTGCCAGACGCTGGTCAGTGTACAGTCTTGTAAAGTTCTCTTCTCTCTCTAACCTGAATTTCTTCATGTAAAGCTTGGGTTGGTAATATTTGTCTTGATTTCTCAAGCATCAATCGGTGTGACTGTCAAGTAGGGTGGGGCATGGACAGACAGCCCTGTCTACTATTTTTAAAACTACCTCTGTAAGGTATGGTCTGTCCTTTGAGCATACCCATCTTGCTGTTCCTAGCCATGCCTGTACAGAAAGTGGATCTACTGTGGTTTAGGGAGATATTGGCTGAAGAGATTCTTTACCCTTCACCAAAGACATTTGGACCAGGAAAGAACTGGATCCAATTCTTTGCCAGTTTTCTAAGGTTTGATGTCAGGCTATCTGAAGAAGAAAATATCTGAACTCCATGGGTTTAGAGACAGTGGCCTCCTCTGCTGATCTTGGTGGTCCCTGACTGCTGGAAGACCTCAGCACACTATACCGTGGAAGAACATATTAGCACTGCTCTGCCTCCCACCCAGAATGCAGCTAGAGCTGGTTGTGCAAATGAAATCCTAGAGCTGCTGATCTGAGCCTCAGAGGAGTCTCATCGGAGCTGGAGACAGGACTATCTGTAGGCCTGTGGCTGGCTAGCCAGCTTGGCCTCTGGACAGCCAAGCTCTACAAAGGCCGTTCTGACTCCAGCGCTTTGACCACCTGAATCATGGGAGAGGCAGAAGGAGAAGAAACTCTTGGAGAAGACCATCCCTGGTTGGGGAAGTTACCTAATGGGGGAGACAGATTCTCTAGCAATCTGCAAATGGAGGGAGAATCTGTCAGACAAAAAAGATCTGACAAGACTGGACAGGGTAGAGGAGAGCCCTGTCTGAAAAAGTAACATGGTTCAGGAGTTAGGAGAGAGAGGCCTTTGACCTGAGGGAGGAAACAGCACTGAGGGCTCACTTGATCTGTTTAAGGCCATTGCCTGGCCTCTGAGATGGGCAAGGCTGGTGAGGGAGACAGACAGTCTGAGCTGACAGAGGTCCTGGCATGCCGGCTGTGGAGACCTTGTGTTGAATGAGGGAAGCCCTGTCTTAAGAGGAGACTGAGCCTCTGAGTGGGAAGCAGGCCCTGGAATTCCCCTTCAGGTAGCTAAGGGAATGGCATGGCCTTGCCCTCCAGGAATTTTCCATCCCTTGTGAGGAAGGCTTTGTTGCTGAGGAGGCATGGGGGAGGGACTTACCGTCCACTGCATTGATGAGTCCAGCAGAATAAGCAGGATGGAGGAACCCTCCGGAACCTGGCTGCCAGCAAAAAAACAGAGTGGGAGAGGCAGAAGGGAGGTGATTTTTGTTGTAGAAGTAAAGAGGCCAGAGGTACCCTGACCTCTCTAGACACCTGATTATGTTCATGCTTCTCTCTAGGGCTCACCTTGCAGGAAGACCAAGTAATATAAACATATAAAATTCATATGGAACTTCAGATGCCCTGGGCAGCTCAGGGAGGGAGGGAGGGAGGGAGGGAGGGAGGGAGGGAGGGAGGGAGGGAGGGAGGGAGGGAGCTGTAGCAGCTACCTGGAGTGAGGTCTAGGGTCACCTACCCTACTCTAAATGCTAGCTGAATACACTAGGGACTTGAAGGAGGAGGATCCACACACAGTGTTAGCCCCTCCTGGGCTGACTGTATTTTCTGGCTCCAAAGGAAACAGGCCTAGGTCATGAGGATAGGGACCAAGCTACTTTGACTATGCTCTGAGGACAGAGAGAATGAACGTGCTCCTATAACACAGGGACAATGGTTCTGGTCTATTGGGAATAGAAGGCCCTGTCATGTGACCTCCATGGCTCTGTCTGCTCTCACCAGCACACCTTGGTTTCTCTTCCCCTTCTCCCCACCCCTTATGTCCAACAGTGGAGAACCCCACTCATTTAAGGAACAGAAAGTGTCCTTGAACATCCTTGAGCACCCCTACCCACCAGGGTACTGAACCCAGAATGGAAGGGACTTACCTGGCATTCTGAACTCAAAAGTTTAGCACTTTTAGAGAGGGCAGCCTGAAAGAGGCACTAAGGCAGGGTTCAGTAACCCAGGGCCTGGGGAAGTCTCCAGTGCCAGAATAATATAATCACTGCCTGTCTCTAGGTCATTCCTCTGAGAATTCCTCTCCAAGGTCCCTCATTCTCTAGGTCCTAACTGTCCTACATTCAGGAAGCCTCCCTGTCCAAGGCTGCCCAGGGTTCATTTTTTTCTCTGGAGACCCGAGATCTTGCCTTAAGCATTTGGACATTTGATCTGGTCCTCATTTGTGACGTAGTACTTACAAAATGACCAGTGTGTCCTGGGCTCCAGAGGTAAAGCAGCTGACACCATAAAAAGTACTACTCTGAAATAAAATTGGGGGGGGCATGGTGGTAATAAGACAGCTAAATGAATGACATGTGTCATCTTTTAGGCATAATGCTCTTGGGAAACACACACTAGCTGAGGCATCAGGGTAGCAGTGGGCTCCTGGCTCCAAGGCCAGGCTGGCATGGCAAGAGTAGGACAAGACGGGAAGGACCTGGAGGTGGGGGGGGGAGAATAATTCAATAGAAATGGAAAAAAATCTGAAATGAGATGGGGGTAAATGAATAGGCTCAAGTGTGGTGGCATAAAATAGAACTATATCAGATTCAACAGAACTGAACAGAAATAAACAAATAAACTCCCATGTAACTCAATGAACTGAAGAGAATTTCAAAACCGGAGCCGGATGGAAAGGAATCGAGTGTAATGAGATAGCCTGGGATGCACTAGAATTAAATGGAGTGTAATGGAAGAAACAGGAACAGAGGGGTGGGGTGGACAGACACTAATGGTGTGGCTGGCTGCCCATGCTGACCTCCTTCCCACTTCTCCCAACAGTTTTCCCTAGGGTGCTGCTGCGGACACTGCGCCACCCCATATTCTTGCTGGTAGTCCTGTCCCAGGTGTGCACCTCATCCATGGTGGCAGGCATGGCCACCTTCCTGGCTAAGTTCCTGGAACGCCAGTTTTCCATCACAGCCTCCTTTGCCAACCTGCTCCTTGGCTGCCTCACTATCCCCTTGTCCATTGTGGGCATCGTAGTGGGAGGCTTCTTAGTCAAGCGGCTCCACCTGAACCCCATGCAGTGCACTATCCTCTGCCTGTTGGGGTCGCTGTTGTGTATGCTGCTCAGCTTGCCACTCTTCTTCATCGGCTGCTCTACACATCATATTGCAGGCATCACCCAGAACCTGGGGTGAGTAGGCATGTGCGTGGGAAAATGCATGGTGAGGGTGGGTCCATGAGCCACCTACCTCTCCTCCCAATGCCTACAAAGCTCTGTGCATGCCCCTCCTTGGGCTCAGGTACAAGCAAACAGTAGTCACTGGTTGGTATCAAGTGCCTTAGAAGAGACATGTATTGAACATCAAAGGCAAGAGAGCTAAGGCTTGAATCAGCCACCTCTGGGATAGCACTTCAAGGGAGTCTAAGACCTGTGGGCTAGCAGAGATGGTATAGAGGCCAGGCATAGCAAGCAGGATATGAGGGAGCCCAAAAGAGGTTTTTATTCCTAGCTGAAGTTACAGAATGACAAGCTCCATGCCTTGGAGAAGGGGGATGAGCAGGGAGCTGGGCAGTCTTTCTCAAGGAGGCAGAAGAGGTTAAAATATCTTGCCTCTTCCAGCGATGACCTCATTTTCCCTGGAAGCCATTGTAAGCTTAGTTTGGCCCAGAACCCAGCTAGAATTTCCCCAACGTCTTCCTCCTTGGCACATCCTTCTTTCTTCAAGCCAGATTCCCTCACCTGGGCTCCCACACATGACTGTGGACTCAGCTTGGGACCAAGGCCCCACCCTTATCACTTTGGCTCCCTTCCTTCCCCTCCCCCCCCCTTTCCAAAACAGCTAGGCTGTCTGGCATAGGGCCTTCCATATGCAGGTGTGCCCGAGACCCTCCAGCCAGGCCCTCAGACAGCCCCAAGTATGAACAAAGACCAGGTTCTCCCAAGACATTTCGTGAAAAGTCAATGGATATTGTCCATCATTTTTTTATGAGTCAATGGGAAAATAGATGGACCTCATTATAGAAATCTCATGAGGATCCATTAAAACATACAAGGGAAGCCTTGAGCCTACTGGGTGTGTAAGAGAATTTGGTTCTGGGCAGAGTTGTACAGGAACTAGCTTACTGAATTGGTCTCAGACCACACTGCCTGCCTGAGACTTCTTCCTTCTCCTCCTCTCCTCCCTCTGACACCCATTCACTCATGATCTCGCCAAAGTTCTTATAAGTTAATTCATGGGTTCTGGTTCTAATTCACTGATGCTTTCTGAGGCCAACCGAGTTTCCCTCTTACGGTCTATTGAGCCTCCATGTGATCTCTATCATGGTTCTGTCGTTCTATCCACTTTACCCACGGTACAGTGTCACCTGGCAAACAAGGGCACCGTGTTCCCTCCCAGCCTAAAGCCAAGTCACAGCCTATGTCCCAAAGCCATCCTCCCGCCCCTTCCAACTCAGCCTGTCTTTGAGCTTCTGTCCACCCCCTCAGTTCTCTGGCTGTGGGGGCACTTGACACAGTGAGCAGGACAGGAGAATGAATACAGAGGTTGTGAAACTGGGTGGCATTGAGGAGAGAGCCCCAGCCCAGCTAACAGAGAAATTAAGGTCCCAGAGGAAGGCAGGCCCAGGTTGGAGACCCCACAGCTGGTTGGTCTACTCTGAGGAACCCCATCACAGCTGTACTTTGTTGAAATAAGGCAGCAAATTCAGCTCCTAGAGAGAATGACCCCTTTATCTGACACTCACTTCTGGGAGGAATTTCTCTTGCTTTCCATCCAAGCACAGGAATATTTGCAGAAACTTCCAGACATGTAGAATCCAGGGTTGAAAGGACATGCTGAAGAGTCTGGCTCAGGTTCCTCAATCCTCCTCTTGGAAAAAAAATCCCCTGATTCTCCCACAATGATTCTCCCACAGGGGAAAAACTGCAGCTGAAATCACTGGCCACTGCTCTCAGAATAAGAGCCAGGCTGCAGAGAGGGCCCTGAGAGAGGAGAGCCCAGCCAAACACATTTGCTTTATCTCTCTCTAGTGCCCAGCCAGGGCCAAACCTGTTTCCTGGCTGCTCAGAGCCTTGTTCCTGCCAATCAGATGACTTTAACCCTGTTTGCGATACCAGTACCCAGGTGGAGTACACCACACCTTGCCATGCAGGCTGCACAGGTCATGTGGTCCAGGAGACTCTGGGCAAAAAGCAGGTAAGGCCAACCTCCCACTCAAGCTCCGCCTCCAGGCCTTTCCCCTCCTAGTCTGTGTTGCAGGTGATCATTCTGCCCTTCTTTCCATTTCTCACCTTCCTCTCTGTCATTGCCTTGTCCCCCTGCTTTGGCAGATACAGAGCATCATTCTCCAAGCTACAGTTTCAGAGCCTGCCAGGGCTTAGGGAGGGGAGCCACAGCTGGCTCCCAGCTGCTGGTCTACTCAAGGAAATGACCCACAGGAATTTCAGGCTGCAGGTGGTTGTAAGTGGTCCCTACCAGTACATCCAAGAGTAGACGGACACAGCCCACCTGGGAGGGTCCTAGAGTGCTCCAAAGAAGCAGCATCTGTGACAGATCTTCCAGGGTCATTAGGCAAGCAAGGACGTGGGATGGGAGGGTTTTCTAGGCAGGGATAATGGCCTAAGAAGAAATTTAAAGGATACACACTGTGTATGAACTTCCTGGACCCCAGACCCTGCATTGAATGGCTTACCTGGATCAGCTCACTAACAAGGGAACAAAGAGCCACAGTGCCTAAGAGATGTTTATTCTGCCCATTGTACAGGTAGGAAATGAAGACCCGGGAAAGAACTAGGCAGTACCCAGAGTCTTCTGTCAGAGCTGGGACTAGAATCCAGCTCTCTGGTCCCCAGCCCAACCCAGAGGAAGGGTCTGGATGCAGCATGTAGAGGAGGGTCATCTCTCAATGACAGCTTTCCAGCCAGGGATTATCTCTTACCATGTGTACCTCCTTGGTTCATCACAAGCACCTGGGATATGGTACGGGCTGGTCTAGCTGAGGTGCACTCAGGCAGGAGATAGAGCAAGATGGGGGAAAGGTAGACACTGACTGTATCTCAAGCTTATTAAAGCAAAATCAGCCCTGTGGGAAAGACTTGAGGCATCTGTGAGAACCTCCCACCATGGACATTGATGCCTGTGAGGGAAGCTTGAGAAAGAATCTAGAAAGAAAAGTGCCCAGCCTTGGTGTCCCAAGCAAAGGAGCAGTGTGAGGGCCACCATGCAAGTCCCCTGCTTTGACATGTTTCTCTATGACCTGGCTCTAGGGTGACTCCAGTCTAGGGGGTTACTTGGCGTGTAATGGAAGCAGAAAGGCCACTTTTAGTAATGTGAAGTCATGAGGGTTTAGGGTTCTGGCAGTGAAGTCTGGTAATGCCTCTCAGCTCTGCATGGCAATAGGTAGACATCTTGGATAGCGAGCAATCCAAAGCCCCAGTGTCCTCCCCTCTGCCATCCCACCTCACATCTTTCATTAAATCTATCATCTAAATATCTCCACCTTAAACTTCTTTCCACACACACACCCTGACAATGGGGCTGTCTGCTTGCCCACTCAGTCTGTCCCAGGAGCCACTGAGCTCAGCTCCTTCTAAGGCCTCTAGATAACACCTTGGGGTTCTCATACTGGGAAATATCCAAGGTTACTGTAGGAGGCCCAGGGGGTGCTCAGTTCCCTAGCCAGCATTACCACCTTTGAGAACTGATAGGCCCGATTCCTCCACACCTGATTGGGGCCCATAGTGGTCCATCTGTCATGAAGGCCTGGCTTGATGCTGAACAGATGGCTCAGTGGCTAAAAGTGTATTGCTCTTGCAGAAGCCCCGAGTTTAGCTTCTAGCATGCACGACCAGTGGTTTACAATCATCTGTAATTCCTCTCCAGAGGATCTGACACCTTTTCTGGCCTCCATAAATACCTACACTCACATATACAGACAGACAGACAGACAGACAGACAGACAGACAGACAGACAGACAGACACATGCAAGTAAACAATCACATAGACACTGACCAATAGGAGAGGAAAAATAAAAAGAAACTCCAGCCTTGCTCCTTACAGACACCAAAGTGTCACTGGTGGCCAGACCATTTCCCAGCTTATCCCCAGCTGGAGATTTTGCAGACTGCCATCAAGCACACCAGGGCCCGCCTAGGGACAGTCTCTCTGCCTCACAACTGTGGCCCAGTCTAAGCACAGTCAGTCTGTCTCCAGGCACCTTGCTTGACTCAAGTGATCACAGATCAACTGTCAGAGTCTGGGATTGCAGCCAGCTCTGCCCTGCTGGCTGTTGACACTTGGGAGCTTCCCAGGCCCTAGGCCCTTGGCCAGCTGCTGCCCTTCGAGGCTCCTGAAGGTCCGTCTCCTCCTTCTCCACACTCCAGGTTTTCTACACCAACTGCAGCTGTGTGGCAGGAAATGGCACAGTGCCTGCAGGTTCCTGCGATTCAGCCTGCAGCCACCTGGTGCTGCCCTTCATTCTCCTGACAAGCCTAGGGGCGACAGTGGCCAGCATCACCCACACACCTTCCTTCATGCTCATCCTAAGGTGACAGCAGGCAGAGTGGGTGGGTACCAGGAAGCCTTTCGCCACAGCCAGGATGGGACATTCAAGGGAAGAGTTGAAAGAATAAGGCCACTCAAGTGTCCTAGCCCCTCTGCCCTGTACTCATTCCCCTGGCAGCCTGAAGACATGAAGCTTTTCTCTCCCATCTTGCAGACAAGGACTCTGAGCTCAGAGAAATTCAGAATCTGGTACTAGTTGTATGGCCTAGATGCTTCCTTGTCCAAGGGTAGGGGAGAGGTCTCAGGTGCTGACCTGTCCTCCTGGGGGGGGGGGCACACCCTGTGGTGAGGAAGAGATGGATCTAACCTCTCCTAATGGATGGGTCATAGAGGGATGTCTAGGAAACCAGCCGAATCCCTGTGGGCTGACTCTGTGCACCCCTCAAGGCTACAAGTATGCAATGAGGGCCTGCTGTGGACCCAGGATTTCCAGGGTGCTGCTTCTAAAGATCTCCCTGTCCCTTTTCCTGAGTATGCCCATGGGCCTAGTAAATTGTCACCTGTGGTAATGCTTGGGTAGGGGTCTGGGACCTGAGAGTGAAATAATTCTGTTGTCGTGCTGCTGGAACTTTTCTGCTCACTATTGACAGTCTAGGAAATTAGGAAAAATATTAGGTACCAAGTGTGGTGGTACACACCTTTAATCCCAGCACTCAGGAAGCAGAGGCAGATCTTTGTGAGTTCAGGGTCTGCCTGGTCTACAGAGTGAGTTCCAAGACAGCCAGGGCTACATAAAAAGATCTTGTCTCAAGAAAAAGAAATAAAAGAAATAAAGAAAGAAAGAAAGAAAGAAAGAAAGAAAGAGAGAGAGAAAGAGAGAAAGAGAGAGAGAGAAAGAGAGAAAGAAAAGAGGAGGGGATAAGGGGAGGAAGGGAGGAAGGAGAGAGAGAAGAGAAGGAGGGAGGGAGGGAGGGAGGGAGGGAGGGAGGGAAGGAGGGACATTAGCATGTGGAGGGTCCATAAAGCAGGCTGGTGTGAGGGAGTCTGTAGGGGTCGCAGGTGCCTGCAGAGAGTTAAGAGTGACTTGAGTCACTGGCTCTAACCTCAGCAGCTGTCAATTCCTTTACCTGCAGAATGGGGCTGGTGACATGCCCACCTCCTGGGGGTGGGGGGGGTGAAGTGAGCTGGCTGTAGATTCCCTGAGTTATAGGGAGCACCCCCTAAGTGCCAGCTGTGGGCACTGTTTAGAAGCCAGTTGCTGCTGAATATCCCTGGCCACGGTTACAGTGCTGGGGAGACTGGGCCTGGTCTCTGGGTAGATAACCTAGCGGAACTGTGGGATGGCGGTGACTACAGTGGTGTCTGTGAGCCTCACATTTAATGGTGAGCCTAAGATACAGGAACTGGGCTCTGTAGGTTGAGGGGTGACCAGGTGTAGGCTCTGAGCCTCCCCCACCTCTCTGACTTTCATCCTGGTTGGGGGAGGGGGGGAGATTGGCGTGGAGGGTGGACCCCACCGATTGAAACCTGGTGTTGAGGCTGAGCCTCAGACTAGCCTCACACAACCTTGTCTTTCTTGGTAGGGGAGTAAAGAAAGAAGATAAAGCCCTAGCAGTGGGAATGCAGTTCATGCTCCTCAGAGTACTGGGTAAAGAATTTCCCCGGGGACCTTGGTGGTGGTGATGGGCATCCAGGTGTCTTCTGTGTGCCAGGCCTGGGAGACACGGGCATGAGTGGGGTTTTAGGGCTGGCTCCCAAGTGCATGGGGTAAGAAGACTATGTGTTTGGAGGTGGTGTGTCTTGGCCATGCCAAGCCGAATGGAGGCTCCCTCCAGATACATGCTAACAGATGGCAGAGGCCAAAGACTCCTGAGCCAAGAGACCCAGTGCGCTTGTGACTTGCATGTGCTGAGAGTGAGGACCTGGGACGTGGTGACCCTGTGCTTCCCCCTGAGCCTCTCTCTTTCCTAGCCTGGATGCCCAGCCCTGTGATCCATGGCAGTGCCATCGATACCACTTGTGTGTACTGGGCTCTGAGCTGTGGGCAGCGAACCGTTTGCCGGTACTACAACCATGACCTGCTCCGGAGCCGGTAAGCATGAGGGTGGGAAGGTCCATATCAGGGCACGCCCACCCTGCAAACCAGAGACTATCTCTGAGAGAGATCTCATATACCTGGTCTGGAACTCCCAATATAGCTGAAGCTGGCCTTGAGTTCCTAATCTTCCTGCCTCTGCTTCCCAAGCACTGAGATGACAGATGTGTGAGATTACAGACTGCCACTAAACTCTAAATTATTTTCTTGGTTTTTTGAGTCAAAACCTCATTTCATGCCTAGGCGGTCCTGAACCTACTAGGTCAGCCAGGCTAGTCTTGAACTTATGACAATCCTCCTGCTTCAGCATTTCAAGTGTTGGAATTTCTCACATGACCTATTACACCTGGATAGCTCCCTTTGTTATATGTGAGGAAAATGGCAGGTAAAGTTAGAAGCCCTGGGCTCTTATGACAGAGCCACCTCTTAGCCATCAGACAGCAGAGTCACTGTGGGAACCTAGGGGAGAGAGCCCTGACCTATCCCTTGGGGGCTCAGTCTTTCTACGCTTGGAAAAGCCCAAAAGCACAGATTTCGTAGGAGGGGCAGATGTGGACAAACTTACAAGAAGGCCAGAACCAGCCAGGGGATGGTCACCTTTAGCTCTGAGCTACAGGACACAGTTCCTGCAGACTGGGATCAGTCTAGGGATGCTTTGCCAAAAAGAGCCCTTCAAGAGTTAAGCATAAGAGGCCTAGCCTGGGTCAGTCATACACCTGTCGGTAACAGAGTAAGAGGGATATTTAGTCTCTCCCTTACACACCCAGGGTCGCTGCAGACCTTCCCCCATCCCCAGACCTCAATATCTCTAATTGTACCATGTCTAATTGTACCATGGGCTCCTGACTTCAAGGTTCCTCATTCTTCCCCCAGATTCATAGGCCTTCAGTTCTTCTTCAAGAGTGGATCCCTGGTGTGCTTTGCCTTGGTTTTGGCCATCTTGAGGCAGCAGAGTAAAGAAGTCAGTGTCAAGGCCACTGTTAAGAGTTCTGACCTACAGCAGCAACTGTAAACATCAGGAACAAAAAAGCCCAAGGACTCCAGGAGGTCAGCAGTCCCAGCCCCCACCCTGGCCAGGTGTGGCAGCCACAGCCATGTACCTTCTGAGCCCTTTGCCCAAGATGGGGTGTCAGAAGTCCTGTGTTCCAATTCTGGTTCCTCCACTAAATTGTGAAGTGACTTTGAACATGCTCTGGCTTTGCTTGCTCTTTGGAACCAAGCAGTTGTTGCGTTGGTCATTTCTCAAGCAAGAGGGTTGTCTTTGTTCCTTCCCCAGCCGGGTGACCAACCTAGATCCAAGCTTTGTTGGTAGGAGGAGCTGTATGGCATCTCTGTCCCCACCAGACCATGCTGCACTCCTGCACTCCAGCACAGAGCCTCAGCCCAGCTCTGCCACTCTCAGGCTCCAGCTGTGCACATCTGTGAAGGCCTCTTCAAATCCAGATTGCCTTCAAGAAATGTCTATTTGGCGCCCCCTGGAGGCAGAGTCCAGAGACAAGATTAAGGAGCGCCCCAAGAGCAGGAAAGGACACCATAGTTGATGAAGTGTGTGGGCGGGATCCTTAGCTGGGGTAGGAGAGGGATTCTGATCCAGAATGTCTCAGAATTTGTCTTCAGGGAGCCACAGCTAGGGGTAAAGGAGGTCTATCCTTTCTTTAGAGGTCTTGTACCTTCCGAGACTAGTTTATATTCAGAGTTTCTCCTCCTAAATGTGTGTTGTCAGAATCTCACACATTTGACCACCAAAGTCACTGTGGCTTTTGGGAAGAGTCCCAGACCATATCCTTGGAGCTTGGAGCTGATACCTGGTTCTGTGATAACCGAGTTGGGTTGACCTCCTGTTCTCTGAGATTCATGGCTCAGTGTGAGGTCTAGCAGCAGAAAAGAGAAAAGCCCAGCTCTACACAATGAGCTATGGTATAACACCCTTGGGTCAGAATCCCTGGAATCCCAAATTCTTATTCACGTCAGGTCTTGTCTGGCTTTCTGGCCAGTCTTATCTGACCTAGTTGCTTCAAGGAAGCAGAAGAGCAAGCCATGATCTGTTCCCAGTAAGGTCTATTGACACCGCACACCCCACCAACAGTGTCCATGAAGAGAGTGGAGAAGGAGCCAGCAGCAGCCTCCCTACCCTGTGTGCCTAGCTCTTGGCTAAGGGACAAGGTGCTTGTCTCCTGTGCAGAAGAAGGGGCTATAGACGCCCTCATTCTTGTCAGGAATGGTGGTACACATCTTTGACCAGCAGTGGGGAGCCCAAGGCCTATCTCAGTTACATAGTGAGCTTGAGTCTAACCTGGGCTGCATGAGAGTGTCTCAAAAACTCCAAAGGAATAAAGAGAAGATGGAAAGAGGAGGAAGGGGGGAGGAGAGACAGGCAAAGAGCCTAGACGCTCTTCCTTCCTACAGCTGAGTGTTTGACCAGTACCTGAACCACACGAATCAACGCTGAGAATTCTGAAGTCTCTTCCACCAAGACAGGCCTGTTAGCAAGTTTTTATTCTGTCTTTTCTCCTGCTCTCTGGGTTGTGCAGGAATAACCTGACCGTATACGTACAGCTTATTATTAAATTTGCCTTTGCAGAATGCCTATTCTAAGACAAGAATTTATCCTTCTAAACAACATTAGAGGTTTATGTCAGCCACGTCACTTCCAGTTATTAAGATTTCAGCCTCACTGAGTTTATTCACTCTGGTGTCTGGCATTGTTTTCTTTCTTTATATTCTACCCTAATTTTTCCTTTCCCTGGTTTATTTCCTCTAGTAATGGTTTGATCATGAAGCTGTCTGAGTCCTTACCTGTCTCCAACTCACTCACATTTTACAGAAGAGAAATTGCCTCAGAAAGGTCAAGTGACTTGCTTGGGGTTCTAATAATACATATATAATTATATGGCTGTATCTGTATGTGCACACGCATACACATGCACGCACACACAAGATGGGGGCAGAGCTGGATCCAGATTTGTGGAATCCGAAGCTAATGCAATTCAAGAGTTCTCTTTACAGAAGAAAGAATGCAAACTAATGAATGCAACCTTACTGTGTAGACTATATTTAGTCAAAATGCCTGAGACCACAAGTATTTTGGATTTGAGATCTTTTCATATTTTGTAATATTTGCATCACTATTATCAGGGGTTCTCTTAGGAATGGGATCCTAATCTAAGCACGAATTTACATGGGTTTCACACACACCTTATCCACACAACCTGAAAGCCATTTTGTGCAATACATTTAGTGTTCCTGTGTGTGATGAGGACCTGCCACCTGAAATCAGGTCTAAAATATTCCATGTGTGTGGTTACATTAGCACTCAGGAAGTCTGAATGTTAGAGCCTTTCAGATGATGGGTTTCATGTTGGAAAGTCAGCCTTTATAAAATTAGATACAAAAGTAAACACTTACCCAGAATGAGAAGAAAAAAAAAACCTCCATCCATCCAGAAAAATGGAATGTTTTTAAAAATTAAATAATTACCCTGCATACCTGTAACCCATCCACATCCACCTTTGTGGTTAGGAATCTCCACAGACCGGCTTCTGGCTCTATACACCTTCATATTTCTCCACTTCCTCCTCCACTCCTTTTATGTTTTCAGGGCCACAAGCCACAAGCAGAAGCCACAACATCATGTTTGTATCTTCACATCATGATGCTGAATGAGGCGGGAAGTGGCTGGGAAGTTCCCAGAGGCCATTCTTTGTGCAGAAATAGTCACAATGACTCCCCTAGGCACAGCAGTAACAGAAGTAGACAAAGGACATCTCAGGGACCCCCAACTCCTCCTTGACCATGTCCTAGAAACCAGAAGCCGCTTGCTGAGCTCACCACATGGGAGGCTGGAGTGGGAAGAAGTGGTTCGTGTCTTCCCTTTCTAAGTTTCCCACTCTGAGAATAAGCAGCATTTCTGGAAGATCTTCACTGGTTCTGAGGTGCAGCCCAGATGCCCAAGACTTTACCTCACTGAAAGCTGGCCTCTGGGGAAACTGAGGGATGGGAATAAAGCCTTCATCCCACTGTAGGGCCTGGCCTTTGGAGAAGCAGAGAGTTGGGGACCACACCTTTGCTGGTGAGTTTGAACTCTTTTGCTGGTCAGATAAGGAGGCTTAGGCATCCCTGCAAGAGAGATGTGCAGCCATACGCCAAGAATAGAGTGAAGAAGGCAAAAGAAGTCTCTCTAAACTGTGAGACAAAATGCATACACACAAACACACACATGCATGCACATGGCACAGACATACACATGCTCACAAATACACATTCACATGCACAAGCATATACCTTCTAACAAACATGCATACAACCAAATGCACATACATGCAAACATGTATGCATACACAGAAACATAAAAACTCATATAAGCATCCTTGCACTCACGTACGCACACATAATAATTCACATGATCATGGGCACAGATGCTCACATGCACATTCACATATGTGGTCACACACAGACACAGATTCTCATACACATGCATATACTCACAAAACACAAACATGAACACACAGAGAAGCTACACATTTTCACACACATGTGTACCTACACACACATGTCCACACATACTCCATATACTCACATGAACACTTGAAAACACATACAATCTCACACATACATTTAGGCACATTCGTATGCACACACCAACTCACACTTATGTGAAATGCATACATATTCATACATACATGCAGATACTATGTACAACAAACACAAAAATGCACACTCATGTTCACATGATTATATATATATACACACATGCAGGTACACAGGCAAATCCATACACATATATACACCTGCACACCCATAAACTCCTGTCCAAAAAGTCAATCAAGTACCTAAACACACACCTCGTCTTCTGTCAATGAAGATCCGTGAGCATCTGTGTCTGTGAACCACTGTCTCTGTACCCTGCACGAAGCCCCACCCTGCTTCACTATTGGTGAAGCCCAGCAGCAGATGGGACAGGCACCAGAAATAGCATCTCAGTGTCTGGCTTTCATTTCCTTTTGCTTGGAGAAGCGGGAGGGCTCCAGGGCGGGCAGATGCCTCTGAGGACCTGGCTCCAGGATCCACGGTCAGCTCGCTACATGCTCACCATCCATTACCTGCTCATGCTGAACATTTCCGCTTGATAAGCCCAGCTGCCTCTGCTTCCCAAGTGCTGGGACTAACAATGTGAGACATGGCTTCTGCCTGCTCTGTCTTTCTATGCCTGCCTTAAGTACTTTCTCTCCTCAGTTCAGGCCTGGCCCCACCACTGCCTGCCTGGAACTCCTTCTGTAAACTAAGATGACCTCAAACTCAGACTGGATTAAGGGCATAGGTCACCACTCCGGGAATATTCCCTGTGCTGGGATTAAAGGTGTGGGTTACCACTGTCTGATCCTCCTAGACTGACTGTGAATAGATCCCTCTGATATCTCCGACTATTTTTTATTATATTTGAAAATATCCCCACAGCCCTCTTTGCCCCTCTGTCTATCACTTCTTCATGACATCCTATCCTCCATCAAGGCCCAGTTTAAAAGCCTCTACCTCCGAGGAGGCTGTGTGACATGACAAGGGGCAAGTCGGGCAGGTAGCATCATTAAAGACACAAACAACATTTTAAAAAATAAAATTATAAACAAAGACGGGGGAGGGGTGCACATCTGTAGTCCTGTCACTCAGGAGACAGAGGCAAGAGGCTGGTGAGTTTGAGGGCAGCCTGGGCTACAAAGTAAAGCCTTGTCTCAAAATTCTAAATAAATAAAATTCACCATCACTTCTCTCCATGCATACATACAAAACTGCCTGGTTCTGTGTGGTTTGGGGGGGAGAGCCTCTACAGCCCCATGCAATCTTCCTAAGAGGCCAGTATCTCAGGTTAAAGGCCTTCATATTGGAGCTACAGAAACATCAGACTTAAGCTCAGACCTAGAGTCTGCCATGAAGAACTGCATCTCTCTGCATTCAGCCCCTTACCAGTAAGGCAGATAGATCTACCCTGTCTCCATCTTCCATGACTGTGGAGACAGGTAAGGTACCATCCTGGGCTCGCAGGCTCAGCACCTGATGATTTGCATTTTTCTTCTCTTCTCCTGTCTCCAAGAAGACTAAGAAGCACCTGGAGCAGAAGGGGGGGCAGAGAGGAAGCTCACCCTCTATGCTCTGCCCTGGCTATAGCTCCTTTGCGCCCTAATCTCTTCCCTGCTGTCAGTGAGGGTTCAGTTGGCCCAGTCTTATCTCTCCCCACAGCCAGTTTGGGACAGCTTTTTGCCTCCAGATTTACATTTTTATTGATTTTCTTCCTCTCCAGGGCTGCCCTTCCCTTCTGCCTCCCCTTTGACTTTAAAATGGGTCTACTGTGGAACATAACAGTTCTGGAGCCAATAGAGATGTGTGATAGCTCATGCACGGCTTCGGTCCCATTCATGTACTCAACCCACCCAACTAATATATCCCACAGGCACCTGGGGACACAGCCACATGTCCAACACAGCCTTCTCTTAGGAAAGCTCCTGAGGGTGCATGGGTGCAGGACAATCAGAAGGTTTTGGATGCCTTCCTAGAGGGCACGATGAAGCCCTTGAAACATTGATTGATGGATTAGTCCATTGACTGGCTATTTTAAGCAGGAAATTACTAGAGGTGTATTTTAGAAAGATTCACTGGCTGTACCATGGGGGTGTAGGGTGGGAGAGAAAGGCTGGAGGTCAATGCTTAGGCAAGTGGCTAGAGCCACAACCAGGAGATGGTGTCCAGCTATGTTACAAGCAGCACCCTAGAATGGAACAGACAGGCTGGGTTTTGAAAGATGAGCAGGGTAGAGTCGGGAAGGGTGCTGGATGGAAAAGTTGTGGAGATAAAGGAAAGGCAGGCAGAAAGCTCCTGGCAAGCTGAGGAAATTTCCACTCATTTTGAATGGCTCAGCATGACCTAAAAGGGCACAAGGGGCAGAGGCTGAAGAAGTGGGTCAGGGCCCTTGGTTTCTCAAGCCCTCAGTGCCCTGAACCTGAGGGAGCTAGGCTGAGCTCTGAGTTCCAGGTTGAGATGCTCCTTCCTTAAGACAAGCCTTCCCTGTCCACAACACTGAAGTGTGTTGTAGAAGGGAAGGCAGGAAAGGATTGTTCTCCCCAAGGAATAGGTAAAATAACTGAAGCCCTAGAATGCAAACCGAGTGGCACGACGCACTCCTGTTTATCTCTCGTTTAGAAGGTGAAGGCAGGAAGATCAGAAATTCACATTTGAGACCAGCCTGAGCCTAGAAGAGACCCTGCCTCCAAGGATGCAGGCAAACAAACAAAATCCAGAGAGAGAGAGAGAGAGATGAATCAGCAGTTTAAAATGCTTGCTACTCTTCCAGAGGACCCAGGTTCTATGCTCAGCACCCACATTGGGTGGCTCACAATTGCTTAAAAGTCCAGCTCCAGGGAATCTGACACTCTCCTGTGATCTTCTCCGGCACTTGCACACACATGTACACAGACATACACATATACATAAAGGAAATGATCTTAAAGAGAAGTACGGAGCTCTGTCCCAGGTACCTCGTGTTCAAATCCCCGTGTATGCTTTTGATTCCCACATCTGCAGTAGGTGGGATGGAAAAGAAAGAGGAGAGAAAAACACAACAAATAGGGTTGGGTTTTTGCTTTGTTTTTTCATGTCTCCGTTTCTTCTTCTGCCTTTGTACCCTCTGTGCTTTGGGGACCCATATCCCAGCTCTGTCACCCACTGGAGGAGTAAAGTCACCACTCACAGCTGTGTCTTGGTTTGTTTTTTCCTTTGTAAATGAGAGATCCCAACCATCTCCAAACAGTTGAGGAATACAAAACTCTAGTAGTGTCCTGGTTATCTATTACCGAGTAACAAATGACCCCAAAATGTCCCAGCTTAGAACAAGTCCTTTTTAATCTTAAACAGTTTCTGAAAGTCAAGGCTAGTGAGGGAAGTAGGAGCCTGCAGTCAAGTATCTGCCAGGGCCATCATCAGCAAAGGGCTCAGGGAGAGGCCAGGTATGGTGACACATCTCTGTTCTCCCAGCCATCAGGAGGCAAAGGCAGGAAGGTTGCCACACTTTCAAGAGAGACTATAGAGCCAGACCCTGCCTCGAAAATAAATATATATGGCAGGGTGTGGTAGCACATGCCTTTGAGGATGGCTCTTAGGAGGCAGAGTCAGGAGGATCTCTGAGAGGCTGGTTTATACAGATAGTTCAAGGCTAGCCAGGGCTACATGGTGAGACCCAATAAACAAACAAACAAACAAACAAACAAACAAATAAATAAGTAAATAAGTAAATAAATAAATACATAAATAAATACATAAATACATAAACAAACAAACAAACAAGTAAATAAATAAATAAATAAATAAATAAATAAATAATAAATAAATAAATAAATAAATAAATAAATGTGGACAGTGAAGTTGCTCAATGGAGAAAGACACTTGCCAGCAAAGCAAGCCTGACAACTTCACTTCCACCCCTGGGGCCCCCATGGTGGAAAGAAAGACATACTTTCCACAAATTGTCCTCTGATCTCCACGTGTATGAGCCATGGTCCATGTATACGCACATTCAAAACACAACAACAAAAAAAACCCCAACCAATAGGCCCAACTGAGGCTACAAGATTCACCTCAAACCCATGAGTTGACTAAAGGCTTCTTTCTGTTCTTTGTACACGGTCCTCTCCTGAGGCTGCTCATCCCACGTAAGCCAGCTTCCCCGAGAATGAATGGCCCGAGAAACAATCAGCAGCATCTACACAAAGTCCTTGGTGTTCTGGAGGTGAACACATTTTGGGGGCCATCAGCCTCACTCTACCACAATGTGGAAGGAGAATGCAAAAATGCATGACTACCAGGAGGTGTGTGTGCATTGCTGGGGCCATTTGGAAGGTGTCCCGCATGTGCGCAGAATGACAGCTGGCACCCAGTAGGTACTTATTCCTTAGAGGCTTCTATTACTCTCACAGTGACCACAGCTAGAAAGGATAAAGAACTGCAATGGCAATGCTCTCTAATTACTTTGTGCTCAGTTGCAGTAAGAAAGAATATCTAGATAAAGGGGTGCAACCAGGAGACTTCCTAGCAGAGGTGGAGAGTGATCCTGAAGAAGGCAGAGGTGCATAGGACAAGCTGGTTGCCACTGGCCATGGCGTGGGTGTGAAGTCCTCTCCCACACACACAGCCCACATGTTTGAACACTTAGTACCACATGGTGTCATTGTTAGAGGAGCCTATGGAATTGTTGAAAAGTGGGATCTCCTGGCGGAAGTGGGTCCTGGAGGGTGAGCCCTGAGTTTGTGAGCCCAGCTCCACTTCCGCTTCCTGGCAGCCGTGATGTAATCAGCCCTCCTCAAGCTTCTGCCTCAGTTGTGAGTCACTTCTGCCGAGGTGTCTTCCCCATTGTATCTCTTCAAACTGTGAGCCAAGCTAGGGCTCTCCTTTCTCCTGCTTCCTCTTCTCAGCAACCTGGTCACAGTGGCGAGGAAAGTGACTGATGCACGAGCCCACCATCAATCTCCTCTTCTTTGGTCCAGGAACAAGGTGCCCAGTCAGGGGAACGATGCAGGCCAGCAGTGGCCACGCCTTCCTCTCTGCCAGTGAGGGGTCACATGACTCACTCACTTTGATTGACAGGATGAAAGGATGACCTGGCGGGAAGTCTGGATGAGAGGGTGGGTGGGAAACTACTTTTCTTTTCTCCATATTCTTCCTTTGGTTGATGCCACATCAGACATTTCTGACCACAAGGGGGTGGGGACTCTCCCAGAGTTCAGGACGGGGGGGGGGAAAAGCCTAAATCATAAGAGACCGCGGTTCAACCACCAACCAGGTCAGGCCTGGGATCACTTCCTTCTTGCCTCCTTAAATAAACATGTCACTGTGAGACAGTTTCTATTCCATGTGTTCTAGCTGGTCCTTCCTCCCTCTGCGCTTTTCTTTTTCTGAGGAAGACAGAGAAAAGTGAAGCAGTGAAGACTCAGAGGCAGAAGTCCTTGGTCTAACCCCAGCTCTGCCTCTGAGATGCTTGGCAATCCTAAGTAAACCCCTACCCCCACTGGGCCTCCAATAATTATAGCTAATATTTATCGACTGCCTGCTGTGCGCCAAGCACTCTGCTAAGAGCTTTCATTGCATTACGCTGATCATCCTCTTACGCCGATATTGCTCTCTTTATCTCACAGTAAGTTCACAGCAGATCTCTGAATTTCAAGTCCAAGTTTGCGTCCCTGAAACTTTGTGCTCCCAATCATAGCCACTACACAGCCTAGCAGTAAAAGAGAGCCTGTGGTCAAGGTGACCTCTGAGGACCTTTCCAACCCAAACATCCTTCGATTGGTTGTCCTATTTGTAGGTAGTTGGTCAACAAGGCAGCTTAGCCTAGGCAAGAGAAGAGAGAAATAAGGGCTGTCTTTAACCATCCAAACAGCTGTCATGTGATTGGGGATTAGACCTGCTCAGTATGGATCAGAAGGCATGAGCTGGCCCAGTGTGGACTCACTACAGGAAGACAGAGGATGCAGCTTACATAAGGGAGATCTCTGCAGTAGCCCTTCGGCAGTGGGTAGAGCTTCACCCGGAGGTAATAACTCCTCTGTCGTGGAAGTTATACAAACCTGTGTCTCACTAAGCTTTGTCAGAAGTCTGGTATGGAGGAGAGACAGAAATGACTTAGGGCTTACAGGAATTAAGCAGGATAACATGACCATACTCCAAGTAGCATGGAATATAAAGTAAAAAAGGAGGCGGCGTCAATAAACTGAGGGGTTTTTCCTTTTAACACTGAAACTCTTCGACTTTAAGACTCTGTAGTACTTTTTCCTTTCCTTCTCTGGCACTTTGCAGCTCTATGGTTTTAAGTGGCCCCAATTATTTCTGCCTCCCTCACATACTATGCGTTCTGATACTCTAGCTGTGACCGTGTTTCTCAAAACTCCAAGAAGCCTGTGATTTTTTTTCTTCTTTATTTAACAGCCTCTAGCTTTAACGGTTCATGAAAGTGTCTCTCATCATTTCCAGACACAAGAAGGGATTGTTCCAGATGCTGTGCTTCGGTGGCCTGGACACAGGCTGAGCTGCTCTGCCCACCACCCACCCCAATCACCTCCTCCCCAGCCTCTGCTCCCCCTCCCAACTAAGCGACGATCTCCCCAGACCCTGTCCCACCCCCTACTCTGCTGATGCCTCTTATCCTACCGAATGGGTGCTTCACTCCCTTCATCCTGGTGGCTCATTAAACAAGAGCCTTCACTGCAAGCAGGCTCATAGCTAGCTATTCCAAAGGGGACTAGGGGATTGGCTATTATTCTTGAGGTCTTAAAGGTTAAGGATTTGTGTCTCTTGTTTCTTTTCCCTTCTCCTCACTTTTTTTCCAGGTAGCCAGGCTGGCTTTAAACTCACAATCTTCTTGCCTCAGCCTCCCGAATTCTGGAACTAAAGTGACATTCCCAGCATTCTCGTTTTATTAAACCCAACTCAAATGTATCTCTACCAGGAAGCCTTCCATGATTGGCACTAAATATCTAACAACACAACCTGAATTATAAATGTGAAGCTCCATGCTCTCTGGTTAGTTATTCTGTCCCCCATCTATGTATGGGGTTACCTCTGAATCCTCAGCTAGGCTGAGAACTTATCTTCCTAACAGAATGGAGGCTCCAGATAGACACAGTTGTACCTCCATTACATTATTCCTGAACTAGAGTGAAACATTGAATCATATCTTCTCCCAGCTCAGTACATTCCCAAAGGCAAGTTATGTCTCTGTCACTGAACTAAGACTGCATAAAATTAGAAAGCACGGGTCCCTTTAAGATAAAGAAGTCCCCAAGGTCAAGGACTATGTCTCCACCCTCAGGCTGCACCAGAAATCTAGGGCTTCTCCAAGCTCTACATATTCCTTCCATCTCAGCCCGGGACTGGACACAAGAGACAGTGTTTTTCTTAAAGCAAACAGACAGAATTTGTTAAAGGAATATGTACAAAGTGGCATAAGAACCCAACCCCTTTAGACCCTCTCTAGGGTTCATTCTGCATCCTCTTTTCTAGAAGTTGGAATGGTCTTCTCCCAGCTCCTCCCAGGAACTCAGAGCAAGTGAAGATGTCAGCACCTTGGACAGCGCCCAACCCATTACTGGACTCTGAGCCAGAATACAAGCTCTCCAACTCACTCCGCCTCTGGGTGATGGATTTCCTCATTCCTCAATTTGATTAAAGCCCAGTAGATAACCAGAGCGCCTTGTTCCTTTCTCTCCTCCCTTCCTGATGAACATAATTAACTCTGTTAGGCTGGGGATACTTGCTTTCCAACGCTGCCTCCCAGCCCCCACTCAGGCATGAATCAGTAGGACACAGCCAGGACATTTGGAAGGCTCGTGGAGTTCTTCCTGGGTAGTGCAGGTGGCAGAGAAAGCTTGCCTTGAGATATAAAGAGGCTGATATAGAGACTGGAATGTGGTGTATGGATGAAGGTACCCCTAAACAGCAAGTCAAAAAATTAGAGATTTAGCCCTGAATGTATCACAAATCTAGCTAGGACTAGCCACATGCATTTTCTTTCTGAGTCTGCAATATGAAGACACTGTATTAGACAATGTAAATGCTACATTTGATGCTAGGATCCTATGGAAGGAAATCTTTAGAACAGAAAGAAAGGGGTTTGTCCAAGGTCACACAGAAGCTCATGGCAAAACCAGGCTTGAGTTCATGGCTACTGGCTTCTACTCCAATAGAATTTCCCATGAACAGAATTTACCCCTTAATCTGCATCACAGATCACAGACTTTCTTGCCATGGAATAGAAACTTCAGAAGTTGAAGACAGGTAAGATTATATTAATTGGTGTTGGCAAAAGAAAGCAGTATTAATATATATGTGTGTGTGTGTGTGTGTGTGTGTGTGTGTGTGTGTGTGTGTATACCAATGTCTCTAAAGAGAATAGAGTAACCTCCCATATCATTAAGATTAAGAAGAATAATCACCTGAGAGTCCTTGGATGTTTTTGGAATTTGCCAAAGCCAATCAGAGAGGCAACTGTAGACTTCTCTTGTCTATCTATCTATCTATCTATCTATCTATCTATCTATCATCTATCTATCTATCATCTATCTATCTATCATCTATCTATCCATCCATCTATCTATCATCTATCTATCCATCACTCACACTTTCCCTATTCTTTCTCTGCCTCTCCCTCTTTATTTTCTTTTGTTTTATACAGGGTATTATGTATCCCAGGATAGCCTCAATCTTGTTCTATAACCAAAGGTAACCGTGAACCTTCCTCCACCTCATAGACTGCAGATATGCACTACAACACTCGACTTACATGGTGCTGAGGACAAAAGTCTGGGCTCCAAGCATGCTAGGAAAACTCTGACAAGCCAGTCATTTCTCAGTCTCCTGTAGAAACCTCTGCAAAGAAAAAAAATCAATTATCCTAATCAAGCATCAAGATGCCCCATCAGGAAAAAAAAAATGCGGGAAGAGATAAACCAATCAGCAAATACATTTTAGATGTCTGCAACTGTGCCCAGCAATTTGACAGGCATATAAAGAATGATACACAACTTGATCTCTCTAAACACTATATCTCCAATGTGTCTCTTCTGTTTGGAATTATGTTCAGTGGACCTATGCATCTAAATTTCTGTTCTATCAAGGCCAGAACCAAATGTCTCCCCACCGGGAAGGCATCTATAGCCTCGTTTAGATGGTACATCGCCCTCTGAGTCTCCCAAACGTCTTTTCTGTTTTGTGGTATCCATCACCATTTCCTTTATCTCTTGCTACCCCTTCAAGAGTAGCAAAAAAAAAAGAGAGAGAAGCCAAGAATGTGTTTTCTTTAACTTCAAATTCTCAGAATATTCAACAAAATATTTTGTGTGTTGCTGCATTTCAGTAAGTACGGGATGAATGGAGAATGAGTAGATGAATGGATAGACAATGTATGGGCAGACAGATGATGACTGGGTCAGTAGGTGGGTGGGTGTTGAATATATAGATCACTGGAAAGCAGAGAAGTTGGAGAGATAAATATGTGGATTGGATGAATGGGTATTTGCATAGATTTGTGGGTGAGTGGATAGGCAGATCGTTGGGTGAGATAGAAAATAGATGAGAAATGACTAACATTCAAGTGAGTCTCTGAAAATGATATCAAGGCAGACAGAAAGGTTGCTGGTTGGGTTTTTTCAACTTGCACAAATCTAGACATAGCTAAGAAGGAGAAATCTCAAATGAAGAATCGCCTCTAGCAAATTAGCCTGTGAGTATGTCTGGGAGGGCCTTTTCTTGATCAATAATTTATGTGAGAGAGTCCAGCCTACTATGGGTGATGTTATTGCTGAACCAGTAATCCTGAGTGGCAAAAAAAAAAGCAAGCTATGGAGAGTAGGGCAGTAAACAGCATTCCTCCATGGTCATTGCCTCTGCTCCTGCCTAGAGTTCCTTCCCAATCTTCCCTCACATATGGATTGTGATTGGAATTACAAACAAAATAAGCCCTTCTCTCCCCCAATGTGGGCTCTGTCAGTGTTTTATCACAATAAGGAAAAAACATTTAGAGGCACTTAATTTCACAAAGGTATTTTTGTTAAAGTATGTGTGTGTGTGTGTGTGTGTGTGTGTGAGAGAGAGAGAGAGAGAGAGAGAGAGAGAGAGAGAGAGAGAGAGAGAGAGACTGTGTGCCACAGCACTAAGAGTTGGTTCTCTCCTTCTATCATGTGGGAATCAGCCTCAAGTTTTCAGGATTGGTGGCAATCATATTTACCCACTGAGCAATTTTGACAGCCCACAGAGGTCTTTGTCCTGGAGACTTTCCTTTGGTAGTGCCAGAATGATGGTGGGATTTGCTGGCTCAGCTTAAAACAAATCAAAAGTGGAAAGTAGTCAAGTACCCATGGTTTCAGGCTGTATCCATGGGAATGTAACAGTGAGATTTAAAAAAAACAAAACAAAGAAGACAGATGGTCCTGCCCTGCCCTGAACTGTTCACACTGCTCTGGAGTCCATGTGATATCTACAACGTATGCACATAGAGATACAGAAGTCTCTTGTATCTACCAACAGCTAGTGAAAGATTCAGGAGTATTCATTCCAGAACACAGACTCGGGAGAGGTGACCCTTTGTCCCAGGATCTGGAGGTCCCTGGACCCCTGGCATGTGCCCTGTGGCTTCAAAGGCAGAGCCAATTCCAAAGAGAAGCCCCAAGACTGATGCCTCTGCCTCACGTGAAGAAATTCTATGTAGTGTTCCTATATAGAGAGGAGCCGACCTGGGGGTGAGCTTCCAGGCACGTCTGATCCCCTTTCCAAGGAAGCTGCAGAGTGCAGACTCACTCGAGGCAGAAGGTAAATCAAGGTCTCTTTTCCCCACTAAAATTAAACCATCTGTCCATATCTTCATTCCTCAACAAATTATGTTTCTCTGCATCCTTGTGCTCAGAGTGGAATTCAGGGAATTTCTGTCCAGGACTGGAAATCTGAGAGGTAGACAAGAGTCTTGTGGGACTCCGAGCTTCCTTCCATGGAAGCCTGGGAGTTGAGGAATGAGGAGTGACTCAAATGCCTTTCAAGCACCCCAAATGAACTAGAGAGGAGGCTCAGAGCCGCTGAGAGCCAATCCATGACCCAGATTCCCTGTAATAAATGTGCCTACGTCACTGACGTGTTGGCTCCTGATCAACGCCATCTCTTCAACCCTAGCCTCGCTCTCTGTATGAGGAGATTAAATCAATTAGAAGGAGATCTGGCCGGTGCTGGTTAGGGATAGAGGATAATTCAGTTACATAACAAGGGATTGAGGTTGGGCTTGGCCTTTAAGGGGAGGGGTGGGGAACTCAGATATTATGCCTTCACTGGGGGTGGGGGGCTCCTGGACCTGAGAACCAACATAAATGGGAGTATTGACTCCATGACCACCTCCCTCTTTCTTCTGAGCTATAGCCTGTCATTCTCTGGGCTAGGAAAAAAAATCCAACAACAACAACAAAAAAAAACCCACCCCACCCCCCCCACTCACCCCCCACCCCCCACCCCACCCCCGCCAAATTGAAAGGTGACTTTTCCATCCCCAAATGAGGTACGTCAGCCTTCAGGACCCCTCACTTATGCCAATATACATGCCTCTCTCTTTAGCCCGCTACTCAGAGCCCTGGGGTCTCTTCAGCTGCATACTCTGCCTCTATGGGGTAAGATGAGCGGAGAAGCAGGCATCATGCCCTGGTACCCTCTGTGCCGATTGATATAACAGTTTTGTGTGGGCAGGACAGAGAGCAGGCACAAGTCAGGGAGGTCTCTGGGGCAAGTTCAGAAAGGTTCCCCAGAGGAAGCAGGGAACCAGCTCACCAAGCTGTAAAGGAAGGATGGGCAAGAGATAATCAGGCTGACCCAGTAGAGGCAGAGCTTTAGGTGGAGGAAACAGAATATACAAGTTACAACACAGCCATGAGGCAGCTCGGCAATGGTTACGGTGGCTGAAGCCACAAGTGAGATAAGAAATAGGGAGATGAAATGTGAGGCCTTGCTGGTTCAGGTCTGAGTTGGATTGTATGCCAAGACAAGATGGAGGCAAGGATCCCAGAGTCTCAGATCAGTCCTCACTTCCTGAGCACTAAGAGCATGCTGAAATCAGTCTGGAATCGGGGGGGGGGGGGGGGGGGTGAAGTGAATAGAGATGAGCATTTCTACAGCTCTGGCCCCAGGGGTTCTAAAAAGGTACACAAATATTTTCCCTTATCAGCTGGTTAGGTCCAGTTAGCTGTAAGTGAGATGAGCCTGGCCAGGTGCTTCTAGAGCTCTCATTGGCTAGTCTACCTGAAGCCCTTTGTCAAATGCCTGAGATGCCCAGACAAGCAAGCTTGCTGGTCAAAAAGGAACTGACCTCTGGGGGCAGCTCCTGACACCTCACTGGCCTCTGGGGGAGGGGGTGTAATGAACAAGGGGCTCCTGAGCAGATGTCAACAGATCGGGTGGCAGAATGGTGTCCTGCAGATGGCAGTGGAAAGATGTAGAGGTGTGGACTCACCAGGGCCTGCTAGCAGAGACAAGAAAGCCAGAAAACGTCGGGGATGATACTTGGGGCTCTTATCTTGAGCTGTGCTGTCCCCTGGAAACCATGGGGGCAGCAAGAAGGAGGCCAAGCATGAGTGATGTTTCTGGCTCTTTGGGTCCTAGAGTGGATCGACCAAGGCCTGTGAGCCTGAGTTCAAGTAGCCCATCCAGAAGCCTCTGCAGGGACTTACTGCCTCAGCCCCAAACCTTTTTTACTGCAGAATCTCTTCACGTTTTCCTTCAGCTGCTTTCTCTGAAACCTTCCCTTCAGGCTGGCTCAGCAGAGCAGGAAGGCACATACCTGAGGGCTGCCCTGCTCTTTCTCCAGAAGCCTTGCATCAAACACAGTGTATCCAGGCAGGGTCCTTCTGCATAAAAGCTTGGTCTGGGAAATGAGCCACATGCTTCAAACTTATTCTCTTGTTGAAAAGATTTCAAAACTAACCTTTGTGGTTACAACAGCTGATCCCAGTGCTGGGAAGGGGAGGGGAAGGGGGAGGGGAGGGAGAGGGGAGGGGAGGGGGGATATGAACCACAGAAAAATTTTGAAGTAACTATTCCAGTTTTTTCCACAGGATAATTGATGAGGTAATGAAACAGAGAATAATACCTTTTTTTGTTTTATTTCTCTGAGCTTTCTTTTTGAAGCAAAAGGCACAGAAAATAAAGTCAAAATGGTTTAAAAATAGCAGCAATGGCACAATTAGAGATAAATATGCCTAGAAAAAAAGACTAGAAGGAAATTTGTCAAACATGTTGTTTTTCCCTTCTAATTTTATTTTACAGATTTTCCAAAGTGAACTTACTCTCTATATATACATATATGTATGTATAAGAAAGAGAAGAGACTTGAAGGGAGGGAGGGAGGGAGGAAAGGAAGGAGGGAGGGGGAAATAAAGATAGAAAGCAACAACAAAAATCATGTAAGAGCAACATTAGCAGGAGTCTTGGTCCTGTGCACTGTTAGAGCACACAGCCCTCCAGATGCAAAGGCAGCTGAGAGTTTCCGGGCAGCCTGGCAGCTCTATAGTGTCGGCAGTGAAAGCTGATGCAGCCTCATTCTACCCTAGTAACCATTGCTATCTCAGGCCGGCACCGAGCCGGGTGGGAACAGCCCAGCACTCCCACATCTTTTAAAGATGTGTATGTTATCAGCCTGGTGTGTGCTGGGAGTTTTCCAGCCCGGAGGAGGGGCTGGCCTCCTCCTCAATGGTTTTATCTCCCATTTTCCAGGCTTTGAGGCTTACCATCCCTCTCCAAGTAGAACAGGGCTGTTCCATTGTGGATTGTAGGTCCCTCTGAGGCTCTCTGTGTCTCTGTTATCTGGGTTGTAAACCCCATCCCTTGCCTCCTACTATTTTGCGAGTCCATTTTCTCAGATAGACAGATGAGAGAGATTTGAGGCAGTCCTGCAGCCTCTGGCGACCCCAGGCTAATGGGAAAACTAGTCCTACACATTCCCTAATCAGATGGAAGAAGGTGGGACTCCCCAGTGGTGGGAGGCTGAATATGTACAGGAATGTCGATTTCAGCCAGCTTGGAGTCCCCAAACCATCCCCAGTCCCTCAGGCCTCACTATTTCCTCTCATGGCATCCTCAGAACCTTTCTCCTTTCCATGCCTTTCAAGTACAAGGAGTCTTCTTTATGCACTGGGTACCCTCTAGCAATTTGCTTACCCCTCTGTGCCTTGGTGTGTTTCCTCAGCAGAGTTATAAAACTGACTAACGTAGAGGCCTTGCAGCTCAATAAGCACAATCTATGTCTCTTTTACCCCCCTTCCAGCCCCTTCTCCTGGCTCCTTTTCCTCTTTCTTACAGGCGCAGCCCCCTATGTGTGCCCCTAGAATCTCCAAGCTGGGCCACTGGTTGTCCTATAGCTGAATGCTGCAGAGAGAGATGCAATGGCGTGGGGGTGGCTGGGGAGAAGGGGGGCCCAGGCCAAGGCTGAGATTGAGGAGGCTGGATAGGGCAGCTAGCCAGCCTAGCAGCCCATGCCAGCACTACCTCAGCAGCTTCTGCTAAACTCTAGTCCAGCATCTACACTTGGGTGGCAGCTGCAGGGCTGGAGAGGCAGGGTAGGGTGGGTATCCTGCTGAGGTCAGCAACCTCTAGAAACTGCCCTGCAGAAGGAGGTGGCTGCAGAGATCCAGGACCCAAGCCTGGCCTCAGGGATGCTTGGAAAGGATGCTTCTACTGTTTTCCTAGGGGTGGGTGACTCAGATCACCTAGAATCTAGACATGGGCCGGCCCCCAAAGGATAGTTTCCTCTAGTGAGCTGAGGGTGTAGCTCAGTGAACACTTGCCTAGTGTGTTTAAGGCCCTTGGATTAGTTTCCAACACTCACTCCCCCAAAAAGAAGTTTCTGCTACTCTGTATTCTGGGACAAGAAGCTCACTTGGTCCCACGTCAGCTATTCCCAAAGTTTCTCTAGCAATTGTTAGGGGGTCTTAAATATCTAATTATACAGCATGCCCTACCTCATTAGTACCAAGATGAATTCATCCTTTCTAGCCGTCATATACCTTGCCTCGTCTCTCAGAGCATGTCCTGCTATGCACAAGCCAGAGACCAAGGCCCCAGGCCCTTACTGTGTATGCAATCTGCCTTCCATCCCCCAGCACCTCCAACCCACTCACTTCTCCACATCGCCACATCCTGCTCTGCCTCAGTGTTGCTGCCTTTTACTCCTTTTATTCCTGTATCCCTTCTAACTTCTGTGTTTGTCTTGCTCCTTCACTCAAGCTGTGAGAGTGGCCTTTCAAAATGCAATAAATTGGTGGCACCTCTCATCCTAAAAGCTCTCAGAAGCTCTTCCTGACCTCTGGAATAAAGGTCAACCTCTTTGGGGGAAGGGAGGTGGGGAGAAAGAGTCTTATGTCGCCTTGGCTACCCTTGAACCTCATGTGTAGACCAGGAAGGCTTTGAGCACTTGGTTCTCCTGCCTCCACCTCCCAAATGCTGGAAATACAGGTTTGAAGCACTGTGTTTGGTCCAAGTCAACATCCTTAAGAAGGCCTTTAACTGAGCTGGGTGGAAGTTAAAGACCTCTCCTTTCCTGTGGCCATCTCCTCCTCCCCCATTCCTCTCCCTCTTCCCCTGCCCCCCCCCAAACTAGCCTCTGTGGCCTGTCTCCCACCTTAGAAACCCTTCTGTTCAGGTTTCATCTTGTCTTCCTCGTGGGCACAAAGCTAGGGCTGTAGGGGATTATGTTATTCCATTGTAAATAATTGTCCCTGCCTTTAAGTTTAATAAAAAGCACTGATTGGCCAAAGGCAGATAGGAAGTGTGGGTGGGGCTACCAGACTAAGAAGACTCTAGGAACAGGCAGAACAGAGCAGAATGCCATAAAGAAGCCAGAAGAAGTAGAGGACAACTATGCTGCTCTGAGAAAAGGTACCGAGCCACATGGCTGAACAGGATAAGATTCACAGGTTAGATTAAGGGTAAAGAGTTAGCAAGTTATATGCCTGGGTCTTAGGCTCATCAGCCTAAAACTACTGTAAGCATTTGTGTGTCTCTGTGGGTCTGTAGGTCTGTGGGTCTAAACCTTGAGGCTAGGCCCAAAAGTTGGGGACAAAAACCTCCTACTACATAGGGCTACCCTCTTCTGCTCCAAATGACTCCTAGGACACCTCCTTCTCACATGTGCCCTGCTCCTAAACATGAGTCTCCAGCTCGTCCCACCTGTAAGAACAGCTTCAGAACTCAGCAGAGGGGTTACAAAGTAAATGTGTTCAGAGCCAAAGTCCTGAAATCACCTATTGTATCCAGAGGCACATCCCTGACTGATTCCCAGGGCCTTCCAAGATTCCTGACCATCCCTTGCTATCGGTTCCCATCTTTAAGAAGGAGACTAAGGGTGGGGGTCTTGGCAAGCCCTCTCTTGGTCTGCTCCTCCTGGAGCTTTGCAGTGGGCCTCAGTGCCCCTTAACACTGAGAAGCAGAAGTGTGGTGCCCAGCCTGGTCTTCTATTCAAACCCATAGGCCTGGGTGCTCAGACTGGGGACTGCTTCTTGTTCAGGCTCCAGGGACTCCTCTGGACCCCTACATCATTCTGTGCCCCAAGTGCTGCCGGATTCATCTGTTGCAGTGTGGGGTAGGGGCTCTTCTCCCATACCAGGGACTCAGCTTGCTACAAGGCTTAGAACTTCCACATTAGCACCCCAAGCTTGATTTAAAGCCAGGCCCAGGAAAGGCGTTTTTCCTAATTCAGGAATCATAGCACTGACACATGCTATTTTGTTTTCTTTTTGCACAAATTGTATCAAATGCTGTTTCCTATGTCCAGAACTTTCCATGAAAAAAATGAAGAATCTACCCTAGGATATGATGACCTGGATTCAAAAAGGGACCTTACTATGTCACTCTGGCTTGCCTTGAACTCCCAGAGAGCCACCTACCTTATCCAAATCCCTCAGAGTACACCAGATTGAATGAGAGAGCATGGGAGCCTGAGCCATGGTTCTGTCTAGCTGACGAGGACTCACCAATCTGTTTATTGTGAGGTAGCCCCATACACCACTGAATCCAGCATCCAGGCTCCCATCAAAAGACCCTGCCTGAGATACAAATGTCTTTAGCGAATCAAGATTCTGCCATTGTGGGAGAGGAGAGCTAGCTTGATTCCTTTTTCTTTTTAGGAGACAGGGTCTTTTGCAGCTCAAAGCTGGCCCCAAACTCTAATGTTGCCAAAAAACAACCTTAAACTTCTTGGATGTATATATGCCTAGTGTGGTATGTGTATGTAGATATATCTCTGTGTGCACACCTATGTGTACACACGTGATGTCTCTATCACTCACCCCTTTATTCCCTTGAGACAGGGTCTGCATTTGAGCCTCAAGCTTCCTCTGTTGGTTGACACCAGTGAGGCCCAGGTGTCCACCTGTCTCCACTCCCCATTGCTGGTGTTATAAGCAAGTCCAGCCATGCTCAGGTCATCATGCTTGCACAGTAAATCTTACTCACAGAATCATCCTCCCAGCCCAAACCCAGTCTTCTCGCCTCTACCTCCCAAGTACAGAAACTATAAGCATATACGACTATGCCCAGCTTATGCTTCATTTTCCGTTTTCATTAACAGTATTAAACCTGAAGAATTTTCGGTGAAAAGCCACACCCAGAAAGGATGTTGTCAACACAGGCTACTTACCACAACGGGCAGCAGTTGGTTGGAAACAAGTGAAAACCCTGCCCCATGGGAAATCTACTTTGTTTGTTTATTTATTTGTTGAAACAGGGTTTCTTTGTGTCACCCTGGATGTCCTGAGACTCACTCGGTAGACCAGGCTGGCCTTGAACTCAAAGATCTGTCTGCCTCTGCCTCTGGGATTACAGGCATGTGCCACCACACCCAGCTACTTTCCAGATGAATGAGTCTTTGAGAGAGTGATAAATGTCTGTTCTGCTCTGAGTCACTGTAAGTGTGGACTGGCGAAATTCAAGTAGTTACTGCATCGTGTCAATAACATTGCGTCAGATATTCACTTGATGTTACTGTGTCTTAGTAAAAGCCTATTTTTAAGACCTAGGAAATAAATTTAGCTAACCACATCTCTCAGATTTTTGTATGATTATTGAGAACACAAAAAGCCGGCACAAGAGGAAGCATAATGGAATCCAGCAGGAATAATTTGTGATTAGAAATCCCCATGCTACATCTCAGCCAAGGATAATGGTGGTCCATCTTAAAAGCACGTGCGTCCCATGCTGGGCACTGATGAGTCTAATCAGACACATTTCACCAGCATTTTCCACAATACCAATGGGGCCCCTAATTGCCAGTGGGTGTGGAGAGCCGGGCTTCTAGCTACTACTCTGGATGATCATAAAGATAAAGAGTCCAGAGTCAACTGCCTGGAGGTATGATGCCAGCTTCCCTGAAACTCTGCAGCATCTCCACCTCCATTTCTTCATCTTTATTATATTTTGGCTTGTTGTTTTTTTTTTTGTAAATAAAATCTCATAATATAGTCCAGGCTGGCATGATTCTGAAGTGTGCTGGGATTACAAGAGTGCCCTACAATCCCAGCTAGTTTCCTTATCTCTAAACTCGGGGTTGACAGCTTTCAGGGATGTGTTGGCTGGTTTGGTTTAGTTTGGTGAGTTTTACTTGCTTCAGGACTCATGCATCTGGGGCTGGCATTGAATTGACTACCTAGTCCATCATGATTCTGAATTCATGATCTTTCTGTGACTGCTGAGGTTACAGACATATACTACCATGCCCAGCTCCTGAAGTGTTAGAAATAGAAACTAAGGATTTGTGCATGTAGGCAAGCAGTCCACCAACAGAGCTCCATCCCAGCCTGTGGTGCTTGCGAAGCCTAAACCAGTTCTGTTCACCACGCTGGCCCTTGAAGTGTCTCTCTATCCCCCAATGGGGTGTCTCTCTATCCTCCACTCTTCAGAGTGCCCACAGGCAGGGGCATTTTGCTCTGCCAGAAGATCCAGCCTATGTGGAGAGACATAGTTACCACAGTGGGCCTTCCCTTCCTGAAGCTCATTGTACCTTCTGCTCCCCACTATCCACCACTCAACCTGGAATCATAGCTCAGCTCGGAACATCTAACCTTCTAATGAAGTGCCTAGCTCCAGCCAGAGTGGCTTACCTCCAGCAAGGGTTAAACTTTCTTCATTTGGCTTTCTCTTCAGCGTAAACATCTGGGAAGGTGGAGATCGGTAAAGGGAAGGAAACACATTATCTGTTCCATGTTTGCCTCCCCATCCTCACGTTCCCCACCCCGTGTCTGGAAATAGCTCAGATGAGCACTGGTGTCGACTCCTGGATTCCGCTGCATGGCATCCCTTGGACTCAAAAGCTCTCCCCAGCCTCTGAGCACCTTCCATCATCCTCTTTCTGTGTCCTTTCCCAGCCCAGCCTCTCTCGCCCACAAAGTCCAGCAGCTGTTCTCCGCACTCATCATATGTCTGACCCTTCCTGAGGGGATCACTGGGGTTACTAGAATGCTAAAGGACACAGTTCGGCCCTCCGAATGCTCCCACCTTAACATCAAAAGCAGTCTGCAAGTCTGAGCCCACCTCCCCTCTGCTAGGCCCCTATCAGACCCTTGGTCTTAAATCAATCACGTCATCTGAGCCATCATCTGTGTATTTAGAAATCCTGGGTGCAATCCACACGGTAGAGGCATTAAAAGAAGTAAATATGATCGCAAGCAATGTTCTGAGTGCCGAGTGCCGAGCACACACACAGTGAGCGCCTTCATGGTGAAGTCAGTCTGTCCTCCCTCCTTCTTGGACCGTCCCCCCCCCCCTTCTCTTCCGCAAGCTGCCTCCTCCTCTGAAGACGGAACACGATCTGTGGGTAGCTGTGGAGCCCTGATTTAGCTGGACTCAGAAGCCCACATCAGGTGGGCGTGGGGGCCGAGCCCTGTACCAGGTCATGCGAGGGGTGAGGAGCAGCCGAGCTCTGCCTGCCAAATGCTTTCTTTCCAAAGAATGCTCAGCTCTCTGACCTCCTTTTTCTTCCTCACAGTGGCTAATTAGTGCCCATTGTGGGTTCCTTTTTAGCCTTTCCCTTTTCTGAGCTTCCAATTGGCCCCCTTTCCTTCCCCTGCCCTCCGAGAATCGGAGCCGGGGCACGTTGGCTGAGACAAGCTAAAACAGGCCCGGGGCTAAGTTTAAGAACAGCTACTTGTCCCACTGCATTATAGAGATTCTGAAGACTAGCAGGCAAAGGGGTCACCCTTATAGGGGGCTCTTTCTACGCTCTCTATCGCCCACCTGTCATCCTGAGGTGTCTGTTCTAAGCCCAGGAATATACAGGGCAGTGGGAATCAGTAGAGCATTTTGGTGAATGGTGGCCAACACAAGGCAGAGGAGTAGTTAGAAGAATCATACTTCCCCATCACTGGGGAAAGTATGATTGTGAGTCCTGGGAATAAAGATCAGAATTATCAAGGAGTACTGAGACACACACTCACCTTGACCACTGGGAAAGGACTCCAGCTACAGCACTGAATAGAGGCAGGCTGTGGTGTCTGAACCTGGGCAAGGGAGCATGGGCCCATGGGAAGGGTAATAGGTCAGGCTGGCTCACAGAAGCTCAGAACCTAAACTTTGAAAGAGAAAGCAGGGCCAGTGGAAGGCTTCCCAAAGAGGAATGTCTCTGGGGAGGTCCAGAGAACTTGTATCAAAGGTTTGAGTAAGAACTAAGGGGGATTGCAAGTGAGTCAATGACAGGGAGCTCAGAGCCTGTGCTGTGCTCTGCATTCCTGACTATAGCTTGGGGGTGTTGCTGGAACTGCCCTGAACCAAGGTGTCCTCATGCACTACTGCCAGTGAGCGGGGAGACCGCCACATGTTCCCAGCATGCCTTCTCACCTGGAGCCGGAGCTGCTACTAATGGCTTCCAGATGTGTCCTTGGGCCTCTGAGGGGGAGACTTCCTAGAGGACACACCTGCTCCCTTGGCCACCTTCATCTACAGAGCCTGATGCAGGCCACAATGCATAGCTACAGTGTCTATCCAGATGACATCCAGGGACATCAAAGGCCAGAAAGGGTCAGACTTCCTCCTTAGTTGGCCTCTGACCCCAGGGAACTCCACAGCTGTTATTTCTGTTTCCAGTGTGAGATTCAGGAGGTCACATGAGAGCTGTCCTCTGGAATAAGATGGCTGGGTGGCCAGCCTCCCTAGGGAACAAGCTTGCCGTGGACCTTCTTGTGCAACAAGAAGCGTGGCTAGGCCTGTGTCTGTGACAACATCCTGTTTCTGTCTGTACTTGTAACTCTTTCTGCTCATCTTTCTTTATAATGATTTCCCTCTATTTTTAAGGTACCCATGCGTTTCTCTGCATTTCGCGGCTAATTTTTCCTTATCCATAACAGCAAATTCTCCTCCTGCTTCACCTCCCAAGGCCTAAAGTCCCTGTTCCTGGGTTATTGTAACCTGAATAGGGGCTGTCTGGTTCACACTGTTGTTGGGGTGACTTGTGCTCAACAAGAGCTGTGACTGGCGGACTGCAAAGGCAGTAGGATGCCAGAAATTACCCTTGGAGACTAGGAGCAGGTCCCGAGGCTGTGAACATTAGGGGCATGTTGAGATAATTTTCATTTCTCTTCGCCCAGGCTTATGCTTAGCTGAGTGCAGGCTCAGTTAGCAGACCCGAGCTTATATTGACAGGCAGCTGATCTCACCACATTCACACATATCTCCTCATCACCACCATCTTTGTCACCATCGTCGCCTGCCATCACTTCCCTTCCCACTGCCATTGCTATCAGCCGACAGCTTTATACCATAACCGTTGTCAGCATCAACACGATTATTTCATTGTGAATATCAGACACTTTTAGATACATTTCCATTGCTGTTTCTTCTGTTTTCTCACCAGAAATGACCACAATGTTCTCCTATTTCCTCAACCCACTGAAGCTAATTAGGCAACTGTGTTGTATTCAATTGGGGGGTGCTCCTAAAACAAAGGAGAGACCATATTTCTATCTTTCCTCCATCTGTTGTCCAATGTGGGGGACTTCAGAAGAATTTGGATAACATGAACAAGAACTATACCCCAAGAGAGACAGGGCAAAAAGCTGGAAGAAGTATGGGACACTTTGTGAAGGCCAGTGACGAATTAGACTCTAGACTCCTCCATTTGGACCTCCTTGTGAGAGAAAAAAAGTGAACTTTTCTTCTATAGCATTTAAGAGGTTCTTCTGGTAATTGCACCACATAAAATTGGACATAATCTTACTATTATAAATCTCTGTCACCACCATTATTTTGCATTGAGCAGTCCTGGACAGTAATCTCTCTAAGAAGTCTGGGAAAACACTGAGATATGGTAGGCTCCCCACCATGAGAACTAGCCCCATTTGAGGACAGTCATTAGGAAAACAAATAGTGGAGGATGATGGAAAGGAATGTTTAGCTACCGCTAGTGGGGATGTAAACCATAACAATCATTATGGAAACAAGTATGGAGGTTCCTCAAAAAAAAAAAAAAAAAAAAAAAAACTAGGAAAAGGATGAATGTGTTGCAGCAACCCTAGGGATTTACCCAAAGGATACTAAGTCAGAGTATCACAGATATATTTGCACATTCGTGCCTGCTTGCATTCCATTTACAACAGCCAAAAATTGTAACTAGCCTAAATGTCCATCATCACATGGATTAATAAAGAACACATAGTGCACACACAGTGACATTTACTCAGCTATAAAAAACAGTCAGTTATGACATTCACAGAAAAAAAAATGGATGTAATTGGAGATCACAGTTAAGTGAAATAAACCAGACTCACATAGACAAATATCACATGATTATTTCTCATATGTAAGATGTAGACATGTGTGTGTGGGGGGGAGAACATGCATGCACTCAGGAAGCCAGGGACATTATAACCTTCTGAGTTGTTGGGCATGATAAACTCTGGTCCTCTTCAGGAGCATTAATGCTCTTAAAGCTCTGAGCCATCCCTTACAGCTGCAAAATTCACATTTAAGCACACAAACAAAACTGGGCACTGTAGTATATGTTTGTAACCCCAGTGCTGAGGAAATAGAAATTTCCTAAGGCTATTTGTCACTAACTTATAACCTCCATGCATACACACGCACACACACAGACACACAGACACACAGACACACAGACACACAGACACACAGACACACACACACACACACACACACACACACACACACACACACACACACACACACACACAGTGTGTCCATCACATGCATGTACATACTCAACCAACCGAGACAGAGCAATAATTGGCATGAATGAATTCAGCACCACGGACAGATCAGTGGCCTTCACTGGGAAGTCCAAGGACAATGCTCTTCCCTTTGTGAGGTGGTCGCTGTGCTTGGTCTAGGTAAATTCCAGAAAGCCCCCACTTTTAACTCCTGAGACCAGAACAAACAGAAAGCTTCCTAAGGATGGAAGACGCTGAGATGGGGGAACAAAACTGTAACAGAATGGATAGAATATTGAAGAGCGCACAAGGGTGCAGGGGACTCAGTGCTGGAAGGGTCTGTGTGTCAACTGTTTTGTGAGTGGCAGCAACGGATGGAAGTCAAGGAAGATGAGCTGGGGATCTCTTATACTAAGCTCTACATTAGTGGTTTTAGCTTTGGGTCCCACAGCTCTGATGCTGGTATCCTAGGGAGCATATGAAGTGCTCCTGGAATTCTGTGCTTCTGATTCTCAGACTCTGCACTGGGTACCTTCTGCTGTGTAACATATTGCTCTAAGCTTCAGGAGCTTAAAAACCACCACTCAGGGATGGATCACAACTCTAGGAAACAGCTGTTGGAACTTGGATCTGCTGGGTAGTGGTGCTGAAGTTGGGCTGACCCATCATCTAGGATCTGGATGATCTCAGAGGGTTCAGCTGAGATGGCTCGCTCTTGTGTTCCATTCTTGTGTCTTTACATATAGCAATTTCAAGGAAGGGGGAAAAAAGGCAGACCCCAAACCTAAGCTCTCACTAACTCCAGGCTTACACCACACTTGCTGATGTGCCGTTATTCCAAAGAAGGAATGTGACCCAAGTCAGCGTGAAAAGACACAGCGAATCAGTATTCAGAAACACTGGAATGGCCTCCCACAGCCAAGCTGTGCTTAATTCCCCATCATTCCTATTAGCAACACCACAAGAGCCTATGCTCTGCTTCACAGACACTGTGACTGTACGGCTCCCTAGGACTGTGATTCTTAGACTTCAATGTTTTGATGTTGAGACTCTGTGATTCTGAAAATGGAAGACTATACAGCCGAGGAAGAACACAAGGTGCCCGAGAGGAAGCTAAGGAAGTCATATGGAGGAAGGCCCTGCCTAGACCTCAGCCCCCAGCTCCATGTCTGGAACTGGTAAATGGCACCAGCAACATGCTTGGAATTAGAAAACCTGACATATAGCATCCCTGGTCCATGACTCATCTGAGATGACCCATAGGACAGCTTCAAAAATAATTATGTGTCTGCATAAGGAGGGTATGTACGTGAATACTGACGCTCCAAACACACACACACACATAGCGCTGAAAGTGGAACCCCAGGTTGGGTGTATGCTAGGCAAGTGCTCTACCTCTGAGCCACACTCCCAGCCACTCAAGCAGGGCTCTCTCACAGCCAGCAGTCGTGGAGCCCTGTCTTCTGAGTGAAACAGATCAACAAAGCCAGACTGAGTCCACTCATTTCCATGCCTGGACCCCGGCAGCTCAGGAAGAGAGGTTTGTTCTCAGTTCCTCTAGCTGTACCCACTGCTGAGAGACCTTCCTTGAGTTTCAAGGCACCAAGGTTCAAATGAGGTCTTGCTCTTGGACCCTACTTTTATCTGCACAAAGAAAGAGAAGAGAGCAGGGGAGGGGTGGGGAGGGGAACAAACAGAGGGTGCTCAACTCTGCTCCTTCTTCTTTCCTACCCTCTCCTGTTTCTGACTCAGTGGTATCCTGGGCCAGCCGCTGGCTGTACTCGAGACTCAGCAGCTGTGCCCCTGGGCTTCTCTCTGATGAGTGATGGAGAAGTATGGTGTCTCTACAAGGAAGAGAATGCCTGCAACAATAACAAACACCATGACAGTAACTGCCACAGAGCAGCCCACTAGCCAAACCACGTTATTGCATCAGTAAGGACCTAAAAACCCAGGGAAGGACTGTGGCCTACTCAGTCATACCCCAGCAGGAGACCAAAACCAAGAGCTTTGGGCTCCCTGCCCTTTGCTAAGTGTAAATTTCTGATTCTAAATGGATCGCAGCCCATCCCGAAGCACCTTTGTAAGCCATGGAACTCAATACAGGGTAGTAAGGAAGCCTCTTTGTCAGTGGAGCGTGGGCGGAGAAGGGAGGTGGAGGCAAGAACACTCACACTTCCCCAGGACTCAGCTCACTCATTTATATTAGCAATTCCTCAGAGGCAGGCTGCAGAGTGGAGGAGGGTATTAAGTATCAGAGAGTTATTTAAAAGCCAATTGCCTGCCCCTCCCGAGCAGAGTATGGCCTCTGCTGAGTCAAGGGAGAAAATGAATCTCGGGCCTATGGATTTTCCTGTGTCTCAAGGCAGTGTGGGAGGAGGGAGGCTGCCAGTGAAGTCCCTCTTCCCATCTTCCCAGCCAGGACAGCACAGAGACTGGAAGGAGAGAGCAAAGAAAGAACCTGAAAGGAACCCCCAATACACACACACACACACACACACACACACACACACACACACACACACACACACATTTATAGTTGCTCTCACTGTATAGCTAAGCAAGTTAAGGCCTTAAATGCCGTGGAACCAAGTTTAAGGCCACATATGAACACAGATATGAACATGGTATAAACCATTTCCTTGCCTGAATATCTAGAGTTTAAGACTAAGAAGTCCTTTGTCCATATACACTTTTCTTTCCATTTTTCAGATAGGGAAACTGAGGTCTGGAAACAGGGAGGCTTACCCAAGAATTGGAATGGTCTCCAAGCATCTCTAAGTGCATAGAGCAACTAGGGAATGCTGTTGGGTGATCTCAGGAAAGTCACCAACCTCCCTATACTCTGGAGCATAAGAGAATCATGGTCTTTTCAAGAAACAAAAGAGGGGGCTAGAGCAAAGGAACATGAGCATAGGAGGGGACATCACCTTGCAAATCTCAGAAAAAAATCCTGAGATATAGTGGAAAAGAAACCCAAGATAAGCATGATGGTAATCTCCTTTAATCCCAGCACTTGAGAAGCAGAGACAAGCAGATCTTGGTGAGCTGATGGTCAATCTGGTTTGCATAGTGAGGCCAACCATAGCTACCTGGTGAGACCTTGTCTCAAGACAGAAACAAACAAACCACAAAACCCCTATGGCCTGGTCCAGGTGTGTGCAGCTGGTTACTCTGCTTGGATGTGATGCCCTGATGGCCTTGCTTTTAGCTCAAGAAAAGTTCGAGAAGGCCAGCTCACCACCCACAGGCTCCCAGTCACACTGCTGAGACAGGAATCCTGGGGCACAGAGGACTGTTAGACAAAGGAGCTTTGGAAAGCTGAGCTCCTGACATGGTGACGTGGGAAGGAAGCCCTTACCCTTCCAGGTGAGGATCTCCTGGTACAGTTACAGATGGAGGATCCTCACCCAGCTGGCCTCAAGCTAGAGACTTTCAGTAAAGGTACACTGCCTCCTTCCCTCTCCGTGCTGAGCCCAGAGCTGTGTGCCCTGACAGCAGAGGAGTCCCCACTACCAACAGTTTAAAAGCCCAAGAATTCTGGCACTCTAATCACTAAATGAAGTTCCAAAGGGAGACAACAGCCGAGGAACAGATATGTGTATTGACTGACTCAGGAAAGAAACAGCCTCAGTCTCAAATGGATACACGTTTATTTAAACACCTACTGCACATAGTACACTGACAACTCCCTGAGAGGGGGCTCTTCTTCAGGGGAACACATTTCCTAATTCCCACAACACAGGGAGCATGGGTTCCCTTGCCCAGTGATGTAGGACCTTCCTAGGCTTCTCTTCCCCAATGAATGAAGACTGCCTGCTGCTCTGTAGCCCCCTTCCCTTTGTGAGCAGCAATCAGAAGTCAGGCGTTCTGAAAACAGAGAGCGAGCCCTGGTCTATGATTCCTGAGGGGCTGAAGGTAGAATGTCTCTATACAGTTGGGCCAGGGAAGCACACAATTCTGGCCACTCCTTTTTTTTTTTTTTTTTTTTTTTTTTTTTTTTTTTTTTTTTTGAGCACTTGTGATATGTGAGAAAACGGACCTGTGATCTGATGTCCAAAGACCAAGAGCACAGTCCAGGGCTTCCTCTGCATGTTCGCACTTGCACATGAGTCTGCAAGCTGCCTTTCTGAGGCTGCGGTTGAAACTGGCCCAGTAAATGCACACTGAAGTATTCAGGTGTACTCCTGAATCTGTGGACATACACCGGGTTGCACCCAAAGCTACATTCCTATGTGAGCAGGCACCAATGAGCCTTCATGTATCTGCGTGAGATAGATCTGTTCAAATCTGCTGTGTGCAGGTTGTGCAAGCCTCCCATGCACACACATGCACATCCAAGTAAGAACAGATGTTTGAGACCACACATGGACATGTGTAGGTCTGTGTGCATAAAACTTGCCTTTCTGTGTAGAGGCACACATGATTGTATAAACTCATGTGGCCATGTACACAGACATGCCCAATTCTAACATGATAGTTGTTACTGTCATCTGCCAGTAACTGGGAGAGTTGTCATGGAGACAGGGAGAGAAGACCATGACCAGCCTGGCCCTTCGTGTTTGCTTGAGACCCAGCCCACCCCCACCCCCACCCCTACAGGGTGTGCCCCTTCAGCGATTTCAATCAGCTGGTTGATCTGTTAAAAACAAACTTCCCGGGGAAAGCCAATCAACTGTCCCTAATTCAGGAGAAAGAGACTGACTGATTCTTGTGGGGAGGTGAGGAGCCTCCATCCCGACCAGCTCTGCCAAGTAAGATACTCATGGCCGGATCAAATGTCAGCTTCTCCAGTCTGAATAATTCATGCCAAGACCAGGAATGCTCTCTTCTCTGAAGTCTGTCTCTTTAAATCAGGTCTTGAGCTTCCCAGTTCTGGAGAGGGGGGAAAAGTAAATAAGTAAAATTCCAGAACAAAACAAGCCTATAATAGCAGGCTCAGCGTGGATCTCAGCCCTGGATCCTACCATACTCCCACCCCGCACTACAAAACAAAGTCAGTTCCTGATTTCCCTGCTTGTGGAGCCCTCTCCCCCAACCTGCATGCACCCCACTAAATACTGGCTGGTAGGGGAGTTTGGAGGGGCTCAGGTGCTGGGGCAGGGTGGAAAAGCAAAGAGCTGAATCATGCCACCCATGGGTCCCTGAGCCTGGGAGGGGTCCAGCCTGAATGGCAGAACCGATGGGAAGGGTATGTCCTGGGAGAGGCAGTGCAGCCCGTGTTAGGGGTGAACAGTGGGTACTGCAGAATTCCCTCGGGCATGGGACAGGGTCAACAAAAAACTGACGCACAGGACCTGCAGAGGTGGCCAACCGGCCGTGCCTAACGGAACTGAGATCGCAGAAGAGGCTGCCATGGCTAGCTATTTTGCAAGCTCACAGCCCCTTTCATTGACTATAAAAAGAGTAACTTTCTCAGCCCACCCTCCTCTTCTAGGGGCAGCAGCTCTAAACTCCTCTCCCAGTTTCGTTGGGTGCACAGACCCACCTGCCAGGTCATCCCTGCGAGCCCCGCCCCACGTGTGCCACGGAGGAAGGAGGAAAGAACCTGCCTAAACGTAGGGGGAGGGAAAAGAAGCAAGTCAGAGCTCTGGGAGCCAAACTTCTCAGCAGCTCCTGAACTAGAGAGTAGGGGAGGAAGAGAGCTCTGCGGTCCTAAGCCGCTGCTCCGGAGCCTCCCACCCCGCCTCCCTGCGCGAGGAGGTGCGGAGACTCCGCCGGGGGCGGAGGAGGTGGCCAGGAGGCGGGGAGGGGGAGGCAAACCCTGCCCACTCGGCTTGGAGCCCGGAACGGCCGCGGAAGTCGGAGGCCAGAGCGCAGGGCGACGAGGGCACCAGGGGCGGGGGGCTCCTGCCTGACCCCTGTCGCCCCACCACCCCTACTACTCCCCCAGCCAGCAAAGTGACGGCTTCTCGGACTTTACGGGCCGAAGAGACAGATCGGGACTGCCAGCTACTCCGGGTCAAGGTCTAGCCCACCTCCACCCTCCCGTGTCACCCCCACCCCATCATCACCAAGTGCTCCCAACTCACTGGTGAGCGCGGCGGGCCAGGGGCTGGATGCGGGGACGGCCGCGATGGCCCCGCGCGCGGGACAAGGGGGACTCTGGAGCCTGCTGCCAGGGCTCCTGCTCGTGGCGGCGGCGCTGAGTCGGCCCGCCGCGCCCTGTCCCTTCCAGTGCTACTGCTTCGGCAGCCCCCAGCTGCTATTGCGCTGCGCATCCGGCGCGGAGCTCCGGCAGCCGCCGCGGGACGTACCGCCCGACGCGCGCAACCTCACCATCGTGGGCGCCAACCTGACCGTGCTGCGCGCTGCCGCCTTCGCCGGAGGGGACGAGGAGGCAACGGACGGCGTGCGCCTGCCGCTCCTCACCGCGCTGCGCCTAACACACAACAACATCGAGGTGGTGGAGGACGGCGCCTTCGACGGGCTGCCTAGTCTGGCAGCGCTCGATTTGAGCCACAACCCTCTCCGCGCCCTGGGCGCCAGCGCCTTCCGCGGGCTGCCTGCGCTGCGCTCTCTGCAGCTCAATCAAGCGTTGGTACAGGGCGGCCCCGGGATGCTGGATGCACTGGACGCCGCGCTCGCCCCACTGGTCGAGCTGCGCCTGCTGGGCATGGCGGGCAACGCTCTGAGTCGCCTGCCGCCTGCTGCGCTGCGCCTGCCTCGCCTGGAGCAGCTGGACGCGCGTGTCAATGCTCTGGCGGGCCTGGGCCCCGACGAGCTGCGCGCACTCGAGCGCGATGGCGACCTGCCCGGGCCGCGCCTGCTGCTGGCAGACAACCCGCTGAGCTGCGGGTGCACCTCTCGCCCCCTGCTGGCCTGGCTACACAATGCCACCGAGCGAGTGCCCGACGCGCGCCGCCTGCGCTGCGCCTCCCCGCGCGCGCTACTCGATCGGCCTCTGATGGACCTGGACGAGGCGCGGCTGGGCTGTACCGACGGCGATGCTAACGAGCGCGGGGAAGAGACGGACGTCGCCGGCCCGGAGCTGGAAGCCTCTTACGTCTTCTTCGGGCTGGTGTTGGCGCTCATCGGTCTCATCTTCCTCATGGTGCTCTACCTAAACCGCCGTGGTATCCAGCGCTGGATGCGCAACTTGCGCGAGGCCTGCAGGGACCAGATGGAGGGTTACCACTATCGCTATGAGCAAGATGCAGACCCTCGCCGCGAGCCCGCTCCGGCTGCCCCCGCCGGCTCCCGGGCCACTTCTCCTGGCTCGGGTCTTTGAGCCTCATCTCCCTATCGAGAAGTTGTCCCTGTCAGCAGATGACTTTACCGGGGCCACCCAGCCTTCCCTTGCCTGGCCTGGGCCCTGGCGATGACACACCAATGAATTTGGATCTCTGAGACCTTTGGATCGATCCTAACATCCCTTCCATCCCGAAGCTCCAAGGTGTACTTTTTCCCTGGCTTGAGAGTTTCCAGGTCAAAAACCCAGAGATAACCCCATCTGTTTCCAGAAACAAATCCTGTCAGTCCTTCCTGGACCCTTGAAATCCCTTCTCCCTGTCTAGGCTCACCCAAAGACCCTGCTCTTCCATTTTGAAATCTCTAGTACTTTCTCCACCACTCTATTATATGCTTTGAGCCAAATGCCTTGGCTAGCCTGCACTGACCTCTTACCCCACCCAGATAGGAACCTTCCGTCTCTCTCTCAGAGCTCAGGGAGGTCTACATTCTTTCTGGTCTTGTCCGAAGGTTGTTGTGGAGTTTGAGCCTTTTGAACCATCCCAGAATTCTGAGCCCTCCATCTTGCAATCCACATCCTGAGACTCTGTGACTTAAGTGGCCGCCTCTAGTCTGATGTACTTCATATCCTCCGTTCTTTGGCCCTGGCTGAGTCTCAATCCAGGACCAAGCCTTGGTGTAGAATCCATCTTTAGCCTTTCCATCGGGGCTCTGATGTCCCAAGCTCAGTGTCTGTCTCAGTCTTAAACTCAGCTCTTCACCTCAATTCACTTTCATGCCCTGGCCCAAGTCTTAGGCTCTCAGCTCTCTTGACACCCATCACAGGCACTTTTACTTGCCCCTGCCATTCACTAGTCAGGGCTCAGAGAGGAATCTTCCCAGGGTGGAGTTGCTACCCACTGTCCTCTGAGGAGGAGTTCTTCCATCCTGTAGGACAGGGGCAAGCACCCCATGACACATAGGCAGACCCTGGTGGGGAAGAGAGCATGTGGGTGTGTGCGGGAACTCCAAACCAGGGTCACTGGTCCATCTGGGAGAGGTTGAGTGAGTTCATCTAATTCACCTATGCTCTCTCCCACCCATGTGCTCCTCCCCTGGGAACCCCTCTCATGCCTTCTGGAGGAGGATAGAGTCTGACCTCTTGTCTCAGAGGCCTTCCTGGTCAAGGTCATGGCCGCAGTGCCCTGCCTTCTGCATGATCCCAAAGCACAATGGTGAGTGAGGAGGGACTGCCTCCCTGCCTCTCACCCTAAGTCAGGCAGAATGGCAGGCCTGTGCTGCCTCTGCACAGAAAGTCTTCATCCTCTGTGTGTTGGCTTGAGGCCCGCCGTCCCACCCTCAACGGAGAAATCTGGACCTCCCTTGGGCTGTTTTCTATAAAGTCTGCAATAATCTCCGGTACTCTCTGCTCTTGTAAGTGGTGCTGTGTTTTTCCTACTGGCCTTGGGGCATTGGTGGGAGCAAGAGATGACAAGAGGGCATTTGGGGTAATGCCCTCTTTATATGCTCTCTTTATGAGGATGTGGGAAAAGAAATGGGCTGTGGAAGCACAAAGCAAGATTGAGGCTAAGCACGTGGAGGGGCTTTTCAACACTCTCCAAACCAACCCGCTTTTTGATGGTCTGAAATGGACTTATCCACAACCAGCATGGGATTCTATGTTTCCTTTACATCCCTATCCTTTGTTTGGGGGGGGTGCTGAAAGGAAATATGTTTGGGCCAACTAAGCGCACCTTAAATGAGCCTCTTGGGAAGGAGGCCAGCTATAGAGGAAAGGTAGTTTATTGGGGCAAAATTGTTTGAGGGGTCATTGGCTGCTCCAGGTCTGTCTGCTTGCTAGCGCCTCCTGTGTCCACCTATGCCTTTTTGGTTTGAGGAGTTGAACCTGAGCACTGGGTGTGCAAAAGGCAGAGGAGCAGCAGCCTGGATGGAGTGGGACAAAGTGACCCCCATTTAAAAAGGTAGATTTGGGAGGCATGAGGGCCAGGCTGGAGAAAGGGTCTCACTTCTTACTTCAGTGTTCCCGGAGGAGTTTACTTAGGCCCTCAAAGCCTGAGACCCATGGGGCAGAAGTCTAGAACTCCAGCATGTATTTTAGAAGTTCAGAGCCACATGTTTCTAGAATGTGTGGCTTCTAAACATTGGGACTGTCCTCCTAGTGTCCTGAAAAGCCTCTGTTGTCTTTGGTGGGACACGGTGCACAGTCTCTTTGCCTTCTCCTAGTGGATGGTGTATCCATTCTCCCAGCTATTTTCCATAAACATCTGTCAATGACCTTCAGTATGTGCCCTCAGAATCCTCTAGAAAAGAATAGTGGTTAGGAAACCACCTCTCAGCAGATCACCTCAGCGCTAAAAGCATACCTTCAGCTAACTGCAGTAAATCCTAGCAAATAAAACAGTACTGTTGGCTGTGGGCTCATTATCAGCAAACAAGTGAATCTTTTAAACATAGTGCCACTTTGGATACTCTATTAAACCCTAAGAACTTAGCTTCACAGAGCCATAAATTGCAACAGATGTTTTAAAAATCAGTTGAAGGCCCACTATATATGAGGCAAGGTTTTGCCTTCATATCTTTTGCAGACTCCATTAGAAGCCAGCTCTGGTCTACTACAAAGGTAGTGATCCTGCCAGCACACATCCCCAGCCTTCCTTTTCCACAGATCTAACCGCACATTTAACCTATACTGAATACAGCTCTGTCAGTACTAAGGAGGCTAATGAGGCAGAGCCCAGCCTAAAAGTGCTCAGAGAAAGCACTTGAGCTCAGTTGGGGTTTATCCTGTTTTGGTTTTTGCGTTGCTAGAGGGTCAAATCCAGATCCTTGTGCATGCTAGGCAATCATTGTACCACTGAGCTATACCCACAAACCTTAATATGTGTTTACTTGGGTTGGTTTTGACATAAGGTCTTGCTATGTAACTCCAACTGGCCTTAATTCAGTCCAAAGCCCCTCCCAGGAGCTGCTGGAAACCAGGGCTTGGCAGAGGCCCAGGGATGGAGACAGGAGGAACAGAGTGACAGAGAAGAAGCTATCCCTGGGATGTCCCCTTACAGAGCAGGAAGGGCAGAGAGCAGGTAAGGAAGGAAAAGCGTGGATGTAACCGTCAGAGTGTGGTATACATGAACCTACTGCACACATGGAGAGACAGACAAACTTCCCAGGCTGCTGTGACCCATAAGCAGTTTGAAATTGCCATTCACAAACTCCTCTGGGGGAAAGCCTCTAGTGTCGATGACCCTGAGCTTACCCATGCCTTCTGAAGTGAGAGCCAGTGAGGGCCTGGCTTGAGCCTGAGGACTGAATTTGAATCTAACTTTCCAGATCCCTTGAACCCTTGGACCAAAATGTCAAGTGAGTCCTTCGTGTGTGCTGGGAAACGCTGCCAAACAGGCCTCTCTCTTTCTAGCCCAGGCTGGCACTGTCTCCCAGACTCCCTTGCTTCTCTGCAGCCCTGCCTTCCTTCTGTCCAGGCTGTGACCTCTGAAGACACTGCCTCCCACTGAAGCCGATTTCAATCTTCATTAAGTCACGCTTGGCAGATGCTCAGCCCTAATTTACTCGCATGACCTTTCCTAGGCTGAGAGAAGTGAGCGGGACTGTTAATATTGCTGAACCCTTCTTCCACAACCTCACCCCACCCAGTGTGCCCACTGGCTTCCCTCAGCATCCTACAGGGCAGCTTCTCCAGGAACTGCCGGTAGATGGCGCTCGATACACTCTTCTTGGATGGTGTGAAGACCAAAGCTCAGAATGTGCAGGAGCCCCTTCTGGTCACATACGGGCCAGAATGCCTGTCTCTGAGGTTAGTCTGTCCTGTGTCTGAGTACCTGGCAGGCCCTTCAGCTCGTTTTTTTCCTATGGTACTGCTTCTGGAAGCCAGAATGAACCATGAAAAACCTAAAGAGGAAAAAAGAAAGCCCACAATGGGGGTAGGGGTGGGGGTGGGGGCACTATTAGCTGCTTCAAACAGGTTGAAGGAGTCCTGAGCCAATTTCTAGAAGATCTCAGGTTTGCCCGGGGCCATGTCTGCTGTGAGAGGAGCTACAGGCTGATTCTGGATGCCTGAGCTCAAGGCCCTGACTTTCAACCCACCCTTCCTCCTCCTGCATTGGTTCTGCTGAACACCTACTAAGCACAGGACTCATGTGCAAGAACCAGATCTCACTGCTTTCCTGGATGGTGCCACACAGGGGTCACTATGAACATGCCCATAGAAACTTAAGATGTCAGGAAAGTCCCTGAGTTGTCCACTAAAACTGGGAAATTTTTATGTAAAAAGACTCACTATCAATAATTACATGAAAAAATTCTCTAAAAATGATATTACACAGAAATCCAGGCAGGGTGGCACACACCTGTACCTTCAGGTGTCTGGAGGCAGCGCAGGAGGATTACCACAAGTCTGAGGCCATCCTTGGCCAGAATGAGACCTCAAAAACAGCCATAGGGACTGGATGGGTGGCTCCATGCCTAAGAGCACTTACTGCTCTTGTAGAGGACCAGAATTCAGTTCCCAGCACCCAGATCAGGCAGCCCACACTGACTCCTCTGCTGGCCTCCTCAGACAGACACATGAATGTACAAATATGGACATATTTAAAACATTTTTCCATTAGAATCTCAAAAAAAAAAAAAAGCAGAGACTAAAGACATGACTCCAGAGTTAAGAGCACTTCCTATCCTTCCTGTAACATCAGTTTGGTTCCCAGCACCTACACTGGGGATCAGAACTGCCTGAAACTCCAGATCCAAAGGGTCTGATGCTCTTCTCTGGTGTTGAAGTATCTATACCTACCTACATTTCATACACATACACAAAAATAAAAACTTAAAATTTTTATTTTTTAAAAGAGGCAGGCTAGAGTTGTCGTTAATTGGGAGAGTACTTTCCTAATATGTACAAAGCCCTGGCTTTGGTCCCAAAACTACATAGATAGGACATAGTAGTATATGCCTGTAATTCCTAAACTTGGGAGATGGAGGTAAAAAGTCAGTTCAAGATCATCCTTGGCTACATAGAAAGTTCAAGGTCACTCTGGGCTACATGTGCCCCTGCTTTTAAAAAGGATTCTACAGAAACCTCTCTCTCTCTCTCTCTCTCTCTCTCCTCTCTCTCTCTCTCTCTCTCTCTCTCTCTCTCTTCTCTCTCTCTCTCTCTCTCTCTCTCTCTCTCTCTCTCTCTCTCTCTCTCTCTCTCTGTGTGTGTGTGTGTGTGTGTGTGTGTGTGTGTGTGTGTGTGTGTAATCAGAAGAAAAGGAAAATTGTTGGGCTGGACTAACCAGCCTCCCAGAAACGATACTCTCCCTGTCTTCCTCTCTGGCCGTAAGAGCCCCTCCTCACATCTTAGAGGTGCAGCCAGCTAGCTGTCCCCGGCCCTGAGTCTCCATTACAATGCCCATTCCCAGCATCACCGGGACTCTCGGTGCTGTGGTGGGCCTTCGCCTGTACCGGTCACTATTCACCCCTTGCCCCCATCAGGACAAGGGTAGAAGGTCCTCATTCTAGTACACAGAAAATGTTTCAAGACTCCTCTGGCCTCAGTCCTTCCCAAAAGATACACAAATTCAAAGTGAGAGGATCACACACAGGGCACTCTGACCTCCTTCTCTGAACTGCTCTAGACTCCCACAACCTCCCATCTCATTAAACTGGAATTTCAATGATATAAGATGCCTGGGTGGCCAGTTCCTCCCTACTATTCCACAAAGTAGATAAAACTTGGTGAGGATGAATCTTGGCTCTTGGGAAGATTAGGAGTTCAAAGCTAGCCTCAGCTATTTCAAGACCAGCTTGAGCAACCTGGGGCTCCCCAACTCTAAACCAAACTTTTGGAATGTGACCCTGATGTGGGAATGTCATGGGCCACGTGGCAGGATAGATTAATGGAAATGGGTTGAGTTAAGATGAAGGAGCTAGCTAGCAATGTGCCTGAGCTATAGACCAATCAGCATGAAGTTAATATAAGCATCTGAATTATTTTGGGGGGGAGGGGGGCCTAAGCATCAGCAGACGTCTAAGCGGTCTGGCACTGCAGGTCTGCGGGTCTGGACCTCTGGCTGCCGGGGACCAGGAAACCTTATTGTAACATGACCCTGCAAAATATAATTTAGACTTAGCTTCTTTGCTTCAATTTTCAGTATGATTTAGTCTTCTGGTTCTCCTTCATATATTTTTTCAGGATCCTGCCTGGAGAGAGCCTCCCCAAGCTGTGTAGTGTGTCTACTGGCAGAGGTGTAGCTGAGGGATGCCGGCTTTCTCTTTTCTTGGCATCCAGGCGCCACCTGCTGGCAAACATAGGACAGTTTCTTTCAGCCTAAGGTACTGAATGAAGCAAGAAGGAACGGCTAAGAAGCTAAGGATACAGTTTCGAGTAAAACAGAGAAAATAATATGTGACATCACTCAGAATTTGCTATGTGTCGTAGATTCTTCTAGACACTGTTTTTCTTTTACCTGCTACCCTGGTGGCAGTTCTATGACACATCTATTATTCCTGCCTCACAGACGAGGAGCGTAAGTCACAAGGCGATGAATATGGCTAATAAGATCAAGATCATATAGCCAATAAGATGCCAGTGGCCTTAGGACCCAGATGGTGAGCTCAACAATCACGCTCTAGACTATAAGAAAGATGCTTCTTAGGAGGGAAAGGGGCGGGGATGGTGCTAAGGACCTGCTTTGAATAAAGTAGCCATGGAAAGCTCTTCTGAGAAACCAGCTGAAAAGGCCAACCTAGGAAGAAGAAATAGCCATTGCCAAGGGACAGGGACCAAAATTCCCACTGTTAGTTGGGAGCGAACTCTGGTCCCAAGAACCTCTGCAGTCTATCCTCTGTTCTGCCACTGCTACTGCCAACTCCGCGTCTCTCCAAGTAATCTTTCTTTGCTTCCTTCTTGGCTTCCTGCCTGTAGTGCCCCCTCTGGTCCATGTTCAACACTGCAGTCGGACTGATGGTAATGTACTAACAGGATCCCTCACTCCACTGCCACTAACCCACTCTCTTCTGGATGGATGGTGATCGTTCTCTTTGGGTTGATCGCCTGTGACCTCCTCCTTCTGGTCCAGCTCACTGCCATCTTTCCAACCCCCTTCACCCCAGTGTCACAAAGGCCTGACATTTACCTACAGGTCCAGGTTATCTCTCCCATAAGCACCCTCCCTGTGTGCCTGGGCTGTCCACAGACCCTCCTCACAAACCTACCTCTGCTCTATCCTTCAACATTCCTCCCAGAAGCCTGTCTGACCTCCTTCTCAGCTACCCCAGAAGAGCATAAAGACCCTCCTAGCATGGCATATAGTACTACATGTCAAAGGTACTCAGCAGCGAGTCCAAACTTTTGCCTTATCCTCTATGAATGTATGGGCAATTGGGGAAAGGTTGACACAAGCACAGCAGATGGGAAAACCAATAAACTATTGTTTGCAGTAATTATTTCATAATTGTTCATTCTGCTACGTTCTGCCTGTTTCTAGAGTCTTCTTAGTCTGGTAGCCTGCCCACACTTCCTGTCTGCCTTTGGCCAATCAGTGCTTTTTGTTAAACAAAAAGCGGGGACAATTTTTACAATGGAACATCCTAATCCCCCTACATATCCCCCTTTCTCTTTTAAAACAAAAAGAACTCCAAATCTAATATTCTTTTTCCCCCTTATCTATAACAACTTATAAGCAACACTGTAAATAAATACGAACATCCATAATCCATGTTTTGGGAATGTGGGCATCTTTCTCTAGGCTACTTCCTGCTGAGTAGGGGCGTTGGCAATCTCATGGGAATCCAAAGAAAAACATAGGACTATGCACAAGTCTTTAGTGGAGTAGTCTGTAAGGCTGGGTCATCTCAGCCAGTCTCCTTGAAATTGTTCTGGATACAGAGCTCCGGAAACTTCAACAGAGGTGCTCTGAAATGCTGAGTCATCTGGGGCATCCATTACCATTGGAGATTTTTCAGGGGGTCTTCCTCTATCAAACTTTATGTTCTTTATCCAGGAATAAATCCACAGCCTCTTATTTTCTGTGAAAATAAAAAGAAAACCTCTTCTCCAAAGTAGCATATCTTTGCATTTCAATTTTAAAGTAAACTCATTTACAAAATATATAGGTTGAATTAATCCAACAGCATTTTTAATCAACTGTCTCTTAGCAGCTTTTACATTTTCATTTTTAGTCAAGAAGCTTAAAGATAAGACAATAACATACAGTATCCAGACATTCTTTGTATTTTCCATCTTTACGTGGCTTATTTTATTTATTTATTTATTTTGCTCTATTTCTTTTTTAAGGGCTTTCTCTACCTTTTTTTTTTCTTTCTCTAAGCCTATGTATATATATTTTTTCAACACACTCTAAACCACTTAGACTTTTTACAAAAAAAAAAAACTGTCTTTACTGTATATTTATTTCTTAACTTTTTCTGTCTCTGACCACACCTTTGCTTGGCTAGGGTGATTGACTCCACCCAGATTCTTCTATTTCTTTTTGTTTCTGAACACACCTTTAATCTTCCAGTGACTAAGGATTGAAGGTTGGTAGGATGGGTGGATGGCTCCACCCAGCTCCTAGTCTAATTTCATAGAATTTATCTTTTTAGCCCAGGCACTCTGGGGAATTTTAGGGTCCATATAATTACCAAATAAAGCTTTGCCATCTGCTGCTCATTAACTCCATTTAAGTATTCAGCAGCAGGGGCTCTTAAAGACTCACAAGTGTTTTGCCTCTAAGAGAAATTAGGAAGTTTCTCTTAAAAAAGTCAAGCCTCTGCTTGCCTCCAGCAAACAGAGCTGATCCAAGAAAACATCGCCACTAGGAAGCCATGTTTGATTCTGTTCCCTTTTTGTCCTTATGAACAGAAACCTTAAATACATCATTTACAACTTTTTGCTTATATTGAGGGTCCTGTGAGACTTCAGGAACCAGCCACTTTACACCTTAAGCTGCACTCCAAAAGCCCGCCATTGTAGCCCAAGCCCACACACCTCACCAGGGCATCCCTGTACCACAGCTCACATGAGAGACACAATTCAGAGGCTGCTTTGGGCTCTAGACAATTTTTTTAAGCTTTCTATGACTTTATATGGGTATATTTTACCCACCTTGGGCTGCCATTTATAGTATGAGGTTTCAGGCCTAGCCTCAAGGTTTAGACCTGCAGAGACACACAGATGGTTACAATAGTTTTAGGCTAATCTGCCTAAGCCCCAGGAATATAATTTACTAAGTCTTTACCCTTAATCTAACTTAATGACTTAATGACTCTTATCCTGTTCAGCCATGTGGTTCAGTACCTTTTCTCAGAGCAGCATAGGTGTCCTCTGCTTCTTCCAGCTTCTCTCTGGCATTCTGCCTGTTTCTAGAGTCTTCTTAGTCTGGTAGCCCTGCCCACACTTCTTGTCTGCCTTTGGCCAATCAATGCTTTTTATTAAACTCATAGGCAGGGACAATTTTTACAATGGAGCAACCTAATCCCCCTACAAATCTCTTCATCTGAAGTGCTGGAATTAAAGACATCACCACTCCTTGATCCTCATGGATATATATGTGAGTGGCTCTGTCCTCTGATTTTTTTATGACAAACTTTATTATTAAATATACAATATATCACCATATAGATGTCCATAAGGTTATCTTCACAATTGTCAAAAACTAGAAAGATGACATAGAAGTTCAGGGTTAGCCTGGGCTGCATAGTGAGACTCTGTCACAAAATAGAACAAAATGGAAATCCAAACTAGAAAGAAGTCAAATGCTTTCCAGCCACCTAATGAGTAACAGTGTTGTACTCAGTGGAATGCTACTCCACAATTAAAATGAGCAAACTGCCTACATTACACATTAGAGTATGAGTCTCTGATGGATTGTACTAAGTGGACAAAGTACATTTAAAAGGACCAGTCTGTGTTCTGCTTACACACGTGTGTAAAGGGATCACCACAGAGAGAGAAATTGGGCCAGTGCTTGCCAGTGGCTGAGACTGTGTAAAAGCTGGCTCTGGGGAAGGTTATCAGGAGAGTGAGTTTTAGAGGACAGTGACCTGTTCTACATCTCTTCAAAGCTCTTAGACCAACGTGTCCCAAAGGGTAGATTTTTAGCTGTCTACATTTCAACATAAAAAAGAAGCAAGATATAGTGATAAGTGTTTGCAATTTCAGTGCTCACAAGTCCAGGCCCCTCCTGAAGGGGCCAATTTTGATACTGGCAAAATTATTGTTACATCTGCGTCTGTATATACAAGACTGGAAAGTCTGAGTCCAGTCTTGGCTGCATAGGGAGATCCTGCCCCCAAAAGAAAGGAGGAAAAGGAGGAGGAGGAGGAGGAGGAGGAGGAGGAGGAGGAGGAGGAGGAGGAGGAGGAGAGGGACTATGTTGTTCCATTGTAAATAATTGTCCTTTACACTGGTTTAATAAAAAGCGCTGATTGGCCAAAGGCAGACAGGAAGTGTGGGCGGGGCTACCAGACTAAGAAGACTCTAGAAACAGGCAGAACACAGCAGAATGTCAGAGAGAAGCTGGAAGAAGCAGAGGACACCTATGCTGCTCTGAGAAAAGGTATTGATCCCCATGGTTGAACAGATTAAGAGACATGAGTTAGTTTAAGGGTAAAGAGTTAGTAAGTTATATGCCTGGGCCTTAGGCCAATCAGCCTGAAACTATTGTAAGCATCTATGTGTCTCTTTGGGTCTGTGGGTCTGCGGGCCTAAACCTTGAGGCTAGGCCTGAAAGTCTGGGCAAGAAACCTCTTACTACAGAGATCTGTCTGGATCTCTGTGAGTTCAAGCCCAAACAGAGCCAGGTGATGGTGTCACACACCTATAATACTAGCCCTAGAAAAGTTCAATGAGGAAGTGAAATCTCTGGGTGAAGAAAGAGGAGGCAGGAGTGGCCCTTGCCTGTGACCCTCTGCCCTTTTTGTCTGAGGACTTAGAGGCATTCAGTCTGAGAATCCGTGAGGAGTAGCTAGGTGAGAATTGACTGAGGCTCATTTATCTGCCTCTCTAATCTTTCAGTTTTCCCCCTAATACCTGGCTCCCAACTTAGGGCTATTTAACATTCCCCCTGGAGAACTTTCCATTGATATCTCTTTACAAGTCAAGAATTGTTACAAGTGAGCACTGCAAAGACAATTTTTTTCTTTGTCTTTTTCTTGTAACAGTATGGTGATGAAGCAGTCTTTTAAATAATTAAGTATAAGAGGCCATCCTTTAGGCAACAGAGAAGGAAAAAGAATTCCATATTGTAGAGAGCCCGTTGGCTGAATCACCTTGTCACCTGCCTTAGACCTGTTATCATTCTTCATTTTCTAGATTTCTTTTTCATAATACAGGAAAATTCCAAGGGCTGGTTGATTCTTCAATACGCTGAGCATTTAACTGCTCCTATGCCAGCTATTCTAAGGCCTGTAATTTCACTTTTGTTAAAGGCCATTGCTGAACACATAATAGGCTTCTCTGTTAGCCATTTTAAAGGTAAAGTTGTTTGTTGTAGAGGGGTTTCTTGGTCCCAGGCGGCCAGAGGCCCAGACCCACAGACCTGCCGCGCCAGACCCCTTAGTCACCAGCCGCTTCTGCTCACGCCCTTAGAAATGACTCAGATGCTTATATTAACTTTATGCTGTTTGGTCTATGGCTCAGGCACATTGCTAGCTAGTTCTTACTTCTTAAATCAACCTATTTCTATTAATCTTTCCTGCCACGTGGCCGGTGGCTCATCTGTGTTCCTTACATGTTGCTCCTTGAGTGGCTTGCTCGATCTGCCTGACTCCACCCTGCTTCTCCTACCTATGCTCTGATTTCTCCTCTTACTTCTTCTATGGTGCCTGTCATGGCCCAAAACAGCTCCTTTATTTAAAGATTGAGGTTCACAGCATATATAAACACATTCCCACATCACTTCCCCCTTTCTGTCTAATCAAAAAGGAAGGTTTCAATTTTAACATAGCAAAATTACATATAACAAAATAGCCATTAAGCAAGAATTATAATATCTAGTCTATTTGTATTTAGCAAAATTAAAGAAAATACTCTTATCATCTACCTTATCTTTATGAATCTAAAGTTTCATATCCAATATACCTTTTAAATGACTAAGAAAAACTATACCTATAACTATCTAATCTTCAACTACATCAAAGACCACAGAAGGATATATTTACCCAAGTAAACCAGAAGTGCAAGCAACTTCTAAAATCTAGAAATGACAAAGATGACACCTATCTGCCTGGACAGTCACCCAAAGTTCCTTTATAAAGTTGGGGCATCCATCTTCGGCCTACAGGTCCAGAGTCTCTTTTCATTTCAGTGAAGCAAGAAATCTGCTCTGCCCATTCTGGCACAGTTCATCAGTTGCTTCTCCTTGAGTCCTAAAGAATGTCTGACAGTTTTCTCTGTAAAGCAGGAACCTGAATGACCATCTCGGCTTGTTCTACCAAAGTTCAGAGGTCATCTTCCTATGGAACCTGCATGTCCACTTTAAACAGCATACTGTCAAGCAGTCAATATAAGAACAGGTTCTTGTCCAGTGGCTAACCATTGCCACAAATAGACTCCATATGGAGTTTCTTTGATGACCATTTTTCTCTTGAAGTAAATTAGTGCTGCCAGTAGCAGATCTGTCTCATTGTCCAGAAAAGTCTAAGATCTTAAAAAATTTTAAATGCCATATTCTGTAGGTCTTAGAAGTGTTTGAAGATTACCTATCTAATTGAATTATACCTTTGTATACCTAAAAATCTAACTAACATGCATTTCTTAATTATACATTACAATTTTAAATCGGTTACATAAACATCATATCTTAAACAAGAGTAGAAAATACATATAGCATAAGAGAATTGACCTTAAATTTGTATTAATAAACCAAAATCCATACAATGTAAAACATTTTGAGATTAACAGCTGATTTCTTGATCTAAGTAAATTCAATAATCTAATTTTTTTTAAAAATCATTCATATACTATATCCCCTTTTTCTTTTTAGAAAGAGATTAACTATAACCATTAACCATTTATAATGAAAACAAACATTTATAAACAATATTTTGGGAATTTGGGCGAAGTTTTCCATTACTACTTCCTGCTGATTATGGGGCATTGAAAATCTCATGAGTTAGACAGGATCATACTCTGTAGTCTTGAAGTTAATGTGACCATCTCTCCTTATCAGAGATTTTTTTCAGAGGGTCTTGGTTGATGAAACCATATTTGCCTGGAAGCAACCCACAGGTTCTCATCTTCTGTGGAAACAAAAGCAGAACTCTTCCAAAGCAATAAATCCTCAGACACAAATTTTAAAATCAAAATACCTTTAAAATATATATTTTTGTTTAACTTAGTAGCCTTTGCATTTGGAATCCATTGTCTTTCTGCAGTTAGCTCATTAACAGTTAAAAAATTAAAAGAAAACACAATAACAGTCAAAATCCAGATTTTGTGTCTATTTTCCATCTTTACGTGGCTTATTATATTTTTATTACTCAATTTCTCTTTTTAAAGACTTTATCTTCTCTCTTTTCTCTCTGAAGACTATGTACCTTTTATACACATTGTAACCTGTTTACAGGTTTTTTTCATCTGAATCTGTTTTATTGTGAATCCTTAGTCATCTTTCAACCAGAAGAGCTTTTAAAATACACTCTCTTAAAGAGCTGCATAGTTTTTGCAGATAAGGCTGAATCAGTAAGTTCTCTTAAAGGGACTGCGGCTCTATTCGTGGCCAGCAAACAGAGCAGGCTAAAGAAAATGCTGCTACTTAGAAACCGTCTTTGTTTCCTTTTTGTTCAAAATAAACAGAAATCTAAAATCAATCACATGCTACTGAGTCTTCTATGAGATTTCAGGAACCTGCCTGATTGCAGTTTACACTGCCTGCTGCCAGTCCACCGGCGCCATTTTGAATATGACCCGGATGCCACGCTATTTGTACAATGACCCACTTCGTTTACACAATTTGAAAGCTGCCTTTGCTCAGTTTCTGCTAAAACGCTTTTTAAACTTTCTCAGGCATTAAGTGGATATTTGATCCACATTGGACACCATCTGTAGCAGTGGGGTTTCTTCGTCCGGGGCAGCCAGAGGCCCAGACCCTACCTCGCCAGACCCCTTAGTCACCAGCCGCTGCTGCTCACGCCCTTAGAAATGACTCAGATGCTTATATTAACTTTATGCTGTTTGGCCTATGGCTCAGGCACATTGCTAGCTAGTTCTTACTTCTTAAATCAACCTATTTCTATTAATCTTTCCTGCCACGTGGCCCGTGGCTCATCTGTGTTCCTTACATGTTGATTCTTGGGCAGCTTGCTCGATCTCCCTGACTCTGCCCTGCTTCTCCTACCTATGCTCTGATTTCTCCTCATACTTCTTCTTTGGTGCCTGTCATGGCCCAAAACAGCTCCTTTATTTAAAGATGGATATTCACAGCATACAGAAAGGCATTTCCACATCAGTTGTTGGTGCCTTTAAAATATCAGCAGCTGTTGTAACTTGGTTTTGTACAACCTGAGGAGTCAGTGACTGGTTTTCATAAAACCTTCTAATATTTTTCCAAGAAACATATGTTAGTTTATGATTTGTTTATGAGATTGGATAAATGTTAAGCTGGGTCCATCATACTGAATCACATCTACACAAATGCAAGACAATGTTTGCCACATATGGCTTTAATCTTTCTCTCTGTCCTTCTGGCTCTATATATTCAAGATATTTGAGATAATGTTCCAGTCCCCCAAAAGCTGAACACTTACCTCCTGAAGGAGCCAATTTGGATGCCAAGATCCTTATGAAATAATTGTTACATCCACATCTGTATCTACAAGACCTTCAATAACATTATTTGTTCCTATTTTTATTATGGTCTTTTTTCATTTATAGACATTTGCCAAAAATATTCACTTTATAATTTTTCCTGTTTTATCATTCAGATAAGTTTGGGTTTTTTAGAATAGGCTTTAAGTTAATTGCTCTGGGAAGGTGTTTCCTCCACAATGACAGGATAAGACTAAACTGAATTTGATACAGGGGCCTACAAGAGGCCTCTCAGGGCATTTCCTAAAGGCAAAAAGTTTTCTTGTCTGTCTCTTATTGACCTACATTTATTTGTCCAATGCCTGCCTTTGCCACACCTTCTGCTTTTGCCACACCTCCAGAAGGAAGGGACATTCTGTCAGGGTTATTCTCAGAAAAACATTGTTTCTAGGAATGTCTTGTTTACAGTTCCTTTTTAGGTGATCATGTTTTCCACACTTGTAACATTTAATGTTTTGATTTTTTTCTTTAAACTTCTATAAACTATTTCTCCTACCCAAACATCATCATAGCTATAAATTTTCATATTAATGGCATCTTGGATCTATTCCTCCAGTGGTACTCATCTTGCCTTTAATGGCCTAATTATCCTTCTGTATTGTGAATTAGCATTTTCAAAAGTTAGAGATTCAATCACTATTTGCCTAGCTTCTGAATTTGGTATCATTCTACTTACTGCTGATATTAGTCTTTGTAAGAAATCAGTGAAGATTTTTTAGGGCCTTGGATCACTTTTGTAAATGACTCAAGTTTCTTTCCTGCTTTTTCAGTTCTATCCCAAGCATTTAAAGCTGCCATCTGGCATAAATCCAGAGTGTGGTCATCATATAAAGATTGCTTTTCTACATTAGCATAATCTCCCTCCCCAGGAAGTTGGTCTTGGGAGATTTCAATACCTATAGCTCTACTTCATTTGTCAATGGTATTAGCTTCATCCTTCAAGTCCTCCATTGTAACTGAAGACCAGCCTCTAGAATCACCATAACCATATCTGTCCAGTCTGTAGTGATAATTCTATTACAAGTTGATTGTAAGTTTAACATCTGCTTTACAAAGGGTGAGTGCATGCCATATGTGACTATTGCCTCCTTGAATCTCTTCATATCTAATGTTTGCACAGGAGTCCATTCAGCTCTTGCACAGTTCCTATCATTTGGCAGTCCCTGTAAGATTACTGGATGTATTAAGGTTGGCTGTTTGAAAGCTTTAAACTGTTTCTCTGTAACTTTATAAGGCAATGTTGAGACTGATTCTCTTCTAAATTCCTCTATCTGTGTCTGAATATCTCTGCAATCTGTTTTAACAAGGTTTTCTAACACTCGTATCTCAGCTCATATCAACAAACTTAGCACTCATATAAACCAACTTTTTAGGCTAAAAGAAGAATCGTCAAACAAATAATATTTATACTAGACATTATGAGAATTCCATCTACATTATTTTCCCATTTAATGATTCTATTCAAACTGTCTACAGTATTATCAAACAAAGACCAAATTTTTCCTATTGTAATACTATTTTCTGTTTTTTAATACGGGGGGAAAGCTCTCTGTCTTAAATTCATTCCCCATTTTAACAAATTCCAGTTGATTCACCAAATCTTCTGGCAAAGACAACTCAGATGACTATAAAGTATGATAACAGCCCAGGGAGATGGTCCAGAGAGGCACAACCCACTAGGAGAGAGACACCACTGTAACAGTGAGGTTTCTTTTGTCCCGGGCGGCCAGATCTCCAGACCCACAGACCTGCAGCTTCAGACACCTTAGCCACCCACAGCTGATCAGGCCCCCAGAAATGACTCAGACGCTTATGTTAACTTCATGCTGTTTGTCCTATGGCTTAGGCACATTGCAAGCTAGCTCCTTCATCTTAACTCAACTCATTTTCATTAATCTGTCTGCCACGAGGCCTGTGGCTCACCTGTGTTCCTTACATGGTTCTTATTTTGGGGCTGACTCAGTCTGACTCTGACTCTGCTCTGCTTCTCCTACCTATGTTGTGATTTCCCCTCCTACTTTTTCTATGGTGCCTATCATGGGCCAAAACAACTCCTTTACTTAAAGATTGATGTTCACAACATACAGAAAGACATCCCACATCACACCACTGTCTGAAAAACTCATCCAGGGGATCCTGGAGAAGAAACACATGAACCTAAAAGGCAGACCTAGCCTAGTACCTAGCTGGTTGGGTAGTGGCTATAACCAAGTGTAGCTCCAGACTGTGCCAATGACTGCAAAGCCACAGGCAAGTGGCTTCTTTTAAATTCATAGATTCAATAATCTGCTTTTATATCCTATGATATCTATATTTTCTTTTTTTCAAGGTAGATTTAATAATCTACCTTTATATCCTATGATATACATATTCCCTTTTTTCTGTCTGAAAAAAATGAAAAAGGTGGATATGCTAGGATAAAAGAGTAGATTATTGAATCTACTTTGAAAAAAAAAGGAATGTTGATATCATAGAATATAGGGGTAGATTATTGAATCTATTTTTAAGAAGCAACTATTAATTTTAATATTTTACAATGGATTGTAGTTTTGTATATTGTATACAAATTGTATATATTTATACACAGTTGAAATTAATTTTGTTTATGTACATATATTTTTATCTTTGTTCAAGATACTGTACCTATACAGCTCATCTAAAAATGTAATGCAAGGTGCTAGCCCTTTGAAGTTATTATTGCCAACTAATTAGGATATAAAAATTCAAGTTAGTAGTTAATCATTGAAATCAAACTTATAGTCATATTAGATATGTTTTCAAGGACAAAAAGATATATATTTTTAATAGACAGGTTGTCTTCATATACTTGAGAGATCTATAGTATATGACACTTAAGATATTTCAATAACATAGGCCCTTTTTATTTTTATGGCAATGAGACATGTCTGCTCCTGACAGCATCAATCTACTTCAGAAAAGATGATGGTCATTGAATAAACTCCATATGGACAAGCAGGACACACATGAAAAGGCTGCCAAACCTTGCCAAGACAAGATAGGAAGATCTTTAAAAATATCCTGCTTCACAGATAAGACTGTCAGATATGCTAGATCTATAGGCTAAATATGGATGCCACGACATTTCAGAGGAAACTTGGGTGACTGTCCAGGAAGCCAGCTGTTTCTGTCATTTCTTACATTTTTTGAGGTTGCTTGTTTGCACTTCCTGCCTACTCAGTTAATATTATTTCCTTCTTCAGTCTCTGAGGGAGTTGAAGACTAGATAGTTACGTTTTCCTAGTTACAGATTCAGAAATGAAATTCACTAAAAAGCTGTAAATTATGTAAGTTTGAGAGAGACATCAAAAGATAGTTTTGGGCTGGAAGTATAAGTTAGATAGAAAGTGAATTAGGTACAACACTTTGGACTCACCAAGATAGCACAAATAATGAAGTACTTTCTCTAAATTTGCCAACTCCATTATTGATGTACTTACTGCTTGTGTATATTGTTATTGTTATTGTGCTTACTATATGTGGGTTTTTTTTATATTAGTTACAACCTTTTTATTTTTGACACATAAGGGGATATCTGACAATATGCTGTATATTTAACAAAGTTTGCCTGAAAAATCAGAAGACACCCAAGCCACATACAGATTTAACCATGAAAATCAGGGAGCAATGACCCATGCCTTTAATCCTATCACTCAGGAGGAAAAGATCTCTGTAAGTTCAAGGCCAAGCAGGCCAAATGGTGATGGCACACACCCTTAATTCCTTGGAAAGTTGAATGAAGAATTAAGATAACTGGGAGGAGAGACAGAAGGCAAGAGTTCAGCCTATGAGCCCTGCTTAGTTGATTATGTATGCCATGTTCTTGGGGTGTCCTGACTTTTCTAGCTCCTACAATCCTTCTTCCCCCTCTTCTGTGGGGTTCCTCTGGCTTCTCCTAGTTTTTGACTGTGGGTCTCTACATCTGTTTCCATCAGTTGTGGGCAATGCCTCTCTGATGGAAGCTGGGATAGGCACTGATCTATGACTATAGCAGAATACCATTAGGAATTATTTTATCAACTTTTTTTTTGCTAGTCATGTTTGGTCCTATCTTGGGTCTCCAGGCTCTTCAGCCTCTTGTTCCTGGACATTCAAGCAGTGTCAGACATGGGGGTCCCTCTTGTGATGTGAGTCTCAAGTTGGGTCAGTCATTAGTTGGCCATTTTCACAAGTTCTGTACTAACCCAGCACATCTTACAGGCAGAACATATTATAGGTCAAAGGTTTGTTGGCTGGGTTGATATCTCAGTCTCACTGATGAGAGCCTTGCCTGGTTACAGAAGATGACTGTCTCAGTTTACATATCCTGTGGTGATATAGTGTGTGTTTAATAAAATCAGTCTGAAATATCATAGAACAGAATCACCCACAGCCAAGCCATGAGGGTCAGAGAGTGGTGACTCATGCCTTTAATCCCATCACTCAGGACACAGAGATTTCTGTGTATTTCTATGAGTTCAAGGCCTAAAAGCCAAGCAGTAATAGCTCACACCTTTAATACTAACTCTAGAATTATGGTGCAGAGTTAAACCTGGAAGTGAAATGACTGAGCAGAAAAGATATTTAAGGCAGGAGGAGGTAGACATTGAGGCATTCCATCCAGGCAGTGGTAGTACACATCATTAGTCCCAGCACTTGGGAAGTAGAGGCAGGAGGATCTCTGTGAGTTTGAGGCGGCCAGTCTAGTCTATATAGAAAGTTCCAGGATGTCCAGGGCTATTACACAAAATATCCTGTCTCAAAAAATAAAAAATAAAATAAATAAAATAAAAATGCCTGGAGAGATGGCTCTGTCCTCTGATATTCCAGACTGATTTTACTAAATATACAATATATCACCACAATATCTTCCATTACTAGGAGTCTTGACTGAGGTTACTCTTGTAGATTCCAGGGACTTTCCACAGCAGTAGGTTTCTATATCACTCCCCAAATGCCCCCCCAAAATTATAGTCATCTCTACCAGTACTTTCTCCCTTCCACCCTGTCCCCCACCTAATCCCTCCTGTAATAATCCCCACTTCCCCTAGTCTACCTGAAAAGTCTATTCTATTTCCCTTTCCCAGAGAGATCCCATGTGTCCCCTACACACTAGAGCCTTCCTTGCTACTTAGTCTCTTTGGGTTTGTGGATTACAATGATTATACATTACTTAATAGCTAATGCCCACTTATAAATGAGTGCATATGATGTCTGTCTTTCTAGGACTGGGTTACTTCACTCAAGATGATTTGTTTTCTAGTTCTATCCATTTGCCTGAAAATTTTATTATGTCATTGTTTTTAACAAATGAGTAATACTCCATTGCATAAGCATATCACATTTTCTTCATCCTTTCTTTGGTTGAGGGACATCAAGGTTGTTTCTAGGCTCTGGCTATTATAAGTAAAGCTCCTATTAACATAGTTGAGCAAGCATCTTGTGGTAGGATGGAGTATCCTTTGGGTATATATCCAAGAGTGGTATAGCTGGATCTTGAGGTAGATTGATTCCCAATTTTCTAAGGAAGTGTCATATTAATTTCTATAGTGGCTGTACAAGTTTACACTCCTACCAGTAAAGGAAGAATGTTCCCCTTGCTTCATATCCTCAACAGGATGAGCTGCCACCTATGATTTTGACTCTAATCATTCCAACAGGTAGAAGATAGAATCTCAAAGTAGTTTCAATTTGCACTTCACTGATGGCTAAGGATGTTGGCTATTATTGTTTGTCTTAGTTAGGGTTTCTATTGCTGTGAAGAGACACTATGACCAGGGCAACTCTCATAAAGAAAACATTTACCTGGGGTGGCTCACTTACAGTTTCAGAATTTCAGTTCATTATCGTCACGATGAGGAGGGAGCACAGCACCATACAGGTAGAAGTAGTGCTGGAGTAGTAGTTGAGAGTCCCACATATTGCAGACAACAGAAAGTCAACTGAGACACTGGGCAATATGCTGAGCATAGCCTATCCCACAATGACACACTCCCTTTAATAAGACCATCCCCACTCCAAAAAGCCACACCTCCTAATAGTGACACTCCCTAGGAGATTATGAGGGCCCATTACATTAAAACCACCACATTGTTTCTCAGCCACGTAAGATTTCTCTATTGAGAATTCTCTATTTAGATCTCTACTGCATTTTTAATTGGATTATTTGGTTTATGTCTAATTTATTGAGTTCTTTATATATTTTGAATATTAGTCGTTTGTCAGATGAGGAGTTGGTGAAAATATTGTCCCATTCTGTAGGCTGCTGTTTCATCTTATTGATGGTGTCCTTTGCCTTACAGAAGCTTTTCTGTTTCACGAGGTTCCATTTATGGGTTGTTGATCTCACTGTGCTATCAGTGTTCTGTTCAGGAAGTCAGAGTACCCCACTTTCTCTTCTATCGGGTTCAGCGTATCTGGTTTTACATTGAGGTCTTTGATGCACTTGGACTTGAATTTTGTGCAGGGTGATAGATGTGAATTTATTTGCAGTCTTCTACATGTCGACATCCAGTTATATCAGCACCTTTTGTTAATGATGCTGTCTTTTTGCATTGTGTATTTCTGGCTTCTTTATCAAAAATCAGTTGTTCAAAGGTGTGTGGATTTATGTCTGGGTCCTCGATTCATTATTGTTGATCAACCTATCTGGTTTTATGCCAATACCATGTGTTTTTATTATTATACCTCCTGAATATGGCTTGGAGTTGGGAATGGTGATGCCTCTGGGGGTTCCTTTATTGTACAGGATTATTTCAGCTATCCTGCTATTTTGTTTTGTTTTGTTTTCCATATGAAGTTGGGTATTGTCCTTTCAAGGTCTGTAAAGAATTGTGTTGTGATTTCAATGGAGATTGTGTTGCATCTGTAGATTGCTTTTGGTAAGATGACCATTTTACCGTTAGTTTTGCCAATCAATGAGCGTGGGAGATCTTCTGTTATCATTTTGAATTTTTTTTCTTCAAAGATTTGCAATTTGGGTCATGCAAGTCTTTCACTTACTTGGCTAGAGCTACCTCCAAGATATTTTACATTATTTGTGGCTACTGTGAAAGATATTGTTTCCCTGGTTTCTTTCTCAGCTGATTTGCCATTTGTGTATAGAAAAGTCACTTAATTTTTGAGCTAATCTTGTATCCAACTACTTCATTAAAGGTGTTTATTGGCTGCAGGAGTTCCCTGATAAAAATTAGAGGACCATTTATGTATACTATCATATCATCTGCAAATAATGGTATTTTACTTCTTCCTTTAAAATTTGCATTCTCTTGATCTCCTTTGCTCTTATTTCCCCGGCTAGAACTTCAAGTATTATATTGAATAGATATATAGAGAGAGTACAGCCATGTCTTGTTTCTGATTTTATTGGAATTGCTTTGAGTTTCTCTCCCATTTAACTTGATATTAGCTATAGGCTTACTGTAAATTGTTTTTATTATGTTTAGGCATATCCTTTTTATCCATAGTCTCTCCAAGAGTTTTATCATAAAGTGGTGTTGGGTTTTGTCAAAGGCTTTCTCAGCATCTAACAAAATGATCATGTGGGTTTTTTCTTTCAGTTTGTTTATATGTTGAGTTGCATTGATTGATCTTTATATACTGAACCATGCCTGCATCTCTGGGATAAAGCCTACTTGATCGTGGTGGATAATTTTCTTTGATGTGGCTTTGGATTCCGTTTTCAAGAATTTTATTGAGTATTTTTGCATCTATGCTCATAAGGGAAATTAGTCTGTAATTTTCTTTGTTGAATCTTTTTGTGATTTGGGGCAGCAGGGTGACTGTGGCCTTATTAAATAAATTTGGCAATGTTCCTTTTGTTTCTATCTTATGGAATAATTTGAGAAGCATTGGTGTTAGTACTCCTTTGAAAGTCTGATGGTATTCTGTGCTAAGACTGTCTGACCTGAGCTTTTTGTGGTTGGGAGAATTTTAATGACTGCTTCTAGTTCTTAAAGCTTTTTTATTGTTTTGTCTGATCTTGGTTTAACTTTGGTAAGTGGTACCTACTGAGAACATTATCCATTTCTTTTATATTTTACAATTTTGTGAAGTACAGGCTTTTAAAGCATGACTAGTGATTCTTTGGGTTTCTTCAGTGTCTATTGTTGTGTCCCCCTTTGAATTTCTGATTTTGTTAATTTGGATGCTCTCTCTGTGTGTCTTTTACTTAGTTTGGGTAAAGGTTTGTCTATCTTGATTTTCTCAAACAACCAACTCTCTGTTTCATTTAATTCTTTTGTAGTGTTCTCTTTGTTTCTGTTTTATTGGTTTCATGCTCCAGTTTGGTTATCTCTTGCTGTCTACTCCCCCTGACTGATTTGCTTCTTCTTTTTCTTGAGCGTCCAGGTGCTGTTAAGTTGCTAGCATGAGATCTCTCCAGTTGCTTTCCGTAGGAACTTAGTGCTATGAACTTTCCTTCTTACCACAGCTTTCATGTGTCCCATAAGGTTGGGTATGTTGTGCTTTCATTTTCATTGAGTTGTAGGAAGCTTTTAGATTTTTTTTTTCTTTTTTCTGCCTTGACCCAGTTGTCATTCAATAGAGTTGTTCCGTTTTCACGAGTCTGTAGGCTCTCTGTTGTTTCTGCTATTGTTGAAATCCATCTTTAACCCATGGTGGTCTATAGGACGCAGGGAGTGACTTCAGTCTTCTTGTATCTAGTGAGACTTGCTTTATATGTGGTCATTTTCTTTTCAGAATGTTCGTGGTGTGCTGAGGGAAAGCTGTACTCTTTTGTGTTTGGGTGAAATGTTCTGTAGATATGTTAGGTCCATTTGGTTCATAACATCTGTTAGCTTCAGTGTTTCTCCATTTGGTTTTTGTCTGGGTGACATGTCCATTGGTGAGAGTTGGGTACTGAAGTCTTTCACTGTCAATATGTGAAGGTCAACGTGAAATGTAAGCTGTTTCAGTGTTTCCTTTTCAGGTACCCTTGAGAGTGGGGCATAGATGTTAGGAAATGAAAGATCATCTTGATGGATTTCTTTCTTTGATGAATGTGCAATGTTCTTCCCCACATCTTTGATTAATTTTGGTTTGACGTCTGCTTTGTTGAAATTATTATAATTTATTAGAATCACTACACCAGCTTGTTTCTTAAGTCTATTTGCTTGGAAAAAATCTTTTTTCAAACCTTAACTCTAAGGTGATGTCTATTTTTGATGGCGAAGTGTGTTTCTTGAATGCAGCAGAGGTTGGGTCCTGTTTTTGCATCCATTCTGTTAGTCTGAATCTTTATTAGAGAATTGAGTCTATTGATGTTGAGATATATAAATTACCAATATTGTTAATTCCCGTTATTTTTGTGGTGATGATGGTGGTGATGATGATGATGGTGTGTGTGTGTTTCCGTTTTTTGATTCTGCTAGAGTGACACGTATTTCCTTTATTTTCATGAGTTTAGTTAAACTCTTTTGGGTTGTAATTTTTCTTTTGGTACCTTCTTGTAGGGCTGAATTTGTGGATAGGTACTGTTTACCTTTGACTTTTACATGGAATACCTTGTTTTCTCCATCTATAGTGATTGAAAGTTTCACTGGGTATAGTAGTCTGGGCGGACATCTGTGGCATTTAAAGTTTGTTGGATATCTGTTTAGGTCCTCTGGCTTTTAGAGTCTCCAATGATAAATCAGGTGTAATTCTAATAGGTCTGCCTTATATGTTAGTTGGCCTTTTCCCTTGTAGCTTTTAATAATCTTTCTTTGTTCTATATGTTTAGTGTTTTGATTATTATGTGATAAGGGGCTTTCTTTTCTGGTCCAATTTATTTGATATTCTGTAAGCTTCTTGTAACTTTATAGGCATGTCCTTCTTTAGGTTAGGGAAATTTTCTTGTATGATTTTGATAAAAATATTTTCTGGACTTTCTTATTCTTCTATTCCTAGTGTTCTTGGGTTTGGTCTTTTCACAGTGTTCTGGGTCTCTGGATGCTTTGTGTCAGGAATTTTTAGGTTTAACAGTCTTTGACTGATGTATCTATTTCTTCTATCAGATCTTCAAGGCTTGAGATTTTTCTCTCCCGTCCCTTGCTTTCTGTTGGTGAGGCTTACGTCAGTAGTTCCTGCTCAGTTATCTAGATGCTCCATTTCCAGAACCCCCTCAGCTTTGTGTTCTCTTTACTGCTTCTGTTTCCATTTTCAGGTCTTGGACAGTAAGTGTTGTTTTCTTCAACTGTTTCTTGGTTTTCTGGCTTTCTTTAAGGGATTTATTCATTTCCTCCAATTTTTTTTTGTCTTTTTCCTGATTTCTTTTTTTTTTAAAGGTTTATTTATTTATTAAGCACAGTATCCAGCCTGCACACCAGAAGAGGGAACCAGATCTCATTACAGGTGGTTGTGAGCTACCGTATGGTTGCTGGGAATTGAACTCAAGGCTTTTGGAACAGTAGCCAGTGCTCTTACCTCTTGAGCTCTCTCCAGCCCCCTTTTCTTGGTTTCTTTAAGGGATTTATTAATTTCCTCTTTACGGACCTCTATCACCTTCATAAAGTTGATTTTAAGGTCTTTTTCTTGTGCTTAAATTGTGTTGGAACAATCAGGGGTTTCTGTAGCAGGAAAGCTGTGCTCTGGTGGTGACATATTGCTCCAGCTGTTGTTGTGTTCCTAAACTGTTTGTGATGAGTATATGTCTATGTGCCGATTTCTGAGTTCATCTTTGTTAGATGGGTGTTTTGTTCCTTGGTTTCTGTTTCCTCTCTGGTCTTCTGTAGTGGCCTGTGGTTGGGTAGAAGGCTTCCACCCAATTGGGGCCTAAGCTTCTGATGGCTGAGGTGGCCTCTGGTCCAGTAGAATATTTCCACCCAAGTTGGGGGTGGATTTCTCGCAACTGGCAAAGCCACTGGTCCAGCTGGGGGTCCTCCACCAGAGTTGGGAGTCAGGACATGATGATGGAGAGGAGTGGGGTAGTTGAGAGTAGGCTGGACAGATATTGGGTGAGGCTAGTCCAAGGGCAGGTCACCTACCTGGAGTTCTAGTGGCCTGTGAGGCCTCTGGTGGAGCAGGAGTCTTTTGCTGGAGTTGTTGCTATAGTGAGTCCTCAAATCAGGTGTCACATGCCTCCAACTTCATTCTTTTTCTTTATTTTTTCATTTTTAATGTATGTTGTGTATGTGTGTGCATGTTTTTGCATGCATGTGGGTGCACGTGTGTGCACATGCATGTGGAAAGCCAAGATTAATGCTGGCAATCATCTTGGATTTCCCGCCATATTCATGAAGGAAGGGTCTCACCTCAGAGCTTGCATATGTGGCTCATCTGGACAGTTAGCTTGCCCTAGAGACCCCAGGCTGAGTCACAGGTGGCCACCATGACAACCTGAGATTTATGTGGGTCCTGGGGATCTGAACTCAGGTTCTTGGCTTGCACAGAACTCACTTTGACTACCAAGCCATCTCTCCAATCCCAACCTTATTATTCTTTTAAAATAATTTAATTTCTTCACCTTGCGATATAAATTCTAGAGTTTCTCTGTCTTTACATGTTGCAATACAGTTTCTTGGTCCCAGGCCGGCCAGAGGTCCAGACTCACATACCTGTTGCCCCAGACCACTTAGCAGCCCGCTGCTGCTTAGTCTCCCCAAAATGATTCAGATGCTTATATTAACTTCATACTGTTTGGCCTATGGCTTAGGCACATTGCTAGCTAGCTCCTTCATCTTAACTCAACCCATTTTCATTAATCTGTCTGCCACGTGGCCTATGGCTCACCTGTGCTCCTTACATGTTGCTCCTTTCGGAGTCTGTCTTTGACTCTACCCTTCCTCTTCTACCTATTCTGATTCCTCACCTACTTCTTCTACGGTGCCTGTCATGGGCCAAAACAGTTCTTTTATTTAAAGACTGATATTCACAGCACTCAGAAAGACATTCCCACATCATTCACATACCAAAAAGCAAACAAAAAGAAACTGTAGCAAACAAAACAAAAACCTTCCACAGTCTTGATTTGGATTTTGTTGCTCTGGCAGTTTGAGAAAGATTTGTGCAAATTCGTGATCCTTTTTAAGAACAACATCTTGCTGTGTTGCCCAGACTGACGATCCCACATCTTGGCATCTGGATTAATCAAGCTTCAGACAGGCACCCAGTGCCACCAGGTCTCCTAATCTGTGGCATGGCTCCCATTTTACTTAGCTCTACTTGGATTTCCTTACGTGTTCTGTTATGTTTTAAACTAAGCATTTCCAATTTAAGTGATATCATATTTTAGATTTCAAGTGCAGAGCCAGCTAGATGGCCCAGCAGGAAAGGTGTTTTCTGCACAAGCCCAGCACTGACCTGAGTTCTATCTTTGAAACCCAGCTAAATGTGGGAGGAGAAAATGGACTCCACAAAGTTTCCCTCTGACCTCCAGATGTGTCCTATGACATACCTCTTCTACATATATCATGCACACATAGACACATAATAGTAATAAATAAAATTTAATTAAACATTTTGAGCTGTGCACACACCTTTAATCACAGCACTCAGAATCAGGAGCAGGCAGATCTCCGAGTTAGGGGCCAGCCTGGTCTACATAGTGAGTTCCAGGACAGCTGGAACTACATAGTATGACTCTTGTCTCAGGGGGAAAAAAAGATAATTTCAGTTCAGTTTAATGTTCAATGTTTCTGTATGGAGGTACAATTGATATTAATGTACTGATTACATTCTTACAGCCATCCAAATTTACTCAATATTTCTCCCCCTTTTGTTAAGTTTCTTGAGGATTTTAATGGTATAATCAAGTTGACTGTGAATAGGTAGCATCTCATTTCTTCCTTTATGAATGGTGGTCATCTTTACAGCTCTTCCTTGCCTTGGTGCACTGGTGAGGGGCCACAGAAGGCTGTGTAGGAGCTGAGAGAGCATTCTTTTCTATTCCTAATCTTGTTTGGCTTTGCTTTTTCAAGACAAGGTTTTGCTGTGTAGCCCTGGCTTGATCTCAGAGATCCACCTGTCCCTGCCCCCCTCCCCGAGTGCTGGGATGTTGTTATTATGCTGTATTGGGTTACATAAGGCCATTTTCATGTAAGTATATGAGTGTATTTTGAGCACAGCTCCCATATTCCACCACCCTCCCTTTCTCGATCCTTCTTTTTATTTAATTCCGTATTTGTTCAGAACTATATTTTTTCCTCTTGCTTGTAAATTCCCTTTTGAGTCATTTAGAGGTGTTCCATGATTTCCAAATACCTATAAATTTTCCAGATACATTTTTGGGTGTTCGTTTCCAGTTTATTTCTTTGTTGATCAGAGAAAGGATTTTTCTATGACCTAAAAACTTAAGTTTATTAAGGAAATCTTTAGGCACAGAAAAATATAAAATATGTATTTGAGAAGAATGCTTATGTTTTGCTTTGTCTTTGTCTTTTAGGCCATGCTAATTGAGACTGTCATTCAGACCTCTGTACCCTCATGGTCTTCTGCCTCAGCCAGCCAATGACAGAGGGGTATGTAGGTTTGTACATGTATTCTTTCTGTTCCATCCCTGTTGTCTCATGTATATGGACACACAATGATCAGATGCACTGTGCTCTTAGAATTATCATATCTTGATAAGTTGACACTTTCAGTAATATACATGCCCTTATTTAACCCTATTAACATTTCTTATTCTGAAACCTACTTTGTCGGTTGCCTCAATTTAAATATACCATGTAAACAATAAAAAACACAATTGTTATTGTTTTATTATTTTTTTTATTGTTTACGTGGTATAGCTTTCCCAATCTTTGAGGAACTGTTCTGTTTGAAGCCAGGGCCTTATGCAGCCCAGGTGGACCTATAGCTCACTATGTAGCCTAAGCTAGCCTGCTGTTACCTCCTGACTACTAGAATTATAAGTGTGAACCAAGAAACCTGGTCTCCATCCTTTAAAATTTAACATATCAGCCAGGTGGTGTCACAACTTTAATCCCAGCACTCAGGAAGCAGAGGCAGATCTCTGTGAGTCTAAGGCCAGCCTGGTCTACAGAGTGAGTTCAGGACAGTCACAGCTACATAGTGAGACCATGTTTTGAAAAAAAAAGAAACTAAAAGAAAATAAATTTTAACATATTACTTGTCTTTATGGCTAAAGCAGGTTTCTTACAGATAGAATTTAGTTATATGACCAACCTGGACTGGTGATTTCTACCTTTATGTTGTATTAAATCCATTTCCATTTATTATAGTTGATATGATTGGTTCCAGAACTACTTTTTTTATTCTTCTGTTTCCCCCATCTATTTTTCCCTTTTTGTGATTGTTTTAAATCTTTTTAATATGCCACTGTTTCTACTTTCATTTATAAGATTTGGTTCTATTTTTAGATGTTGCTTCAGGGATCTCAACATACACACCTTTTCCTGGCCTACTTCAGGTTATTAATTTCATCATTTCAAGCATAGTATGCATTTTTATATTTTTCTTATTGTGTGTGTGTATGTTCGGACACATACGTGTATTGGTATGCATACACATTATACTGTGGAGTTCACAGGACAGCTCAGAGCGGATTCTCTCCTTCCACTCTTGGGTTCTGGGGTCAAACCCTGGGGGTCAGACTTGGCAGTAGGCACCTTTACCTATTGAGCCATCCTGATAGCCCTCAAATATAATATAGAACACGTTTGAACAGATACGTTTCTTTATTTTCCCTCACTGACCTTAAATTATAGATGTCTTTTGGAGTTAACTATTTGTCTGTAGGAGGATTAGGTTGTTCCATTGTAAAATAATTGTCCCACCCACTGGTTTAACAAAAAGCGCTGATTGGCCAAAGGCAGACAGGAAGTGTGGGCGGGGCTACCAGACTAAGAAAACTCTGGGAACAGGAAGAACATAGCAGAATGCCAGAGAGAAGCCAGAAGATGCAGAGGACAACTATGCTGCTCTGAGAAAAGGTACCGAGCCGCATGGCTGAACAGGATAAGAGTCATGGGTTAGATGGAGGGTACAGAGTTAGCAAGTTATATGCCTGGGCCTTAGGCCAATCAGCCTAAAACTATTGTAAGCATCTGTGTCTCTGGGCCAGAAACCTCTTACTACATTTGTCAATGCTGGAAACCTGACTAGCATTACAGTGCTTTCTTTCATTGGTCATCATCTTAAAGAAAAGTCACCAGAACCGTATACTTTTTCCTGAATCATCTCCATGTCTGTCACTTTTAATTCCTGAAAAATCTAAGTTTATTTTTGTTATAATTTTCTTCAACCTAAAAAATTTTTGTTTGCAAATTTTTTTTAGTAAGTTTAGTGGTAAATGTTCTTTTGGTCTTTCTTCATCTGAGAATCTGTTTTACAAAGAGTCTTGAAGGATAATTTTTTTTTACTTGGTATATATATGAGTCTACATTTCTGTTAGCTTTCTAAACCTAATTAATGCTCTTTTGACTTCCATGTTTCCTCCTGAGAAACCTGTGTTCAGATAGTAATTCTTTAAATGGAAGAACATTCCAGAGTACATCATTTTCTCTAACGACTTTCAAGAGTTTTTAACTTGATCTTGGGTTGTAATAGTTTGGTGATGTTTGTCTATATGCTGTTTTCCTTTTCAATACCATAATGTTTGTTTTGGTCTTAGTTGCCAACTCTACAGGATTTGGAATTACCTGGGAGACACACTTCTGGGAGTGCCTGTGCCCTGTCTCCAGAGAAAAATAACTGAAAGGCAGAAGGGATCCACCCTCAGAGTAGGGGGCATCTCCCCACAGGCAGCCCAGATATAAAGAGGTCCAAGGAGGAAGCAGCTCTGCCTGACTCCTTAGCTCCTGTGTGTCTGTCACTGCTGTCACCATGGATACTGTGGTCCTCTCTGTCCTCCACTGACATCAGTTTCCAGTTCCTTCAGTTTTCCAGCATTGCCTGGATGCCAGCAAGTCTCTAGAAATCCTCCAGGCCTTCAACACCAGACTAGAGCTCCTGAGGCTCCAGCTTGGTAGGTAGAGTGGCTAGTAGGTTCTCTGCCTCCCCAGCCATTGTTGGGCTACCCAGCCCATATCATGTAAGTCAATCTAAGAAATCCCCTTCGCAATATATATACACCCTAAGGTTCTCATCCTGCACAGGATCCTGCCTAATTCACTTCTTAAATGTGGTGTTTCTTTTATCAAATGGGGGGGGGGGGTAGCAGGTAGCAGCCATTATTTTCTCGAATATTTTTTTCTGCACCAATGTCTTCCTCCTCTGCTCTGATAATCAAATGACATGAATATGATATGGTCATGTTTCACATGTTGTCACACACACAGAACCCCAAGGCTCTGTTATCTCTAAAAGAAATCTACTTCTCCCCCTTTTCAGATAGAATAATTCTATCATCTATCTTCAAGTTCAGTGAATAGTTTCCTTATATGTGAACTTAACCAGGGAGTATTTTATTTATTTTAATTCTGAAGTCTCTGTCTTGTTATTTTTCTTATAGTTTCTGTATCTTCTTTGAACTGTCTTTCTAGCCATTTAAATTATAACTGCCACTTCTGATAGTCTTAGCATTGTCACAGTGTGTGTGTGCTCGCATGAGTGTGTGTGCATGCGTGTATGTGTGTGTGCTTGCATGTATGTGTGTGTGTGTGCTCACATGAGTGTGTGTACATGCATGCATGTGTGTGTATGTGTGTGTGCTTGCATGAGTGTGTGTGCATGCATGCATGCATGTATTGTGTGTGTGTGTTCAGTAATTTTAGATTGTATTCTGGATACTGTGAATGTTACACCCTGTAGACTATGGGTCCTGTAATCATCATCTATAGAATGTTGATGTTGCCAAGGCTATCTCAAGAAACAACCAATGGCTGGTGAGATGGCTGGGTATGGAAATGCACTTGCTGCTCAAGCCTGGTGGCCTGGGTTCAAGCCCCCATGCTCACATAAAGTAGATGGATAGAATCAGCTCTGTATGGTTGCTTCTGATCTGTCTGCACATGTGCACACGATTCTCTCTCCCTCCCCATCTCTGTATAGGGTTATTTTGTTGCTTTTTTGTTTGTTTACTGAGATGAGGCCTCCCTACATAACCCAGGCTGGTCTAAGGCTTGTGGCAAGCCTCCAGCCTCTGCCTTATACATGCAGGGATTACAGGTGTGCTGAGATAATATAATATTTGTGTTTGGTGATCTGGTCTCAACTGTAATCTTTTCTTTTCTTGGTCTTCATTTTCAGGCTCTGACAATAGCAAACTATATTTGCCAGAATTCCTTGGAAGTCAGCCAGGACCTGGGTTCAGCCAGTAACAGTACTGGCATGATGCTAGAGGGTTGGGGAGGGCAGGGGAAAACAGAGGCCAGAGCACTTCTTCCACCCTCTCTGGTTTGGGCAGCATCGCCAGCAATGGCTGTGTACCCACCCGTCCGTTCTCGGTGCTGTTAAAAAGTGCTTCACATAAACAACCCAAAGAATGTATTGGCTCAGATATCATGGCAGGAGATTATAGCAGAGGAAATGTGGCAGTCAGAAAACAAGAGAGAGAAAGAAAAAGACAGAGAGAGAGAGAGAGAGAGAGAGAGAGAGAGAGAGAGAGAGAGAGAGAGAGAGAGAGAATGCCTACACTAGCAGACTTCTTTCATTCCATTTAAGCCCCTAGTCTGTGGAATGCTGTCACTGCCTGGCAGATTTCTGCTTTGTTAACCCTCTGGAAATGCCTCTCCGATGTACCCAGGGATGTAGTTTATTAATCTCATGGGCGTTTCTCAGCCCAATCAAGATTAACCATCTGGGCTGGGGAAGAACATGTCCACCACAAGCAGGAAGACCAGAGTTCAGATCCTGCATTGCCCTCACCTATGTATATATACATACATACATATCTATATGGTCTCAGTGATGCACCTATGATCCTGAAACAGAAGGACCCCGAGGCTTTGCTGGACACTCAGTCTAGCCAAATCAGTGAGCTGCAGGTTTGGGAGCGAGCCTGTCTGAAAAAGAGGAACGGGGCAAACAGGAGACCTCTAGCCATGACTCCCACGGAACTGGGGAAACAGGAGACCTCTAGCCATGACTCCCATGGAACTGGGGAAACAGGAGACCTCTAGCCATGACTCCCATGGAACTGGGGCAAACAGGAGACCTCTAGCCATGACTCCCATGGAACTGGGGAAACAGGAGACCTCTAGCCATGACTCCCACGGAACTGGGGGAAACAGGAGACCTCTAGCCATGGCTCCCACGAAACTGGGGAAACAGGAGACCTCTAGCCATGACTCCCACGGCAAACAGGAGACCTCTAGCCATGACTCCCACGGAACTGGGGGAAACAGGAGACCTCTAGCCATGACTCCCACGTGTGCACCTGTGAGTGTGTGTACACAAATGCCCCTCCACCAAACAAACATACACAACTCAGAACAGGGGCCATCACGGCCTCTTTTGTTCTTTCTTCTTGAGACACCTTGTCCCTCCAAGTCCCTGCTCAACTGCCCCAGTTCCTTGACCGGCAGAGTATTGACACCTCCTCTCTCGAGCCCTCTACCCCAGGACAGGTGATGGCTTCTGTTTAATTAATTTAATTTTTTTAAATTATCTGACCCCAGGGTCTTTCTCACATTTGTTTTCTTTTTCATCTCCAACATTTTAACATCTAATTTCCTGGGACTGGAAAGGTGACTCCAAGGTTAAAAGCATTTGTTTCTCTTGTAGAGGACCAGGGTTCAAATCCCAGCACCTACAGGGTGGTTCAAAACCATCCCTAACTCTAGTACCAGGGCACCTGGAGCCCTCTTCTGACTTCCCTGGGCACTAGGTATGCGTGCAGGCAAAACACTTCAACACATAAAATATAATACAGACATCTAAGCATCGACAAAGAGAAAATGCCCATATATTCCTCCTGTCCTGCTTTGTCTATAAGTAAACAGCAGAAGGAACAACCCGTGTAAGGGCAAAGCTTTGACATAAGTTGATACAATTTTTATAGAAATATAAAAATAAATTTTCATCACATAGTTTTTAAAATTATCATATTCACGGGTCTCTCTCTCCCTCTCTCTCTCTTAGAGAAGGTCTCACTATATGGCTAGTTAGACCCAGAACTCACTCTGTAGACCAGGTTGGCCTTTAAGTCAGAGATCTGCCTGCCTCTGCCTCCCAAGAGCTTGGAGTAGGGTGTACACTGCTTGTCCAACATGGCTTCTCCTTAACTGACAGACCCTAAGACACAGCTTATAGAATGTTGACTGGTCCTCCTCACCTACGCCCCTGCTCTTCCCCTGTGTCCATTAGCCAGGAGCATGTTAAGCTTGGGGAACTGAGTGACTTCCTAAGGACCTGCCAGAGCGGGCTATAGAAAGCGAGCAGAGCTGGGACTGGTCTGAGGACTCCAGCTGAGGGACAGTAACAGATGGGAGAAAGGAGCTACAACTCAGGAGCAAACCAGGGCTCACAGAATCCAGCCAGTTCTGAGAGAGACCAAAGGCTTGGCAGCTCCCCCCAATGCCATGAGGCTATACACTAGGGAGACAGGAACAGGGAAATCCCTAGGGAGTCTTCTGGAGGGCACAGATGAGGCGCAAAAACAGAGCAGTCCAGGGCAGGAGGGCACTTTTCCGTGTCTGTCCTTTCGGAGCTTATGAGACAAGAAATAAAAACAGAGCCAATGTCCTCTATCACAAAAGGCCTTTAATGGCCTCCCGTTCAAGGTTCTTTTGCTCATTTGTCCTGTAGGAGTTTGAATAAACCATAATGACTTCACAGAAAAGGGGCAGCCACAGGTACAACAGGTCAACCTGGATATGGTCCAGGAATGAATGTGCCACAAATCATCACTTCACAGAGGGTCACAGGCCTGAGGCTGTCCCAGCCACCCTTCCCCACCACACCCAGGACACACATCAGCTTCCAGCCCTTGGAAGAGGCAAACCTGCAGCAGCTGCAGCTGGACCCAACACTAAGTGGAGATGCCCCAGGAAGACAATTTCATTCTGTTGTGGGTTCTGCAGATCAACAACCCAGGCAAGACCCTATTCCCTCACATGGGTTGCCTCATATGGCGTCTCTTCCTACCCACTTATACCCCTTCTAGTAGCTCCTGTGAGGTGGGCAGAGCCTGGTACGAGCCCTTTACACGTAGGGAACCTGAGGTCAGAGGGGTCTCCTAAGCCACACTTGGACTGAACATAAACATTAAGTTGACATTCTTTCTCCCTTGCCCTGAGCTTCAAATCCTCACCTAGAATGCCGGGAAGTCCAGGCAGGACTGTTCCAAAGGTTAGCCAGGTCTCAACAATGAGCCCTCCTGCAAGTGAATTCCCATGAGAGTACCGGCCAGCACGGAGAGAAGCTGGTAAGCTGCAGGAGATCTAGTGTCTTCGGGCACAAAAGCCTTCTGTTATGCATATGGACATGCACAGGTGTGGATGTAGAAACCTAGGAGACTCACTCAAGGAAGACGAGCTTAAAATGTCTGGAGAATCCAGCCTCATGAACACCCTTCCTGCTAATATTTCTTCCGTGAACCTGGATTCCCACCCCTTGGCTGTGTATAGAGGTCATCCCTAGCTTCTTCTCACGTGGACCTGCTCTTCCTGTTGAGCCATGGGCCTTGCCTGAGAACGAGTCCTGAGTGGAAATTGGATCTGACTCCTCCTTCATGGTTCCCATGCAGCATATGCCAATTTCGGGGACAACCCCTACCTTCACTGAGCATCAGGCCCAGACCACATCAAACACATTCCCAAGCTTTGGGGTGGGTCAGCTAGAAAACAAGAGTATGTGTGTTCAAATGCTTGGACCTGGTGACCTGAGTTCCTTTGTGTCGGGATGCGAGAGTCACCCCAACACACACAAGCAGAAGGACAGCCTGTGCTCGCTGGTAAGATCAAACCCCAGAACGGTGGTTTGAAGTGTTTCTTCAAAGCAGAGTTTAAAAGTGAAACCTCAAAAGACAAGAGAATTAAAAGCAGAGTTATTCTGGAGGAAGTGGAAATGAGAAGGCCAGACTAGGCCTCATCTTCCTCTCCCCCAACTTCCCCTGGCAGCAACCCCAGCGAGGCTGTGTGGAACACCAGAGGTCCACAGTACCTGGGGCAGACAGTGGGTCCCAGGGACCTGTGCTTTGACTGTGACTTCCCTTTTAGGAGCGACAAGTTGGTAATGTTGAGAGGAGGTGCTTCCCCTTCCACAGGGCTCCCTATGAAGCCAGTGTGCATGGGGGCGGCAGAGGTGTGGATCTGCCCCTGCCAGTAGGCTGCTTCAGGCCAAGAGGGAGGGCAGAAGTCATGGAGCTGCCTGGAACAGGCCCAAAACAGGCTGTGCGAATAAAAGTCAGAGAAGTCTCATTTGGTCCTCAAGTTTAAAAAGAGTAAATATCAGAACAGGCACCTGCCTAAGTCCTGGGAGTTCAAGGTTGGAGTCTAGCCCCTAATCTGGTGGATAGGAGCCACACACATAGGCTTTAGCCGCTGATGGGAGAGAGCTACCTCTGGGATTCAGAAGCTCTGAGTGGATCGGCTAGGGCTCAGCTCTCAGAGCAAGAGGACCCCAGGGAAATGTGGTGGTTCCGTTGACCCTGGGTGGGACTTTATACTTAGAAGCAGCAACATCAATTCCCTCTCACCCTTGGATTTCTTGAGTGGCATGATGGCGGGTGGGTTCAGCTCCCTAGCCTGTGGTCAGAGCTGAGGTTTCTTGACTCCTGTGGGCTCTAGGAGGTGAGTGAGTTGAGGCCCAAGAGAATCCAAGATGTTCCTCCCTGCCCCCTAATCACTGACAGTATCCATGTCTTCTGTTCTTGTGTCCTGGTTGTTGGGACATATCCTTAAACAATAGCACCTACACTTCCCCCTCAGTGTGGTCACCAAGGCCACAATGGCCAATTGTCATTGTGGCTGATATCTAAACGGGAAAATCAGGACCAAAGACAGACTGGCAGAGGGAGGGCTCGAGGTCCTTATCCCTATATGGTAACAGGGCCACCTCTGTACTGGCTCCTCTCAGCCTCAAAGCAGACAAAGCTATTGTTCCAGTTAGTAGGGACTGAAAGGTGGCCTTGGGGACTTTCAGGACAATGTCCCTTTCACTGCACCAGGTGGGAATCTGGTGTCAGCCACCCTCCAGCAAGAGCAATCTGGGCTTTGAAGCTGAAATGACCATGGGGTCCAGCCAAGCAACTCAGTCCTTATCTATCTGGGAACTGAATTCTTCTCTTGGTTGGAGTACTGGGCAATTCCAAACACCCTCTATAGACGGGCTTCTACCAAAGCATGCTCTTCCTGTCCCGACTGGCATTAACATGTGCCCTGGAAAGTTCCCGTGTGGACTATTTGGTGGTATGAGACCCAGTCCCTCAGCATAGAAAAAACCAATACCACCGGAGTGCCTGGAACCTCAGGAGTCTCCTTCACTGCTAGAAACTTTACTCCCAAGTACTTCCTGGCCAGGAACACTCCAGGACAGAGAAGGACCCTACAGAGAAATACTGGGTCATGTCATGAGATGAGGGTTGGGCATGGTATCTGGAGCAGATCAGAGGCCTAGACAAGGGACCTAAGCTTCCTACTGAAGAAGGCCAAAGAAACACATTAGCCTGTTAACTCACCAGCATGCTACTGTGGAGTAGAGGCAAGTGACCCCAGTTCCAGCCTTCCACAGGGTAATTGCCAGTGTGGGTTTGAATCCATCCGGAAGATACATTGTGTTCAAACTCATATCAAGGCACTACCTGAACTAGGTGTCGCCAAAGCCATCAATACTATTCTCTAACCTCCCCCTGGCCAGGAGCTTTCTACAGACAGGGATTTTAGAGAGATATCCACCTCAGTGTCTATAGTACCCAGCATAAAAGAACAAAGCTGTGAGCAAAGGATAGTTTGACTGGAATCCAACTGGACCATTGCCCTTAGGCAGGCCCGGCTCAAAACACAGAGACCTCTGATGCTTCCCTGCTGCTGGAGAAAGTTCAGTTGATCTATGCAATAAACTCAAAAAGTGAGTGGGATGCTGGGGTGCAAGAAGTTCAAGAAACCAGCCTAAGAGACCCTGTGCTTACACAAGAATGGGAGGGAGGTTTGCCAAGGCGGGGTTAGTCCAAATGCCTTGTATCAGCTTCAAGGCTTTTGGTGGAAGCCAGTGGAGGGTACTTGCTTGCCTTGCATCGTTCAAGATTTCCATCAATTCTATAGGCGCAAAAGTGCCCATCTAGCTCTGGCAGGAGCTGAATGCCAGGGGAGCTTGCAGTTATGATCCCAAGGCTGGCCAGGGAATATGACTGCCCCAAACTGGCAGAGAGAGGTGCCTTGGGTTGACTGTTTATGAGATTTAAAAGGTGCAGGCACAGTGGGCTTGGATCATTTCACCATGAAAAATTATTGCAATCACTGGGCACAATGGACTGAAACTGGTTGAGATCCTAGCTATAAAGTGTAGATAGTCACAGAGGAACACCCCTGTGATCCTAGCATCTGAGACAATAGGATCAAGAATTTGATGTCATTCTCAATTACAAAGGGGGCTTGTGGCTAGCCTGGGCTACATGGTACTCTAACTCAAAAACAAGGAAGAGTTGTGGTCCCCCTTCTCAGGCAAATGTGGAACTGGGAAAGGGAACAGAAGTTGAGGTGAGATGAGATGAGATCCCCTTGCTCTGCTAATCGATATATTTGATAAACCCAAGGTTGTCCACACGCTTCTCATGCAAACCTCCACAAATACAAGCTCTGGGACTGTAACTACATCAGACATCAGACAAGCCCAGTAGGGAGGGGCCAAGAATGGCCCTTCCTAGGCAGAAGGGTGCTCTCAGTGCTCTGCCCAGCCCCGAGTCCCCTAAGGGCTTATGAATCTCCTCCAAAGGCAGATGGAGCAGTTGCCAGCCTCAGTGCCACCTGGTAGTCCAGAAGCTCAGAAAGCCACAAATTCACAGAAACTAGAACTGAAAACTCTTGGTGATATCCAGTCTACCTCCTGGCTTTCCAACAAGAAACCAGGGCCTGGAGTGGGGAGGAAACTGGCCCAAGGACACACAAGTTAGCATCGAAGACCAAACAAGGATATCTTTGAGCACTGTCATACCACTTGTCTGTCCCAGTCAAGTCACACTAACACCGGCTGGTGGACATTGGGTACCCATGACCCTGGATACTAATGGCATCAACCCCTCCGGGTGAGAAGGCAATTTCCTACAGAGGAGTGCATCTCTAGGATGGGCTCCCTTAACAGTGGGAATAATGGCCTCCTCTCTCTCTCTCTCTCTCTCTCTCTCTCTCTCTCTCTCTCTCTCTCTCTCTCTCTCTCTCTCTCTCTCTCTCTCAGCTTCTAGGGCCAAGTCATTAGAAAACTTCTTAGAGAAAGCTGAAAGATACTGGCTTCAGCTGCCTAGCTGCCTGTGGCCTCCATTCTTGCTTCCTGAAGAGCTACCCTTAAGGGAAGGAAAGAGGATGGGTACTCATCCCCTGTCTTGACCCATCTCTTAAACCCCCCTCAGAAAACCTCAGTCGCTTTGGCTCACTGCTAGGGGTTGGTGTTTGTTAAAGGCGCACTTCCTCTCTCTGTGCCCCCCCCCCTCCATAATGCAACAAAGCTAAGGTATCCTGTCAGTTCTGCCGGATGTGTGGTGGATTTGCAGCCTGCCTCAACCTAGGTGTCTGCTGGTTAGAAAGTCAGCCCATTGCTCTCCACTCCCTGGGGGTCTATGTGCCTCCCTCATGAAACACAGGGACCAAGGATGAGGGTGGAGGGGAAGGAGTCTCTGGTGGGCCTAGACCACAAAATTAGCATTGAGAATCTGTTCACAGTCTTCCCCTCTCCAGCCTGCAATACAGACATCTTTTAGCTGCCAAAACTGTGTCACCTCCTAGGACAGCAGACGTCTTCTCGTGTGTCTTGCACCATCTTGCCCAACCTCTTCTTCACATCTTCACACCCACCATCGCTTTGGCCTTCTGGCCCCACCCTCCCCTTTCTGATCCCCAATTCAAGCCAAATCCCAAGGCCGGATAGTGTGGCCTTTCTGGGAATGAGCATAAAAAGGGAGTGGACAGGTGATCGCAGAGAGTTGGCTGAGGAGGGATGTGTGCTGTGGTCCTGCTGGCATGGTGACGTGAGGCCAGTTCCGGGGCCAGAGGCTCATCACCGAGACTTGGAAGACCACTGGGGCCCCGTGGTAGAAACTGGAAGAACAAAGGGGAGGGGGAACCGGAATGGGGAGGAGACGAGAAAGCATCTGAGTGCAAAGTGAACCTGGAGCTGCCAGGGCGAGGGCTGGCCCCAGTCTATCTGTTGTTGAGGTGTGGAGAGCCGGTGCCATCCTCTTCTTCGTCTTTATCGTCCTTCATGCCTTTCAGCCTCTGGCGGGCAAAGTCCTCAAATACAATGTCGTCATCACTAGTGGAAGAGACAAGGAAAATCCATGTGTTTGCAGGGGCAGACGACAGGTAGATCCAGAGGTCTGGTCAGATGTGGAAAGAGGGCCTCAGGAGAGAACCACACTCTCCAGAGTCTCTGGGATGACCTCAGACAGAAAGGCATGCCTGGCTAGCCCGTTTACAACCCACTGGTAGCTGTGGAGACTGTCACACATAAACTCCAAGAACCTTGCCTCTCACCGTAGAAGGACTAGAAAAGTGACCCACTTCCTGAGGAGGTAGAGAAAGTACGTAGGGGTAGCAATGTGCCTCTGCATTAGAATCCCCAAATAACAGGCCCAAGAAACCCCTCAAAAGCAAACCAATAAGTCTGCTTGAGGAAGCATGCTTGTTTCAACCAGGAAGTTGATTCTGGGTTCTAAGGAAGAAAAAGCCTATACAGGCCCTTCCTGTAAAGTGTACTAGTTTACATGTTAACCCCAAGGACCCAAAGTATGGGAGGGACTTTTGAGCACCGGACAGGAATGGGGAAAGATGCCTCCTTAGGGTTTCAGGACTAAAGACTGTTTCTTTACATCATGTCACTTAGGCCCAGATAGAGACACATGAAGTCCCTTGGCCTACGGAGTCCAGCCAGCTGAATGGGCTTCCTCATAGGCCAATTTGAAACCCCCATTTCCCAGATCTTTTCAAAGAGTCAAGGAAAGGAGGTTTAGGGAGCTGGAGGGAGCAAGCCTGGCCCCAGAGGCGATTCAAGCCATTGAACCAGGTCTTCTTCCTCTGACCATTGTCTGGTGCCCCATGGCCTTCCACCGCAGGGGAATCCGAATCAGTTGGTTCTCAGGAGGCAGAAGCAACAGCACCCAGACACCTTCTCCACCCTACAGGCAGCCTCCAACTGGCATGACCCAGCCCCGTGCCAGCCAGCTGAGTGAGCGCTGCGGATGGATGGACTGACTGACGAACGTGCAAGAGAGGAAGACAGACCCCACCAAGGCGGGAGGAAGAGGAACAGGCACGTAGGGTCCTTCAAGTCACATGCAGGCAAGCGGGTTGCTGAAGAGGTGATCAGAGGTGGCTCTCAGCAGACAGATAAACCAGCTGCTCCTCAGAGGTTAATAAGCATTTATGCAAATAACCCCCCCACCTCTCCCGTCCCACCTCCAGCCCCACCCATAGACCCATAGACATCACAGGCAGGGAGGTTCAGCTTACTTGGTATCAAGCTCTATGAGATCGGTGTCTACGGGAGTCTCGCTCTCTGGAACTGAACATACACAAGACGTGTGAGGCATCAGGGGTGAGTGGGGGTGCGGGATGAAGGATGAGGGCAAAGACAACCTCCCCCATCCTAGGACTCTTTAGTGGTAAAGGCAAAAAAAGGTAAGTGGGAATTGTCCCAGGTCTTAGCACAGCCGGAGTCTTCTCAAAAGCAGCAGCTGCAAGGAAGCCTTGCAAGACCCAGGTCTCCAACATAAGACACATTCATTTCTTGCTCGCCTGGGTTCCATTTACGCTATGAAGACTGTGTTTGTGGCCCTGGCTGGCCTCAAACTTAGATGATCCTCCTGCCTCACACAGATCCCACTGCTGGAATTGTGGACATGTATTTTTCACATTGTAACCTCTCTGAATCCAGGGTGTCCTCTGGCATTTCACAGACTGTTTGTAAGCACTTATGGACTTTAACATCCTTGTCAGTGTACTACGGCCAATCTGTTATCAGTTTAAAAATCCAGCCAGTACGGGAATTGAGAAATGGCTCAGCAGTTAAGAGCACTGGGTCTTCTGATTGTGGGCTTAATTCTCAGCACCCACAGAGTGTCTAACAGCAATCTGTAACTCCAGTCCGAAGGGATCTGACACCTTCTTCTGGCCTCTCAAAGCACACAGGCAGACATGCAAGCAAAACACCCATATACATAAAATAAAAATATGTTTAAATGAAAAATAATCCACCAATATGGCCTGTCCTCTACTCCTAGCCCCCTCCCCCCCCCCCCCCCCCCCCGGAGAACAGGAGTCATGGCTCTCAGTCACCTAGCTGGGTCTAAAGCAAGTGTACTGTGAGCCCACCAAAAAACTGGGAACTAGGGAAAGGGGGTACTACACTGAAGACCAACCCAGACAGAAGTGGGGGGGGGAGATAACGGAGAAGCTGGTAAGCTCCACCTCAGTGACCCATGGGTCCCACTCACCTTCCCGATGTGGAGGCTCCTCTTTAGGCTTGGGGTGCATTAAGGTAAAAGGCAGTTCCACAGCCACGTCACTGAAACACAGACCCAACTCAGTGAGCTCAGAGCATGTCTCAGGCTTTGAGACCGGCTGTCCTGTCCGTCTGAGGCCTGGGAAGGTTCTCAGGAAAGCAACTACACCCCGGTTATGCTACCCTGACCACCGCCTTTCCTCCTGTCTTCACAAGAGATAGAAGCCCCCACCACCACAAGAAGGAGGAGGAGGAGGGGAAGGGAGAAAGAGATGAGACAGAGAGAGAGAAGAAGGAAGGAAGGAGAGAGAGGGAGAAGAGAGAGAGGAATGAGAGGGAGATAGAGAATGAACGAATGAACAAATGAACAAAAGAAAGAGAGAGACAGAGAGAGAGAGAGAAATTCCTCTTGCTCCTAAGGATTGATTACCGTGGCTGGGAATCATGCCCTCTAGAGCCTCACACCATGGTAACCAAGGTGGTCTGGGGTCCTGCCCACCTCAAATCTCCACGGCTTCCTGATATTACCTTTTCTGATTTTCTTCCAATCCTACCCACCCATCTCCCAACACTCCCATAAAGGTGTTCGGGTGACCCCAGGACTCTGCCACCTACAAGCTTCAGGGACCGGAGCTCAGAGCTGCTGGACTGGGCAAATTCTTGCCCCACATATGAATGCATGTGAGAGAAGCCACCAGTCAGTGTTGTCCAGGCCTTCCCTGACCTTGTCCCTGACCGGCTGGGACAAGAGCAGGCACTTGCATGGCACAGACAGTACCCAGGACTGTCCCATGCCCCTCCTTAGAGTCCAACTCCTGTATTCTTCACAATGACCCTATCATTACGATGGCCTAGGCAGGGACCAGGATGCTAAGGTACATGTAGATGAAGTCTTGCCTCAGGCTACTAAGTGGTAAGTGAAGAAGGATTCTGACTCCATCGTTCACCTCCTTAACCACCGAATGATAAATGGAACTGGGAAACTGATACAAAATAACCCCAGAGGCTCCTCTGCTAAGGGCAGCATCATCCTAGGAGAGCCCCCCTTAAGTTGTGAATGCCTCAGAAGACACAATCTTACAGATCTCTCCTGTTGTTCAGGGACAGCAGGAAGGGGGGAAGGGACTGAGAGTGGTGACAGGAGCTGGTAGAAGCCAGATTCAACTAGCCTTCAGTGAAGTCATGGATGGAAGGACCCGGGCACCAGCTTTGCCATCGCTGGATCCCTTCTGAGATCCCAGCACCCTGCACAAGCCTGGCCATAAGTCTGGATTCACACTGTTTGCTGGATGACACTGTACATGACAGAATTATCCTTGAATCTCTCAGATAAGTGACACCATCATCAGGAGGTCACACTGTCATGTCTGGGACACACACCACACATACACACACGTACACACACACATACATACATGTACACGCACATATATACACATATATACGCACACATACACATATATACACACGTACACACACATATATACACACATACACACACTTACACACACATATATACACACATACACACACACCATACACACACATATATACACACATATACACATACATACACAAATATACACACACATATATACACATATACACGCACACATACACATATATACACACATACACACACATATATACACACATACACACACTTACACACGCATATATACACACATACACACACATACACACACACCATACACACACATATATACACACATATACACATACATACACAAATATACACACACAGATATACACATATACACACACTCACACACACACATATATACATGCACACACTCCTAAGTTATTGTCTGGCTGTGACAAGGGCAACTGACTTCAGTTAGCCTGAATTTTCGGTTGAATAGAAGTTTGAAAGTCACTAAGACCGCGTATCTCTGAAGCATCCTAGAATTCAGGTCAGTAATTCAGCTGGCTCTCCTAGGGACCACGGCCTGGATCCCTGTTGTCTACAAAGGTCCATCGCTTAGCAGGAAGGAAAGCCAGCCAAAGTGTTCTGCTAGGAGCCACATCTCCCCGGTACAGTTCTAGCTGCAGCAGCTCCCCAGCCTGCAGTCTGAGATAACCCCTTGATTCTTCCCTCCCAGCACCCTGTGGTTCCTTCTGATCAGCTAGGTCTGTGACCCTGGGACCTGAAGGAAGGTGAACAAAGCAGGACACAGGAGAGACTTTACCTGGATGCAAGATCTCCCAACAGGCTGAGTGGGTCAGAGGAGGCAGAAGAAGCGGTCGAGACAGAATGCAGAGGGGGAGAAGAGAAAAAGGACATTGGTTCACTCCTCTGCCACCCTGCCACAGAAGACCCCAAGGACACGCTCCCTGTTCCTGCACAGCTAGCAGCTTACATAGGGCACTGAGGGGCAGGCGGGCTGGCTTACAGAGTCCCTGGACCCCAGAACATCTGTAAGAACTAATTCCCCACATCCAGGCTATACTATGGCAGAAGAAAGACTTTGGGGTCACTGGGATGTGGGAAGACCCTGGGTTCTGCAAGGTCACAGAACACAGGATTGGCCACCGGGTTTAGAAACGTTCTGTAATGAGCAGTCAGTATTAACACTGCCAGCCACAAAGACAATATTCTTTGTTCTATTGAGACAGGGTGTGATATAGTCCAGGCTGACATCAAACTCACTACACCATCAAGAATGGCTTTGAACTCCCGACCTCTTGATTTTCCCTCTTAAGTGCTAGACTACAGGGTATCCATCATCCGTGGGTCAGAGGTAAAACCCTAACAAATCCTACTTAATTCTTTGGGGGAATGATTTAGGAAAGTCAGCCAAGTTAGCAGCCCCCCAATTCAGCTCTGGGTTTTTCAGTCTCCAAGAGTGATGCGTGGGCACTGTACCCTGAGATGTGAGGAACAACGGCATGGTAGGTCCTGAGAGTCACAGTACACGGTCTAAGGATACCCTGACACACACATAGGCTGTGCCAACTCCTCAGAGCCTGACCCAGGCCTAGGATAAAGAGGAGGAAGGAGATGGAAGGAGGAGAGAGATGGAAAGGGGAGGAGCCCCAGCCAGTGGAGAAGGAGAAGGAACAAGAGGGGGGAAGGAAAGAGGAAATCCTCAAGTCCTGCCTCCCCCACAGGAAGATGCAGCTGCCAGGCTAGAAAAGCAGGTAGGGCAAGGCGGGGGTACTGGGGCATCTGGACTCACCCGCCCCGAGACACCACAAGCTTTACTTTCACTTTGTAAGAAACAATGATCCCCAGGATCTCACGGTTGGCACCTTCCCTCAACCTGCAGGAAGACAGGGAAGTTGGTCTGTGCAGATCCTTGGCATGTGGGGTGTGGTAGGGCTATGGGGTGCAATGGGAGACACCACTATGCTTCCCTCTCCTGAGCCTCCAGGTCCAACAGAGCTGGGAAAGTGAGCTGTGCCCAGTGGAGTGGGTAGCCTTGGATTCTGTATATGTTACTCTTTGTGGTACTATAGACTGAATCCAGAGCCTCATGCATGACAGGCAGGTCCTCTACCACTGAACCGTGGTACTGGTCCCTTCAGTTCCTCATTTGGCTACGAGATGTCCTTGCTCTGTGGCCTTGATGTACTCTCCTCCCTGCCTAGCTAGTGCCACGCAGAGCAGTGAGAGCAAGCCCTATGTACTCTCCTACCATTCACTTCTCTTACGAGCTTTTATGCTCAGTAACCCATTAGCAGAAAGGGCCACAGGGAGAGCTGAGAAGCCAAGGGTCTGGAAGTCACAGGAGCATGGGAAGGATGTGTTCCTCATAGGGGAGTTGAGGGCAGGTAGGATATGAGCCAGGGTAGAATATAGGGACAAAAAGCTTGTGGCTAAATGGGGAGCCTGTAACGAGTGATAATAACGTGATGGGCTGGCCTGAGCCAAGAGTCTTGAGCTGGGAATGGTCCCAGATATAACAGGGACCAAATCTCTTGAAGAGATCCATATATCAACAGGGGGATAAGAGCCCCCCACTGCCTGGACTCAGTGACACCCAGGGAACAAGAGTGACTAGATGGCCTTATAGTACCTCATGTAGAAGGGCCCCCAAGTCTACCTACCTACCTGGATCACCACCTCTTCCCCAGCCTCTCCAAGCCCCCATTTATCTCCTTCCAGAAGCCTTCTAGAAGCCATTCTCTCCCCCTCTAGCCTCGACAGCATCAGGGACCCTCCCAATCTATGTTCAGGACTCTAGGCTAAGAGCTGCCAATTCTCCAGTGGTGCACCACCCCCCCCCCCACCCCCCCCCCCCGGCGCCAGCCAAATGATGGAGCTGAGTAGTCTTTGAGTGGGCCAGTGGAAGAAGGGAGACGACCTCCCTGGCTAGTCTCACTCTGAGGACTGACCTAGACAAAACTGGGGAAGGAGCCTAAACCTCATTCTTAGAGTGGTGGACCAAGAGGGTGAGCCCCATTTCAGTGTGGGAACTAGGAGATGGGACTTGGAGGGGGTGGTTCTCACAGAGTGCTGGAAGCCAGATTTGTGTCTTCATGCTTGAGTTTCCCATCCAGGGCAAGGCCCCTCTTCTCTCGGTTGTTGGCCAGGAAGGGAGTCAGTGTGTAGACCTTGCAGAACGTTGAACTGGGCGCCACAGTGTCACTGGGTGGTAGAAAAGTGACACAAAGATGACCCCTATCACAGCCAGCCCTAACGTAGTCAAGATGTCTGGCCTGGCCCTATCCCAAACTCCTTCTGCCAGCAAACCTCTGTATCCCAGGTGCAAGAGAACACTTGGGCAGGCCAAGCTCTGGCAGGAAGCCCACTGCCACCCAAAGGAGGCCTAGGCACACCACACACAGGCAGGACTGCCCCTAGGATAGGAATGGACGTGATGCTTATTTAAACAGCACATTCATTTTTATTATTTACTTAATGATTAAGTATTTATATGTATGTGCATGTGCCTCCATGAATGTATGTGCATCATTGTTCACGCGTCCTCAGAGGCCTGAAGAGGGTGTCATATCTCCTGGAATTGGAATTAAAAGCAGCTGTGAACTGCCTGCTGGGGGTGCTGGAAAATGAACTCCAGTCCTTTGGAAGAACAGCAAGTGCTCTTAGCTCACAGCTATCTCATTTACCTTTAAAAGTATCACTGCATGCAAACCATGAGTAAAGCTATTGAATGCCTGGAAGTCCCCACCTAGGTTCTGCCATTAAAATTTTACTTGCTATAATGCATATCTATCGACCCTGTGCAGGTACTTCAGCTGTTTCTTTTTCCTGGTTTGGTTCCATCTCCCCCGCCCCTCCCTTGTCAAAGATGACACAGGTACATGAAACTGGGGCAGCCCTGGAGGAAACCCCAGATTTGTCTCTCCGAGTGGAGTCAGCCACACTCAATCCCAACCCCAGCCCTACAAGAAACCATGCTCACGAAAGCCCAGACATCTACCCTTCCTCCAGACTGCAGATGCAAGTACATCACAGAATGTGACATCCCGCTTGGGACTGAATGGCATGCTGACTCTGAGTCATTTCACTGTTCCCCTGACACTCACCAGAAAGCTATGGCTTGTGGTTCGGATTTTGTTTTAAATTAATAATGGATATAAAAATATCCAACAATGTATGAACATCTGGCTTAATAGTAACATAGTCATCTGTAGGATATTAGAGAGTATGGTCAAAGCTGCAGGTGTGGTTGCTCACACCTAAAATGTCAGCACTTAGAGAGCTGAAGCAGAAGGATTGCCATGAATTCCAGGCAAGCCTGGGCTACACAGTGAGGTTCAGGCTAGGCCATTCTCAGAGGAAGATCTAGACTCAGAAACCAAACATGTCATCTGAATTCTAACCCAGGACATGCCTAATAGGAGAGAACTGTCCACAAATGGTCCTCTGCCCCCCTCACGTGTGTCACAACGGCAAAAACAGACATGGGGAATTTTTTTTTTTTTTTTTAAAGACTCTTCCACACCATGTACTGCGAATGTCAAAGAAGGTAAAGAGGCCCAGCCCTCGGCATGCTGAGAAGAGATGCCTGGGCCTAAGCTTCCTACTCTCCCATCTAGTCCCATCCATCCAAAGCTGGCCTCAAACACACTTACTCAGCCTCCTCCATGGCCACTGGGCACTTGTACTGCGCTGTGTTGAAGAGACAGATGTCTGCGTACTGGCGTACTGGAGAGAGAGAGAGACAGGGAAGTGGGCAAATGAGTATGGGGAAAGCTTCCAGGATGCACCTTAAGCTCCCTAGGGTAGGAATGCTTAGATTGAGACAATGGCCAGGGTTTACCAGAGGCCAGCATCCCAGCCTCCACCCAAAAAGGAGTCCCCACCAAAGCCCAGTCCCTTCCGTGGCCAAGCCTTCCTTCTCAGGACAGCTTGGTCAGGGCCCAGAAAGCCTATGAGAAGAAGTAGTCAAAGCAATAACCCATGGTCTGGGACACTAGCTTCAAAGCCACCATTGGCGGAGAGGAAACCGTTTCCGCAGCTATTAATGGTGCTACACAAACTTTAACAAAGGGTGTGCCTGCAGCTATCCAAAACCCCAGGAGGATTCCCTGGCTACCCGAGATTTTTATCTTCTTCACAGTCTTGTTGGTGTTGTTCGTGACATGGACATTGACGCTGATGGGTTCTCCATGGTAATAGATCTGGGAGGCAAAAGACAGGTCAGTGTGGGTGGGGACACCTGGGTATTCTAACTTCTGCCCCCAAGTCCATCAGCCACTTCCCACTAGAATAAAAGTGTCACACAAACTATCAGTACCATTGTGGGACCTTTCTAGGATATTCCAGGACAGGGGGGAAGCTTTGTTTGTAGAGTACTTGTATTGTAAACACAAGGACCTTTGCTAAGTTTCCAGACCCATGTAAAAATGCCGCCTCTGCTAACCCTTGCTTGTAATCCCAGTACTAGGGGGGCAGAGACAAGAGGATCCCTGAGGCTCAATGGCCAGCCAGCCTAGCCTAGTTGGTAAGCTCCAGGCCAATGGCAGACTCTGTCTCAAAAGGAAGTAGGCTGTGTTCCTGGGAATGAAAGCCCCAAGGTTTTCATCCACACATGTGCACACACACACACACACACACACACACACACACACACACACACACACACACACCCCAATAAGAAAAGGACTCTGGCATCCCTGGCTCCAGTCCTGCTCTAACCACTATGATGACAATAATAGTCATGATGATTGCATGATGTTAGACATGCTAGCTAAGTCTCAGTTTCTTCTTTATTCAAGGGGTTTTGAATGTAACAATGTATCCTTTATTGAGGGGTTGAATGTAACAATGTATCAAGTTTCTGTGGGCTCTGATGGTCTGGGTTTCCAGACACAGCTCTGGAAGATTCTGGGGAAGGGAAGAGGGGCTAACCAGCTCGCTGAAGGATGCTGTGAATTCTCAGAGAAGGGTCTCCAACATATCTGCCTTTAGCTTCCCCAAGGAGGGTCACACCCACACCCTAGTTGGCTGGTTTAGCAACTTGTTAAGAGTCTGTTGTCTTCTAGCTCGTGGATGAGAGGGTAATGGCAGGCAAGGAGTCCCTGGGTCCTGCTCTCCATCACTGCCCCTGCTGATCAGGCTGTGCTTCTTCGCCCGTCATGAAGCAGGCAATTATCAGGATGTGAGGAGGAATGGCCAGGACCCTTCCAGAAGGTACACTGCTCCTGTCTGGTGGTATATGCACATGCCTACTCTCTGTCAGTCCTTTGGACCCACACAGGATTCCCCAAGGAAAGTCAGGAGACAGTGGGGTCTGAGGGGTATCGAGTTAGGGACAACAAATCTGAGCCTCTTACCTCCTTATCCAAAGATGCCTCAAGGTGCAGAGGCTTGTCCGACATAAGAAACTGTCTGGTAGTCTCGGCTGTGGGCTGAGGACCTGGCCTCTCTGGGGCATACTGAACCTTCCGGATGACTAGCCGCACGGAATTCCTAAGGGACATGTGTCGGGGGGAAAAAGATGAGTCACCAGCCTCCACATTTATCTCTACAGTACTGTCTCATGCTCAACAGACTACTGTAGCTCCCCATTACCTGCCAACCATAGAGGTTCACCTGGAGGGCTTGTCATCATGTGACTGCATTCCAGCCTCCTCCATTCTGTCCCTGGGCAACCCCACAACATCACTTCATTTGGGTCCTTGACCCTCTACCAAGCACAATGGTAAGAAAGAGACTGCATTTTTGCTTCTCGCCCCCTAGGTATCCTGACAGCATACGCTGCTTCAGGATGGAAGCCTCCTATCTGGCTTTGTCTCCCATAGTCCCAGCACAGTGTGCCACACTGCCGCATGGCAGCCTTGTATGTTAAAGTCTGGTTAAGTGGAAATACACAGAAAGGACAGACCCTCATAGGAGGTGGGCGATTTCATTACAGGATGCAGATTCAACCAGAGAGGAACAGAACAATGCTGAGGTGATTCAGTGAAGCCCACATATAAGAAGGGGTCAATGGAGGCCTCAGGGCTTAGGGTTGGAGGAAAAATGGACTAAACTGGTGAGGGAAAGGAATTCGGTTGCATGCTACCTCCGTGGCACATGACAAATGCCAATACCCTTGTTTCTCCAACAAGCCACCTCCATTCCCTATAACCTGAGAGTCTTGGTGGCACACCCAGCTGTCCTCTACTAACCACACGCACTGAGGAAATTAACTCCCTGTGCCTCGGCTTCTGTAAAGTAGTGACAACCATACTTATCCTGTAGGGCCACTGGGAAGGTTAGAGCAATCCACATCTGTCCATCACTCCAAACATGGCCAGAACCAGCTAAGCGTTAGAGAGCTGGCAGCTACTGTACTGTTACTACTCATGAGTCTTAGGAGTAGACTTAAGATGACCCACTGGGAGAGGGTGAGGGTGGTGACCCTCACTGATGCCTGCCGTTATGCTCAAGGTCCCTCTCGCATTACACAATGCTGTTAGACCTCCTTCATCTCAGGCCTTCAGAGGAAAGTGGGTTTCCTCCACTCCCCATACACGGCACCTTGAAATGCTTGTGATACACCTAGTCGCCACCAGGTGGCAAACTCATCCCTAAAGAGGCTGGTGGACACCCCTCAACGGACTGGTCTGCAGAGGGGGCTTCAGAGTCGTGTGTCCTCTCTCTGCTGAGCACTGCAGGAGAATGTCCCTTCTCTGAGCCACACGGAACACCCTCTACGTTCACCTTCTCCCTTGTCCAGATCCCCCCACAACACACAGGCTCCAGCCCTGCTCTCAGTGGGCAAGCAGGGGAATATGGGTAAACTGGAAACCTTCTATGCAATATCAAAAGTTAAGTAAAGCTGTGCGTATTGGGAGGTAGGTGTCTTTCTAACATCAAAAGCCTGCAGTCTGGAGGGGTAAGGTAGAGGTAGGGATGTGAGAGAACTGGCTCCGCCCCCTCAAACCACCTCCTTGACAGCCTTCCAGAACCTTCCCCCAGCCAGCCCCTCCTCATTGCTCCTCCCCCTCCGGTCCATGCCCTTCTCCCAGCAGCATCCTGCGCACCTTTTATGGATCTTCTCCTCCAGGTTCTCGGCACAGAAGGCTTTGACTTCGTAGTCCACACCACAGGCCTGTGGAAGAGGCCATGCTGACCCTATGGCATTGGGGAGGCAAGGTCCCCAACCACCCTCCCATCTTACAAGCCAGAGCACTAGGTGAGAACATGAGCTTCTGCAGCTTAATAAGGGTCTGAAACCCTGGTAGTAATGTTGACCTTGTCCCGATGCTGCCCCTGACCCAGGACCTGCTGCTGGAGCTGTTCCAGTGAGCCCACCAGCCAACATCAATCATTCATGGGATGCCGGCTTTAGTCTTGGTGGTTGGTTTTCCTTCCCAAGACAACATGAAGGTCCTATGCTGGCTGTCACAGTGTCTCCCTTACCCTCTAACAATATGAGGGAACATGTTCACTGTCTGCTTTGAAAATGTGAGTGGGACAATGCTGCTGTCACTACCCCCAAGCTTCAGTGACACCCTCCCCCCTGTAAAACTGCAGCAATCCCATGTCCAAACAAGGCAGCGAGGGACTCTGTGAAGCCACATGTAGGGACTCAGAATCTGTTGGCTCTGTGCAATCAATACCAGAGCCAGCAAGAGTGAGTCAAGGGAGCCTGTGACACCTCACTAAATGTGGGGACAAGGCCAGCCTGCATCTGCAGCCTTGTTTCAAGAGACCGATTGCCCATGGAATATCAGCCAGGGCTAGGCCCAGGCAGCTTCAACAAGAAGAGGGGGGGGGGGCTCTCAGATGTCCACTACTCATGGGGGGAAAACCAAGACCCTGGGGACAAGAGAGCCTGGAACCAGAGAGGTGGTCTTCTTAGAATGACCTACCTTCCCTGTGTCTTCAGGCCCTGGCTGCAATGTCACTGAGCATGGAAGATTTGGAGGAATCTGTTCAGGAGATAAGTAAAATGAGCTAACCTTTCATCTCTGCCTTGTCTATCCCTACACATTTCACTTCTAAACACCTATCAGACCAAGTCCCCAGAGGACAGACCATCTCTCCTCCATCAGGCTAGGTCTTCTGAAAGCAAGCCATATCTCTTCCATCCGACTAGGAACCCATAAAACAGACTGTTTCTCTCCTGGCCAGGGCATATCATACCATGCTGCACACAGGGTCAGGGGCAGACTGGGGCAGATAAGAATGTGAGCATTCTTCAACTAAGAGCTCAGCTCAGCCCTGCCCCAGAATCATGGAGTCTTGGAAACATGAAGATGTGAATCCCAGATGCATGGAGTCTTGGAATGATAAGGGTACTACTGACAGAGAAATCAGCTGGGCTAGTGAGAAGCCTCTCTGAGGAGAGATACATAGTGACTCAGGGCCAGGCAGAATTCTTTCCTTCACAGCAACCACCCCTAGGCCTTCCTTTCTCAAGCAACTTAAATTCAGGAAGGCTAGAAGAGACACCTAGAGATTAAGGTGGGCTCTCCACAGTGGCCAGAGACGGGACACATATCAGGCAATATAAGTGATGGTACCCAGGCCCTAATCGGATGAGACAAAGCAACTGCCCTTCTGGTTTCCCCAACTGACCTCAAAGGTAAAGGGGTAGGCATGCTCGCCCAGTTTCTTGATGAGCCTTTCCTGGAGTCGTGTCAGTGGCTTCTTGTCCTCGGGGGCCGGTGGGAAGGACTGCACGTTAGCCACAAACAGGTCTTTGCGAAAAGTCAGACCCAAGACATCTAGGTCTTCCCGGCCATACCGGAAGGCGCAGGTCAGCGTCACGTAGACTGTGAGGGGCAGAGGCACTGAGGAGGACCTGGGAGGGCAGCACACAACCCCCACCCCACCCCCAGCTCCAGCTGCAGCCCTGGGGTTTGGTCTACTGGAGGCTACAAGCCTGTCCTAGACTCAAGTGGGGTACACTGACTCTCTGACACAGGGGTAGCCTTGACACAGCCTCTTAGGACCCTCACTCCAGCCCAGGATAAGGGTAGTCAAGCAGCCTGGTGGCTGTGGTGGTTGGATTAGGCTGGCAGACTTAGGGAGAGAATAGAAAACTGTATCTAAAAGGCATGAGATTTCAGACCAGCCTAACCCTAATCTTATACACAGACCTTTTACCTTCATCTTCTATAAAATGAGAGCCTCTCTCCTGATCTACTGTCATCTTCCCCCGTGCCAAGCCTTGCTATCTTACTGATGGGACAGGGTTTCGGGCATAAGATCTCCCATGATGAGCATGAGTCAGGGCTGCTCTGTGCCGGAGACCAGAATTCTTCAGTATGCACTGGAACATTTAAGCATGTAACCAGACGGATGGACAGGGAGAAGCCGTGGGAGGTCGCCAGAGAGCAGAGGATGCGGAGCCACCCGGCATGCCGTGAGTAAGTGGAGCATGGCTTACCTCGCCTTTCTTTGAGATACTCAGGATCCACCAGGACCACACCATCTGGAGAACACAATGAGAGAGTCCTCCAACTTGACCTTCTCAACATGAGCCCCAAACATCCACTCAAACCAAACCCCAAAGGTAAAAAAGAGGTCACATGGTCCATTTGGGTACCGCCTTCTGCAGGATGCATACTTACTATCAGAGCCATTTACACCTGAAAAGCACAACTATAATCACAAACTATAGAACAATGTTTCAAAAAACATTATGTATTAGATGGCCCCATAAGAGTATAATGCTTAGGGACATCATGGTGATTTTAGCTTGTGTAAGCACAGAATGTCCTCCACACAATGACAAAACCACATAAGGACAATTCTCAGAATTACCATCATTAAATGACTAATCTTGCCAAGGGGCTAACTATGGTAAATGGCCTTGAGTCATATCAGGTCAACTTAGTAATAAACAGAGTCTGCACCAGGCTTAGGAACAGTGAGATTTTTCAGAGCTTCCTGGATATTGTGGGGTGTGGGGGATGTCTATGGACTGGGGGTGCTGATCAGTAGCTCTCAAGGCTCATGTGAGGACAAATGGGTAGTCTGCGTATACCCATTGGGTAGATATATGGGTAAATTCTGTCACATGTAGAAGTATTTGGACTGGCATGTGTGAGCAACAACTGTCATGGTTTGGATCTTAAACATCCTCTGGAGACTGGTATATTGAAGGCTGGTCTCCAAATGTCTGCCTTTGGGAAGTGACTAACCCATCAGTGAATTCACAGCTTATTGAGTTACTGGAAGGCAGTAGAAACTTCGGGAGAAAGAATGCCAGTCAATGTGCTGTGAAGGGTCAATTTGGGCCTCGGTCCATTCTTCCTGCTCTACTTCCTGGTCACGGTGAAGGAAGCATTCATTTTCCACAAGCCCTCTGTCATGGCATTCTGCCTCACTGCAGTGCCACAGCACTGAGTGACTGTGGGCTGAAACCTCTAAGGCCATTGCCCAAATAAGTGAACATCTTGTCACAGTAATAAAAGTGACTCACACTGTGGAGACAATGGGAAATACCGTTCACAAGGCCTGTCCTTGAGCAGAGCATCTGGCAGGACACAGAGGATGTTTCTTAGCTGAGTATCCCAGGAGACTAGGAGCACTGTCCCAAGGACCATCTCTGTCTGGCATACACACACACACACACACACACACACACACACACACACACAAACACACATATGCACTGTACATGCTCTAACACACTGCCACACTACCCACCCCATGCTATTTCTATAAGTGACTACTCAGAGTATCTCAAGAAACAGACAGTGAATACTTTGGTCCAAGGTCATAGGAACATCTAAACATCCCATCTATCCTTGGGATTTCCCACCCCCATGCATATTCTTTCATCCATGATGGGCATCACCTCTGGGCCATATCCTGCACTGACCACAATCCTGGGACTCAATTGAGAATAAATATAATGTTCCAGTGAACATATACTGCCTCTGCCAGTGGAGCTTCCTCAATGGGGTTGTGGAGAGGGTGACTTAGAGCCAGGACCCTCAGGGCAAGAAAGGGTTGCTCACTGGATGACCAAAGCACATGACAAGATGATAGTTCAGCTCTGTGGCCTAAGAACAATGAATTGTGAAGGCTGGTAAGAGAGGATTCCAAGAGCTGGTGGCAAATGCCCCATCAGCTCTTCCTGGGCCCTGGACTAGCACCAGATCCCCACCACAGAAGGGACAGGACTAGTTCAGAGAGAGGGCAATGTCATAGACAGAGGGCTTCATAATGAGGCACACAGCTAAACCTGGACAGCGACCTAGGAACTCACTGGGTCTTTAGGCCTGGCATGAAGCAGGTACCCTCTGGTGCCAATGTGTGTATGAGGACCTGGCTCTCTCCTTCTCTAGCCTCTGCTGCCCCTACTAGAGTTATGTTCAACACTGGCCCACAGAGAACTCTCTGGAAACCTCTGCCTGAAGACAAGCACAGGTAAACCAGCAGCCTAGTGTCTCAGAAAAACCAATTCTGAAGAACGGTGGAGTATCAGAAGACCTACACACTGTCTCCAGGCAAGGCTGGGGAGAGAAAGTGGGTGGTCCTGTACCAGGTCATAAAGAAAGGGGCTTGGGAATGAAGCCAAAACCTGCAGCTTGCTGCCCCCAGGGCTCCTGCTTACAACCACAAGGGTCTTTTCTCTGATGAGCTGAAACCTGTTGCTATGCTCTGTTCTCTCGACTCTGAAACCACAAGGGTCCCTCTTAGCTCATGACAGTACACAAGAACATAGAAACTGCTCTAGACACCTTCCCAAGTCACACACCCTAGTTTCTTCACTTGGCCATGGTCTTGGTTTATATCACTCTGGCTTGCTCATAATCATCTTTAAAACAATAATAGAACCTCTCTGGCCACATTTGTAACCAGGGTGATTCTGGACCTCCATCATACAATATGAAAAGAGGCTTGAGGCCAATGTCTTTCTGTCGAAGCAGCTGTTCTGAGCATGGGCAGTTCGCTTCCACAAGGTCATTTAGCATAATTCCAACTGTGCTGGTGGTGGTAGGGGTAGTTCTGCCACTTAGGGTGCAGAGGCCAAGAACAATGGCAACTATCCAGGCAGATGCCAACGACCAAGATGGCGACAGTTCCAAGGGTGAGAAACCCTGAACTCAGCCAAGACTTTGGGAGCCGATCCCCACTATAACTTGGTGTCTCTGGCAGAGGCCCAGGTGAGTAAGGATCATCCCTATTTCTGAAATCCTAAGAAGAATTTCCCCTAGGAGACAGCAGAGCCGGGATCCAGACCCTTCAACTCACTAGCTCTGCGATCTAGAACAAGTCACTGAGTCCCTTTGTGCCATATTCTGTCTAGGAAGAGGAAAACATCACTGCTGCACAGTACGCCTTATATAAGCTGTGGCTGCTGCTGTCCATCAGGGCCGCCTTCCAGCCTTGGAGCAGTCAAAGAGGACTCTCCCTAGAGCAGGGAGGAGCTGCCCAGAAGCTTCCTGAAGTAGGAAGCCATAGCCACCCATTCTGGGTACCAGACCCTTCTAGAGATGGGGCTTTTCCCTAGCCCACTGCCCAGCACTTACCCACAGGGTCCACGAGGTCAATGTGGTCCACAAAGTCCCGTTTCCCCAGGTAGACAGTGAGCTGGAGAGGAGAGGCACAAGGGTCTTAGTGGCTGTGGGCCAGCATAACGCAGGATGCTGACACTTAGACACATTCCTATCCCTTTCTGGAATCACAGCAAGAGGTGGTCCCTCACCTCTGCTTCCCAAACCCCTATGAAAGGGTTGTTACTCTTCCCATTTTATAAACAAACATTCTGAGGCCTAGGGAAGTCTTCAAGCCAAACCCCACTGATTTGGAGGGAGAGCAGATCAAAACAGGAAAGCAGGGCATCCTGGGGAGGGTTGATGGACAGGCAAGCAAGGCATGTATTCAGTGCTGATGCTGGCTCTGAGCAATCCAGCTCTGCCTACTCAGATCTAAGCAGAGAACTACTTAGGTGAGGACATTTCTTCTGGGACACTGAGAAATCAGGGAGCTAGCTCCCTATGCCATCACCAGCCAGCAAGGAAGAGCCCTGGGCCAGCTAGAATGCCATGGGCTCAAATCTAAACTAAGAGCACCTAATAGCCCTGCTCCTCAGCCTTCTGGCAGTTCTGACCATCCATCATGTTCCTCAAGGGAGACCACATCAGTCCCTGTGACATTTGGCACCCTCCAGCTGTTCACATCACCTTAGCCACACCTAAAATACAAATCTAAGCAAGCAGCTGTTTTCAGACAGCTCCTTTCTGAAAACTATTATTTTCCTGTGCCTGGGAGGTAAGGATGACAGACGGATTTCATTCTAAATACCAAATCTAGTTGAATGGTCTGGGGTGTCTGGGGCCCTGGATTGCCAAAAAATCCAAGATAGGATGGATTCGGACTCAGCAGGAAAGGTTAAAAAGTGATTAGTGATGTCCACTATGGGCTCCAAACGGAGATACGGATGTGCACGAGGGAACCTAGGTGTGTGAGCCACTAAGCCAGGTCACAGGACGCCTGCCATGAGCCCTGTGTCATCTTCAACTCTGTTTCTTCTGAGTAACTCCCTAGCCTGGAATGTCCCACCCTTCCTTTAATTTTATTTAATCCCCCCTTTTCTCACCTAGCTTTGCCTAGAACTGTGTCACCTCCAGAGGAAGCTATGGCTGACACACACCCTAGGCAAGGTCTCTCAGTCCCTGGGCATCCCAGTCTCTCACACTTGGCATTTCATGTGAGATGATCAATTTCTGCACTGAGCACCATGCCTCTCTTAACAACATTCTCCCAAACCCCACCCACCCCCACCCCCCCCACCCCCTCTCGCAGGCCCAGACCTGGCATAGATGTCAGCATTGCCTGTTTGCTGAACAGAGATTAAAACAGGATACAGCCTGCAGCCTGTGCAAGCAAGAGAGAAGCCAAGGCCCTAGGAACCCCTGGGGAAAGACTGACAGGCAAGGTGATGCCATGACCTCTCACATCAGGCATCAAAGTGGCCAACTTGACTGTTTCTCACACTCACGCCCACACTGAAGTCTCTTCAGGAGAAGCTAGTCCATCCTTCCCTAGCTGGGGCTTCCTGAAATCCACATAGAAAATATCCAGCAGCCCCCCCCCACACACACACACCACTTGGATTGAGGACTCCTGAGGACAGGGTTGGATGATCCCTAGACAGCTAGGCACCCGGAGTATGGGGACAGTGAGGAGCCAGCACACACCACAGACTCACCTTCCCATTGGGGCTTGCCTTCTTGAACACTCTGTAGAAAGAAAAAGAGGTGAAGCCAGGGTTAATGGATTCTGCCCAGCCAATCTCTTGCAGATGACCCTGAGGCAAGGCCATAGGTTAAAGACCTTGAGTGTCCTACAGACCCCAGCAAAGCCTCAGAGCAGGAAAGCTTCCTTCCATCTCTCCTCCTAAGATGAGAGGCAGTTGCCAACAGCTCTCCTTCAGTCCTCAGAGCGGGCTGAGGGAGACCTCAAGCTACTCTCCCTTAGTCTCCTGCCCCACTGCTCTCCAGCCCCTCTGTTCCTGGTTGCTCCTTATTCACCAGGTGATTCCTGCACAAGGCCTTTGCTAGAAGTTTCCCTACCCTCCTCTCTTGTGCTGGACACTCTTCCCAAATATCCACTTTCCCAATCCCACTGCTGTCAACCCTTGCCACCCAGTCCCCCAGTGCCTCTCGATTCATTCTTTCTTCCCAGCAAACCCCTGGCCTGCCGCCTCTACTTCTTGCCTCACCTGTCTGCTCTGTTAGCGTGCCTACCCCACAGCGGCAGACTCTCTCCCTCATCCATGGGTGCATCCCAAACACACACGAGGGCACGCCTCACCACTGTTCAGCAAATATGTGTTAAGTGATAGCAGGGGGCAAGAGCTCAATAGATAACTATTTGGAACAGATAAACAAGTACTGTGTTGCTTCACTGAGGGACAGAGGCACAGGAAAGTGGAGGAAGATGCCCATGCTCATACAGCAGAGCACTAGGTGTGAGGTCAGATGGCAATGTAGTTCCTAGATCTTGAAGACTCCCTGGGCAACCCTTTCCAGCTCCCGGAGTGTGTCTGGGAACCTGAGTCTCCCTCGCTGCCCACATACTGTCATCCGGCCCACAATTTCTCAGCCATTATTGGGGAGAGGTAGTTGAAAGCTAGAGAACTGGGGATGAGGAAAGGTATTGAAGAAGGAAGGGAGGTGTGAAGAGGAGAGAGACAGAGAGGGAGAGAGAGAAGCATAAAGATAAAGGATGAGCAAGAGATAGGAGGAAGAAAGAAACGGAACGAAACAGCCCAAAGCAGACAGGGATGGACAGACCCAGAAAGATGAAAGAGCCCCACCAGCTCAGCGGGATGCACCCCAATCCTTCCCAGAAGCTAGTCTGCAGGCACCCAGGTCTGTGACTCTGTAGGGTCTCCACATCCTTGGGCCGGCCTCATCCTCCCTTCTGAGGCCCAGGGAATATTGAGAGGTCTGAGTATTGCTTGCAAAGGATAGCCTGGCCCAGCATCTCCCTAAGCGCTCCCCTAGGGGCCCTGGGAGCCACTTCTCCTCATTAATATTCATCAGTGTTGGGAGTGTGAGGATGCCACAACTGCCCTGGGTGTGGCGATTGTTAAGGGAAGGAAAAAGTGCAGACCACTCAGTCAGAACCAGCAGCCCCAAGCTGGGAAGGAGCTAGGAGCTCCATGTTTCTCCAGGAAACCAGAGAAGTGAAAACCCTGTGGTTTCCACACCTCTTTCACCGCCAGCCCTTGGTAGCCCGTCTCTGAGGGAGATCTCACACCCACACAGCATAAACATCCTAGAGAGGGAAAGTCACTCCTGTGGCTGCTGAAAAGGATGAGGCACACCTAGGCCAGAGGGAACAATATTCACCAAACAGAGGAAAGAGAGAGAGTGGAGGGGAAGGACAGCTCTGAGGAGCAGCTATTTCTCATAGTAGGATGTATATTCTAACTCCCACGGAGGCTCCATGAGATGCATTAGCTTGCCCAGGAGTCCAGGAAACAAAGGGGCCAGGTCGGGACCCAGACCCGCTTCTGACTCCCGGGACTGGTGCCTTCATCCAGCCCGCTGTTTCCTAAATCCATGTTTCAAAAAGGCAGGAAAAACAAGACAAGAAGGGAGGGGGTAAATGAAAGGGGTCTGGGGTAAGGAACAGGGTGGGGTGATTGAGGGGCAGGAAGCACAGCTATCAGTGGGGAATGTTCTGTTACTACCCTAGTCAGCACTGGAGGCCACCTCCTTCAGGAAGCCGGGACTCTTGTGGCTTCCTCAAACAACAGGAGGGGCTGCCTCATTCCGCGCCTGTGTTGTTATTCTACACTCCTGCCTTTTTAAGGACTTTTCCCAGGACAATGCTGATCCTGGACAATCAATCCCATTTCAAAGATGCAGAAATTGAGGCTCGATCACTCACGAGGCTCAGCCAGTCTATCACATAGCCAAGCACCAGCACTCAAAACGCCACCCACTTCTTGCCCCTACCACTATTGGAAAAGAGGCTCCATGGGGTATTTCCAGTTTCCACAACCGCACATGTGCAACACCACACAGACCTCTCAGCCTGTGGCGACCAATTTAACCTAAGCCCGCGATCCCAGCCAGCCTGGCAGGTATGAGCAGCTGCATCTGGTTCACCCCCCAGCCATCTCTGTACCCTGAGCCTCAGTCACAGCTGGGTTCCCCAAAGAGAAAGACCAGCAGTGTCCTTCCTGGTTAAGGTTCAGGATAGCTCAAGAGAAAGAAGAGGAGGTCCTAATAAGGAGGCCATAATCTCACGGGAAGGATGAGCAGGCAGGATGCGCTGGGGCCGGAGCTGGGAATGGGGACGCCATCGGAGCCTCAAGCCGTAGCTCCCGGTCTCCACCGCGCCTTCTGGGGCTGCAGGTCCTTTTGGCTGCAAGGCTGTCTGTGCGGCTGCTCCATTGTCTCTGTGGACCAGCGCGCTCCGCTTACTCAGGGATTTTTCTGCTCCTCCATCCTTTGGGTTCGCATGTGACTCACACTCCAACCCTGTTTCTACCCTGCCTCTCACTCAGCTTCCCGCTGCTAACTGACTGAATGGCCCAATTCCAAATTCCCAGGAGAGGAATCTGATTGGTCAGCTTTGACTAGGTATCCCAACCTCTGGCCCAATCACCTGTGTCCAGGACATACACTGTGGTCCAGGAAGCTTGAGCAGAAGAGGCTCTGGAAATTAGTATTGTCCAAACCAGAGGTTGCAACTCATTCGTTGGTTAGGAAGTAAGTGTACTTAAAATATTAGGAGATGGCTCAGTGGATAAATCTCCTGCTTCACAAGCATGAGGACCTGAGTTCGGATCCTCACTACCCACAGAAAAACTTGATATGACAGTGTGCACCTGTAACCTCGGAACTGGGGAGGCAGAGGTAGGCAGATCCTGGGGTGTTTCTAGCCACACAGTCTGACCTATGTAAAGAGCTCTGGGCTCAGAGAAAGCTCAATGTTTAGTGAAAGACCCTGTTTCATAAACTAAGGTGGACCGATTGGGGAAGACAACCATAATCAACCTCCAGCGTCCACATTCACACACGTGTGCACAGCACGTGCAGTACATACACAGACCTTTGTTTGAGGCAGGGTCTTGCTATGCAGTTCTGGCTGGCCTGACAGTCACAGACAGGCCTTCAGTAATTCTCCTGCCTCTGCCTCCCACGTGCTGTGGTTAAAGGCATGCACTCCTATGCCTGACTATATTTGGGGGTTGTTTTTAAGACAGGGTCTCACAGTGTAGCTCTAGACATCCTGAAGCTCACTCACTCTGTAGACAAGACTAGCCTCAAACTCAGAGATCACCCTGCCTCTGCCTCATGAGTGCCACTACACCCAGCTTTAATTTTGATCTTTAATGAAATGGAATGGACTAGAAAATAGGCAACAATGATTTAACAGATACTCCTATAGGCACCAAGTTTCTGGATGTGTAGGACTCCAGGCATCTCCCTGAGGAGTTAGACACCACCCTGTGGATTGTTCCGACTAGTAAAATGGGAGTACAAATGTCACATGCCACTTTCTGCCAAATGCATAGAAGGGGCTGTCCATGGGTCCCCAAAGCCTTCACACACACGTCCTGTGGCTGCTATTACATAGTCCTGCAAAATCCAGTGTCTTCAACAATACAAATTTATCTATAGTTCTGTGTTTCAAAAGTTCACGGTGGGCCTCCCTGAGCTAAAATCAACAGCCCGTGGTTCCTTCTGGGGATTCTAGGGGTAAATCTGTTTCCTAGTTTCTCTGACTTCTAGAATTCTCCTCCTCCCTCCACCTTCAAAGCCAGTGCGCTCCCATTATGCCACATCACTCATCTACCCTCACTCTCCTTTCAGAGACCGTTGAGATGACATGGGATCCATCTGGGTAATCCAGGATGACCTCTCTGTCTTAAGGTCATCAGATAAACAGTCCATCTGCAACCACCATTACCCATTGCCACATAGCACAACATTCAGGAGCAGGACCCAGACATCTTGGGACAAAACATTGCTTTGCCTGCCACACTATCTTCCTTCTGCCGATAAACTCAGCAAATGTCCTGTATTTTCTGCTACATGAACATATAGACAGAGAGGCTTGGGTCTTGTCAGATTCATGATTTTAAAATTTGAATGAGCTGGGTGGTGGTGGCCCATGCCTTTAATCCCAGCACTCGGAGCAGACACAGGTGGATCTCTGAATTGCAGGCCAGCCTGGTCTATAGAGCAAGTTCCTGGACAGTCTCCAAAGCTACACTGAGATACCCTGTATCGAAAAAAACAAGAAACAAACAAAATCAAATTGTTCCAACAAAATGGGAAATCCTGAGGCACGCGTTACTGCAGCGGAGCAGTGGGAACCTAATCTGGGGGATGCCTATGATAAACCAACCCTGAAATTTACAGGGAAATGCCAGGAAGCAGAATGGCCAAAACAATCTTGAAAAGAATAGGACAAGCGTGGAAGGCTTAGACTTCTTACTGCAAAGATGCAATGATGTAGAAGGCGAAAGAGATGGCTCAGTGTTTAAGAGCACAGGCTGCTCTTCCAGAGGTCCTGAGTTCAATCCCCAGAGCCTACCTACATCATGTGGCTCAGTCACCTATAACTCTAGCCCCAGGGGTATCTGACTCCTCTGGCCTCTTCAAGCAGCTGCACATATGTACACAGACAAACACATAATTAAAAACAATGAATTATTTTAACAATAGAGTGATTAAGGTTAGATCAATAAAATAATCATTAGTACAGAAACAAATCCATATATTTGTGCCAATTTATATTTATCTATATTAAAATTTTGGCATTTCTAATAATTTTGACAAGAGAGCTAAGACAAGGTGGTGAAGAGAAAGAACAGCCTTTATGTCTGTCTGTCTGTCTATCTGTCTTCCTTCCCTCCTCTCTATGTAACTCAGGCTGGTCTCAAACTCTAGGTCCTCAAACCTCAGCCTTCTAAGTGTGAGCCACCACACCTGCCAAAATAGCCTTTTCAACAAAGACAGAGGGACTAGATGTCTACATGCAAAGGTGAGGGCCCTACCTCACACCAAACACAAAATTGGCTCAAAACGGACCAAAGGCCCAAATGTAAAAGCTACCACTGTAAAACTATTACTAAGAATGCAAATCTTCATGTCCTTGATTTGGGCAACAATTTTGTTTTGATTTGTTTTTTGAGATAGTGTTTCTTCGTGTAATCTGAACTCACTCTATATCCCAGGCTGGCCTTGAACTCATAGATCCACCTGACTCCACCTCCCAAATGCTGGGATTAAAGAGGTGTGCCAAATTATCACCCAGTGGGCAATAACTTTTTTAAATCGGATACAAAATCACAAGCAACTAAAGGCAGAGAAAATGAAATAAAATAAATGTGGATACCAAAGAAGTTACTATCATGAAAGCAACCAGAGCTGAAAAGATTGCTCAGTGGTTAGGGTCACTTTATGCTCTTGCGAACACCTGTGTTTGGCTCCAGCACCCACAGTTGCAACTCACAATCACCTATAATGTCAGTTTCATGAGATCTAATACCCTCTTCTGACCTTCAGGAGTTCATTGCAAGGCACACACATACACACACACACACCAACCAATCAGTACTAATCCTTCACACCCACAGAAATGGCTACAATAAAGGAAGACAATATGACTAATGTGACAAGAACCTGGAGGAAGTGAAACCCTCGAGCTTTGTTGGTAGGAACATAAATTGGACAGCGGTGCAGACTCTTTGAAAGACAGACAACTCTAAAACGCTAAACTGAGTTCAGATGTGACCCATCTGGTCCACTCCTAGGTCAAGACCCAAGAAAAGAAAAAACATCTTTAAAGGTTTATCCTTGAATGTCCACAGTAGCATCTTTTAACATAGCCACAAAGAAGGAGAAATGCCTGACAGATGATAAAGTAAATGTATATTAAAATGTGGCAGACAGATACGGTGAAATATTATCCAGCCACAAAATGGGATGAAATGCTCATCCAAGCCACAACACAGATGAACCATAAAAGCAGTATGTGTTTGGTGGAGAAGTCAGGGGTCGGTTTCCAGACACAAAGGTGAAGATGGCTGGTGTCCTTGGGTGTCTGAAAAATTCAAAGTATCTGGACGTAATTGGAGAGTGTCCCCCAGTACCTGGGAAAACCCCAGAAGGGCAAACTGAACTAGAGAAGAATCCATTGTTCCTAAAGAGTGATGGGTCATCTTTATGTTCAACTGAGTCTTAACACAGCAGGTTGTTGTGAGGGGTCTTGAGTGCCAAGCTGAGATACATGGAACACATCCAGAAGACAGTGGAGAGCCACAGGCATTGAGAGAGAGGAAAGATGGCGTGCTGGGACTGATTTCTGGACACAGAAGAACCCTTGAACTCAAAGCTTCCCCTGTATCTACCCCTGCCCCCACCTGCAGCCTCCCTCCCCCATGGAGGTATTGGCTCAGTTGGGTGGGGAAGGGACTATGCAGGGGGCATTACTTCTCAGATGCAGCCGCCCTACATTCTGACCCACTTTCCTGGGTGTGAAATCAGCCATCAGGGAGCAGGGAGGGCCTGAGGAGCAGGTGGCAGCGGCAGCAGCAGAGACTCTGAGGGCCTTACGATATTCTCCCTGGGCGGAGCTGTTTGTGCTGGGCTTGTCAGCTCATCTGCTGTGAGGAAGTGGCGGATGCCTCACATGCTCAGCCCACCTGCTTCTCAGGTCAGCCTAGGAGGGGAGACAGGAAATGTCACCTCATCTCACAGACCTCCCCATGGTTGGGGGCCTGAGAGGTCACAGCACAGCCCTGGTGGAGAAACCAAAGCCTAAGGGAAGCAGCTATTTGCACACGGTCCAAATGACAGGCTCAGACTGGCCACTGTGTCCCAGCCAGCATAGAATGAGCACCCTGGGCTTCTGCCATGCTACTCCTGCCTTCTCAAAACTTCACAAAGGTGCCCTTGGCCTGACCCAGTCCCTGGGCACAGTAGGCCTGAGGGCTGGGGGCCATGGATGGGATTCTGTCATATATATACCTGTAATTATCAAGGCAATCCTCCAGCCTTTACTCACATAGTCTCCTGGCCATGATCCAGACTGACAAACATTTATAGGACAAGCATGGCGTACATAGACTACATTCTGTCCCCTAGACAAAGGAAAGCACAACCCACCTTCTGGGAATCTATGTCACTGAAGAAGGAAAATCACAGACTAATGAAAATTTTACTAAGCTGCCTGGCATCTGAACACAATGGCACCCACAACCAGCCTGAGCCTGCCTAGGCTCCCCGAGGGTTAAGTAGACAGAAAGGAAATAAGACAAAGGAAAGGCAGGTAGGTAGACCCCACCAGACTCCAGTTTTCCAACCTCTCTAAGGCTCCCTTCTTCCCTGTAGCGAGGGGACAGAGGACCATCTGCCCTGCACCTAGGAATCACAGAGAGTAATGACCTATGACAGACTCCATAATGAGAGTGGGCATTGCTGGAGTATACTTCCTACGGCTACCATCTTACTCTGGCCACACCAACACCCTCAGGTGAGAAAGTAGCCATCCCAGCAGGAGAGAAGACCTTGCCATCAGACCATGAAAACAACAGGCCCAGGTATGCTTTGTGTCCCCAGAACACCTACAATGTATATGAGGTGCAAAGACAGACATTCTATAAACAAATCACCCCCTCACTCATCCCTCACTCATCGGCACAGAGGGAGTGGTAGGGAGTAGCATTGTGTACCCAGCCACATCAGAACCTTTCTCTCTTCCCCAGGGTCCCCTCAGCACCCACACCAACCAGCAGGAACATCAGGTATGTTGTCTTCCTTTTCCTGATAAAATGCCCTGGCAAAACCAAGTTAAGGATGAAGAGTTTTTTTTCTGTCTCACAGTTAAAGGGCAGCTGCTCACATAGCAACCGCAGTTCGGAAGCAGAGAGTAATGGATGCCTGTGTTCAGCTGACTCTCTGCTTTGTATACAGTCCAGGATAGTGTCGTAGAGTCTGAATACACCTAATCAAGATGATCCCACACTGGTATGCCCACTTAGTCTCATGATCCTAGATATCAAATAGACAGTTGAGATTAACGATCATCGATGAGAGAGAAGGTCAGGAATTAACTCTTCCTTCCATGTTGGTTTTCCTCTGCACATAGTGGGAACTTGACAAATACTCTGAATGAGTGGATAACTGAACCAACTCTGAGCTTAAGGTCCAGCAAAATGGGACCTGGGCCATGCAGTAAATTACGGTTGACAGCCTAGACATCAGGATGTGCCTAGCAGATGCTCAGCTCAGAGGAGCCAGTATCAACAGGGCGCCACACACAAGACAGCTGGCCTCTTGTTTTCACAGTAAGAAGTTTTACTCTACTTTTTAAAATTCATTTTATTTTATTTAATTTTTGCAGGGGGTTGAGACGGGGGTCTCACTATGTAACTCTTCCTGTCTTGGAACTTGCTATGTAGACCAGGCTGGCCTTGAAATCAAAGAGATCTGCTTGCCTCTGCCTCCAGCCTCTGCCTTGGGAGTACCTGGATGATGCACATACATCTCCATGCCTGGTAGGGGTGGGTATTGAAAACCCTGTTCTTACTTTACATTGATTTGCTTTTATTTTGCCAGTGTGAGTGTGCAAACTTTCAGACTACAGAATGACATATTAAATGCAAAGACAAATTCAGAAACATCAATCCCTTCCTGTTCTCACAAGTCAGAAGATGTCACAGGGGATGCTACACAGAGGTTCCTCTCTGCCTGCACCAGCCATGCTTTGACCAGTCAGGGAGAAGAGAGCTGTTGCCAGGGCCTCCATGTGGATAGAGGCCTAGGGCCTAAGGGACAAGTTGTCTTGAGGAAGAAGTTGGTCATGGTCCTGCAGTGAGCTTGAGCTGGCTTCTCCAGATGCCTGAGAGCTGCCCAGTGCCACAATTCTGGGAATTTCTTAGCTTATTGTCACACACAGCCATCACAAAGGCTTCTAAGATAGGGGTGAGTTTTCAGCACAGGGGCCATTTGGGACATGTGGTCATTTTTGTTATAATTTGGCTTCTAGCATCTTGCCCTCTGCACAGGGTAGATGCATGCCCAGCAGAGGCTCTTACTACAAGCCCCCATAGGTTCCACATCAAGAAATTGTAATCCACACTATGACTAAGTTACCTTAGAAACAAGGAAACCATATCATTCCCTCACTTCCCTGTCATCTTACTGGATCCCTCTTCCATTCCTGGGGTTAGCTGTGTCTACCGTGTCCTGTAGAGGGAACACTGTGGAGTGGTGTCTTCTGTTCAGCCCTCTCAACCCCACATCCAAAGGCAATCATGCTGGCAGCATCAACTCCATAGTAGGGAAATTGGCTCCACAGGAAAGGTAAGGGTTGAAATCCGCCACCACCACCTTGGTTTTCTTCCAATGAGTCAGTGGTCCTCAGGGCATTGGGTGTAGCCCTAAGTGAAGTAGAGCCCCCCTACTTCAGCTCCAGAGTGGGGTGGGCAAGGTACCAGCAGCATGCAAGGACCAGATCACGGTCATGTGCACATGCTTCAACACACACACACACACAGGAGGGGGGTGTGTGCGAGAGAGAGAGAAACCATGCAAACAACACACACATACACACACAAAGAGAGAGAGAAACCACGCAAACAATACACACACACATACACACACACACACACACACACACACACACACAAAGAGAGAGAGAAACCATGCAAACAACACACACACACACAGAGAGAGAGAGAAAGAGAGAGAGAGAGAGAGAGAGAGAGAATCATGCAAACATACTCTAGCACATCCACACAGGCACACCACGTAACACATTAGCCACACCCTCCCAGACACACACCATCCACACAGTATGTAAACACACATGTACTCCTACAGTTGTGCTCTACCCCGTAAAGGAGTTACAGCAACCATAAGCAAACCAAGGAAAGACAGTCTTCCTGATGCCCCACCCATCTGTACACTATCCCTCTCCCCCGTCCTTCATGGTCCACCCATCCCCACTCCTCCAACGCCAGCCTCCTAATGCAAAAGTCTCAACCTTCCCTTGGGAAGCATCAAGCTCAGATGTCCCCTTTCGGTGTCCCTGGAGGCTCTGGCCAGGCAATTTTGGTCAGTGTTTCTCATGTGTGGCTTTGAGTAGTTCTGGCCCTGAGTGTACCTCTGCCCTTCCTAGAACCCACAGCAATCAGCAACCTGCAGAATTCCATTGGTTAGTTGGAGCACCTTGGCTGCCACAGACACAGCTAACCCCAAATCTTCCTCTCCAGGCAGACATTGCTACTAGTGCTCAGACAAGCAACTCTTTCCATGCTATTCTTCCCCTGTGCACTCTGCCCTTCCCAACCCAGCCCTGCCCTGCCCAGCTGAGCCACCACACAGAGAATGTGCTCCGTGCACCTCTCAGGAATCAAAAAGTGATACAAACCCACAGAAAGGAAAACAGCTGCTTCCTGACCAGGCAGATGAGAAATCTTACCCCATTTTGCAGACACGAGTCTCAAGACTCAATGGTGCCACCGCACAAGCCCAGGAAGGAGCAGAGCACAGGTAGGGCTCCTCGGTGAGACCCAAACCTGGGGGCTGTGGGCAGCAGCTGCCAGGCCAGCCCTGCAGACAGCTCTCCCCAGGCCCAAATGAGGGTCAGTTACAAAGAAAAGGAAAAAGGCGTTCCTGATATGCGTCCTGTTTCCTTTCCTCCTCTGGGCTTCTCGGGCTTAGAGAGCGGATGTCTCTGGGCTGGCAGAACTTGACCTGTGCACAGCCAGTCAGTGGTGAGGGTCTCTCTGAGCCTCCCTCTACCTCAGCAACATGGGCTTCATGGATATGTGTTTCTTGAGTGACCCTCAAATTTCCATTCCTTACTGCAGGGAGCCTCTACATATTAATCTTTTGTGAGTTAGGTCACATGCAGCACCTGACTAACCATAAAGGCACTTCCTCCAGGAAGCCTTCCTAACATTGTCCTTGCTGCAGGAATCCCTCTACAGTCCCCTGTCTCCTATGCCTGACTGTCCAGCACACTCTTCACCTGCCATCTATGGGAGCTGGACATTCTAGGAGGCAGGCAATGGAGGGAATACCAAAGTCAGAGCCCACCTGTTGAGTGCCAGGACAAAATATGCCTGCTGTCACATAGGAGTCCTTCCTGATGGTGGAGGTCAGGCCAAACAGCATCTCCCTGAGGTGAGTGGCTATGACTCCTCTATCAGACTGGATGCTCCTAAAGGTCAAAGGTCATGCTTCTATCCTCAAACAAGAGGACTAGTATGCTTGAGGTGGACAGAGAGTTCCTGGGAGCAGGAGCCGATCTTTCCCATCTCAACAGAATCTCGCTCCTGGCAGACAGGATGTGTCTCCTCCTCCTTCAGACCTACAGCCCTACAGCAGTTCCCGAACAAGCCAGTTCAGACTAAAGCATAGAAGTGGACTATCTTCTAGGGAAGAACTGGAATGAATCTTGCCCAGGGTTCCATGCCACCTTCCAACGCACACCACAACAGAACTGAAACTTTCATTTAATTCTTAAGGCAGTCTGTTCAAGTGTCTAGGCAGAGGCTGTCAACTGTCAATCAGGACTATCAGCTTCTGGAGGCATGGTGGCAGTAGTAGAGAGATGTACCTGAAAAGGGGTTGCTAATCGGGCTGTGTACCCAGCTCTAGTCTTGATGCAACTGTATGTCAGGCATCTGTGGCCAGTAACTCTGCCCCTCCAGATGATGCTGTGCCCACACCTGGCTACAGTGGTATGAAGCATCAGGAAGAGCAGACAGCAAGGCCCGTCCTGGGTTCCCCTTTGAAGGCAACACTGGCCTTCCCTGGGTGACACCCCTGGCCCTGATCTAAGCCTTCATGTCTCTTCCCCTACTTCCACCAGCTCCAGGGGCTGTTATTCGGCATCGGTCCACAGAGTGCTTGCTGCAGCGCTTATGAACTCAGCCTCATGTGTTCCAAGAACCAGAGGTAGAAGCAAAGGCCAAGCACCCCGGGCTAAAGGTAGAATCAGGGAGCTTAAGGGCAGGGTCTGAAAACATACCCCGAGATTCAGACCCAAGCTGCCCAGAGCCAGCAGGCTGAATAACATCAGCTGAACACTTGTTCAGCAAAGTGGCTGGACTTTGTCAATGATCTAAGTCTTTTCTTATTCAGCATTTATTACAAAACAGATGCCTCCATGTTTACTACAAGCCAGGCGCTATTCTAAATACCACACAAACTCACTCAACACTCAACAAGAAGCCTGTGCATGTTGTCAGGCCCTTTCAACACACATCACTCCATATACTCTATTGTCTCCAAATGGAAACTAACACGTGGGTTAAACAGTTCACCCCAAGTAAGAGTAGTAAATGAGCAATGTAAGCAGCTCAAAGCAGATTAAGAAGTAAAAAGGAAGCCAGGCAGTGGTGGCAGGCACCTTTAGAGGCAGAGCAGACCAGTCTCTGAGTTTGAGGCCAGCCTGGTCTACAGAGTAAGTTCCAGGATAGCCAAGGCTACACAGAGAAGCCCTGTCTGAAGAAACAAAACAAACAAAGAGTCTAGGAGAGTCCAGGAGACGTTCAGAGGGGCAAAGCTGTTTGTGGCCGAACCTGAAACACACATGGGAGAAAGACAAACTACTTCCTCAAGTTACCCTCCTACCTCCACATGCAAACCACACACACACACAGACGCACACATACACAGATACACATACACACACATATTCATACACACACACACATGCACAAACATACACAAACACAAAACACACAGACACATACACTCACATACACACACAGACACATATACTCACACACACACACACTAAATGTGAAAGTTGCAAAGTGCTAGTTCAATAACAGAGCACTTGCTTAGCATGTGAATCCTGGCTGCCTTAGAACTTGCTTTGTAGACCAGAGATCCTCCTGCTTCTGCCTCCCAAGTACTGGGACTAACAGTGTGAGCCACTGCCTGGCTGTTAGGCCTTGAACTCACAGAGATCCTGACAGATCTCTGTCTCCTGATTTATGGGATTAAAGATGTGGGTCACCACTCCCTGACCTTCATGGTTGTGGGTGATTCTGTCTTCTGATATTTCAGACTATTTTATTAAGTATACAATAAATCGCCACATATCCTCAGTATCACTAGCCCCAAAAACTACTAACAGTGCTTATGAATATTAAAATAATTGAATGCTTCTAAAAGACATAACTCATCCTATTCTGTCCCAAACCACATACTCCATAACTGGACACAAGATGGTACAGTTCAGGATGTGAGGGGTCTCCAAAAGAGTAGCACCAATGTTTCTCAGGCATTTTAAACCACAATTAACCTTCTTTTCAAACTTTTTTTTTTTTTTTTTTTTTTTTTTTTTTTTTTTTTTTTTTTTTTTTTTTTGGCTAGGGTCTCATGTAACCCAGGCTGGCCTCAAACTCATTATGTAGTCAACAATAGCCTGAACTCATCTGTCTGCCTCTTAAAGGTGCTGGCTTATAGATGTAGGCCACCACATCCAGTTTATGTGATGCTGGGGATGAACCCAGAGCTTTGTACATGCTCAGCAAGCAGTCTAAAAACTGAGCTACACCCCCCCTTATTTATTTACTTATTTATTAACACGATTTCCTTATGTGTCCCAGGGTGGACTTGAACTCAAGATTCTCTTGTCTCTGCCTCCTGAGTACTGGGATTACAAGCATGGGTTGCCACATCCAGGTCTTCTGAAACTTTGAGTAATGTTATTAGAATTTAAACAACAAAAACCCCTTGATATTTATTTTCTGATAGTGTCTGAAGGGTTAGTCAGGTGTTAAGCACTTTACATGGTTTTCAAGTCTCATCTTTTAGACAATTCCAACAAAATACATTTTTCTCATTTTATGGAAGGAGAAGATGGAGCCAGAGAAGAGGAGATGAAGCCAACACAGTCTCCTAGGCTGTCAAAGGCAAGGCCAGCATGCCAGACCCCAGCCTCTGTACCTCTCCTTGCTACAGGTATTGCTCACTGTGCTCTCTGAAGGAGGCTGGGAAGTCCAGAGACCCTGAGGAGACAGCCAGCCCCTTTGTAAGGAGCACTGTCTCCTGGGAGCTTGAGCATCTCTAGGGGAAGCAACACTTCCCTGTAGGCATGATCCCTTTGGCTGTTTGCCCCGGTGTGTGGGCCCTCTGGAGCTACATCCATCCCCACCATGTTTGTTTGTATATTGACACAGTCTCCTCATGTAGCCCAGGCTGGACTTCAACTCAAGATCCTCCTATCTCACACAGGCAGAGAGTCTGAGGGGCCTGTGGATCACAGCCCTGCTATTAAGCTGCCCAGAGTGGAGAGACATAAGGCTCTGACATGAGCTTGGGTTTTATAAGTGACCATAAAACTAATATCACCAGACCTACCAGGTGGCTTGGACCTGCCCAAGTCCCTCTTGGCTGTAGCTGGATCAGGGGCTTTCAGTGGAGTCATGCTACCTCACAGGAGCCTGGACAGCTGAGGAGATAATAGGAATGATACATTCTGAGACCACAAAGACTGCTTATTAGAACGTGCCTGAATTATCGTGCACATTTAAGAAATGCTTTTCCATTACTTGTAAGAACAAGGAGCCCTGAAAACGAGGTGGGTGCCAAGAAGCTGGCCAAGAATGTTGCATGGGCCCCATGAGGCAGGGAGAAGCATTCGAAACACCTCCAAAACTTTTGCCTGGACTTGGTAATAAGCACCCCCACGTCCACTGCAGATCTTCAGCCTGTTCCTTGGTCTCACTTCTTTTGTCCCCAGAGGGTGAGGAGAAGCCAGCTACAAGCAGCAGTGACTCCCTCAACCACCAGTTTGTCCAAAGCAGCACCTTCAGGATCAATTCCACCACCCCAGCACTCCCAGAAATAACTCTACCACCAGCACCCCCAGAACCAGCTCTACCACCCCAGCCTGGAAACAGATCATTTGATCCCAAACCCTCAGAGAGTTGCACAGGAGTAATGGATGTGAAGAACTAAGGGAAAGGCTGAGCTCTCTACCCTGACACGGTCTCCCATGGCATCTGGCTGCATCTGTCCTTATCTGGGTTACGGAAGTGAATGAACTGATGGCTTCATGCATTGGCCAAGTAAGCCACGTTCAATGTATGGAGGCTTCCTGCACAAGAGAAGAACGAGGCTAGAGGGGATGGTACCCTTGGGGCTGCCAGTCAAGTGGAGGGAAAACCAATGTGAATAATCTTACCTAAAAACAGCAGCCATGAGGCTAAAGAGATGGCTCAGAAGCTAAGAGCACTGGCCGCTCTTTCAGAAGACCAAGGTTCAATTCCCAGCACCCACGTAACAGCTCACAACTGTCTGTAACTCTAGTTCCAGGGGATCTGACACCTTTACACCAAAGCACATAAAATAAAAATTAAATAAAGAAAAGGAGCCAGGAGAAACCCACTGTCATCCAGTACTGACTGGGTACTTTCTGTGTGACCAGCACATCCCCTAGCTTGCACTTTTCTGCACTGGTTCAGCCATGGAAGACTACTCAAGGGGAAGAGTGTGGCTGTGTGGCTTCTGTGTCATGTCCCTGACACCCCAAGACAGACCCCAGGGTACCGACTTCCAAGTGCCTTTGCCAAACTTTTTTCAAGTGAGAAGCAGAGGGGATTGATAGACCCCGTCTACATGAGATAGGAAAAACACAGCCCAGCCACTAACCAACAAAGGCACCAGAGGAGGGTTGCCAAGAGGACAGTAACTCCAGAGTGAGATGGGGATGGGCAGGGCTGCTTAAAAGTTACAGAGAGCAAGCGCTCCCTTAGCTGGGACTTGAAGGATAATGTTGGAATCGAAGACCTTAAAGAGGTATGCGTGTGCATTAGGCATTCCATATATAGCAGAAGACACATCAACAATCCATTCAAAGTCACTCTTGTGTTCCCTCCACTCACAAGCCATAATGGAGTTAATACACACACTCATTTATGCATGCATAACATAGGTAAATGAGAAAATTGAGGCTTGGCGAAGGAAGATAAAAGGCCAGGCAAGCCAAGACTAGTTTCTAGGTAGAGGGAGGTGAGTTGGAGCCCAGCTGAGCCTCAGTCTGTTACAGGAGGCAGGGGGTCCTGTGTTCTTTATACAGCTCCCCACTTTAAGCCCTGCCGGCCCCTGGCTCTTCTCTCAGCATCTCCAGACCCATGCACACAGGATCAACCAGGCCCTGGGGCCTGTCAGAAGGGACCCGCCCTAGGAAGGCAGTGGGCAGAGCAGAGCTGCACATCTCTGCAAGAGCCAAGGATGAGTCCTCACTCCCTCCAGCACCTCTGAGTACTGCTAACCTCGAACCCCCTGCTGTAAATCTGCTCTCCCATCAAGTGCACAGGGCCTCTAGCCTCTCCCATCTCCTTCCTCTGCCCCTCACCCTCCCCAAGGAACAGTTAGCTCAGCCTTTCCCATCAGTGGCTCAGGAATGATGGGAAGTGCTCCTGGCCAGGAACTGAGAGGAGGCTGCTCCAGGGAGGAAGGAGAGGAGGCATCCTTGGGGCAAGGATCATGTCTGTGTTTCCTGAGCCCCAGCCTACCAGGAGCACAGAGGCCTGGGCTCAAGACCACGGTTGCAGCAGGGACTCACTTTACAAATGGAAAGACAGAAACTCAGAGAGGGGAGAAAGGGACAGAGTATCAGGAACTGATTGACACGTCACCAGTACAGCTACCTTGCAAGTTATGTATAGGTGACCTCCTTGTGCTGAGCTCCAGCACACTTCCTGGGTCACCTTTGCCATCACACAGACAGTACCGTTAGCTTCGTGAGGGCCATATTTTGTGGTGTGGGGGACAGTTAGCAAGGGATACACAGTACAGGAATGCTGTGAGGAGGACACACATAGCTATGAGCACAGGATCTGAGGGGTCACCCAGGGCTCCGGAGGATTCTGAGTGAGCAACAATGCAAGGTGCAGTGGTGGGAACTGGCTGTGAGGGTGTTGTGCACACCTGCTGAAGCAAGGTGGCCATGTGTTGGTTTGGCTGGGTTTTTGTTTGGCTGGTTTTTTGTTTTGTTTTTTACAGTAATTATGATCTTTGATGAAGAGTCTTGAGAGAGGCTGAAGTGAGGAGAAGGATGAGGAGGTGGGGTGATGAGCTAAGAACACTGAGGTGGGTCAAATGTCTCAGGGTCTCACCTACCTAGTCTGCATCCTTCCTAGACCACATTGCTTCAGAAAGGAAGTGGACTCTATTCAGAGGTCCAGGAGAGGCTAGGAGGATAGCGAGGTGAGCTGGCGCTGAGTGAGCATAGCCAGCAGGCCATGTGGTGTGTCAGAAGGGGCCTGAGCTAGTAGTGGCCTTTCTCTGAGTCATACTGCTTCCTCACCTGAAGTAGCTACAGTCTCCATAGCAGACTAAAGACTTCTTCACTTACGGTTCTGGGGGATCCTAAGATGGGTCAATAGGACTGTGTTCCTTCTGGAGACCCCAGAGAACATTCTCCCTTGTCTCCACTGGCTTCTAGACACTGTCTGCATTCCATAGCTCCTGGCCCTATCCAGTGCCATCATCCGAGTATCTTCCAGTGACTCTAAAGCTGTCATTTTTCTCTGACCCTGTGATTACTATAGGCCCACCCACATAACTCAGAAGGCCCCTCCACCCACAACCCCCCCCCAAAGGATTTTTAACTAGACAGACCACATGTACAGAGTCCCTCCATCTCACTTCAGGATTAGGATGAGGTACTTTGTTCAGCCTGCTATACATATTTTTTTTTCAGCCAGGCTCAATGCTGAAAGCTACATTAGGTGCATTTAACCACTGGAGTCACTCAGGAAGGAAGGGGTTGATCTGACCGGTTACAGATGAAGACAGAGAGACCCAGAGAGAAAGTTGACCTCCTTTGGCTACTCGGCTTAGCTAGAATCAGAACTCATCTAGCTACACAACTCAGGGTTCCATGCAAATGAAGACGTGAACTTGACATTTTTGTGCACATGTCAAGACAAAAACAGCAGTGTTAGAGCCCTGGGGAGAATCCTCTGACTACAGATCCTGGCACCTCCCTGCCTCTCATGGAGCTGCCCCCTCCATCAGCAATACCAGAAAACTCCCTTCAGAATGCTCAAAGGCAAAATTCCCAAAAGGCATTGGAAGTCATCAAATCTCACATATTAGGAGGGGGCAGAACATGAGAGATTTGTTATAGCAAATCTGGCCCCTACCCTGCATCAAGAGATGATGTTGAGATTTTTTTAAGCTGCTGCATTTTATACATGCTCCTGTATGTAGGCCAGAGGTCAATATCAGGTGTCTTTCTCAATCACTTGCCAATTTTAACCTGACTGGCTAGACAGCAAATGTCAGGAATCTGCCTGCCTCCACCTCCTGAGTGCTGGGATCTCAGCCACACAAGCCCAACATTTTATGGGGAACCCAGGGATCCGAACTCGGGTCCTCCTGCTTTCATAGCAAGCACTTAACCATCTCCTCAGCTCTGCTAGCTGTATATTTAAAAGGAGATGTTATGGATCAGAGACATTGAGAATCAAGATGTCAGGCCTGAGGAAACCCAATATTCTTCAAATTGTTTTCAGGCCACAGCCCTGCACCGAAGGGGAGTATGCAGGGAGCAGAATACAGGAAGAAGGAACGACAAAAAGGGAAGACTTCCCTCAGGTTGTCTTGCTTAATGTTCCTAACTCTGAACTCTCTACCCTCATTATAGACGGAACTGCAACTCCCTAAAGTCAGCAAAAGGCCTTCTTGCCGCCAGAAAATGATGGAGGTTGCACAGCTCCATCTCACCTGTGCCACCATCCCACATCCTGCTCACCCAGAAAGCACAGCCAAACCCCAGGAGGTCAGCCAACCTCAGGCCCCTCAGAGCCACAGAGCCTCCCTTCCCCCTACACGGCTGCTGCCCCTCAAGCCCAGGCCTGTAGCACAAAAGCCAGAGACCAGCTGAGGAAGCCAGTGCTGGCATTATTCCCGCAGTTCAGGGTGCCTATCCCCAGAGCAGACCTTTCTCCCACATCTAGAAACTTCTCTCCAGACTCCCCTCCTGCCACTGCAGCACACATTTCCTAGGCATCAGACACCTCACAGGGTTTGCATAGCCTTTTTAATTGCTTGAGAGGCCCATCCCATCTGACCCACCTGTCCAACTGTTATTCATTCTTCAAAACTCTGCCAGTTTTACCTCCTCTGGTAAGACCCTTGTTTGCCCTCAGTAGCTAGGTTTTCCTGGTTGCTCCTTCACCATATTTACTAAGCAGCTGCATTCCCCTGGCACAGTGTAAAGATCCAAGGCTGAGTCTTGGCTCTGTCAGGCCAGGGTGTGGCTCTGCTTTCTCCTGTGAACATGAACCAGTCACGAGCAGTGAGGGTTTCCAGGGAGTGAGAGGGAACCTGGGCTAGGAATCTGTCCTTAACTCCTACATTCCAGGCTTCTGCTGAGGTTGGGGGCAAGGCCTCCCATTGCCTGGAGTAGAGATGCTGGGTGAGGCAGATCCAAACTATTACCAAATGAGAACAAGGTCATTATGATCCTTTGCAGAAAACAGAGGCCCTGAAAAGAAAAAAAATGTAGCCAAAATCCACCCAGATCAACACTGGAGTGACCAGGAGCCTCCTCAGCAGATGTGGGTTCTACTCTGAGAAGAAAGCAAGCAGGTAGTGTGCCCCCTCCCTGAGGGACTTGCTCCAGGGGTCCCTCAAAGAGTTAAGGGCATCAAGGTCTGCTGTGGAAAGCCCACAGAAGCTCCAAAAAGAGAGGGTTGCCACTGGTGCCTGAGGTGGACTCGGGCTGGAGTGGAGCCAGGCTGGCAGAGGAAACATCTTGAGAGCCACTGGGAGGAAGGGAGGAGGAAAGAGCCAGACATGCAAACTCCTCCGCTTTGCCTTCTTCCAATCAAAACAGAATTCCCGGCAGGCAGAGACCTGTGAGGAAGAAGAGAGAGCAAGAATCTGGGCCTATGGAGTCAGAGTGAAATGCTGACCCTGGGGTTGGAGCCTCTGGAAATTCAGAGGCTCTGCCTATTAATGCCTACTCCTCAATACTCCATTCAAACACCTAACACTTCTCTAACCCCAGACCCATGTTCTGGGCTAAGCAATAACTCAGAAGAATTAGCACCAAATCAAAATGTATCATGGTGCAAAGCTGGTCTGATCAGGGGAAATGAAGGCCTAGCCTCTGAAGAAGCCCCCAGCCCACTGGAAACCAAGGAGCCCAAAGAAGGGAGTGCAGGCTGAGAGACAACTCTGCTGTCCAGACAAGGGAAACTGGTCTATGCCTCAGGCTTTAACCCAACAACAGGCTGGAATGAGGGGACCAGAGGAGGTACAGGGACAGAGGAAGAAAGAGGTACCACCTTTGCTAATGCCACACACACACACACATGCGCGCACACACACACATGCACGCACGTACACATGCACATACACAGGATACACATAGAGAAGCACACGCAAGCACACAAACATAAACAGACACACACACACAGATACACACACGGCCACAAAGACACTCATACACATAAATACACACACACACACACTCACACTCCCAAACACACATATGCTGGACCTGAAAGGCATCCTGCTCTGGATTTGGCTCCATGGATTAGATAAATCTTGACTTCTTGGGTTCTCCATGGTCCCTCACTGTGGTCTTGGAGACTTCCTATCCCTTTTTCTTTGAGTAGAGACACAAAGTAAAAGACAGACTTCAGGGAAAAGGCATGAAGTTCCTGGGATAACTCGATCTAGGCTCTTCATGAGCACTGTCAGCAGAGCGGCAGAAGGGAGACCTTTCGTTCCCTGTTCAGTGTCAGAACCAGATGTCCCTAGTCCAAACCTCCCCTCACTTAAGGGCATAGTCAAGACCCTCCCTGTCATATCCCAAGTCTTCAGGATTACCTAGGTATAGATCACAGATGAACTGTGGGAAGGGACAGTTCCTCTCCTGCAAGCAGGAAAAGCAAGCCTCTAAGACTGACCATCTGACCAAGGAGTGCAGGTGACTCTCAGGACAAATGCAGCACTCTGAGGACCCAGGATGGTGAGGAGCCAAAGAAAGCCTCCCCAAAGGAGTTCATCCACTCCAAAAATGGATAGTGCTCCCCATGAGTGCTCTCCTGGAGAGCACTCAACTCACAGCATAGCTAGAGAGATGGATTAGCAGGTAAAGGTGCTTGTCACCAAGCCTGATGACCTGAGTTGGATCTCTAAGTGATCAGCATGCACACAGTAGAAGGTGAGAACTGACTCCTGCACCTTGTCCTCTGACCTCCTCCCACCAAGAAGAGGGGAAGCCATTGAACAGGAAATAAATTCTATCTCACAACATCTAATCCAGTTTGCCTGAACGTATGGGTATGGGCCTGAGCTGAGAACTCACATCAAAGCTTGTAAACCTCCTTCTGAATGGTGGGTCACACAGGACTGTCTGGTTTTGTTTTTTTTTTTTTTTTTCTTTTTGTCCAAATGGGAAGGGTTGCTGCCACTGTTAAATTACTGAATGACGATGCTTTCAGCTATGCCCTCTGAACTGGGGCCATGTCATCACACACCTGTACCTAAAGGAACTCTGCACCAGTACACTAGCTATGGGATGGCATTTCTTAGCCATTTTGTTCACTATTAATACCCCAATGCTAGGATACCAACAAATACCCAACAAATCAAGGCACTTGGTGCTTGCTGAGTGAACGGATGAATCAATGTTCTCCTGGATCTGTAGTACTTTATTTTTTCAGCTTCAAGTGAAGATGAGGTCTGTCCCATGTTCTCCTGGGCTGAGGTCAGAACCTGGTACCCAGGAGATGTTACCAAAGTCCTGTGAATGAAGGAATGGCTCAGTAAAGAGATACCCTACCCAAAAGCCCTCCCTGGTCCCAGGATGCCTGATACCTGTGAGAATGTGAGAGGAAGGTGGGCACAGGGGAGAAGATTGGTCTCAGTGTTCCAGAGTGCAGAGAGTTTGATCCAGCCAAACCTAGACTCATCTGCTTCCCCCGGTCCCTTCTCTATCCACTGTGATGTGGCCCATTGGAACACTCAGGCCTCAGAGGACAAGCCCTAGAAGTTCCCAGCTGCTGTGTCTTAACTACAGACATAGCTTACTTACTTTATTTTGTTTTATTTTACTCCATTTTGTAACAGGGTCTTCCTGTGGAACATTAGCTAGCCTGGAATTTGTTATGTAGACCAGGATAGCCTCAGACTTGAGGCTATCCTCTTGCCTGTCTCCCAGGTGTTAGAATTACAGGTGTGAGTCTCCATTCCCAGCTCACTTACTCCCATTTTTTGTTTTGAGACAAAGTCCTGTGTAGCCCAGGCTGACCTTCAATTTCTTATTGTCATGACAGACGTTCACCACTATACCATGCCAACCGTGCTGTATGTAGCAGTTTTTGGAAGGAGAGGAGAACGAGCCCCTTCTTAGAATGGTTCTTCTGCATCCCTGTCAGGACAGCCCTGGACAGAAGCTAGCACATGCACACTGAAGCAGGCAAGAGGCAGGAGAAATGCAGACATTAGAATCACTCAGCATCCTGGATGCAGAGGATGTGAGTACACCTGAGAAAGGCTTTGCATTTGCATCCAGATGACCGTGTGTGTGTGTTTGTGTGTGTGTGTGTGTGTGTGTGTGTGTGTCTATGTGTGTGTGTGTATGTGTGTGTCTGTGTGTGTGTCTATGTGTGTATCTGTGTCTGTGTGTATCTGTGTCTGTGTATGCCTGTGTCTGTGTGTGTATCTGTGTGTGTCTGTGCATGTATGTGTCTGTGTGTGTCAGTTTCCAGTGCCAGGTTGATGACTGAAGGCACAGAGAAGGAAGTATCAGTAGAATTAAGTTGTTCTGAGGAGACCTGAGTCCTACTGAACCTGAATGATGTGTGGACAAACATAGTGAAGAGAAACAGGGGTAGCCTCATCCAAAGAAGACAGGATCCCCACTCCCCAAGGCTGCTGACTAGGCAGAAACCTCAACCTTCCACACCAGTTCCTACTCTGGCTGCCAAAATGGCAGTCCCCATAAAGTGGTTCACGTCTTATTAATTGAGTCTCTGTAGGCAAGAGAGCTCAAGCCCATTCCAGCTTAGGAGAATGAACCTGCAGTCCTGCTAAGGCCACATGTGGCCACAAGCCACCAGAGCCCTTCTTGATCTGAGCTTCAGCTACCCCAGACACTTCTGAGAGACCTCTGAGAACCTGTGGACCTTAGTTAGGTCCCAGCTCTCTGGAGTCAGCCCCTACCAGTTCTCACAGATGCAGCAAAAGCCCCAAGGGCTAACTCAGCTCTGTGCTGTTGCAATGGCCAGAAGACAGCAAAGTGCTGGGAACTGTTGTAAACTGTCTATACCAGGCAGGGAAGCCAAAACCCAGGGCTTTGCTGCTGGCCTCCTTGAGTCTCCTCACCAGCTTCTGCGTCTGACACATTTCAAAACCATTAAGAAGGCCTCCTGGGTCCCAGGGGAGGAGCCTGCTCAGCCGGTTCTGGAGAAGGGAGAGATGATGAAGGCTTTACATCAATAGCCAAAGCCGCAGGTGCAGCAGGTTGACTCTTAACCAGGATGTGAGGCGTTCCTGAGAGAGGGCTGAGTCACGTATGCAGCTGTGTCTCTAGAACCCTGCCCCAGCCCTGGCTCCCTGTGGGTGCCCAGCAAATGAACAATAAAAACATAAATGAGTGATAATAACAGCTGCCAATGTGAAGTTCTTTCAAATATTAACTCATTTAATCCTCAGGAAAGCTTTAAGATTCCCACAATAGAAGATTTAAATTTCCATAATAAAAACTTCATTATTCCCACTTTCTAGGAAGGGAAACTAAAACAACCAAATGATAAGAAGCCTGGCTAAGATGCCGCAGCTTTACTCTAAAACTATTACAGTTTTATTTGTAAGGTTTTTAAAAAATTTTTATGGCTGGGGAGTACACCTTTGATCCCAGCACTCAGGAGGCAGAGGCAGGCAGATCCCTATGAGGCTGAGGCTAGTATGGTTTCAGAGTTCCAGGACAGCCTATGGCTACACAGAGAAACCTTATCTTGAAAATAAATTTTTTTAATCTTATTTATGTGTGTTATGCATCTGTGTGAGTGCGGGTGTCCATAGAGGCATCAGATCCCTGAGAGCTGGAGTTATAGGCCCTGAGGACTGTTATGGTTTGCATATAACTTGAGTGTCTCCCCACTAGGCTGCAGGTATTGGAAGCCTGTTCCCAGTGTGGTGGCATTAAGGGGTGATAGACCTTTAAGAGGTGGAATTGCATGCATGAGACCTGGGCTCTAGCTACAGAAAGGAAGGGTAAGGAAGAAGCTAGCCAAAGGCAGCTAGGTCATTAGGGGAACAGCCCTCCTCGGAAGGGAGTAAGCAGTTACCATAGGCTGGTTCTTGAGTGAGTTGTGGGCTATGAAGTCAACTCAGTCGGTTGGGAAAGCATACAAACGCACATAAAAAGGACAGCATGTGATGCTCCCTTATAATCCCAGCCCTGGTAGGTATAGACAGATGAGCTCATTTGGTAGCCAGCCAGGCTAATAGGTGGGCTCCAGACCAGTAAGAGACTGTCTCAAAAAAAAAAAAACAAAAAAAAAACAAAGCAACGTAGATGAGTCCTGAGGATGACTGTTGAGAGGTGACACCTGAGGTTGACCTCTAGCCTCCACACACATGAGCATGGGCACCCACACAAACATGTGTATACACACACACACACACACACACACACACACACACACACACAAAGACTCAGTTATTAGGACAAGTAAGCCAGAACCCTGAATAGCTCTCTGGCTCCCAATCTCACTGTGAAATTGCACACACACACACACACACACACACACACACAACTGCTATGATGCCATCCATCACAAGACCTTCACCAGAACCTCACCTTGTAAGTTGGAATCTCCAGAACTGGGAGCTAAATAAACCTCTGTTAGTCTACTACTACAACAGAAAACAGATCAGTAGCAAGAACTTTGGTCTTAACCACTGTCCAAAAGCTACCATGGCCTCTTAGACCTGACCTTCCCTCCTTGAAGAGCTTTCATTTAAATCCTAGGCTCATCTCAGTTGCGCATCCCTCCCAGAAAAAGACTTTCTTATGATTGTTATCAACTCACACTACTGAGATGATTTTCACATAACATGCCATTGACATTTAAAAGGAAGAATTCAGAGCCAGACCCAGTGGCACAGGTGCCTCATCTTAACACCTGGAAGAAGGAGGATGCTGAGCCTGAGGTCAGCCTGAGATACATGGTAAGAACTCATCCAAAAGAACAACACGTGGCTGTAAGGAACCAATAAAACAGTTGGAGAGCAGAGAGATGGGTCAGTTGGTAAAGTGCATGCCACACAAATATCAGGACCTGAATTGGATCACTGAGAACCTATTCCAAGAAAGCCGGATGGGGTAGCGGTGAGCACCTCTAATGCCACCAACAGGGAGGCAAAGATAAAGGGTCCCTTGCCATCTAGCCAAATCAGTGGACTCCAGGCTCAGTGAGTGACTTTGTCTCAAAAAGTAAATTTTTTGAGCACATGTACACACACACAAACACACACGCAAGTAGTTCATTAACAATTAAAATAACTTTCTAAATTAAGCCATTGTAGAAGGTGAAGAAGTCAGCGACAGCATCTTCACATGGCTGTGCAAAGCTTTGCGCCCTCCACCCCCATCCCCGGCCCCCCCCTCCATCACTCTCCTTAACTGTTACATCTTTTTGCCTCCTAGCCCCTCCCCCATTGCCTGCTGGCAACCATCTCATGGACTCATCTGTTCTAGATATGTCATATAAATTCTCTAATACAATGTGTGGCCTTTGGTACCCAGCTTCTATCTCTTAGCAGCATGTCTTTGTGATGATTCATCTAATTACAGCCTGAGTCAGGATTCCATTGCCTCTCAGTTGAATAACGTTCTGCGGCATAGATATACCACAATTTGCCTATACATCTGTGACCAGAACTTTGGTTCCCTAGTTAGATATGACCCATAACCCCCACCTTCTACCCCGACCCCAAAAGCGGGGATTATCTTGTTATCATCACCAGAATGCAACGCTAATGGTTATCTGTGGTACAGGTTATAACTTGAACCAAAACCTCTGGCCTCTGAAATGAGATCCCTTCACAGTGTGGTGTCCCCTGAAGCATTCTCTCATTTTATACAAACCTTCCTCCCTGACCCTCTGTGTCCACACCCCAGGTTTAGAAAGGGGCTGACGTGGTGTGCACAGCTCAAGCTGAGCCCAGGCTCCATTACAGCCCAAAGCCACAGAGGCCCCAGGGCTGCAGCCCACCCTTGGGGTTGTATTCCTGCCCAATCAAGGGTTTTTAGAACCCAAGACCAGAGACCAAGCACCCCATTTGTGAGGTAGGAACCCGTGCCCAGAATCTTTCATCGCCCACATTGTTTTTCTCTGCGAAGAGGAAGGTAGCCCCAGCAGATGGCTCCAGAGATCCATGAGCAAGACTAGTGAGCCGGGTTTGGCTAAACAGAAAGCTGGAAAACACAGAGAGAGCATGAAGCGGAAGGGCATAGAGCAGTTGCTAAGAGTTGTTGAAGGTCAGTGCCTTTACTTCTCAATCTTAAACATCCCTGGTCTAGAATCCCCAGTACTTCTTCCTGTCACCAAACCTTGAACCAGGCCGAATCACACCTCCTCTGAGCCACCTAGCTCACCACCTTCAGCCTACAAATTCAGCAACGTTAAAAAAAAGTTCTGTGTAGAGACAGTCACTGATTATCATTAGCATCCTCAATCCCCTTCCCATGTGAGGAGAACTTAACAAATATGAGTGGATGGATGGATGGATGGTGGATGGATAGATGGATGGATGGATGGATGGATGGATGGATGGATGGATGAATAGATGGATGGATGGTTGGACAACTCTCCTCACAAGCTCTGTACTCTTGAACAAACTAACTCTGCCTGAGTCTCCCTTTACAAGCAGGGACCCTATTCTGGGATAATTTGATAGACTGAAAGAGAACACAAGGACAGGACCTCCCAGGCTCAGGCGGAAGTGGGCCCACCCCATCCTGCGCCTCTGTTCCCAAGGCCAGAGGGAAGCACCCAGCCTCTGGGCTGGCCCCTGGCTATATGTAAATGTTTATACCAAGCCCCAGCTTCTCAGAGACAAGTTATTTGTTTGGCTTATAATTAATTGCAGAAAGCCAGGCTGGGTAATAAATTCTGCCGAGGAAGCATAAACAACTTTGCATGGAGCTCCAAACCCATTGTGAGGCCGGCAGCAAGGGTCCACCAGGAGTGGATTGTTTGCCTGTCGTTCCCTCTACCTCAGACAGACAGATCGCAGCTCAAGGGGAAGAAAGAATCCTAGAAGATCCTTTGAAAATGACATCCAGCATTCCCTCCTCCAAGACCCAGCAGAACACTTGATTTATCGAGCTGCCCGATCTGAACCTGAGGAAACTGGCTGTGAAGGAGGCAGGAGGCTTGCCCCACCTAGAAAATGACTGGGCTGGATGAGGAAGCAGGCTTGACTTGTGTGAGAGAGAAGCAATCATGAGGCCTGTCCTCAGCATGGAATTCCTGTCCTACATACCTCTGGTGCCCAGCACTGGAACCTGGAGACACAGCTCACAGGGTGCCTGCATTCCACGGCAGGGAGCCGGAGATGTCAGATTGTCACTGACAGCAATTTGATTACAGGGCTCTGCAGAGAACAGAGTTGCTGGCCTGCAGGAGCCTGGCAACCGTCACAGCCACCTGACCTCAGCAGGGCAAAAGCCACATAGAAGCACCCTGGCAAGAGCATGCAGTAGGTGCACAGTACTTGAGTTTGGGAGTAAAAGAATGTTCTTTTCTTCTTACTGACTCTTTCAAAGTGTCTCAAAGGCCTTGTATTTCAGCAATGGAAGGACACAAGATGAACAAAATAAAACCCAGGGAACACACATTGATTCAGGCAGGACACAGGCAGACAGGTAAAGTGCAGGATACAAGCCAAAGAGGGTCTCGGGAAGATGTGCTAGATACAATCTGAGTACCTACTCTGTGCCGGGTCCTATGTTAAATTAAGTCCTATATTATCTCTTTTGAGCTTACCACACCCCCAAGGCAGGAAGGACACTTTAAAGATGAAAATAAAAAGTTCAAGAAAATTATGTAACTAACAATTTAACACTCACACTGATCTGACAAGCAGAAGAGGTGAAATTTGATTTTTTTATTTTATTTTATTATTTTATTTTCTTTTGAGATGAGGTCTTAGGTAGCCAGAGCCAGCCTTGGTCTCACCATGTAGTTGAAGATGGTCTTGAACTGGTCTCCTGCCTCAGCTTCCCTGGTGCTGGCATTACAGGGGTGTACCACCACAACCAATTAGAAGTGAAATCTGAAACCTAACCCAATGACCAGGGGCCCTGATTTTTCCTTGTAGCCTCCAACCTGCTCAGTTCCCTTTCTCCCCTAAAGTGGACCCTGACATTGGGGAAGGACAGACAGCCCCCTCTGGGACTGCAGAAAATACAGCACAGCCTTTCAGCCTGGCTTCCTTAGGAGCAGTGAAGTTCGGCTGAGCTGTCCCAGAAGCTTCCACAAGCCCCAAAGCAAGAAGACTCCTCATCTAGCTGCTGGAGCAAAAAGGGCCAGGCAAGGCTTCCTCTAGTCCCCCCCCCCCCCCCCGCCTCCCCCCATGAAAGCCCCATCAGGTTCTGATAGCTCCTTTTCAGTACAGCTGTGCTCCAAAGACTGTGTCACCCTCCTGGTTTGTGCCCCCATCAATCCCAAGGGCTGAGATTACAGACATGCACCCCCCTACATATGGTTTGTAGGTGTTGGGACTCTAACCCAGGGCCAGTTACATGAGCTACACCCCTATCCTAGAAGTCTGCTTAAAATAAATAGATAAATTAATAATAATAATAATAATAATAATAAACTAACTAACAAATGAGTAACACAAATGATCCTTCTTTGCTCAAAGTTCCAGAAGGCTCTGAGCCCTGGGACACAAAATGAGACCCTGAGAGGAACCTGCAGCGCAGAAGGCCTGGAGCTGGGTGCAGCTTTGCCTTGAAGTAAATCTGCCTCGGGACTGGAGGAAGGGCCCAGAGGCGATCTGAGCATAACCCGCCTTCACAAAGGCCCTGCCCCCAGCCCAACAGACAGATGCGGATCTGAGGAATCTTCTGATGCAGAACCCTCTCTGAGGAGGTCCAGGACTGTGCGTCTCACCACAGCTTCTGAAGTAGCCAAGCTCTTCTGAATCCAGGGACTTGGGAAGGCCACACCAGTGGATTTCTTGGTGATCCTGATGCACATCCCTGAGAAGATCCTTTCACGAGTGAACCGGCAGCATCTGTCCCCAGCTGAACAACTCAGGGTAGCTGAAGCCCCACCTGCCAGCCAGCATATCCCACAGTCCTGGTAACTGTACAGGGGAAGTTGTTTTGTCCCCATTTTGCAAAAGGAGACAGTAAGTCCCTACTACTCACTAACACACAAGTGCCATGACACAGGCGCTTAGTCTGTAACTATGTGAGAAATTGAGCCTTTTGTTTCTGTGGACAGACCTGAGCACAGGCCTGCACCTCTCCTCTCCCACCTCCCACCCTAGCCGTCGGGAAGATGCTGGAGGAAGACATTTTAGAGGGCAGTGGTCCACAGGGTGAAAGGACTTGAGTTGCTGGGACAGAAGAGCAGCCGAGGACTCCTGACAGCTTCTTTAACAACAGAAACTAACCTCTGTCTTCTCTTGAGATATCCAAGAAAGCTCTAGATCTTGGAAGCGAGTTTCAGAGCAACAGTCTTTCAGAGTGAGGGCCCTGTGTCCGCACTGCCACCTCCTGGGCCTTCCAGATACTCTGTCCCTTCCTGGGTCACCCTGCTCTATCACTGTTCTGCACTAATGATGAACTCATTGATACATCTCATCCACAAGCCATTAGCTATGGAAAATGTACAGGGATGGTTTGAATGACAATAGCTCCCCCACTGGCTCTTGTTGGAATGTTTGACTCACAGTGGGTGAACTGTTTAGGAAGGATCAGGAGGTGTGGCCTTGCTGGAGGAGGTGTGTCACTGGGGGTGGGCTTGGAGGTATCAAACACTCATGGTAAGCCCACCCTCCTCTCCTCTCCTCTCCTCTCTCTCTCTCTCTCTCTCTCTCTCTCTCTCTCTCTCTCTCTCTCTGCCTGATGATCAGATATGAGCTCTCAGCGACTGCTCTGGCACCATGCCTGCCTACCACCATGCTTCCTGCCATGATGGTCATTGACTCTCCTTCTGACACTGTAAGCAAGGTTCCAGTTAAATGCTTCCTGTTATAAGTTGCCTCGGTCACGGTGTCTTTTCAGAGCAATAGAACTGTAAGTAACTAAGACAGTAACTTGGTCCCAGTGTGCTGAGCACTTTAGTGCAAAAATGAGACAATCCCAAGAAGACTGGCCTGGCACTGTGTGCCTGGCGCTGGTGCAGGTAACAGTCAATGCTCTCAAGAAGCTTTTGTCTTGAATGAAGTTGCTTCTGCTCCACAAACAGGCACTACCAAAGACAGCTGCTCTGCCCTTTGCCCACAGAGTGACAGCACCCTACGAGGAAGATATTATCCATTCTATAGTATGCAGAAAAAACCAAGGCTCAAAAAAGTGGTGTGACCTACCCAAAGTTACAGAAGCTTCAAGTGCTTGTCAAGACTTGAACTCGGATCCAACAAGACAGATATAGGGAAGGGTGAGTTCCAGCATGCACAAGACAGAGCTGTAAAGACATAACGATGTCCTCTAGGTCAACTTTATAGTCAGAGTCTGCATATCCTATGTGGGCAGAAAGAATGTCAAAAAGGGCAGGGAAGGAGAGAGGCTTGGGCCTCATTTATTCACCTCCAGGCTAGGAGATCCCAAACCCCAGCTCCAAATATATCTATTTCCCCTTTTCTACTGGTTCTGTCTGCATTCTTCAGCACCAGGACCAGGAAATGAGAAGAAGAAAAGGGTGCTCCCCCTTTGGGTCAGCAACTCAGACTCACTTCCTCTGGGCCTACTTTTTCTTGCCTCCTCTAACTCTGGCCCTGAGGATAGACTCTAAGTGGAACGGAGAACCCTTCTACTCATCAGGGGCCCACTCTGGGACGGAGCACCACCAAGGAGTTCTGTCAGGTGCACAGAGCCAAGAGAAAGCAACTGCTCAAATTAAGATCTAAGGAAGGAGGGCCAGGGATGTAGCACAGTTGGCAGAATACTTGCCTCACACGCAAGAGACCCAGGGTTTGATCACCAGCAACACATAAACCCCTTTCCAATAGCACATACCTGCATCCCAACATTCAGGATGTGAAAACATGAAAATCACAAGTTCAGGATCATCCTCGAATAAATAGTGAATTTGAGGCCAGTCGGGGATACATGAGACCCTTCTCAAATGTGATGAATGGAGGGATGGAAACTCCTAAGGAAGGAGACAAGTATGGGAGCAGACCTTCATTCCCAGTATTCAGAGGCAGAGGCAAGAGGGTCATCTTGAGTACAAGGCCAGCTTGGGTTACACAGTAAGATCATTTCTTGAAAACACCCTCTAAAGAAAGTTTAGGAGAGGAAGGGAAAAAGCCTGATCTGATAGAGACACAAGATGTGGAAAGTCAATGGCCATTGAGGTCAAGCCAGTGTCTATAGTGGGGGGTAGCAGGTAGGAAGTTAGGGACAGGAATTTCAGGGCTCTTGGTGCCGCCTGAAAATCAGAGACATTCCTATAGGGAGCTACAGGTTATCTTTTAAGCTGGGAAGTTCACTGTACGGTGTGTTTCTGAACTGAAAGATTTCTTCAAGGCTTTACACTGAGCCACAGGACAGGCAGAAGACAGTGGAACCACCCAGAAGTTGGTAAAATGGAGCAGCATTAGAAGACACACACACACACCACTATTCAGACCGGAGGTCTGAGTTGGGACCGCATGGAATATGTTTCTCTACAGGGAATATGGGCTCAGGTCACCTCTCTCACTCACAAGGAAGCTGAGGCTGGAGGAACCCAGGATCATCTGTGGCCTGGGCAGGGCTCATCATAGTCCTCTGAAAGTTCCCTACTACAGAGTTCATTCTGCAAGATGGTGATTTCAATCATGTCTGCTGAATGGCTGCAAAAAAGGCAGTGTACCGCTGCATGTGAGGAAGAGCAGTGTGCATATTAACTGCCTGATTATAATGTGTCATCAGCTTTGTCCTTTTTAGGATATTGAAAAAAAAAACCTGCCAAAAAAAAATTAAAATTCTCCTTATTAAGTCTTCTTAAATGCCTTCAGTTTTCTCCCACAGCCCTAGGGCCACACAGACTCATGACAAAAATCTCACCCAGCAGGTGAGCCCTGTTAAGAGATGCTGGGTGCTTTCATTTGCACAGACACTACAGTGAAGGGGTAAGGTACCACTTCCCCAGAGTCTGAGCATCTCACGCACAGGCAGATGCAGGTATGGAGAGGTGAGAAGCCCAGCCTACTGCCCTCTCTACCACACCTCTTGACTTTAATGTCCCTAAAGATGGCCCTCTAAACTCTAGAAACTAGTACATATGCCCCTTCCCGGCCATGGCTCCAAACCAGAACTGTCTCTCCTAAGACTCAGCTCCCAGCTTTGCATTCTGCTGGAAACTTCCAATGGCCTTTTGCAAGGTCTGCTCTGCTGGAGAGCTTTGAAACCTCTGTCTACTGCTAGGGTGGACCCCGGCAGCCCTAGCTTCCATTGCTGTTTGCCCAGGGTCTGCCAATATGCCTATCTCATTAAAATATGCACTATATCACTTTCACTTTTCACCCTGATTGCTTGATCTTTTTGTTTTAGTCTGGTTTAGAAGGGAAGGGGGTGGGGAGGAGACTCCTGCGTCACCCTGGCTGGCCCAGAGTTTACAGTGTAGAGCAGGATGACCTCACACTTGTAGGCACCTTCTTCCCTCTTTCTCCTGAGTGCTGGGATTATAGGCAATGTACTACCATGACTGGCTTCACTCCATTTGTGTGTGTGTGTGTGTGTGTGTGTGTGTGTGTGTGTGTGTGTGTGTGTGTGAATTTGCTCCTGAAGTAGTCTGCATTCTCAAGAAACTCCTTATTGGAAGCCATGAACCTCAGCCTGACACAGGAAGTTCTCCAGTCCAGATGACAGTGTTTCACAGACCACCAAACTCATCTCTGGGGCCTATCAAATGCATTTCCCACGGCATGCTTGAGTGTCCCCTGTTCTGTATAAAGGCCTCTGATTCTTCTTCCTGGATCACTATCTCCAGTTACAGACTGATACCTGTGGTGATGTACTGGCTATTTAATAAAAATAGTCTGGAATATCAGAGGACAGATTCACCCACAGCTAAACTGTGAAGGTTAGGGAGTGGTGACCCACGCCTTTAATCCCATCACTCAGGAGACAGAGATCTGTCTGGATCTCTGTAAATTCAAGGCCTGAAAACTAGGCAGTGGTGGACACACCATTAGTCCCAGCACTTGGAAGGCAGAAGCAGGAGGATCTTTGTGAGTTCAGGGCCTGCCTAGTCTACAAATCAAGTTCCAGGCCAGCCAGGACTATTACACAAAAAACCCTTTCTTAGGGGGGGAGGGGAGCTGGAAAGATGGCTCTGTTCTCTGATATTCCAGACTATTTTTATTAAATATACAATATATCACCACAGATACCCCTGATTTCTCTCTTAAAAATATTACACCCATTCATTTACTTTCTGTCTCCCCCAAACATGCAAATGTCATAAGAGGCTGTTTGCACTTCCTAACCCAGGTATCCATCATGAGGCCCAGGGCCTGGCAAGATGCTCAGAGAAACATTTGTTCATTGGCACCTCCTGGGGAGAGTGGCATGACCCAGTTAAAAGGGAATAAGCCATCCCAGAAAACGCTAACCTACAAGAGACAGCTTTCCATTCATGAGAGAGCTCCAGGAGGACCAGTATGCCAGCCACAGAGAAAAAGTCCACCCTTAGGTGTCGCATGAAGCCAAACTGCTCCTCAAATGTCCACTGTGGTGGACTGATCCACTCCAGGGACATGCCTGTAGTAGAGGTCTGGCACCTAGCCAGCACTGGAGAAATGTTTGTGGAATGAAACAGAACAGACTGAAAAATGCTGGCGATTTGTTCTTCTGGTTGCAGAGGCCAGCTCCCTCTGGGAGCAGTTTGTAGGCAAATGATCTCAGGCCTGCCGCCTATTTCCTCTAATGAACCCTTTACAGCTTCAGACTCCTCAGAGTGTGGGAGGAGGGTAAAGCTTAATGCCAACCCAGAGGCCTGCACCGAGGCAGCCCACAAGGCTTGTTCCCCAGGGTGTGGAAAAGGAGACCGTCCCTACACCCACCACACCACAGCACAGGATGGTCACCAGAACCTGCTGGGCCTAGACATTCTGAGCGAAGCAGTACCTGCCTCCTGCTGGCAGGGCCTCACTGGAGAGGGAAGGAGGAAGTGAGCAGAGAGTCTCGCTGACTTACATAACCAGCTTCCTAGGCGTCCTCCAAGTCAGGGGCCTGGGGGCGGGTCACAGCCCAACTCTGAGGCTGGCAAGAGGCTGGGGAAACAGAGGCAACCTCCTGCCATGTGCTACAAGTCCCCCAGACCTCCTGACATCTCCCCAGCCCCTTCTACTGAATGCTGGGAACCAGGAAGGAGGGCTGTTGTTTTTCAAGTGTGTGAAAAAGTGGCCTGTCTGCTTCCTTGGCAGCAAACCAGCTCTGGGCTCTGGTGTGAGCGCTAAAAGGCTGGGTCTGGGATGCCAGGGACCCTCTCTCCACAGTTGCTCCCAGCTCCCAGCCCTACAATCTCTCCCCACTTCCTCTTAGAGATCCAGCTTTGGTAGACAAAGGCCAACCGAGAAGGCCCTCCACCCCAGCCCTACAGCACTGGCCCTGGGCAATCTCACTTCCCTTTCCTGTCATGAATTGTCTTCCAGGGCCCTGTGCAGCCCCACTGACCACCATCCAGCATAGTCCTGGACCAGCTGGAAGAAAGTCAGGGGTGGAAAGAGAAGAACAGGAAAGGGGTGGGTGGAGGGGATAGACAGACAAAAGCCAAAGTCCATTCCCCAGGCTTTAAAAACAAGTGACGTATACATATCACATTTTATTTATTTGTGTCCGTGTGCCTGAGATCGGTTCTCTTCTTCCACTACGTGGGTTCAAGAGATCAAACTCAGGTAGCCAGCCTTGGCAGCAAGCACCTTCACCAGCTAAGCTATCTCACTGGCTGGTGTCAAATTCAAGGCAATCCTTCTGCGTGCTTGGACCACAGGCCTCAACCACCATCCCACTTGTAATAGTGATTTTGTCAAGCTCTTGCCTCTGGGCCCATAGACACATAGTGTAATAAATAATAGGTGCACTGACTTCCAAGTGTGGAAACTGAGGTCCAGAGAGTCCAAGCCCCTTGACCAAGGTCATGATAGTGAACTAGCTGAGTTTGCCTCTCTATAAAATTCACATCCAAAACTTTGGGACTCCCTGGAGTCCCTGCTCCCAACACACACACATGCACACACACACATGTACACACACATATACACACATGCACATATTCACGCATGTATACACACACATACATACATGCATGTACACACACATACAGAAAGGGAGAAAGAGAGAAAGGGAGGAAGAGAGAGAGATGTGGGAAAGTGGCTGTTCCATCCCTGGAGAGGAAGAAAACTTCAAACAGTCCCTGAGGATACTATTTGGAATCACAGGATAGTGGCATTACTCAGCCTGGGGATAGGATGTACCTGGGGAGAGCATCCTCTATAGGCTACTGGCAAGCCTCCCTTCCAATTAACCTCTGCCCAGGGCTACTCAGACCCACAGGTTGCAGCAGAGCATGGCTCTGTCTGCTCCTCCCTCCAGCAGTACAGGCTGCTGGAGGCTATGCCTTCGCTTGTGAGCATTGAACAGCATTGCCTTTTACTCTCTTCACACAGAACCTGTACAACAGGATATCCTCCTAGGCCAAAGCCTCTCCCACCTCCTCTTTGACACATTGAGAAACTGAGCCTCAGAGGGGAGAAGTACCTTGCCTTGATATAAGAGACTGAGGAAGTGAGATTTGGGCTCCCATCTTACCAGTGCACTCTGCTCAAATGGTACCCTCTCTGCACCTGCCCGTGCTCTCTAGTGCTCCTCTCTCTGCCTCCTGCCTCCCTGTCCCAGCTCTGCCCTGCAGGCTCAGCTCTCAACATCTCCCCTAGCCTCACCACCCTCCCTGACCCCCCCCCCACACTCTCTTTTGGGCCAAACATCCATTCTTTGCTGGTTTAATTAGCTGATTATGACCACAGCCTGCTGGATCCAGTGCCCAGAATTCTGTCCCTTATAATGAGGTGGGTTCTGAGCACTTGCCCACTAGGCAGCCAACGGAGAGTCCGAGGCTCTGCCAGCCAAGGCAGGCTCTTGAACTGCATAAAGAGCTCCTTGATCCGGACCTATCATGGGAAGCCACTGGCCCCCTCCTCAAGGCACGTCAAACCACACTGGGTGTACTGTTGCCAGACCCAGATGTCCACCCTCATGTGGGACACCTTGCTCTCATGCCACGGTCTAAAGCAGAGGAAGAAAGACTAAGGAAATCTGGGGATGAACATGACAGAAGGTACCCACAGAAGGGGTCAGGGGAAGATGGTTCCTCATAGAGGCACGTACGAAGTGGGATCTGGGGCTCAGACGCAGTTCAGCTGATGAAGTGTCTGAGTGTTGGTCCTGGGTTCAATCCCCTGCACCACATAAACCAAGCACACTGACACAGGCCTGTCATCCAGTACTCAGAAGATAAAGGCAGGAAGACCAAAGGTTCAAGATCAACCTTGGCTATATAAGGAGATGAAGGCTAGCCTGAGCTAAGGACCCTGCCTAAAAACAAAAACATGGCCGGGGCTATAGCTCAGCAGTAGAGCCCTTGCCTAGCACACATGGGTTTAATCCCTAGTGCCAGAGATTTGTACAAACATAGCTCGGACGGTGCTATCAGGAGGGAGAAGGAGCAGCAACAGTGTTGGTGGCAATCAACCCCCTGACAGGAAGTTCCATGATCAGAAACTATGCTTGTTTGGCTTTTTTTAATGGAGAGAAAGTTGGTCATCCCATGACCTCTGCCTTCTGGGCCATGAGCCTAATCTAATTCCTGTGGCTGTACACTACTCTGAGAGCCTTCTCTCCCTTCTGAGGACAGCTCCCACTAAAACGCCTACATCCAGCTTCTTTCACTGAACAAATATTTATGGAGCTCAGTGCCGTGCCAGGCCTGCACAGATACCAGGGATAAGGCAACTGGGGCCAGGTGCACTGCAGAGTTCTTGCTTCATATGAGAATATCACAAAATGCAAGGAGAGGGAGAGGTAAGTGTGTGCATGACAGGACAGCAAAGAAATCAGAAAGTTTTGGATGGCTTCCTGGAGGAATCCGGTCCTGTCAAATGGGAAGGGCATTACATGGGGCTAAATCACCCGTGTACTAAGGACAGAGCCTTTGGAGCCTAAAAATTGAACCAGCCAGTTCCCTCTTTGGGGAGCTCAGCTCAGTATCGACTCCTGATCCAGGGAAAGCATTCAGCACTCACCTTCAGCCCTGACACTGTGCCAGGACTCTGAGCTAGACCTGTTTCAACTCACCTACCCCTCAAGATCTCGCAGCTTTACAAACAGGGAGCTATAATCAGTTTAAACAATTGGTTAGACAATCAGCCTTTGAGTGCTAGAGCTGGGATTTGAAACCCGGAAATTGGTTCTTCCCAGAGCAACTAATCCAGGTCTGATAGCATCAGACAGGCCAGTCTAAAAGAGGGCCCCTAGAGTACCACAGAGACCCAGGCTACTTTCTGAAGGAAGTGATCCTTGAAGGAGTCGGGGGCAGCGGTGGTGCATGCCTTTAATACCAGCACTTGGGAGGCAGAGGCAGGCAGATCTCTGTGAGTCTGAGGTCAGCTTGGTCTACAGAGAGAGATCCAGGACAGCCAGGGTCACAGAGAGAAAGTGGAGGGGGGGGACAGGATTGAAGGGAAAAGGGAAACATATTCAGAAGGGAATAGCCTAGCAGAGGCAGACCTTCAGGGACTTACCAATGACTAGTTGATTTTAATGTCACAGAAGCAAGCAGAAGGTGCATCCTTCCAAACCCTGACACCATGGATACTAGACTCTGGACCTGCTTTTTTCAGAGTCTCTGGCTCACCAGTCTGTTACAGAGGCCTGAGCTGTCCAATCCCCCATTTTTTGGCCCTCAGAAGAAAAGCCAGAATCAGAACACAAGAGAAGGGCCTCACACATGCAGGCTGGTTTGACTTCTATAGAGACTTTAGGGCTCAGAGACGGCGAATCTCATGTCCTAGGTTGCACAGCAGTGAGTGAGCAGTCAATAAGGACTGGAGTGCCCCTAGAATGGTACATTCCCCAGTCTACTCCCTTGGTCTTTTGCTGAAACCTTTCCACTTCCATTGGTGGCAACATGAGAGAGATGTAACTCAAGAGCATCAAGGGACCCACTGCAAAAGCATAAACCCCAGGCCTGCATGGAAGGGTCATCCTGCCTCAGCTCAGGAACCTGAGAAGTCTTGCCTCCTACCACTGCTTCCCACCTTGCTGAAGCTCTTTGGTCAACAGTCAGTTTTCTCTCCCTGGGACCCAAACTCTACAGGGACCTCACCAGACAGGGCCCCATCCTTCCTGTATTTACCTCCATCACACAGACCTCCAGGGATCTGTGAGATCCAGCCCCTGGGGCCTGGCCTCCCGGGGCCTCATCTGGCATCAGGTCTCCTGAGCAGGAACAATGAGTTCCTCTGAGGGAGTTCTAGAGATGGACCAGTCCCAGGAAGGAGGAGGCTGTCTCCCGAGAGATGACCCAGCCAGGCCCTCTGAGCGGGGAGGCTAAGAAGGAGCTGGACAACAGAGCCCTTTGTTTCCCCCTCTCAAAACAGCTACCCTGTCCCACCCCATTCTCCACTCCCTTACTAGGAATCAAGCCACCCACCCCCAGGGACAGGATCCATCCTGCACACGGTAGGGTAGTGCCTGGAATCTTCCAGGAGGACCCTTGTTCTGCTCCAGCATACATACAGTGATGAGACTCATGCCCTCAGGGGCTCCATGCCCTGTGAAGCGGGGACACTGTCTGATAGGCAGCCACCAGTCTGATGAAGTACTGCTGCTTCTGCCTGGGACCTCCCAGTCAAAATGAGCCACGATCCCCTCTTCTGGACCCAGCCCAATGTGAGAAGTAGTGCTTGGGTTGTGAGGGATTCCTAATGAAAGAGATGGAATTTATATCAATACTTAGGGGGCCCCAGGGCTGTGAACAGAGGCATAACAAGAACAGGGTTCAATCTAGCTCAACAAAGCTCTGCCAGGCATCTTCCAAGAACCAGATCTGAAGGCTGGTGGGCCCCCAGACAAGAAGCAGATTTAGCCAGAACCAAAATGAGCTCACTAACAGGGAAGCAAAGACCTCCCCCCTGCCCACCCCCACCCTCCACACAAGTAAGGCCATGCTACTCAGCAGCTCCAGTGCCTAGAGCCAGAGCTGCGACCCCTCTCAGCCTTGCCCTCACAGTCCCACACCTGAGCTAGTGTCAATACCTCAGCATGGGCTTTCTTTCTGTTTAGCACCCTCCTGCCACCTAGGCCTTCCTGGAGATCCAGCACCCAGCTCAGGGTCACCTGATCCAGGAAGCCCTTCCAGACCTCCACCAGAGTCAGAGGACCTTCAGTCCGGGACCATGCCTGCTCTGGCCATCTCACATACCATAGTGTGTTTTTTCCATCCTACAAGACCTGGATTCCTCCAGGAAGCCCTCACTGATTTCATGTGTTTTGTGAGCATCTTGCAGAGGAGTGGTCCAGAAGGCACATAGAAAAACAGAGGCTACCCCTGTCTCCTCTGTGTTCAGCCTTACCCTCACCACTGCACCAAGCCCCCAGACCCCCATCCACCACCTGGCTACATATGAGGATCTTGTGGCAGCCCTCCTCTAGGCTATATGGCCCTTCCCTGCTTCTAGGACTCTGGGCCCTGGGTGATTCTCTCCACCCCACACATCAGTAAGTACTCATGTCAATTCAGAAGACTGTCACGTCCCCATCTGCCCCATGTCCCTAGCCTGAAGTCCAAGGAATTGTCAACGCTTCCCTCATCTTCCCCAGTCCTCTCCTGGCTCCCCTGGCACCCATGTGGGCCTCAGCTAGACAGCATATCACCCCAGCAAGCAGTAGAGCGGACAGCCTGGTGGAGGTCAGTCTTCCTGAGTCTGTCTTCAACAACATAGCCCGTGTAAAAGAAAGGCCCTGATGAAGCAAGTTCACAACTAAGGACCCCTGACCTCATGCCAACTAGAGGTTTCAGTCTTGCTTGGGCCAGGAGCTCCAGACTTAAAGGAAGTGAGCCATCAAGGGAGTCTGCAGCCCAGAGGCCAGCTGGGAACCAGAGACACTAGGCCAGGCTCACTGCCACGCCCAGCAGCAACCCAAGAACACTCCTGCCAAAGCCACAGGACTTCCCTATGTTCTAGCCAAGAAGGGTCACCCAGGGCTTAACCACCTCAAGAAAGACAGCCAAGGTTCACAGAGAGCTGGTGATTGCAAGTTCTCATTACAGCCTCCCTCCCTCCCTGAGGGTGAGGGGAGAGGAAGATAGGAGGAGAGTTTATCAAAATCTGCAGAGAAGGAAATTCCACTCCATCCCTCCTGTTGCTTCAATATGATCCCTCGGATCATTTTTAGAGTTAGTAGGACCGTCTGGGAGCAGTTGGAAGGTCAGCTGTAGATACTACAAGCCCCTTTTCCTGTGAGTATACAGTAGTGGAGAGGACCGTCAGGGCACAGACCTCTCTTCAGAGGCTGGCTGAATGGTGGTAGATGTGCTTCCTCTATCCTGTTTATTTCCATATTTTTAAAATGGGAATAGCAACTTCTATGTTAATTAATTGTGGGAGAAATACAGTAAGATTATGCACATATTTCTTGCATGTGTGCTGCTGTGCATGTACATGAATGTACATGTATACAAAGGCCAGAAGTTAATACCCAGTATTTTCTTCAAACTCTCTAAACCTGAGTGCAAGGCTGGCTGGCCAGAGAGCTTTAGCAACATGCCTGTCTCCATATCGCTTCCCCTCGTGACCCTCAACCCCCAGTACTGGGGTTAGAGACTGCCATGCCCAGCTTTTATGTGAGTTCTGAAAACCCAAATTCAGGGTCTCATGCTTAAGCAGAAAGCACTTTTCTGGAGCCATCCTCCCAACCCTTTTGGACATAATTCTAACCCCAGACCAGCAACAAAGGCCCAATCAACCATCTAGCTTGTGGGGCCCCACCCCATTTACTTATCCATAAGCTGTTGGTCAGCTCCATTCTCTCTACAGACTTAGTTCTCAGGCTTCTTCCTAGAGTGTCTCTGCCTCTAGCTCTCCCCTCCCTCCTCCAGATCTAAGAAGATTCATTCCTGTCCCTCCATTACTCCACCCTCTCCTTTCAGCTGATCCTGGTGTTGGGAGAAAAATCTTGTCTCTTCAGCCAGACATTCCCAGGCTGGGGATGACAAACCAGTGTTCATCTCCTAAGGCTCACCCATCCCTAGGGTAGCCAGCCTCCTTTCACATCTCCAGGCCTGGCTGGGTACTCCAGTTCCATTTCTCAGCCTCCTCCAGTTTCTAGGTAGATCTCAGTAGCCCTGACTACCTTGGACAGCTTCAAGCCATATCCAGCCCAGAGCTCTACTGGGGGGGTGGGGGGGGGCCTCCTCTACCGCCTCCAGCAGCCCTGTGTCCTGCATCCCAACCACCTGGGGCTGAATCTTCTGAAGAGTCACCTTTAGAAAGTCCAGCCCTAAGGTACAAAGAAGCCACTTGTTTAGTTAATGGACCTGTGGTCCTGGGACCCCTGGTAGGTTTCCATCTTGATGCTAGCATGTTCCTTCCCCGAGACTCCTCTCTCTCAACACAGGGAGTTCCCAGAGGGCAGTGGCAGTTTGATTTATGTACATCACCACTTCCTCCATAGGGTGAAATTTGAGACCGATGGTAGATGTGAAGACGCCAGAGCTTGAGTGTTGGGTATTTGCAATGCCCTTTCCAATTCACAAAGTACAATCTCGTGGCTAATGGAACGCTAAGGTCTCTTTGCCATTTTGCCTTTCTTATCCAGGTAGGTCTAGAAAGGGGGTGTCAGAATTTGGAGTTCTAGAGGGGGTGGGGGATGACAGGGACAGGTAGAGTTTAACTAGTCAGACCATATTTCCAGGCCTAGGCAGCTCCTTCTTCTGTGTCCGCTGAACTCAGTAGGCTCATGGGAACCATGAAAACCAAAGTTCTAATTGTTCCAATTTACAGATGGGAATTCTAGGCCTGCCCTTGAGTTGAAACAAAGCCTGGGAAGTCAAGGACAAAGCTCTGGCCTCAGACAGGTTCTCCAACAGGTGTCCAGCAGCCCACAATGTCCTCATCTTGTGACAATTCACGCTATCAGGGAGGCATGTGACACTTCTCTCCTAGTTACAGAGAGGCCCAGCAGGGCTGAGTCACCCTGGTCACCAGCAGCACAGCAGAACAAAGGAGAAGAAGGGATGACTGCTGACTTCTCACTATGCCCTGCTGGAGCAAACCTAACCTCATAGGTCAGGAGGGTCTCCATGGGGAGATGGATGTGGCCAAAGAGAGAGTCCTGCATCCTTCCTCCAAGGATGGAGGCCTGGGTCACAGTGCTGGCCAGCCAGCTGCTAAGGAATGGACCTCAAGGTGATTTTGCAAACACTTCATGACCCTCTGCAGTCTCCCAAGGCTGTGCCTCTGCACAGTGGTGGTACCCTGCTAGTCCTCACTCCTGGGGTCCACACAGTGCCTAGTGGCCCCAAGGAGAGCCACAGATACAGTAGGTTCTGTATCCTTAAGCAAGGCAAATGACCTTTCTCATCCTTTAGTTCCTCTTCAGAGAAATTAGAAAAGGAAAATTAACCTCCTGGAAGAACCAGAGTAGGGAGGTAGTGGGAAGCAGTTTCTAAACATGGGCTGTCTGAGTTACCTCAGCTTCTACTCCTGGGAGATGGGAATAAGCTCTGGAGCCCCTTTCAAGCAAGTAGTGCGTGAAAAATCAATTTGTTTAAGGGTCCCAACACGTGACCACAGGGATGTTTCCTCTCTGATCACCTATACTATTTCTAGTATACAACAGGGGCTTAATAAATAAATATTGGAAGAAAGGAGAAGGTAGAGAGAACACAAAGAATATTAAGGAAAGCTATGAAAAGCAGCAGGTGCAGAAAGGCCAGAGGAGGAGCCCAGGGGACGGCAATGAGACTTTTGGGGGCCAGGAAGGTGAAATGATAGAAGGTTAACCAGGGCTGGTTTAGGTCATAAGACTGACCCCCAAAGCTTCCCTGACCCTCCCTCTGCCCCCCCTACTTTTCTCTAATTTCCATTTTGAGGGCCTAACCTCTCCTTTCAAGGGAGGCTCTACAAAACAATTCCCCTCACCTCCCTCAGCTAGATGTAGCCCCCAGCTATGTGCTTTGGAGGACGTGGGGGAAGGAAGCCATATGAATGAGATCTGCCTTCCAGGCCCCAGACAGAATCCTCCACTCTCTGTGACCTGTTTCCAGTCCTGCCTCCTCCTCAGGAGTGATTGCATCCAAAACCCTCGAGGCATGTCAGGCCCTGCAGGCATTTCCTGACGTGCAATGTGGTTAGTATTGGTGTGTCACTAAGACATGTGGCTGCATCATGCTCTGTCGGTGTCAGACTGCATGCACCAACCAGAGCGTGCTTTGCAGCATCCAAGTGACAAGATAGGTGTTGGTGCATGTCTACATGTGTGTGGTTACATGAGCTCATGTGTGTTCTAGTGGGACCTGTGTATACTAACAGGACTGTCAGCAAGAATGTGTTGACAGACGAGTGTCGAGTGTGTGCGCAAGAGAGAGAACATGTGTGACGTCGTTGTGTCACAAATGCGAAGAGTGTGGCAGTGGCTGTCAGTGTGTGCCAGCAGAAGGGTGCTCCCGTGTTCATGAGTGTGTGTGTGGTGTGTGTCAGCCTGCCCCGGAGCGTCCTCGAGTCTGCGGGCCAGTGCTGGGTGTGTGAGCCCCGTCTCAGCCAGGAGCCGTGAGGCAGATGGGGTGGCCCACCCTGGCTGCCTCAGTCCTTACACACGGTTCTGGCTAGCGACCACACAGGAGACTCGGGCGGAGAACAGAGTGCCAGACCCCGGGTGACGCTGATTGGAACCTCCGCCCGTGCCCTCGCCCAGGTCGTCCCCACACGCGCGAGGGGCAGGGCGGCCACCCGCACTCACCGTGTCCCTTTGTCGCCCATGGTCCGCGGCGGCCGCAGGGAGGTCCGCGGCGTCAGCGCCCAGGCTGGAAAATCCCCGGCCGCCAGGAGGAGCGCGGGCCAGCCCGCTCCCGGCTACCCCGCTCCGCCTCCTCCGCTGTCGCCGCCGCCGCCGCCCCCGCCCGGGTCCCCGCCCGTCGCTCGAGCAGCACAGCGCCCCGGCCGCCGCCAGGGGCGTGGAGCGTGCGGGTGTGAGCGCGCGTGTGTGGCTCCGTGCGCGGCTCTGCGTGTGCACGCCCAGAGAGTAAAGGCTGGGCGACCGACCGCGGCTGGTCCACGCGAGCGCGTGCACGCGAGCGCGTGCCAGCGCGAGTAAGTGTGCGCGGCTGTGCGCGCGAGCCTGTCGGGAGAGTGTCGTGTGTTGTTGTGTGTGTGTGTGTATGCAGAAGTGTGCACGTCTTTGTGCAGTTGTGCGTGTGTGCGCACAGCCGTGGGGGCGAGCGCGTCTCCCGCGTACGCCAGGGCTGGCCTTTGTGTCCGCGGGTAAATGAAAGCGGAAAATCCGCAGATTCCGAGGCCCAGCCCCAACGGCGCCCCTGCGTGAGGACAGCGAGGGATTCCAGAAGCCTCGCTAGGCCTTCGCCCTTTGCTCCACCCTCCCCGCCCCGGCCCTTCTGGAGAGATACCACCCAACTGCACAACCGGGGACAGGAAGAAGAGGTGGGGGCGGGCAGCGGACTGCAACTCTGGAGAGCTGATGAGAGTGGAAAGGGTACGGGAGGGGCAGGCCGAAAGAGGAAGCGGTGAAAACTAGAGATAAGGAAGGGACAGAGAGCCGACGCGTTGGTGGCCGGTAACATCATCGTTGATAGCGCTCAGTCCTAGCTAGGTTGCCTGCAATGGTGACTCTGGATTCCAGCCATCTCAGAGCCCATTCCATGCCTGTTGTCTGGGTCCTAAGACCAGCAGGTGACCTGTCCACTGCTTGTAGAGACTCACTTGTTCCTTTGGTGAGCGCCTGAATACAATAGTGTCCAGCAGAGCCAACTGTCTGCAGTTTTCTTGGTATCCTTGGAAATCCTGAGTTTCTTCAAGTTCCCAACCACTGCAGGTGAGGGGTGGGAGTGTGGAACCCAATGGCTAAGGAGGGATAGGAAAGGATTCTGGATTTTAATCCGTTTTCTCCTAGCAGGGATCTTGAGGGGCACCTTCTTGCTTTGCAGGCAGTGGGAGAATGGGAAGTCTTTCTCACCCCCTCACGTCTGGGGTTTGACTAATTGGCCCTGATAGGTCCCTAATATCAGAGTATTAACGATAGGAAAGGAAGCTATCATTTACTCTGATGCAATTGCGGCACTGGAATCATCTCCTGTAATTATGTTCAGAAGCAGTTACCTATGCTGTTTACATAGAGTGTGCTGTTTATAGAGTTGGTAATAATATCCTAGGATAATGACTGTAATTATATCCAGATTGGGAAGGGGTGGGTGGAGGCTAATGGGCAGGCAGGGTGGTCCACGCCAGGACAATGATAAGAGCTAGGAGAAAATGGATTAATGTCTAGATCTTTCACCTGCCCTTTCTTTGCCTCTGGGATCTTCCCTTGCTCTAGTCAGGGCAGAACAGAAAGCCACCTGTTCCTTCTACAGGAGTCGGAGATCTTGAAAGTAGTAGAATAGAATTCCCTATTGATATCGGGAAGCTCACTTTATGAGCCCAAAAGGCCCCTAACCCAAATGGAGAGGCCTGGTCTTGTGCTCTCCATATAGGCTTCCTCCTAGCCTGAGGCTATCAGTGCAGTGCCCAGTGCTAATTCTCAACACACTCAGGCAAATTCCTCATCCTACTCAGTAAGTATCTGTGGTTATGAGCAGTGCTTTAGATAACTTCCCAGTAAAACAGTCCTGAAAGATACACCAGATGGTTCCAGGTAGTCCCCACCCCCGCAGAGTTCTTCCTAGACTGGCTTTGGAGAGCAAAGCTCTGAACACTGAGGGATCCTGAACACATTGGTAGATGGTGGGGTCAATATGCAAGATGTCAAGTTGCATGCATCCCTTCTAAACGCCATGGGGAAAGGGGACTGGTGTCACTTTCTGATTGCTGGTCTATGAGCTAGATCCTCTGTTGCCTTTTCTAAAATGAATGGGTAAACTGGTGCTTAGAAAAACACTAAGTAGCTATCCCAGATCTATAGCCTGCTCTTGACCGTGGCTCCTAACCTCCAGCTTTCCTCCAAGGAACACTAACTCAGAGCAGGGCCAGAATTCTGCTTACTGTTTATTCAACAGCTATTTATTGAGCCAGTTGTGATTCTGGGGAATTTACAAGTCAGCATCGAATAGGACAGAGCTTTCAATACAGAGAGGACTCTGAGGGAGGGGTGTGAGAGGGCACTTTCCTTTTATCCTTCAAGCCTAAGGAAAGCACTTATTATACATTCAATAATCAAAATTAATAAAACTGCAAAAATGGTCATGAGAACTGCCTGCCAACAATCTACTTTTAGCGGTAAGTGTTATGAAAGAGACAAAGCTAGGTGGTTAAGACTAAAGTCCTTAGATGGGGCTCTCCAAAGAGGTGAGCTTTGGGCAGAAACCTGCACCAAGAAGCCTGTGACGTGAAGGAATTGTACTGAAGGACCAGCCAGGAGGGTGTGTATGGGTTTCATAAATAAGAAGAGTGGGTGCAGGTATGGCAAGCAGTAGCCATATCACACAGGTTGCATAAATAGGGGTGAGGGGCATGAAGCCAATCTAAAGAGAGGATTTAGGGCTTCAGTGTGTCTAATCTTTAGCCTGCAGCCAAGAATACCTATGAATGTTGACCAACACAAAAGCATAAACTTCTTTAAAACATTATGAGAATTTTATGTGATTAGATGGTGCATTCCTGGTGTATGAGCTTTGTCAATGACAATATTGTGTCCTAATAATATCAGGGGGTTGGACATACCTGGCGGCATGCAGGCAGAAGTCTAGCTTTGCATTTTCCAAGGTTGTGCTGCACAGTGTTGGATGGCATAATGTGGGACAAGGCAAAAGCAGAGGCTGCTTGCCCTCCGATATAGTATCCTGGTACTGCAGTGGTTTGGGTTAGAGCTGTGGCCCAGGAAATACAGAGTAAAAGACTCACTTATGGCTACACTTGGAGACTGTATTATGCTTCCCTGTTGCTATGATAAAGCACCATCACCAAGGTAACTAAAGGAAGAATTGACCTTGGCTGATGGTTCCAGAGGGATGAGACTCCATGATGGCAGAGCAGAGGTATAGTGGCTGGAACAGGATGCTGAGCTCACATCTCCTAACAGCATGAAGCGAAAAGCACACAAGCAAGCAAAGGCACACACCTTTGATCCCAACACTCAGAAGGAAAAGACCAGTGAATCTCTGTGAGTTCAAGACCAGCCTGGTCTACATAGTGAGTTCCAAACAGGCATAGTGACCTCCTTCCTCCACCTCCCAGACCTCCTCAAACAACACCATTATCTGAGGACCAAGTTTTTAAATGCCAGAGTCTGTCGGGGGACATTTTTCGTTGGTACCTCTACAGAGCCAGAGCTTGCTGCACCTGCTCAGAAATTGGCTGTGCCAAGTGGAGGTTTCAGAATGACTTGGAGGTTTAGGGCAGAGCCTATTCAGCAGTCATGAGGCCCCTTCTTCGAAAAAGAGAAGCTGTGGTCCAGATGGAAAGTTCCACCTCTTCCTATCTCAACCTACTTGATATGCATCCTTTACCAGAGATAGTTTCCTAAAAGGCAAATGGATTCTACTACTGAGACTCCCAGGAAAAGCTGCCTCCAGCTGTGTGCCACTAAGGCCTGTTAATCATTAATTTACCACCATAATCATAACTTCTTTTCTTTAAAAACACTTTTTAGAAAGGGCCTATTGTAACCTAGCCTGGATTTAAATCACTAGGTAGCCAGAGATGACCTTGAAAGATGACCTTGATCTTCTGATCCTCTGCCTCCACTTGCTTGCTGCTAGGATTACAGGTATGTGTCACTGCATCCAGTTTATGAAATCCTGGGGCTTGAATCCAGGGCTTTGTATGCTAGGCATGTATTTTTTCAAGTGGGCTACATCCCAATCTCCTAATAATTTCTTGTATTAAAAAAATGAGTGATGGTGCCACAGACTTTTAATCCCAGCACTAGGAAAACGGAGGCAGGTGGATCTCTGTGAGTTCAAGGCCAGCCTGGGCTACAGAGCTACTTCCAGAATAGCTCAGGCTGTTACATACAAACACTCTATCTCATAAAAATAAAATAAAATAGGCTGTGGAGAAATGAGTCTATAGTTAATAGCATGTACTGCTCTTGCAGAGGACCCTAGTTCAGTTCCCAGAACCTACGTCAGGAAGCTCACAAGTGCCTGTAACTCCAACTCCAGAGACTCTAAAGTCCTCTTTTGGCCTTAGCCAAAAGGGGAACTGCTCTCATATATCCCCATAAAAATGCATGAGTCTAGGCTGGCAAGATAGCTTGCAATCTGAATATCTGAATTCAGTCCCTAGGGGACCCACATGATAGGAGAGAACTTCTATAAACTGTCCTCAGACCTCCACATGCACACTGTGATATGTCTACATTGTCCCCTCCCCTCAAGTAATGTCCAAAAAAAAAAAAAAACCATAGAGGAAGATATATGAAATCAATCTCTGGGGTCCAATGTACACTCAGTCAAGTACATACTCGAGAGTGCTAGGCACAGTAGTACACACCTGTAATCCCAGCACTTGAGAGGCAGAGGGACGATTGCCTTAAGTGTGAGCCCAGCCTGAATAAACTATATAGCAAGTTCCAGGCCAGCCAGGGCTAGAGTGAGACCCTGTTTCAAAACAAAACAGCCCATAAAAATGGTCCACAGTTCACACCTTGACCCGCTTAATGATGTGGGCCTCTTGGCCTCTTTGCCCCGATTCTTCACATCATCCTAGCTAGACCCTTTTATCTGTTCCTCTTCCCAAAGTTGCCACTTTAAATAAAATCCCCCTCTAATTAAAAAGGGGAGGGGATAAAGAATGGGAATCATTCCTGCTTTATAGAAGATGAAGGAAAGTTCCTTAGGGAGGAAGTGCCCAGCCCAGGGCACAGCAAATGAAAGGCAGACCCAGGACTCAGACTCAAGGCTCCTTCAAGCAGCTGAGGGAGGGGGAAGCGGGAGGTCTCCTCTGCTTTGCAGCCAATGTTCCCTCAAGGTGCCAGGAGTTAGAAGCTTCTCTGACTTGCCCAACCAGAAATCTGAGGGGCATCCTTGAGGTGTCCCTTGCCTGCTATAGTCCATGTTAATCTAGTCCAGGGCTTGTATCTCCTACGGACCTCCCAGTAAAGCCAGAGAGATGGGCAGGAAGCAGACCACACCATGCCAAGGTGTGTGTGGTGGTGTGTGTGGTATGTGATGTGTGTGTGGTGTGTGTGGGGGGGTATGTGTGGCGTGTGTATATATGAGGTGTGTGGGTATGGTATGTGTGTGGTATGTGTGTGATGTGTGTGGTATGTGTGTGTGGTATGGGGGGTATGTGTAGTGTGTGTATATATGGGGTGTGTGGTATGTGTGTGTTGTGTGTGTGGTGTGTGTGGTATTTGTGTGTGGTGTGTCTGTGATGTATATATGGTGTGTGTATATATGGGGTGTGTGGTATGTGTGTGATGTGTGTGTGGTGTGTGTGGTATTTGTGTGTGGTGTGTCTGAGATGTATATATGGTGTGTGTAGGGATGTGTGTGTATGTGTGTGTGTGTGTATGTGTGTGTGTGTGTGTGTGTTTGTAAGACGTTTAGTCTTCATTTAGAAGCCAGTGAAGAGGCTGTAAAGGCTTTACACAGAATGGGGACATGTTAAGCTATGCCTCGAGCTCCAGCTCGTATATGAAGAAGACTAGACAGAGACAGAGGAAGGGTAGAGCCAAGAGTATCAAGTAGGAGGTGTGAGCAATTGAAGGGAGGAATGAAGGATAAGCTGCATCCCAGGGGGAGAGCCACAGCAGCAGCAGCAGAGCCTGACCAGAAAAGGGAGCTCACAAGGGGGAATTCAGATAGACCTGGGCTGATGCCTGCAACAAGAGATAGGGCGTGGAAAGGAAGCGGGCTCAGGCAGAGACTGCGCAGCTTATTTATTAATCCAGTCCCCATGGAACCAATGCTGGGGTTTTGAGTTTTCCTGGTTTGACATAAAATATTGGCATTGCTGAAGGCGATACAAACCTTATGATCGGACACTACAGAGATGTTCTTCAAAGACAAATTAGTAAAAAGCAAACAAATAAATAAAATAGTCTTTAAGATCTGTTGATATCCATTCCAGACAGCTGGACTAGAAACTTACTAAAATTTGTTCCAATTGTAACAATCTTGATATTAACAATAGCAGTTTTGTTTTGTTTTGTTTTTGTGGGGTTTTGTTGTTGTTTTGTTATTAAGATTTTTTTGTTTTGTCTTGTTTGTTTAAATTTTGGTTTTAGAGACAGGGTTTCTCTGAATATCCTTGACTGTCTTGAACTGGCTCTGTGGACCAGACTGGCCTCTGACTCATAGAGATCTGCTGCCTCTGCCTCCCAAGTGCTGGGATTAAAGGCGTGTACCACAACCACCCAGCCCAATAGCAGATTTTTAATTGAAAGCAACTTGTGAACTTTTTTAGAGATAGGATTTCATATATCCCAGGCTGCCCTTGAACTCCATATGTAGCTGAGGATGACCTTGACGCTTCCTCCTAATTCTTCCATCTCCCAAGTACTGGGATTACACATATGAACCATCAAAACTGACTTTTCTAAAGTGTTTATTAACAACAAATAACTTAAATGGAAATGGTCACTAAAAGAATAAAATTTACAAGTTCAAGATGTCCAGAGTGTTTTAACTACCTGTTAGAACAAAAAGAACACCCTTCACAAACAGCTGACAAAGCTGAACAGTGGGCAGATGCATTTAATCCCAGCACTTGGGAGGGAGGCAGAGGCGGGCAGATCTCTGAGTTCCAGGACAGCCTGGTCTACAGCTCAAATTCCAGGACAGCCAGAGATACACGGAGAAACCTTGTTTTGAAAAAAAAAAAAAGTATAAGAATTTCATAGATCTGATGAAAAGGATCACCTCATATATGCAAGGACTTTGGCAAGACAGAAACAGGAAAAAAGAAACCCACAAAGAAAATATCCAAGCACATCATAGTCAAGCAGCTATAAACCAGAAAAAGGAAAAGAGAAAAAAACCCTGAAGGGCACAAGAAAGCAAGGAGCAAATAGATACAGAGGATGATCCAGTTGGGTTTGACTTCTCAGAAGCCACAGAGGCCAACATAGTGAAATACCACCTTCCAGTATTCAAAACAAAACCCGAATAAATCCTGGGGACCCGCCAAAGTCAAGATGCTGCAGATAAATGAAAGCAGAGATCCCCCCTCCCCCTCAGACCTGCAGTGGGAAGAATGTCCAGTGATGCTCCTCAGGATGAGGAGCAATGGTGTCAAATAGAAGGCTAGAGCTTTGATGCTGAAGAGATGGCTCCGCAGTTAAGCGTATGAGTTGCTCTTGAGGAGGACTCGAATTTAGTTCCCAGCACCCACGTGGTGACTTTTAACAATCTGGGACTCCAGTTCCATGCCTTTGGGTCTCTGCAGGCGCCCGGAGTGCACATTGTGCATGTCCAACCATCCAGGCAAAACAGCCACACATAAAATAAAACAAATGTAAAAAAAATGAAATAATAATAAAAAAAAATAGAAAGGTGAGTATGTGGCTCTTTGATCCCAGCACTCAGGAGACAGAAGCAGACAGATCTCCCTGAGTTTGAGATCAGCCAGGTCTACATAGAGAGTTTCAGGACAGCCAGTAGGGCTACACAGACAGATTCTGTCTCGGAAAACAAAAACAAAACAATTTAAAAAAGGATAGATGTTCAGAGGTGAGCAAAACTCTCTGGAAGTGATAAATGTACAAACAATACAATAAGACTTAAATTTTTTGTTTAATTTGTTTTGTTACACTTTATTTGTTTGGGGTGTGTATGTACATTTGCAGGCACACACAAAGTCCGGGGAGTCCCAGTCAGACAGTGGTGGCCAACACCTTTAATAGTAGAACTTGAAAAGCATAGGTAGATGCATCTCTGTGAGTTCAAGGCCAGCCAGAGAGTTTAAGGACAGGTTCCAAAGCTACACAGATAAACCATGTATCAGAAAGCCAAAACAGAACTAATTTAAAATGTAACACATCTTTGCACCATTAAAAAATATCCCACAGCATAAACAAATGTAACACACCTTAAACTAATATTCTACAACTGAGAAGAAGAGGAGGAGAAGAAACGGCAGCCTGAGCCCCTGAGATGTGCTTGTTTTTCAGGCTGGGGATTGAACCCCAGATCTGTCCCAGGCAAGCGCTCTAGTACTGAACTACAGCTGGCCAGGTAAGCGCCTTTATTACCCTTCTACCCTTACTCACTGACCCACATCTTGTCAACCCTATAAACCTGGAACTGTTACATGCCAAAATAACATTTTTTTTGTGGGATTAAAGGTTTGTTTCTCTTTTGGTTTGGTTTGAGTTGGGTGTCTTTTATGGGGGTTGTTTGGTTTTTAGTTTTGTTTTGTTTTTAAACAAAGCCTTATGTAGCCAAGGCTGGCCTTGAATTCCTGACCCTCTTGAACCATCTTCCAAAAACTGGGATTATAGGCATCGGCACTATGCCTGACTATGGGGTTTTAAAATATATAATAGTAGCTGCTAGCAGGTGGTCCAGGGGATTACTATGTTGAGTTCATACAGCCTGTTCTGATTGTAATAAGATATATTGTATGTAGTCCCTAAATACAAAACACTGAGGCTGGAGTTCACTAGTTCAGTGCCGAGTGCTTGCCTAGCATGTATGAAGTCCCATGTTTAATTTTTAATCCCTTAACTATAAAAAGTAAAAAACAAAATAAAAGTACAAGAAGTTGGGGGCAGAGAAGACGACTCATAGAATAAGAAAAGGCACTTGCGGAGTCCAGTAGCCTGAGTTCCATCCCCAGAACCCACAGGACAGAAGATGAGTACTGAGTCCTAAAAGTCCTCTGGACTCCACATGTGCTGTGGTGTGCACAAACACCCCCCCCCCATCTGTCTCCTAAGCCACTGAGACCACAGCCACACCTTACCACACTACTGAATTTAAGTTATCAAAGATGTTCTCACTCCACAGCCTGGAAACTTAGTAGAAACATGCTTGCAAATATAGTTCATGACATTCTAAAAGCAAACCTATGTGTGGTGGCACATGTCTTTGATCCCAGTGCTGAGAAAACAGACACAGGCGGGTCTCTATGAGTTTGAGGCTAGCCTGGTCTACATAGCTTAAAGTATATAAGCATTCATAACATTTTGGTACAAGCTACAGTAGCTAGAAGCAGAAAAAAAAAATAAAGCTGGTTTTCTTTATTTTGGATTTTGTTTTGTTTTAAAACAGAATTTCATATAATCCAGATTGGCCCTGAGTCACTACTCCTGATATTACGATTAGAAATGATATTTTTTGAGATGATATTATTCTGCATCCATAAAACCAGAGAGAATTGCTAATGAAAAGGATCGATCTAAAAACATAATGTTTCAGAGAAATTAAAAAAAAAAAATAAGAGGGCTCAAAAAAAAAAAAAAAAAAAAAAAAGCATAGTTTTTAAACATTTAGAGGCATGCCAGAAAGCAAAGATTTAGAATGAGGCGTGTTAGCAGGATTCCGGAGCCAAATAGAAGAAATTCTCAAGAGCCAAACGTTGGAACAATGTGAGCAATAAAATGAATAATGCCTTGGGCTAGAACCCAAAGTCTAAAATAAATAAACATGAACCCACAGTGCTCTAAGTGAATAAATAAATACTAGGGGAAGTCAGCCTTAAGTAACTAGAGGTGAAAGGTCAGGAGTTCATGGTTTTCCTCTGCCACATTTTAAGTTCAATACCAGCCTGGGATAATGATGCACTGTCTCAAAAACCTAAAAAACAAAAGCAAAAAAAAAAAACCACGGTGAAGAGATGACAGTGACTTCTGCAGTCTAGTGCTGGCTCCTTTCACCAGATAATGTCACATAATGGGTTGGGCCCTTCTCCTAACCAAGGGGAAAAAAAAATCACAAGAAAATTTCCAAATTTACATAGGGCCATTCTAGAAAACCCCTGATGGGGGTGAGGAGAGAAGGCTCAGTAGTTAAGAGCACTGTTCTCCCAGAGGTCTGGAGTTCAGTTCCCAATATCCATGCTGGGCAAGTCACCACCACTCCTTAGGATCCTGTGCCCTCTTCCGGCCTCCTGGGGCTCCTGTGCTCAGTCACGTGCATCTGCCCCTCACACAGATGCATACACATTAGGAAAAAAACCCAAAAGCCTGATTAGTATTTTACAAAACTATCCGGTATTTCATTTACTTAACTTTAACTTTTAAATTTCTGATTGTTTGTTTATTGGTATTTTGAGACAGGGTTTCTCTTTGTAGCCCTGACTGTCCTGGAATTCTGCAGATCAGGCTGGCCTCAGAGGCAGTTTACAGAGACCTACAGAGATCTAGCTCCCGGTGCTTCTGCCTCCCAAGTGCTGAGATTAAAGGCATGCCAAAGCCTAGCAATAAAAACAAAGGAGTTGGGGTGGGGGATCTGGAACTCAGAGAAATCCTCCTGCCTCTTTCCCTCAGATACTGGGACTGAGTGTGCACTGTTATATTTAGCTCCACTTGGGCTCTGGTTACAAAAGTTACCTAGAGTTTGTAGTCCAGTAAAGCAAAGGGAAAGGGCAGAAGAGATGACACATCAGATGAAGGTGCTTGCCCCTAGGCCTGATGATCCCAAACACTACAGGGCACAAGAGAACTCACTTCTCCAAGTTACCCTCCAGCCTTCATACGTGGACCCATGGCATGAGTGTGCATGGCCAAACACTCCAAGTAAACAAACACGTTAATAAAATAATAATAAACATGTTTTTAAAAAGCAAAGGAGAGGAGTCAGTGGACTCTGTTGCTCGCAAAGTCTAGTTCTGGAAGAACCTGGGAACATGCCCCTCCAAGTCAGAAACTATGGAAATGTGCCCAGTCACCTGTATTTGAGCATGTCCTCTAGGGCGAAGTGCTGTTAGTCAGCTCTGAGATCTATGGGGTTGGCATTGGCGGACCAATCAGACCCTCTTTAGGCCTAGCTCTCCAAGGCCTGCTATTGCCTCTGGCCCAGTCTCCAGGTGGGACAAATTCTAGAATTTCTCAGGACCAGACTGACGCTTGTCTCCAGGAGAAAATACTTCCATCTGGGCTCTGTCCTCCATCTCATCCTCCTCCCCTGTGCCCATGACCTCAGCTCCACCCACTATCACCTCTTCCTATGGTTTGTATGTGGCTTGAGGGTGTTCCCCAAGGTTTCAAGATAGGGAAGTTGGTTGCCTAGTGTTGGGAGATGATGAGGCCTAGTGGGGATGCTTAGATCACCACTCCTCAGAAAGTTGAAGAATTTCTTATAGGTCCTTAAATTACTTAACTTTCCAAAGAGTGAGTTGTTATATGTAAAAGCCAAAGTCTGAGCCTGAATTTTCTATTTTTCCAGGTAATTGCTCTCTCTCAACCATTCTTCTCATTGTGATCCGTTTTGTCCAAGTCCTCAACGGAACTGTTTGCAAACAGCATCACACGCTTGAAGCTCTAGAACTGTGAACTGAACAAACTTCTTTATAAAGCATCCAGCTTTGGCCATTTTGTTACAGTAACAGGAAACACACAAATACATGTTGCAGGCACTGCCTCTGTGGATTCTAATCTAAGAAGATATATAGTTACCAAAGAACAATGTAACAAGTGCAGACAAAAACTGGAAGAAAATCTGTACATGTATTTGATTTCAGTCAGAAGAAGATTCAAAGCTCCCATAGTATCATTAAGTCAAAAAATATATTCAGTTAGAAAATAGTGTAAGAAGCCAGAAATTCTTTCTCTTAAGGTAAAGAAACACTTCTCGCAAAAAGAATTTGGAAAGGTGCCAAGAAACTTCAAGGAAAAACAAAAGTGCATGATGGTGCATGCCTGTGAAGTCCAGCTCTCAAGATGCAAAGGTGGAGGATCCTGAGTGAACTACCAGACCAGACAATAGCCTTTGGGGCGAGGGGCGGGGGGGTTGGGGGACAGTCTTGGCTGTCCTATAACTTGCTTTGTAGACCATGCTGGCCTTGAATTCACTGAGATCCAACTGCCTTTGCCTCCCAAGCACTGGCAAAAAAGCCTTTCTAAAACAAAACAACATACAACTTTTACCACACATTTGTAATTCAAATATGATCATGTGGGGTTTTTTTTAAACAATTGATGACACGTAAGAAAAATGAAGCTTTGAAACAAACACACCTGAAAAATCTCATTTTTTTCTTTTTTTGACATTATTTTACTTCCACGTGGAAAAATGTAAATATGTAGAAATTAAAAAAAAAAAAAAAAAAAAGCCACAAAGTTTTGGTGCAGGCTTTTAATTCCAGCACAGGAGGCAGAGGCAGGCAGACCTCTATGTGTTTAAGGCCAGCCTGGTCTACAAGAGTGGGTTTCAGGACAGCCAGGGCTGTTATATAGACAAACCCTGGAAAGAGAGAGAGAGAGGAGCGTATCCCTCAGCTTCAACATACATGTGAGGATGTGTATGTATTATATATTTGTATATGTTTGTATGCACATGCATGTCTTCCTTTTTTATTACAATTCAGATCTAATGAGGTCTACAGACTGCCCTGAGTCCTGGGCTGAGTAGACTCCATGTGCACATCTCCAGGTTAGGGGCTGGAGCTATATTTCCTTTTCTGTCAAACTCTGTAGATTCAGTTTGGTCCTGCTGAAGGCCAGATCCCTGTCTTAGGCTGCGGCTGCTTCCAGAAGCAACCATTGAACAGACTTCAAGTTAGGCTACTTCAGTCATTCTCAAATCCTTCATTTCTTTAAAGTCAACAGCATCTCCCATTTATGTAGCTCCTGAAGGTCCATTCCTTGGTGGTCCAGTCAATGTAGATGTTCAGGATGCCCTACTCCATCATAAACATGGGGGCAGGCATCCAAGACCCAGAAGACTTTATTCTATGTTTACCTAAGTTACTAAGAGCCTCCTCTGGTTACATACACTACGGATACGAGAGTGCCTGGCCAGATTAAGGACACTCAAGCTGTGCTATAATTTATATCTGGGCCTCTTGAAAGTCCAGCAAGTTTAGATTAGGAATAAAAAGCTATTTGGAGCTGTAACCACAAAAGACCCTCAGAAATAACCCCCAGCTACAGATTCTAGGCTTTGCCTTGACTGTAGAAATGTAGGAGGTAGCTGACCTTGAGTCCACAGCCTACCAAAGTAAAATCTGGCCTCCTAGGTAAACCTGAGTGGTAGGTTCTAAACTTTATTCTTTTCTTTTTTTATTAGAGTGACTGGTTGGGGGTGGGGAGGGCAGGCTGAGGGAGAGGATAAAGGGAATTTTAGTCTAATTTGCCTAAGATTTCATTGCAACTCAGTTGTTGAGCCAGAATTAGAACCCTGATCTGCCTGGCTCAGTATGTAAACCTCCTCTGCTCCCTCCCTACTCACAAGGAATCTAGAAAGCCTAGGGAAGCCTTGCTGGAGCCTTGAGCTGAGGAACCAGGCAGGAATTCCTACTCTCAAAAGGGTCAAGTTTCCATTCTTGTTACTAAGGTGTGATGCAGATAAAAATCAACAACCACACCCAGAAACCTGAAACCAAATGATGCCAATCAAAAATAGTCCTTTTGACAGGTGACCTCTTGAATAACCCCAGTGCTTACAGACTTTAAATTCCATCCACTACCAAGTTTTAGGATTACAGGCTTGGACCACCATGTCTGGCTGATAAATTATTTACTTAATCTACTATTATTACTTGTTTTGTTTTTTTCAAGACTGGGTCACACTGTATCCCTGGCTGTCCTGGAATTCACTATGTAGGCTAGGCTGGCCTAGAACTCACAGAGATCATTTGCCTCTGTTTCCAGAATGTTAGGATTAAAGGCATGTGTTACCACACCTGGCATATTTAATTTTTTAAAAGACCGATTTATTTTAAGATGAGTACAGTAGCACATATCTTTAATCCCAATACTCAGGAGGCAGAGGCAGGTAGATCTCTATGAGTTCAAGACCAGCCTGGTCTACAGACTGAGTTCCGAGACAGCCAGGGCTACACAGAGAAAGCTATCTTGGAAAAAAAAAAAAAGTGTGTGTGCATGTTCTGCCTGCATGTATGTTTGTGCACTACGTGAATATCTGGTGCCAGGGTTGTGGGGTTACAGATGATTATGAGCCATCATGTGGGTGGGTGCTGGGAACCAAATGTGGATCCTGTACAAGAACAAGGGCTAGTAACCTCTGAGCCATGTCTCCAGCCCTGTTTTAAATCCTAGCTAACAAATTTTTGAGGCTAGAAGCAGAGATAGCAGGTGGTATCATAAATACGGCTCACTAAAAAGCAAACTCGGGACTTTAAGCTGAGCATTATCCACCCCGCTATCCTTTTCCCCACACCTCACGCCTAGCTCTTAAGGGAAGCCCCCCTCTCAACACCGGTTTTGTGAGGTTAGCAGAGACAGGGCTCTAATCTGATCACCAACATGGGGCCTGGCACTTTTTACTGTTACTTTTTAAAGTTACTGCTCACTTTTTCAGTGAGTTTCTTAATGTTTGGTTCTGTTTTGTTTAGTTGAGACAAGTTCTCACTGTGGAGCCTTGGCGAGCCTAGAACTCTCTACATAGACCAGGCTGACCTCGAACTCAGAGATTGCCTACCTTTGTCTCTCAAGAGCCAGGGTTAAAGATAAGTACTACCCATAACTTCCAGTTTGTGTGTGTGGCTGGGGAAGAAGTCTAGGTCCTCATGCATGCCACTGTTGCAGGGTTCTTTGGTGGCCTTAGTTACCGTGGAAAACTAACGTTCCTGAAACTCATCATTCTGAGGCATTGCACCCAGGTTTATTGTGTCCCATCGTCTTGAAGAACAGCCAGGAAGGATAGTAGAGCCGGGAGGGATGATGGTGGTGGGTGGGATGCAGCTCTGTGTAACCTGCAAGGGAACTCAAGTATGAACTGCTGGCTAGGCCTCCTTGCCTGGGTTCTTTTATGCACAGTGAATGAGTCTGATTGGCTGTTGCCTGTTGGTAAATTAGGGATTGAGTTGAGAGGTTTCTGTTTGCTTGAACTGAATGTCTGTGGAGGACTTTGGTTGCCTGAAGATGAGGTAGGAGAGGCAAGCTCAGCAAAAGATAAACATGCCAAGATATTTCACTGGGGTTATGGGTAGGAAGTGAGGCGGGCAAGGGCTGCTGGTCAATGGCCTTCAGAGCAGAGCTGGTAGTCATCTTGGTGAGTCATGACTTTTTAAAATTTACAGTTCTTGGGGCTGGAGAGATGGCTCAGTGGCTAAGAGTACATGTTATTCTTGCAGAGGACTTAGGTTTGGTGCCCAGAACCCATGTTGGTTGGCTCACAACTACTTGTAACTCCAGCTCCAGGGTATCCAATGTTTTGGCCTCCTCAAGAACCTGCACTCAAGTGCACACATCTACACACTGAAACACACACATGCACACTCCTGAATAGTGCCATTCTGGCCCTTATGGCCCATCCTCCTCCCCAAAGGACTAAAACCTTATGTTAATAGGGGGGAAAGGAAAAACATGCTTTCCTGCTACAAATCTCCTTATCACTGCCACCTGCTGAGTGCTAGTCTTTTGGGATCCTCCAAGACCTTGGGTGTGCCCGGATGAGGGGGCAGGGTGAGAGAGAGTTAAGAAAGTAGTAGAGAGCTGAGACACAGGAGAGGGGACACAGGGAGAGACACAGGGAGAAAAGCATGGAGTAGACTTAGTAGAGTCAGTGTGAGTGGCATGGGCAGAAGGAAACCAACATGGCAGGAAGCTAGAGGGAAAAAGGCTAGGCGAGATGCATGGCAGGAGAGAAGCATGGCAAGGGGGAGAAATAGGTCTAAGATATAAGATGTACTGAATAAAGCTCGGGTCTCTCATTGTGATCCTGAATGATGGAACCTAACAACTCCTGAGTGCAGATTATTTAACCTCGACGCCCCTCGCCTGGACAAGACTCGAACCACCCAAGAAACCGGACGCGGTAGCACACAATTAAAAATAATAATAACAAAATAGGGCTGGAAAGATGGCTCAGTAGTTAAGATCACAGACATACACTCAGGCAAAACACTCAGAAATTTAAAAAATGAATAAATTTAATTTTTAAAAAAATATAATAGCAATCAATAATAAAAATCTAAGACAGCTTCTGAATTAAGTTTCCAGCTTTGGGGCAAAATTTCCAGCTTTGGATCCCGCTCTTACAGTCACTGTGTAGGGTTCGAAGAAGCAAGTTCCTCAACACCATGGATGTTCCCTTTTTCTTGAGATAAGAGGCCTATAGAGCTCTCACTCAGAAGCCAGCTCTGCTGGACCGCTCACTCTCTCTCCTTGTAATAGCGCTAAGCTGGTGATTTGCTACATCCCCAGCCCTTGACGGACTGCTGACTGACTGACTGAGACATGGCCTCTAACTCTCTCTATATATAGTTGAAGATGACTTTGAACTCATACATGAGTGTGGAGATTACTGTCCTGTGCCACCTGCTTAATTTTGTTTGTTTGTTTTCTGTGATGCTGAAGGTCAACCCCAGAGCTTCCTGCATGCTATTACATCCTATCAACTGAACTACAACCCCCCCACCTTCTTTTCATCTTTTAAGTCAGGGTCTCTGTAAGTGTCCCAGACTGACCTTGTACTTGCTCCGTAGTCCCACAAGACAGGCCTTGAATTTCCAATCTTCTTGGCTGAGCCGAACCACCTGATACAGCATGAGTTCTTTTCTGAAAACCTCTTTATGCATTTGGTGATTATGTAGCTTTTTTTTTTTTTTTTTTTTAAGGTGAGGACACTGAGATGTCTCTGCAGTTAAACGCATGTACTGCTCTTGCAGAGGACCTTGGTTAAGTGCCCAGCACACTTTGAGTAGCTCACCTCTGTTCTCTGCAGGCACCTGTACTCATGTGCACACTCCCACACACATTATACGTAATTAAAAATAATGAAAATTCTAAGGAAAGAGGAGACTTCGTCGGGGGAAGGACCATACAGATGAAGCCTTTAGACATTCAGTTGAACATCTTCCTAGGGAACGCAAGGGGAAGTGGAGGGAGAGAATGATCAGAACAACTTTAGAGCCACACTCCGAACTTCCTGCTTCAGGAGATGGTGGGAGCTGACAGGATCATCCCCTGTCTTCAAGGCTCTCCATGGTTCTGAGCCTTCTGCGGGTCAGGAAGGAGACTGGGTTCCTGGCACTGGGAGAGGCCATCTCCGTCTCCAGTTCTCCCATTCCTTACCTGTTCTTGACTACCTGCTCTGTCCAAGGCTTATTTGATGTAGGGACAGAGCAAGAACAGAAGTTTAAAGTTCCTGTGTCTCAGCTGGGCAGGGATGGCACATGCTTTTAATCCCAGCACTAAGAAGGCAAAGGCAAGTGGACCTCTGTGAGTTTAAGACCAGCTCTGTCTACAGTGTTAGTTCTAGGGCAGCCAAGACTCCAGAGAAAAACCCTGTTGTTGCACGAATAATGGAAACTCAGGGCCAGATCTCTGGGAAAGGCGGAGATATCAGAGAGGAAACAGTAAAGTCAGGTCTCACCCAGCTGTCTTCCAGCTTCCTCAGCCTCGCTCCTCCTGGCTTCTTCTGCCTGCTCTGTCTTTCTATGCCTGCCTTAAATACTTTCTTTGCTCAGTTAAGGCATGGCCCCACCACTGACTGTCTGGGAGCCTGGAACTCCTTCGTGAACTAAAATGACCTTGAACTCAAATTGGAGTAAGGGCGTAGGTCACCACTCCCGGGATATTCCCTGTACTGGGATTAAAGGTGTGGGTTACCACTGTCTGATCCTCCTAGACTGACTGTGGGTAGATCCCTCTGATATCTCTGAATGTTTTTATTGTACTTGAAAATATCCCCACACCCAGTCACAAAACACAAGAAAACAAACACACACATACACAAAAGTCCCCTCTCAGGGCTGGAAAGATAGCTCTGTGGTGAGAAGCACTGGCTGTTCTTATAGAAATCCTGAGTGTAACTCCCAGCAACTACATGGTGGCTCACAACCATCCTATAATAGGATCTAATGCCCTCTTCTGGCATGCAGGCCTACAAGTGGCACACACACACACACACACACACACACACACACACACACACACACACATCCTCTGTCTCATGACTAACACAATGCCTCAGAGATTAACAGCATCTGCTGCTCTTTCGGAGGACTCAAGTTCAGTTCCCAGCACCCACATCAGACAGCCTGTAAGGCTTGGCTAACTGAGATGCCTATTAACATATCAATTGCCAGTACCTATTAGTAGTGCCCCTTCCCCTCCCCAGGCTCTCCAGCTGAGGGACTGGGCTGCCTTTCTGCCAGATGCTCTTCCCTGGCTGCTATTCCTTTTTTGCCTTTTGGTCTCTTGGTCTCTTGGTTTGTTCCTTGGCCCGTTGATTCCTGGATCTCCCATCTTCCACTCCTCTCCCTCTCTTATATGGCTCAGTTTAGTCTGCTTGGCATATTCAGTCTGGAATCTCCCAGAAGCCTCTGCCTATGTTCTTCCTTATATCTGTTGTGTGGGCTCTAAAGAAAGAAAGTTTGCCTGAGGGTCAGAGGACAGAGCCAGCCTCAGAGTTAGCAGAGAGGCCAGGGAGTGATGACCCACACCTTCAATCTTAGCACTTAAACAGAGGGAGAGATCTGTCTGCATCTCTGTGAGTTCAAGGCCAAATAGAGCCAGGCACTGGTGGCACATTTCTCTAATCCCAGCACTAGGAAATCTGCGACAGGAACTGATATGGCTGGGCAGAGAAAGGAATTTAAGACAGGAGAAGACAGAGTTCAACCCTTCCATTTCAGCCTGGGCTTCCCTTCTCTTCCCCTTTTCAGTCTGAGGATTCCTGGAGACAGACAGGATCTACCCTTTTTAGCCAAGGATTCAGTAGTCATGCAAAGTGGCTGTGGCTTGTTCCTCTGCCTCTCAGATCTCTCAGCTTTTCCTCAATAGCTGGCTCCTGGCTTTTATTAAAAGACCAATAAGAATTCATGCAAACCCCTTAGAAGAAGTCATATCCTCCATTTACTTCTCTTGTCTCGCTTATCTGGTGCCAAGATGTGAGAATGAATCAGGGACCCAAAGTTACAGAATCTAAGCCCCTCCCCACTGTAAATCCTCCCCTCCCCCCTTCCCACCCCAAGTCATTAGAGGGTGCCAGGAAACTCCTTGTGTACCTGTCAAGGGTAAGAGAAATGCCAAGTTAGGACCTGTCTTATTGTTTTGTTTAAGATAGGGTCTCAAGTAGTCCGGGTGTCCTCAACTTGTAGATAAGAATGACCTTGAATTCCAGATGTTACTGTTGTGCCCAGAGTCCAGATTCTCAAAAAGACCGTTAAGAGACCAGTCCGATACAACAGCAAATAGTCTTTTTATTGACAAACTAGCTTGGGTCATTATCTGTCCAATGCCCAGTGGAATAGGCATGATCCTGAGCAGTGTGAGACAGGATTTTACTGAGGGGAGAAGGGCTATCAGGACTTCAGAATTTCAGGGTTACAGTCTTGGGATTGGTCCAATCTCTTGCTAGGGGTATCTGTTATAAATTCATTGGCTGCTTTGAATTTTAGGGAGGTTTCAACATTTAGCAGTGGTCGTTCAGGTTTACCTACATAAGCAGATCAGTGGTTACATCTGGAAACTATCTGTCTCTTTCCCAGGAAGGAATGTTTGAAATGTCAGGTATTTTCCCTCAGGTGCTGGCTCCTCTCTAGATGGTGTCTGCTCATGGGCCCTTCCTGCTGTCTGTCTGGCTTTCAATAAGCCTGTCATGGCAGTTGTGTGGTCAAGCTACTCTGGGCCCCCACAGTTACCTCTCAAACTCTGGGATTGCAGGGCTTTGCCCCTACTCCCAAGTTAGGACTTTAATGGGAGAAAACCATAAGAAGTTTTGTGTGCTTTCTCAGCTCTCAGTACAAACATGAATGAAAGTCTCCAGATAGAACCCATTCCTGACAATGAATCTTCTAGAAGGCTGATTGACTGATTAGGACCCCAGTGATTGTGGAGAGATTGAAATGCTGCTGTTCTAGAGCCTAATTATAATTTACTTTAGCCTATCTTTAGCCCTTTTAACAGCCATTCCTTGTTCACCTCCACATCAGACCCAACATCCTGTGACTACCGCAGGAAACATTTCAGAATGTATTAACTCAGCAGGCCATTAGCTTCCGCCAAATAACCAGGCTAAGAATGCCGTCAGATTAGCATCAGCAGAGGCTTACCGATGATGTCTCCACCAGTGCATTTGAATCAATGTCTGGATTTATGATTTTCTTCGTTCTGTTACTATGAAATTTTATGAAACTGTTACTCTGTTGGAACACTGAATCTGAGGGAGTCTAAATCTGTGCTCCTGAGCTATGGTCACTCATATTTGACTCCAAAATAAACTCTTTCTTTCCTCCTTGGAGGTGAGAGCCTCGATACTGCATGGGGTGCTGTACATTTAAAAAGCATTACTGAGGCTGGTGAGGTAGATCAGCAGAGAGGGGCACTTGTTACTAATGACCCAAGTTCACTTCCCATGATTCATGTTGTTGTGCAGAAAGAGAACTGACCCCCAAAGGCTGTCCTCGTACCTCCACCTGTGTGTACATGTATACACACACACACACACTCGATACATGAATCAATGTAATTATACACACACACACACACACACACACACACACACACACACACATACACCCCTTAGGCATGGTAATGTATACCTACAATCTTAACATGTGAGAAGCAGAGGCAGGCAGATTGTTATGATTTTTGAGGCCAATGTAGTCTATATAGCATATTCCAGACCAACAGGGGCTATATGGTAATCCTCTGTCTTAAAATGTATGTATTTGTGTTGTGTGTGTTGAGAGTGTGTGTGTGATATGTGTGTGTGTTGTGTGTGTTAAATGTGTTTGTGTGTATTACTGTCTGTGTGTTGGATGTGTTTGTGTATGTGGTGTGGTGTGTGTGTATGTGTATATATTACTGGGGATATAGCTTAGCATCAAAGTATTTACCTATATTGAGTTCAATCTGCACCAGAAGAAGAATATATACATATATATTTTAACTATACATACTTACCATACTTAAAATACACAAATTAATAGTCATCTTAATAATAAAACTTATAGTCATGTTAGTTAAGTTTTTTAGGTATACAAAGATATATTTCAATACTTTGTTGCTTACAATGCATTTCCTGTTTGCTTAGATGATATTATTTTCCTTCTCAGGTCTTTGATGGAGTTGGAGACTAGATAGCTATAATTATAGTTTTCCTTAGTTATAATAAAAGGTAACTATGATGTGGAATTTGAGATGCACAAAGACAGCCTAGATGATAGAATGTTTTCTTTTACTTTTTGCCAAATACAAATAGACTAGATATTGTAACTGTGGTTCTTACTTGATAACTGTTTTTGTTATATGTAATGTTACTATGTTAAAGTTAAAACCTTCCTTTTTGACTAGACAGAAAAGAGGAGATGCTGTGAGATGGTCTGTCTTTCTGTATGCTGTGAAAATGTGTTGCTACCATTGGTTGATAAAGAAGCTGCTATGGCCTATGCCAAGGTAGGACAGAGCAATTTTCTTCAGGGAAATCTAAGAGAGAGACAGGGAAAGATGGTGGAGTGATGAAGACATTGTGAGCCATCTGGAGAAGCAAGATATGAGAAAACAGGCAAAGCCAGTAGCCCCTGGCAATACAGAGATTAACAGGAATGAGTTAAGATGCTAGAGTTAGTATTAGCCAGAGCCATGGACCAAACAGTTGAAATAATATAAGCCTCTGTGTATTTATCTGGGACCAAGTAGCTGCGGGACACAGGAAAATTTCTGGCTACATCTACCTTTTTCTCTCTTATTTTTCTACCTTTATTCTCCCATATTTCTTAAAAACCTGTAAGTATGTCTGAATTTTTAATATACAAGCAATAAATACATATATGTGTATCCTGTAATTAAGTGTGTGTTTAAAAATAAAAAAAATATCTGGAAACGAGAGACCAAATCCAATACTCCAGCACCTGAACCCTGGTGTCCCCTCTGTGCAGAGGTCACTGCTGCAGCTAAGCACAAGTGGGCATGGCTCTACCATCAGCTTTGAGCTGGCCCAGAAAAATAGGAGTACCCTGTGATAGACAGCAAGCTTTGCCTAGATATTGCCAATGGTCTTATAATCAGCTAGACTACTTTTCTCTACTCGAAGCCAGTATAGCAAGGTCAGTGTGAGAATGTGGCACCAGGTAGAAGATGGCCTTGAACTCCTGAACCTCAGAGATGAAATTATAAGCATGTATCATTGACCTTGCTTTCATATATAACTTTTTACATGTGGGGTGTATTTGTAAATTAATCACCTTGAAGTAAATCTTCTGGTTCAAGCCAGTGGTGATGGTTCATGCCTTTAATCTTAGTACTTGGGAAGCAGAAGCAGATGTATCTCTGAATCTGAGGCCAACTTGGTTTACAGATCAGGACAGCTAGCAGCTAGTTACACAGGGAAACCCTATCTCAAAAACAAAACAAAACCCAACCAACCAAACAAACAAACAAAACACATTAAAGTATAACAAAACATCTGGTTCAAAGAGGAAATGTGTTTTAAATGTTTGATTATGGCTAAACTGTTATTGACTTTAAAGAAACTTTTATAATCATTTTAAAAAAAACAAAAACAGAAGCTTGTAGAGAACAAAAGCTCACAAATCAGCACTAGGGAAACCAGGATGTTAAGCCCTTGGGCTTGTCTCTTCAGTGGAAGAGATGCATACCTGTTTTCTGCCCAGGAAGCTGAGAGTGGATATAGTTAATAACCTGGGGACCTGTGATTCCTAGGGCCAGGCCACACCTGAATCCACAGACTACTTATCCTAGATTCTTCTTCCCTAGACATTTATCTTTATCTTTATCTTATCTCAGTCAATAAGATCCATCCTTAGGGAGCTGTCACACTACTTCATAGGCTGCTGACCTTGAGCTGTTTTAGCCAGGGACCACACCAGTTCCTAAGCTTTTAACTTATAGAAGCCATCTTCATGGTGGAGGTCACATGTTCTTTACAAAAGAGCTTCCATGCCTTACGTTTTATTAAGCACATGGGATTGAGATAATTGTTATCAGGAAACTTTTTTTCCAAATTTGTACTGGATTTAAGTGTGTCTAAAATATCAGATTCTAGAAGTTTGAACCAGTCCAACTAAGTCCTGCTGAACCGGATTTCTTCCTTGTCTCTCTTGGATAATTTCTCTGCCAGCTATAAACATTTACAGGGACCCCTCCCCAAAAAACCCCCACAAACAAGCAAAACCAATGGGATGTCTGTATCAACTGTCCATCACCAAATTTTAGGGACCCTCTCAGGAAGGGAGGTGGAAAATAGGGACACTAAGTAGTGTTGTCTTCTAGCCATGATGTGACCACTGAACTCATGACTTCACAGCAGCTGTGGTGACCTGCACATGACCAAACCACACAAAATTCCAGACTAGATGGGGGAGGTGCTCCCAGGACCCACACTTTATTGAGAAGTGAATAGTTGCCAGGAGTAGGAGGAGCCATCTCTTTTGAGGATATTCCCACTGATGAGTTTCCCCTTCTCCAGTAAATGGCCCACATTCATTCGTGTATGAGCAGTGCTAGCTGCACTTAGACAATTATCAAAAATTTGGGGTGGAGGCAGGCATGGTGGTGCACACCTTTAATCCCAGCACTTGGGAGGCAGATACCAGAGGATCTCTGTCAGTTGGAGGCCAGTCTAGTCTACAGAACAGGTTCCAGGACAGCCAGGCTACATAGAGAAAGCCTGTGTATGTATGTATGCATGTGGGGGGGGGGATGCGGGACCAAAAAAAAAAAAAAAAAACACCTGGGGATGGGAGACAGTTGGAAGAATGGCTCAGCAGTTAAGAGCACTGGCAGACCTTCCAGAGGATCAGAATTTGATTCCCAGAATCTACTTAGAAGCTCAAACCATCAGTCCCAGAGAGTCCAATACCCTCTTCCAGCCCCTACAGGCAAGACACATATGTGGTACACAGACATATTGTAAGCAAAACAACCATACATATAAATAAATTTTATTATTTATTTATTATTTTTGTTGTTTTTAAAACAAGGTTTTTCTGTGTAACAGCCCTAGCAGTCCCAGAACTAGCTCTTCAGACCAGGCTGGCCTTGAACTCACAGAGATCCTCCTGTCTCTGCCTCTCCAGTGCTCAGATTAAAGGCCTGCACCACCATCTCCTCTCGTAAATTTTAAATAATATAATCTAAAAAGAAGACGTGGCTGAGTGTGATGGTCCAGGGGAGACAGAGGCAGGTGGAACTTTCTGAGTTCAAGGCCAGCCTGGTTTAGAGAAGCCAGTTCTAGGACAGCCAGGATGACAAAGACAAACAGTCTCAAAAATCAAAGGAAAACAAAACCCAAACAAACAAAAGAATGAAGTTGAAGGGGGTGGGGCATGCAGGGATGGGGGACGGGACATAGCTATGGTCAGATTTCATTATTGTAAAAATAAAGAAAAATTATAATGAAAAAGTAAGCTGCTTCTATTTCCTTTCCTTTCCTTTCTTTATTTTTATTTGAGACAGGGTCTCTATATATACTTTTTGCTCTCCTGGAACTCATTGTGTAGATCAGGTCTGAAACTCAGCGAGATCTACCCGCTCTGCCTCCTGAGTGCTAGGATTGAAGGTGTGCACCACCATTCTGGATTAAACTACCTCTATTTTTAGCAGTAAATTAGCAACACCAAAACTCAAGAAATAAAACATAACTCAAAAAAAAATGGTCATGATCTCCCATATGAAGTGCTAGGCTCACAGTGATCTTGGCACCTTGCTTAATCCTCTCCCTCCTCCACCCTCTCATTCAGAAGAAAAATGTAACACAGCCATGGTCTCTGATGATAAAACAATTTATAAAAGTTCAGAGCTTACACAGCTGACTCACTGAGGCCTTATGCTGAAGGTCCCCTGGATGTGGGTGACAAACAGAAGCTGAGCCTGAGCCTCCTCACTCAACAGGAAACTGAGAGCCCAGGCCAGTATGAGGAACACAATTCCAGCTTAGTTAACCCTGATACCATGGGACTGCTGTCCAGAAATGCAGACAGGACAGGTGGGGGTGGGGTCAGGGCTGGAGGAGGAGACCCTCAAGGAACAGTGACAGGCTGTCTGCTGCTGAGGACAGTAGTTGGGGAGGTTCAGAAAGAGGAGCCACCACCCACAGACAGAGGCCTGGAAGTCACTGAGGAAGAGAACACAGGTGTGCACACAGCTCAGGCTTTCAGACAGAGGCTGGAAGGGTGGCCATTAACAGTTGCTGAAGGCCCCCCACACCATCTTCATCCCTCCCTAGCCCCCCTTGTCCCTACCCCTTCATACCCCCCCCCCCATCCCATTCCCAGAAGCTTGGCTCACACATGAGGGGTCCTTGTTTGGGGGGCTGGGCCTGGAGAAGCTGCCCAGGTGAATCTCAGCCCTGAAGTCAGACTGTGGTCTCACCTCTTCCTAACAGGCCTACCATCTCCTTCCCCTATACAAGAGACATGTCATTCATTAATCTTTGATAATTTAATGTCTAAATCACTGTTTAAAAAAAGAGAGAGAAAATGTCTGACATTTATCAAGTACTCAGTAAATAATGGCTAATTTTATTATGTGGAGATTTCACCATTGTAGCCTTGGCTAGCCTGGAACTCACTAGACCTCCTGCCTCTGCTTCCCCAGACCTGGGATTAAAAGCTGTGCCAACTGCCACCTCTGTCCTCACTCTCCCGCCCCCAACCAAATCTTTTTTTTTTTTAATTTGGTTATTGTTGGTGGTGTCTTACCTTCTGTCAGTCTTATTGTGTGGCCCTGGCTGTCCTGGAACTTGCTATAGACCAGGCTGACCTTAAACTTGAATTGATCTGCCTGCCTCTGCCTCTGTGATGGGGTTAAAGGTGTGCACCATCACCACCAGCAGCATGTTGTTGCTGTTTTTAATTTTTTAGTTGCATCTATTTCTTCCTGTACCTGTAGTGATGAGGGGACAATTTGCAGGACTTGGTTCTTTCCTTCCTCCATGAAGGGAACTTAGATCGTCAGGCTTGGTGGCAAGAAACTTTTTATCCACCGAGCCGGCTTGCTAGCCCATTAGGGTGAATTTTTTACATTATTTTATTTAAAATTTTAGTTGGTGACAGGTGGTGGCGCATGCCTTTAATCCCAGTATTCGGAGGCAGAGAGAGGCAAGCAGTTCTTTGTGAGTTCAAGGCCAGCCTGGTCTACAGAGTAAGTTCCAGAATAGCCAAGACTACACAGAAAAACTGTGTCTCAAAAAAGAAAGAAAGAAAAAGGCTAGTAGAGAATTTGAAATTAAAGCAAAATTTCATTTAAAAAGGAGGATGGAAGGAAGGGAGGAAGGAGAGAAGGAAGAAAGGAAGGAAGGCAGGAGGGAGGGAGGGAGGGAAGAAAAAGAAAGCTTGAGTTTACAAGCGTGGTCCACGTTTCTTTTGAATATAGATCTGGTCCATTACTCAGACTCGTGGAGATCCGTGCCTCCATGCCTCTGCCTCCTAAGGACTGTGATAAAAGGTTTGTACCACTATGCTCATCTGTTATATTTGCCTCAGTATCTTCTGGGGATGCACCTGGGATCCTCACAAGACTGCCCCACAGCAAGCACACCTAATAGGTGGAATTAATTGTCCATAGACACGAAACTGCTAGAAACACAAAATACACATCGGATTTCAGACTTAATACTAAAAAAAAGATGAAAAAAATACAAGGTGACTAAATAAATTTTATATTAAAACATTAAAAAAATAATCGGATTAATACCTTTTCCCCCCTTTTTGTTAAAAGGGTACTAGAAAATCTGAAATTAAACCAACATTCTATTTAGGAAAAAAAAGGAAAGTCAAGCAAGCTTGAAATTACATATGTAGATAGAGTCTCTGGGTTCTCTGCCTTCCTTATTTATTCTTCATTCAAAGCTGTGCTCAGAAGAGACTGCTCCAGCCAGGCTTTAAAACCTCTCCCCTCCCGCTTTCAGAATGGTGCCGAGGCTTAGCCCATGCTCTGCTGACCCCTAGCGGCTGCTCTTCCATGCAGCCCTCCAGTGACAGCCATCTTGTCTGCCTGTACCCAATTCTTGAAACATTAGGTATGCTCGCTCTTTCTGATCCTTTGATTTTATTTGACTAGGGGCATGGAGACCCTGGTGTCCGCCTTCAATCCCAGCCCTTTTGAGATTAGGATTTATTCAAGGTCATCCTCTGCTACACAGTGAATTTGAAGTCAAAACAACAAAAACAGCAATTTGCAGAAGAAATCTAGGTCATTTCTAGGTCCCTGTTTACTATCTTTGTTGTTTATTTTGGGCATGATTAAGATGCATCTTTTAAACTTCTGAACAGTAGCTTCTGGCTGGTGAAAAGTTATTACTTAACACCTGGAAAATGATGCTACCGACCCCTCCAAATTCCTGGATGTTAGAAAAATACCTGAATTAATAGAGCTAGAATTTGGGTCCTGGAAGGAAGTTTTCTGCTACTTGGAATTTCATAGTTCTAGCATGATAACAGGTTTAATCTCGGCATGATAATAATGGAGATTGCATATGAGACTTATATAATGTGTGTCTATCTTTTTTGGCAGTACTGGAGATTGAACCTCCAGCCTCACAGGTCAGGGCTCTACCGCTCAATTACATCCACAGCTCTTTATACAACCTTTACTGCAGATTTAGCACAGGGCCCAGTATATTGCAAATCCCCATAACTGTAGCCATTAATGTGTGAAACTATTATTACTTGCATGGGCATCATTTGAGGGTGTGCTTGGTTGCATGCTAGGACTCTATAGCTTCATGTCAGTCAGCAAAGAAAGTGGAAATAACTACTTTTCAATCCATCACCGAGCCAGGAAAATACCCAGGTGATCAGGATCTTCCTGGAAAATTGCCAACCCTGGATGAACTCAGCCAATCGGGGTAAGGGGATCTATCAGCTGGGAGGTCATGGACCAATTCTACACGGACCTCCAAGTTTCCCAGAGTACATCTGGAAATATAGATTAGATGACAAAATGGGCAGCTCTATAATGAAAATGTATCTACGCATTTTAAGTAGATTATAGTCAAGTATCAAATTTAAATGATGTTTCTATTCTTGTGGATACAGGATTTTTTTTTTTTTTAATGAGTGACCAACTACTCTATTTTAAAGTGTTGGCACTGTGATAATGTTGGGAACTATAATCTTTGCAAATGTATTTAAGCTTATGGTTAAAATTGTTAAACTTGGGTACAAAAGTTGGGCATGGTGGCAATCATCTTTAATCCCAACACTCATGAAGCAGAGGCAGGTGAATCTCTGTGAGTTAAAGGACAGCCTGGTCTACATAGAAAGTTCCAGTCCAGCTAAAACTACCTAGTGAGACCTTGTTTCCAAAAATAGAAATAATAATAATAATAGTAAATTTTGCAGCCCTCAAAATTTTGTAGGGTGAATATGAGCAGAACTTTCTGAAGATCAGAGCTACATGTTGTTGTAGTATGAGGGTTCTTGGTCCCGGGCGGCCAGAGGTCCAAGACCCACAGACCTGTCTCCCGAGACCGCTTAGCCGCCCACTGCTCAGGCCCCAAGAAATGACTCAGATGCTTATATTAACTTCATGCCGTTTGGCCTATGGCTTAGGCACATTGCTAGCTAGCTCTTATATCTTAAATCAACCCATTTCTATTAATCTGTCTGCCACGTGGCCCGTGGCTCACCTGTGTTCCTTACATGTTGCTCCTTTGGGCTTCAGCTCGATCTGCCTGACTCCGCCCTGCTTCTCCTACCTATGCTCTGATTTCTCCTCCTACTTCTTCTATGGTGCCTGCCATGGCCCAAAACAGCTCCTTTATTTAAAGATTGAGATTCACAGCATACATCAACGCATTCCCACATCATGTTGTCTCCCCAAGAATGGAATTGCTGGGTGCAGGTATAACTTCTGTCTTAGTTAAGGTTTTTCTTGCTGTGAAGAGACACCATGACCACGGCAACTCTTATTTAAAAAAAAAAAAAAATTTAACTGAGGTGGCTCACTTACAGTTTCAGAGGTTCAGTTCATTATCATCACAATGGAGAGCGTGGCAACACATAGGAAGACTTGGTGGTGGTTATGATTCCTGCATCTTGCAGGCAACAGAAGTTGATGGACTGTCACACTGAGGGAAGCTTGAGCAAAAGAGACCTCAAACCCTGTCTCCACAGTGACACACTTTCTCCAACAAGGCCACACCTCCTAATAGTGCCATTCCCTCTGGGGACCATCTTTCAAACCACCACAAACCACTCATTCTTCCCAAATAGCAAACTTTTCCGTGACCAGTGAGATGGTTCAGCAGGTAAAGATTCCTGCCATTGAGCCTCAAGACCTGAGTTCAATCCCAGGGACCCATGAGATAATAAGAATGAATTCCTGAAGATTGGCCTGAGCATGAAGCTGGCCTAGGCATGTGCGTGTGCACATATAATAATAAATAGGTAAGTAAGTAATATTTTTAAAAGCTTTCCAAAGCACGTGTCACTCTACAATCCCCACTGATTGAGTGGGAATTGTTACAAGGCATTTGCAAAAGTACTGATGAAACTTCATACAAAGCAAAGCACAAGACATGTCAGATACAAGGTCAAGAGTGGCAGTTGACCGCTTGAGTGAGAGTACCCAAGGGCCCCAGCTTATTATCTGTGGCTTCTATTAATGAAGTCCCAAGAAGGTGCTGTGCTGACAATCTGCAGTTTTTACAAGGCAAGCACGCTCATCATCTATCTCTCTGATGGTATCCAAGACCTAATGTTCCCAGAGCCAGGACTGAGGAGCCAGTCTGGAGACTCAAAGTCAATGGTCCTAATGGCTTCTCTCTTAAGAAAGAGCCCTCTCCCTGCCCTAAGCAAGACCCTATCCTTATAGTCAGAAGTTTCTCTGTCCCGCCCAGCCATGCCCAAATAATCACAAAAAGGTTTATATTAACTATAAATTATTTGGTCTATGGCTCGGGTTTATTTTTTACTAGTTCTTACTCTTAAACGAATCCATGATCTTACCCATGTTTAGCCTCATGGCTTTGTACCTTTTTCTCAGTGAAGCATTCCTATCTTGCTTCTATGTTTGGCAGGATCTGCTGCTCTTCCTCTTCCCAGAATTCTCCTTGTCTAGACTCCCACACACACCTATACTTCCTGTCTGTCTAGCTTCTGGCTAATCAGCAGTTTATTAAACCAATATTTACAGTGACAAATATTTACAGTGTATAAGACCATAATTCTATAGTATATCCTTCCCAAGACTTGATTCCCATTAGGGACCTACTTATTTCCACCTCTTTCCTTTAAAGGAATGGTTCCTGCTGCAAATAATGGTGATGAGGGTCATTTTGCCTGTAGGGGACACTGAGTGTTCCAAGGGTAGGAAATGATGGCTACTGGTATCTCACGCTTCTGTGAAGAACAGATATAAGTCATGTCTTGATGTGGGTAACACTATGTGTGAGGGAAGCAGCTATAGGAAATGTAAGCAACCTAAGACTCCACTTGGCTTGAGCTGTATACACACCTCTTTCAATGATGTCTTTGGTGATCTGAGACCCTGATTTACAAATATTGTTCACAGACAGTAGATAATGCACCTAGCAACCTGTTAGCAACCTAGGACGCCCCCCCCACACACACAATGTACCTGCATCAAACTGCACCCTCCCACACACACACTCAGAACAGTGAAATTACATTTCTTCTCCCCTTAATGACTTATCAAACTTATATTCTGCTTAATCACACTCTAGCCATTTATTAGGTATAAAGAATTCAATCTACTTTAAACAGGGTTGGAGTGTGTCTTAATGGGAATTTTTTTTTTTAATTTTTCAAGACAGGGTTTCTCTGTGTAGCCCTAGCTGCCCTGGAACTTTCTCTGTAGACCAGGCAGACCTTGAACTCACAGAGATAAGTCTGCCTCTGCCTCCTGAGTGCTGGGATTAAAAGCATACACTACCCCCACCCTTAGTTGGAGTTTCTGTTGCTCTGATGAAATACCATGTCCAAAACTTGGGGAGGAAAGAGCTTATTCCCTTTATACTTTCCAGTAGCAGTCCATCACTGAGGAAAGTCAGGGCAGGAACCTGGAGTCAGGAGCTGATACAGAGACCATGGAGGATGCTGTCCACTGTCTTACTCCCAATGGCTTGCTTTGTCTGCCTTCTAATAGCACCCAGGGCCAGTAACCCACAGTAGGCTGAGCCCTCTCACATGCACATCAATCACTAAGTCCTACAGGCTGATTTTAGAGAGACATTTTCTCACCTGTAACTCTCTGTCTCTGATGACTATAACCATGCCAAATTGGCATAGGCAGCACAGGGTGCATGCCCAATAAGACAATCTGTGTCTTCTAAGTAAATATTTAGGAAGAATCACCCATTACTATCTTGTGCCTGTGCATCATTGGGCTTACATATGATTAAAATCAGGTGCATTTCAGGAAGAAGAAAGCACAGAAATCAAAGGCTTATGTAATCCAACCTTGCCAATCAAGTAGAAACCACTGAAACTATTCTTACTAGCCTCGCCTCTCGCCTCTCGTAACCAAACTCCTCAGATGATAATGTGGGGTCTTTAAGGACTTTCATTCATGTGTCCTTCACTCTTGGCCTTGAATCTGACACGTTCTGTTCTATCGTTCTGTTCTATCGCTCTACTTTGAGTGATAGTTGTTACTTTTGCAAACCTGTACAAACCTATTGAATTTTTTTGATTACAAGTCCAAGAACCTGTTAGCACCACCAAGGCTTGGATTCGACAGGTAACACCCGTGGAAAGAGAATTGCCCTAAACAAAGGGGCTGATGCTTAGAGTAAACCAAGCTGTTTGTCCAATCAAGAAGTGGAATAATCTGTCCAGTTTAACAAGGACTTTCTGTGTACTGGATGAGATGCCAAGAGCTTTTCAGATACGAGCATGTGGGCCAAGCAGAGCAATCCTACAGGACTCACGTCAATTTCCTGGTTTTGAAGGTGAAGAGGAAGCCAGGAGAGATCACAAGGCTTGCTGGTGTGAGATGAATGGAATTGGCTGCAGATTTCCACACTGGCCCATCTCCAGATGAACAGCCATGCCTGCTCCATTCTCCTTCAGAGGCACCAGCCTTCTTTAGCAACCGTGTCTTGATCTTTCTAGGCATGCATCCTTATAGGGCAGGCTACTTCTCAGAGTGGGTACTCACATCTAGGGAAAGATCTGAAACTCCTGCTTCTAAAGTTTATACTAACCCTCTAGTGTTATTTTACTTTCCCTGGGACATTTTTGTGCCTTTTCTAGCTTTTTCTTTCTTTATTTTTAATTAAAAAAAAAAATGTCTCCAAGTGTGCCTGTTCATCTGTATGTGCACCACACTTGTGCAGGTGTCTCTGGAGGCCAGAAGAGGGCATCAGATCCTCTGGAACTAGAGCTAAAAAAGATTGAGTGGCTTGACACGGGTGTGGGAACAGAACTCTGCTTCTCTACAAGAGCAGCAAGTGCTCAATGAGTTATGTGCCCAGCCTCTATCTTTTTTTATGAGCATATTTTATTGTTTTGAACCAGAGAAAGAAAATGATTTCAACTGCATGGAATGTCCTTTTGATCTCTTTCATTGTCTACATTCTGCTCATGTATTTTTAAAAAACTATTTTTAAAGTGTGTGTGTGTGTGTGTGTGTGTGTGTGTGAGTGAGTGTGAGTGTGTGCACATGAGTGTAAGTATCCTCTGAGATCAGAAGAGGACATTGGGTCCCCTTGAACTGGAGTTACAGGCAGTTGTGAGCCACCTGATATGGCTGCAGGGGAATGAATTCAGGTATAAGCTGTGAACTGCTGAGGCTGAGCTGATGTCCCTGCATCCCCCATAACAACTTCTTAGATGCACCCTTAGAATCATATTGTCTCTGTAAGGTCGATTGGGAGGCTTACCACACTTATTTACCTATCTTCCCAGCTCCAGCTCCTGGGAAGATGAGGCTGAGTCCCATTAACCAATGATCCTGTTACCTACCTCAGATAGGAATAATAATACCAAATAATGCCCTGAAGTATAGTTACATTCCATGTGCTAAGCTTGTTGCTTGTATTGATTCACGTGATCTCACAATATTGACATGATGTGACTTATCAGCATTTCCATCTGATTTTCGGGGTGAGGAGACTGAAGCAGATAACTGATGTTACACCTGGAGCTGGAAGTGAGTGTAGGCTGCTTACATTAAGTGTGTGACTTTGAGCACTGGGCCATGCCAAAGAGATGCTTGTTAGTTAGGATTTGGGTAAGTGAAAGAAGCTAGAAATTCCCCTAATGTCCTTTTATTATCATTTTGAAAATTTCATACAAAGTATTTTGATCATTCCCCAACACCAACTTTGTGCCCCCCCCCATTCAATCTGTACTGCTCCAATTCTCTTGGGTATAGGACCTGTCCACGGGGAGCTGTTCCTGGCTCACCTTATTCTTAAGAAAATAGACCCTGCACTCCATGCTGTTGGGGACTTTGCTGCCTGGCTTGAGCTTGTTCCCTGTTTGTATGTGCAGCTGCCCTGCTGGGTCTGAGCACAGCTTTAGTCATCCATCACCTCCGGTCTCACAACACCCACTACTAATGCAATATTTATTTCTTTGTTCATTTATAGGCAAGGTCTCACTGAATTCAGGCTGTTCTTAAACTCTCTGTATAGCCCAGAATGACCTTGATTTGAGCTGAGTCCTCGTCTCCACCCCTAAAGTACTGGTATTATAAGCATATGCTACCCAGCCCTTTAGAAGGCATTTAGATGGCCCCAGGCAAGGTTTAAATCTATACCCATTCAATCAAATCCATTCAAATCCAAGGATTTAAATTTATTGTGTGCCATGGCTTCCTGCCAGTTTGCTTCTGGAAAACTGAGCAAAGCCAAGGGGCTGACATCACTGGATTCACTGTATTCATTTACTGGGCCAGCCAAAGTTCAGCTCACAAAAGAGGCAAGGTGTGTGTGTGGGGGGGGAAGGGGGACTCTGGTGGTCTCAGCTCTCAGACTTCAGGGCTCAGTAATTAGGCCTAGATTCCCTTCAGTCAACGTTCTTCTATAGCTGATTGTCCAAAGCAAACTGAGATTTCAGGAATTCAACTGAGTAGAATCTCAGTGTCCCATATGGCATAAGTAAGAGTGTGTGTGTGTGTGTACATATATGATAACTATAGACTACAATACTACTATAACTATACATATAGTTTTTTCTGAGACAGGATATACCTGTGTAGCCCTAGCCATCCTGGAACTCACTCTGTAGACTAGGCTGGCCTTGAAATCAGATTTGCCCGTCTCTGCCTCCCAAGTGCCGGGAATAAAGGCACCACCACCCAGCCAAGATTGGTTTTTTAAATATTATTATTATTAGTTGTTGTTGCTATTATTGGTGGTGGTGTTTGCAGTGGTGATGGTGTGTGCTGGGAGAGCATGGACATTGCTCACCACACCTGTCGGAGGACAGTTTTGTTGAATCAGCTCTTTTCTTCTACCTTTATGTAGGTTCCGGGGATTGAACTCAGGTCCATGCCATTGTCTTGCCAACCCCACAGGATTAGTTATCAGTGCTCCTTATGACCAGTCTTGGTGGTACATGCCCATAACTTCAGCCCTGGAGAGACGGAGGCAAAATATGAGAAAGAAAAACAGTGCAGCTATTTTTTTGGGCCAAAAGGTATCTAAGGATTAAATTTTTGTGAAGACTCTCGAAGTGCCCTTCAAAAAGGCATCACCTAAAGTTTACACCCCAGGGGTGGTGGGAGCATGTTCTTTTCCTCACCCCTTCTTCAGCCTGGAGCTGATTTTTACTGTAATAGACTCAGAAGTGTTAGTCTTTAGCAATGATACAAAACCAGCAAAGCAGTTCTTTTACATTTGATTCCACGCTGTTCTTTTATTCATGTGCAGAGACTCAGCCGGAGACTCTGGTGAGTCGCTGATCAATCTTAATGTAATCAATGAGAATGTATGACATCATGGTGTCAGGTTGTGGGCATTAGGTGCTCTTGGGGGACAGATGATCCCTTCCTTGATTCGGGTCTTCCTCCAGGCTATGCAGGCACCTCTGGTTCTTTGGCTGAGCCTCAGAAAAAGTAATGTACTTCTTCAGGAGTCTTGCAGAGAGCAGGGTGAGAGCAAAGGACATTTGGACACTTAGCTCTGCTCTGGTCACCCCCATGAAAGCTATATTGAGAGTGAGAGCACACAGAATGTTATGGAAAGAGCTAGAAGGGAGGCACGGCCTAGAAGGAAGTGACATGTTGTTCATGGGAGCCAGAATGAGGGGAGATCACCAGAAGGATGGGAGAGAATTAGATGGGTGTGGCCTCTGGCCTCTGAGAAACAAGGACCGTGAATGGGAACAGAGAGGGGGGTGGCCTAGGGGAGGAGGAGGGCTGACTAGTTTCCCTCCCTCCTCTCCTCCCAGCATGCCTCTCTCCACTCTCCTCCCCACTACTGCTCCTTCACGTTCTTTTAGAAAAGGGCAGGCTACTTGGGGACATCTACCAAATACGGCATATTAAGTTGCAATAAGACTGCAGTTGATATATTGTATATTTAATAAAAATAGCCTGGAATGTCAGAGGACAGAGCCACCCAAAGAGCCAAGCCAATGAAGGTCAGGGAGTGGTGACCCACGCCTTTAATCCCCTCACCCAGGAGGCAGAGATCTGGATCTCTGAAGTTGAAGGCCTGACAGAGCCAGGCAGTGGTGGCACACACCTTTAATCCTAGCTCTATGAAAGCTGAACCAGGGAATAAGACAGCTGGGCGGAGAGAGCAGGGTGGAGTGAAGCTTCCCCTGTTACTTCCCTTCCCGGCTGAGGACTAAGAGGCTTGAAATCAGAGGATTCATAGAGACAGGCCTGAGGCGTGGGCTGGGTGAGAAGTGGCTATGGTTTGTTCCTCCATCTCTGATATTCCAACTTTCCCCCAATATCTGCTTCTGAGTTTTTATTCTAAGACCAAATAGAATTCATGCAATATAAGACTAGGCATATACCCTCATATAAAGGTTAAATGAAACAACCCAGAAGGGAAGAAAAGTTCCCAAAAGTAGACAAAAAAGCCAGAGACAGCCCCATTCACACTGTTAGAAGTCCCTCAAGAACACCAAGCTACACAACCATAAACATATGCAGAGGACTTTAGGTCAGGTCTATACAGGTTCCCTGATGGTTCAGTCTCTGTGAGCCCCTATAAGCCCTGGTTAGCTGATTCTAAGGGTGTTTTTCATATGGTGTCCTTGGCCCTCTGGCTCCTACAATCCCCCCTTTCAGATTCCTGAAGCTCGGCCTAATGTTCAAGAGTTTCTTACTAGAAGGGGAGGATGGGCATGAAGGATTATAGTTTGGGAACAGTTTTTGACTAGATCATCCATTTGGGAAGGAGACAAGGAGCTAACCAGGCAGGATACTGACTGCTGAGAGCAAGGAATGAATTGCTTTAAGGGGCTGAAGTTGAAGGAGCTCAAGTTTCTTCTCTCTCTCTCTCTTTCTCTCTCTCTCTCTCTCTCTCTCTCTCTCTCTCTCTCTCTCTCTCTCTCTCTCTCTGCATTTGAGCGTGTGTTGTTTTTTGAGACAGGGCTCACTTCGTAACTCTGGTTATCCTGGAATTCACTATGTAGACCAAAATGGTCTTGAACTCACTGAGATCCTCCTGCCTCTGCCTCTTGAGTGATGGGATTAAAGGCATTCATCACCATACACGACTCTAGCTCTCTCTTTCTTTTATTGATTTATTTTTACTTTTGAGGTGCAGGCTCATATGGCCTTACCTGATCTTGAACTCAATACACAGTCAAGGATGATCTTGAACTCAGATCTTCCTGGCTCTATTTCACAAGTGTTAGACTGTTTTGAGAACCTTTCTGGAATAAGCACTCTGACACCTTGAGAGTATTAGAGAGATGTCACCAACAGACTGAAGCCAGGATAGGTCCTGAAAGGCGTTGATCCCAGGTTCAGTTTGCCTTGTCATTTTATCAGGCGGGCCAGGCAAGTTAGCAAAATTTCACAGAAGCGTACACAGCAGTCAGCAGGTTGTTCAGCGCAAGGACCCATTGTTTCAGCTTTTTCTCTAGGTCATTCTGTTCCAGGTAGCAAGTGAAGTCATGCTTGGCAAATAAGCAGTACAAGCAATGCTTTAAGTAAACCTCTAAATAAATCAATAAGCCGATATCTAATAATTGGTACTTTATTTTACTTCAGGATTTCAGGCATGAACTGACTTGCCCAGTCAGAGGCTCAAAGTTTTTTTATTTTATTATATTTTTTTCCAGACAGGTTTCTCTGTGTAACCCTGGCTATCCTGAAACTCCTGTAGACCAGGCTGGCCTTGAACTCAAAGATCCACCTGCCTTTGCCTCCCTAGGGATGGGATTAAAGGTGTGTGCTACTACTGCCTAGCAGAACATTCCTTTTAAAAAAGATTTTTGTTTTGACTTTTTTTTTCTAGTGGCAGCACCTTAAAAGCAAGCTCAAGTTCAAGTCCACAGCCCTAAGTTCAAAGGGTCTGCTGTAGCCAGTGCAGGTCTTTGGTTGCAAGGTGATAGCCCCAAGAAAACAGCCATAGTTACACTGAACTGCAAACCAGTAAACAGCTTCATCAGCCTGATGCCATCTTAAAATTAGAGCCATCTTATTATAAGGTCAAAATAAGTTCAGGAAATAAAGTTTGCTTAATTCAACTAATGGAATCTGGGTGATGGTCAGCACTTTCTTTGGTGGGATTAGCACTGGGTGAATCAGAATCCAGAGTCCCCTGGAGATGATTGAGCCATGACTGAACCATGAACACTACAGCAGCACAAATTACTGCAGCAGGATTGGCTTCTGAGCAAGGAGTAAGTGCTAGTATGGACCTCGGAGTCTCTATCAGTTTGTCCCCAGAGCCCTCCTGCTGGTAGCCTGTCTCCATGTAAATTCATGAAATTCAAAGGTCCTGGTACAGGTGTTCACTACCAGAAATGCAACAGATAAACCCATCTCGAGGGTCAAGGTTTTCTTAATAAACATCATAGGATTTTAATGTTTTAAAAAGACTCAGTGTGTGGGGTGTGTGTGTGTTTGCATGTACGTATGTGCACCCGGGGCCCGGTTTTTTTTTTTGGTTTTATTTTTAACAGTCTTACTCTGTAACCTAGCCTTTTCTCCAACAGGCAATCGGTAATCCTTTTGCTTCAAAGTCCAACATGCTGAGATTACAAGTGTGAAACACCATGCTTGACTGGGGAAAAAAATCATTTAAAAGAATTTGAACAAACGAGCCACTGTTCTGACTTTTGTTACAAATTTGAATGGATTTATGTAGTTGAGGTACTAGTAAATGAAAAATAGTATAGTCTAGGCATGGTGGTATACTCCTAATCCCATCACTTGGGAGGTAGATGCAGGAGAATCATTCAAGGTCATTCTCAGCTACAGATGAAATACAGTCTCAGAATACTAAAATTTATTATTTAGAACAGAGAAAACAGATTTTCAGATTAGAGATGAGGTTAGTTAAGTGAATTTGTTTTAAATGTTACTTATTGATATTTTCGTGTGTGCCTGGGGTGGGGGTGGGGAGATGCACAGAAATGTCCTAAAACAACTTTGTGAAGTTCGTTCTCTTCTTTTGACCTCTGGGTGCTGGGGAACAGAAATCAAATGTCCTTACCTACTGAGCCACTTGGCTAGTAGGTAAATGAATTTAAATTTAAATTTTCATTGTGTGGTCCTGAAGATGTAAGCAACAGAGTTCCATGCTGGATAAACTCGTTAGAGTGTACTTATGCCTGTGGTTTGCATCTCTTGCCTCACGGTTGCTTTGTTCAAAGTTTTGATTTTTGAGTTGGGGGTCTCATGTAGCCCACGCTTGTTTCTAACTTGTTGCTAGTTGAGAATGACCTCGAATTTCTGATCCTCCAGGCTCCACCTCACTAGGGCTGGAATCTTCGGCGTGCTCCGCCACGCGGGGGCACATCGACTTTTCAGACCAGAATTAGATTTGCACTTCCTGTTCCGCCTACACTATAGGTTGCTAGGTAACACTTCTTTTCTCGTCTTTCTAGACGCAAAACTTCATTTCCCGTGAACACTTGCAGGTCTCGCCGTCGCGTCGCCGCTCCGCGCGCCCTTTATAGCCACTTCCGCCCGCGAGCCACTTCCTTTCCTTTCGGTGGCGCGCGGCGGCAAGATGGCGGTGCAAATTTCTAAGAAGAGGAAGGTAAGCATTTGGGCCCGGCCGGGACTTGCGGCGCGTTCTAGAGGTGCCAGGGTGGGATCCGCGGCTCCGTGTCCGCTCCTGGCGAGCGGCCGCTGCCGCCTGGCGTCTCTGCGGGCCGCGGATGGACGTGGATTGTGTGCCGGGCCGGCCCCGAGAGAGCGCTGTGTGGCTGGGGAAGGACCGAGGTGAACACCGGGTGCCTTTGGGCCTTTGAGCGTTTCTTGGTCACCAGCTTCTGTGTGTGAGCCGTGGTGAGGATGAGCGGTGCTTTCGCTTCCGCTGCCCCAGTTGAAAGGCGGCTGGTTCTTGGCGTGCTCCCTCGGGGGATCTGCAGCAAAAGCGTCCCAGACTTTTTGTCTTTGTGGAGAAGAAATAGGCTATGAAGATAATAAGGTTTAGAAATAGTCTGTCGTTTGTACCTGTGCACACATCACAATGCTGTTTTGGAGTTAGGATTCGCCCTCTTCGGGGAGACGTTACTCAGGGTGTCTTTGCTATGTTTAGAGAACTCCAGATACACCTCTTGAGAACAGGTTTTGTTTTGCATGTGTAAATAACACTCTAAAACCCTTCCATGAAGAGAAGATGACGAGCCTGATAAGGTGTTGATTTCTTTGTCCGGGAGGCTTCGCTGTGCTGTGTTTTATGGGGCAGCTGAAAGGCTATGGGCAAAGAAACCTCCTAAAGATGATTTGCAGGCATTTGTCTGAGGAGGGTTGCTGCATTTCTGAAGGGCCACTGGGTTAGCCCTGGCTAAGTAAGCCTCCACTCCATTTTAACTCTGAACTTGGTCCTTTGGTTTAGTTTGTGGCCGATGGCATCTTCAAAGCTGAACTGAATGAGTTTCTCACTCGGGAACTGGCTGAAGATGGCTACTCTGGAGTTGAAGTCCGAGTTACACCAACCAGAACAGAAATCATTATTTTAGCCACCAGGTAAAAATACAGTTGATTGGCTATTGCCTGCAATTACAGTGTGTACTGTGATGCTATACTAGCTTGAGACAGCCAACCAGTGAACCTGGCCTTGATGAATGTAATTGGTTTTTAAAAAACTCATTCGAAAAAAATTGCCACAACCCTTAACATTTAACGCATGTTCTTGCTGTATGATAATAACACATGAAATGCTGATACTAAATTATAATCCCCTCTACAGGACACAGAATGTTCTTGGTGAGAAAGGCCGTAGAATCCGGGAGTTGACTGCAGTGGTCCAGAAGAGGTTTGGCTTCCCAGAGGGCAGTGTAGAGGTGAGTTCCTCTGGCTTATTCCAGGGGTTGCTGTAGACTGGATTTAGAGGTTGGTTCTGTCAGTGGTATTTCCTGAAACCTTTGACATGGCCAGTGAATATTACAAGTGGATTACGATATTGAATATTACAATATATTTAGTCAGCATTTGTCAGTATTGTGACTGCCATGCATGGCAGAGGGCATACCTTTTATCCTGGCACCCAGAATGGCAAGTGCAGAGCCAGTCAAGGCTGCCATAGTGAGACCCTGTCTAAAACTACATAGAGGGTATTCTGGTGGCCAAAGTGGTTTGCATGCCGTCTGTATATGGAAATAAGTGGGTTGACTATCCTGTTGCTCTCCCTAATGCGGTTTGGGGAACGAGAGAAGGGCAGTGGGGATTGCATCAGTATTTAAGGGATATTGCAGTGACTTAGTTGGATACTTGTAAGTAGTAAATATAAATATGTCCCTTGCTTCCTTAAAAGCTTTATGCAGAGAAGGTGGCCACTAGAGGTCTGTGTGCCATTGCTCAGGCAGAGTCTCTACGATACAAACTCCTAGGAGGGCTTGCTGTGCGGAGGTGAGTGTCCTGAGATCAGTGTGTGCCTGACATTTTGTTAGCAGACCAATAACTAGAAGTCTAGTCTCTCTGCTGGTATAACAGTAAGGTAGCCCAGGCTCTCTTGAACTGTTAAACTGATAGGACCTACTGTGGAGCCTGTTGTGAGTGACATGCCTTTAATCCCAACCAAAACCAGAAGGACGTGCTTAATGCAGGCCAGCCCAGGTTATAGTATAGCCCTTAGGGAAAGATCAGTACTGTAGTGGGAATATTTGGGGACATTTGTTGGTCAGATTTGTGAGGTTCAGAAAAGGAGCCTTGATAGGTGGGCAGTTACAACCTGTTGGTCCTAAGTGATGTGTCGTTAGTAGACAGGACTTTAGTGTTTCTGGGATACCACATCTTGAAACAAGTCATGGTGATCTGAATACATGTATGTTTGTAGGGACTACTAAGAGATTCCAGTTCTGAAGGGAAAACTCAAAATCAAGACATTAAATGGCTATAAATTGGTTTAAGTGTGGTATTTATTGCTCACCCCTAATCTCCACACTGAAGAAGGCCAAATTTAAGAGATGGCCGGCCTACTTTACCTGGCTTTATAGTTTTGGAGATAGGGTTTCTCTGTATGGCTTTGACTGTCTGGAATTCAGGCCAGACTCATCTGCTTCCCTAGTGGTGGAATTAAAGTGTGCCCCCACATCCGTCTTGATGTTTAGTCTTAGAACTTGATAAGGTGGCTAGATACATGTTTGGAGCTCTTGAGCTTCTCACCTTTTGTTAGCAGATCATAACTCTAGACCCTGGGTGGTACCTGGGAGCCACCTAGCAAGCATGCTGGATGTGGTATTGTGTATCTTAAATCCAGTACTCCATGGCCTAGGCTAGTGGATCTCTGCAAATTCCAGGCCAGCCAAGACCTTGTCTCCAAGAAATGTCTCTGGCAGCAGAGACAATTTAGCACACAAAGGTGCTTGTCACCAGACAAAGGCAAGCCTTACGTGTGTGTGTGTTTAGTTCCCCTGAACCCTAACTTGTAAAGAAGGAAGACTCACTCCATAGTTGTCTTTTGGCTTCCGTGCACTCACATTTGCACATAAAAGATGTAAAAAAGTACCTGTGCTTAAGCTTGGCCAGCCCAGAAAATAGTTTGGAGAAGGACCTGGGCATGAGTGTGTAAAGAGTTCATCCTTCAGAAGATCATTCTTACAGGCAAGGGTGGAAAGGCATCTGGGCAGTGAATTGCTGTTTCGGCTGAAGTCTTACTTTCCCTGAGCTATCATTTAGAGTTACTAAAATGAGATTCTTTTGTCTTAAGGCTTGGTGGGAGGGCCAGGCAGATTGTGTGCAATTAATAATAGTTGGATCTTTTCCAAAGGGCCTGCTATGGTGTGCTTCGGTTCATTATGGAGAGTGGAGCCAAGGGCTGCGAGGTTGTGGTGTCTGGGAAGCTCCGAGGACAGAGAGCCAAGTCCATGAAGTTTGTGGATGGGCTGATGATCCACAGTGGAGACCCTGTTAACTACTATGTTGACACTGCTGTGCGCCATGTGCTCCTCAGACAGGGTGAGCAGCTGTGCTGGGAAGGGAACCCAAGGGCCTATCTGAGCACCTGGGTGGCGAGGATGCCCAGGTGTCTATCTGTGGGCTTAGGTTTGGGGAGATGGTGGATTCAGTTAGTTGTCCTTGTCTTAGCTATCTGTGCCCTTCAGTGATGACAGGATGACGAGTCAGAAAGGCCACGCCTTGCTCTTGGTCCCTGTCAGTGCCATGTTCTTTGGTGCTGTACATGGTTCCTCTGGCAAAAGTGTCCTGCTTATTGATTGATTTAGAGGCATTTGTCTGAGAAGGGCCAGGTCACAGTGCTTTTAAGTAGATAACTGCCATCTCCTTGCTTTCATGTTGTGTGGTGGGAGCTGGTAAACCCAGCTCAATTCTAGGACTGTTGTCTTTTAGGTGTGCTGGGCATCAAAGTGAAGATCATGCTGCCTTGGGACCCAAGTGGTAAGATCGGCCCCAAGAAGCCTCTCCCTGATCATGTGAGCATTGTGGAACCTAAAGAGGAAATCTTGCCCACCACCCCCATCTCTGAGCAGAAGGGTGGGAAGCCAGAGCCACCTGCCATGCCCCAGCCAGTGCCTACAGCATAACAGGTATGTCTGCAGTGATCTTCCTGGGCCAAACAGACCTGTTTTTTTGTTAAAGCTTCTGATGTTTCAGTGTGTGTGTGAAAGGGTATTTTTGCTTAATGTGGAAGGATACAAATTGGAATGTGGTCCAACCACAAAAATCTATTAAAATGAGTGTTTCCCTTTGCTCAAGAGTTTCTGGATACTCTTGTTACTGCATCTTTTTTAGCAGCCTGTCAGGATTTATGTAACAAGCCTTTGTGCTGGGATGTGTTTGATGCAAACCCTGTATGGGAATGGAAACACTTACATTGTTTTATTTGGTTTCAGGGTCTTGGCAGCTGCATCTGGAGGCTGGATGTTATCCTGTACAGACATTTAATAAAGTCTTACACAAAGACATAAGACCTGACTGGATTGTGTCCAGTGTTCAACTGTGACTGAGTTATGTTGGCCTGAGGAGTGTTGCTTATCCTGTTGGTTTAAGCTGGAGGGTTTGAGAAGATCTGACCAGAGAGAAGTCTTGGGTCTGTGAAGGCCACTGGCTACAGGGCAACATCTTATATTGACCCTGTGTTCAGATAGAGCAGTTTGGTTTTGCTGCTTATGATGGAACCCAGGTCTTTGCACATAGTAAGCACATTGTGTTATTGAACTGTGTCCCCAGCCTGGAGGGGCTATATATGTGATATTTATCCCCCCCCCCTTTTAGTGGGTGAAATGCTTTCTATGAAAGCTTGCAGGTATGCACTTAACCCTGTACATAGGAAGTAAATTGGCCCCTCTTGCTATGCAGTGCTGTTTTAATCTCAGCTTTCCTATAAGTAAAAAGAATTTCTGATGCCATTGAACTTAAAGCTCAGAAGTTTGGTAAAGCTTTCCTTAGAGTCTGTATTTCTAAATCTTTCCATTATGTTTTGGAAAATATGGTAAATCCACAAATTGTCAGTAGCTTATTTGCCTTGGTGTCTTAAGCATTTATTAATAATGTGTGTTTTATGAGAAATTAAAGTTAGCTTGGGAATTCTATGTTGTTGGTGAGGGAAGACTTCTTGATGAAGTAGTCAAAGGGGATCTGGGATGCAGTGGCCTTCATGAACCAGTTTATATCTCTGTCTTTACCTATGAGGTTTTGTGAAGGGTAAGGAATAAGTTAATGTTGGGAGCACATTGACCATGCACACACCTATTAACTAGCTTAATTCCACAAATGGTGGGTACAGATGAGCCTTTATGGTTGTGCTTGTATGTACGTCTGCACACCAGAAGAGGGCACCAAGTCTGAACAGGTTCAGGATCTCTGGAAAAAGCAGCCAGTGCTCTTAAACTCTATCTCTCCAGCATCCAGGTGTTCATGTTTTTAAAAGTCTTAGTGTATAGCCCTGGCCTCTGCCTCAGTAATTGTGAATAATGTGCAGCCACCTGGTTGATTATATAACTCATGAATATTAAGAAATTGGCATCTGAGTTCTCTTGGTACTGGTTCAGCTAGTTTGCTGGGCCATGGTTGATGGCTATGAGACCTCATGAAAGCTGATTGCTCTTCAGAGAAACCAGATTGGATTCCCACCATCCACTTGTTGCTCACAACTATCTAATCCTAGTCCCAAGGAATCTGACAGCCACTGCATTCAGGCAAAACCATAAATTGAGAAGAGTCAAGGATGTAGCAAGCACTGTTAAGGACAGAAATTGAATGGAGTTAGCAGCGTTGCTAAAAATGTCCCTAATGCTTCCCCCATATTGGACCAATCAGGGGAGGGGGAATTCGAACATTCTGGGTGTGTCTGGTCCTGGCACACAGTTGCATATAGATTACTGAATTTCTTGCAGTTGCTGAGATTGTGTTTGCTCCTTTCCCAGTAGGTGGCACTAGAGCAGAAAGAAAAAGGGCTTAGTCAAATTCTGCCCCTGCCGCCACCAACCTTGCTGAGAAGGAAAACCGCCAACAGTTTGTTCTTAGAACTCATTGGGAATAGAGTTGATGGTCACATGAGATAATTACTGAACCCTTTCAGGTACTTGTTGAAGGTAGCTGGAGTTGTGAGGCAGGGTCTCATTCCTAGCTGTTTGGGACTTAACCCACCTACCTGTGTTTTCAGTAGTTTTCTTTGGTGCCAAAGGACAGCTTACCTTTTATTTTTCATCAAAGCTGAAGTACATAGAAGGTAACACCAGGTGCAATGAACAACCCTCTGTCCCCTCAGATATACAATACAATGCTCATTAGCTAGAGCAAATTTAAAAGTATTGGTTGCAGATTTCAAGTCTTAATAGTCTATAACCTTTTACAATGCCTTTGTACTTAAGTTCAATAGTTATGGGAAACAATAGCTCCTAATTTGTTAATTTTTTTCCCACAATTAAAATATTTTTATTCATAGGTCTGTAAACAAAATGATATTGTGATTTTAATAATTTGGTACCTTCCTGGCATACTTGGGGACCTGGGTTTGTTCTGTAGCAAAAAAGCCAGCACATTTCTGCCAGTCACCATTTTGCAGAAAAGGACTGGAGACCCGGCCTTCCACTGTGGGCCTCAGGGATTGAGCTCTGGTTAGAATGGCAGTTTGCCTTTACCCACTGAGCCATCTTGTTATCAGTGACTAGTGTCACCTCCAGACTGAAATGCTCTGTATGCCCTTGTGTTTTGTGTGTGAGATTTCCTGTCGTGATTGGTAAAAAGAAATCTCTGAATTCTACCCAATGTTTTCAGATGTCTAAAGGTACTTGAGATAAACGAGGTGGAAGGTGCTGTCTGATGGGTATTTCAGTGTTTCATCTAAGGCTTGTGTCCCAGCAGACAGCATGAAACAACAGCATTCACTATAGTAAGTGGCTGAATTTTAAAAAGAAATGTGATCCTTTGAGGAGGGGAGCGGGTGGCCACTGCTCAGTCCTCATAAAGTGCCTTGTCAGGGGAGACACAGATCTAGGAGTTTGTCCTGGATGGGCTCCTATTGTTTCTGGGTAGACGGGTGTCATAAGTGTCCCCTTTGAATGGTGACAGGCGGGCTCAGTGGTGCTGGCCTGCACTCCTCCCCTGCTGTCATTATCAGCCTGTCCAGATGGTCACAGTTCCCTAATCTGGTATTGGGAGTTCAGCTGGGACCAGAGCCTTTGTGCCTGGCTGTGATGGGCCAGCCCCAGCTGGAGAGACCCTGCAGACAAGGCCCTGAGGCTTTGAGGATGGGAGAAATTGGGAAACAGGCTCCCCTTAAAGAAACAATCTGAGTGCAAATGAGGGTCCACAGCTGGGGCCAGCCAGTACCCAATCCTGCCATCTCATCCCTGGAAACAGCCTCAGTATCTCTGATGTGCCTTTCCCTTTTTCCCACCCAGCAGTGTATCACTTCTGGAGCCCTGAGCCATACCAAATGTACAGGGGCAGCACTGGTGTTGAGGATTTGGCTAGTCCAGGACCCTAGCCTGTGGCTGTGGTGCCTTCCACCCTGAAACAAAAATGCTGGGCCTGGATTTGCTTGGTGGATAAAGGCTCTTGTGGCAAAGGCTGCTGACTGAGCATTCAGTGCCTGGACCCACATGTTTAGGAGAACCAATTCCCACAATTTGACCTCGCAGGTATACAAGTACATTATCTACAGTAATGAGGTAATGGGTGTGCTAACAGCTGAATGTGGGTGTTCCTTCAGAACTGCTATGTTGGTACCTAATACAGAGTCATAGCATTAAGAATGAGGGCTGGTGACATGGCTCAGCTGGTGAAGTGCTTGCTGTGCCAGCCTGATGACCTGAGTTGATCCCCAGAACTCATGTAAAGACAAATAACAGACTCCACAAAGCTGTCCTCTACATGTACTTCGTGCACATACATACATCATGTACTCGTATAGTAAGTGGCTAAGATTTAAAAAATAGGGACCTTCAAGCAGATGAACTCATCTGGGATTGGTGTCATTTGGGGAGGTTGAAGTAGGGCCTCAGCAGATGGACGCAGCTGGCTCCTTGCTCCTGGTGCCAGCTATACTCTCCAGTTTCGAGAACTGAGTGAATCATCTGTTTATATAATAGATGAATGAGTATGGCCGTCTGGGTAGTGCTGGCAACCCGCTAGGGATGCCTTCTCTAGACAAAGGCGTGAACTGGGACACCCAACTTTTGAAAAAGCTTTTATTTAAAAGGGGCAATAAATAAGTTAAAGGACTATTCACATGGAGGTTCCAGGAGGAAGAGCCAAGTGCCAAGCCCCAGTTTTCTCTGTCTCCTGGTTCAGGCTGTCCCAGTCATCTGCTCAGGCTCTGGACAATGGTAACACAGCCGTGAGAGCTGGTGCAGCGCTGCAGCGCTGACTGGGCCTCCACCCGCCCACTGCTAGGATCAAAGGTGAAGACACTGTTGGTGCTTTCCCCATGTTCGTCCCGCCCACCAAGGATGTGGACTTTCCCATCACACACGGCCACGCCACAGCTCTCCTGAGTAGACAAACAGACAGACTGTTAACTGTGGGACGCAGCCAACGACTCCCTTGGTTCTTAGCTGGCCAATCCATATAGCAGAGCCTTGCCCTACACTAGGCAACCTGAATAACAGGGAGACAATGGGGTGAACCTGACCCTTACTGAATAAATGACCTGAACGAGTCACCTGCTCTGCATCTTAGGTCCCATCTGCACAGTTTAAAGAACAACCACCCTCCTCACTGTCACTGCATGAGGCATATCCTTCACTTGGTCTTCCCAAAAAGCTAAAGCCATGCCTGGTACCTTTGTGGTAGACTCAACCCCCACTCAGAGTTACAGTACTTGGATCCTAGATACTGACTTATTACAACCCAACTGACAGCCCTGGGCCAACTCTCTAAGGCCATTCTCATCTGAAATGAGGTGATTGTCACTAGGAGGACAAGCAAGGGGACTATGTGATGTCATTTATCATGGAGTCCTATGTAAGACCTCTAACCTGTAAGCTCTAGAGCCTTGGAAATGGGTCTGCATTCCTGAATGTGCCAGTGCAGAGGCCTGCCAGGAAGCCTCGACTTACCACAGGGCCGGGCAGGTCAGCTGCCTCTCCCCAGACATCAGTGCCAGGGTCATAGGTGAAAATTTTGCTCATGAGGCCTCCCACCACATAAATTGTGTCTTCCAGGGACACAGCCTCAAGACACCGCTGCAGGAAAGGCGCTGGTGACCGCAGACTCCACTGGTCCTCCTTGGGGTCAAAGCATTGCACCTGCAGGAGGGAAAGCCATGGAGAATGAGCCTTGCCACCTATGTCCCCTTACCTCCGTGTCTAGGAACACTTGGCACATTACCCTAGTTTTTAATCCCACAATGATTGGCTTCTACAGGTGCTGGGCTTCAAACTCAGAGCTTCCAGCATGCTAAACCCAACTTTATAATACATTCTTTTTTTGTTGTTTTGAATGGAGGGATAGCATTTTAACCAATTATACCGGTCTTCTAATTTTTAAAAAAGACTTATTTATGTGTGATTCTGTGTGTCTGGGTAGCTGTGGAGGTCAGAGGGTGTCAGATCTGGGGCTCGAATGAAAGGCAGTTGTGAGCCATTTGGCATGAGTGCTGGGAACCAAACTCTGGTCCTCCTAAAGAGCAAGTGCTCCTAACAGTTGAGCCATCCTCCAGCCCCAACCTTTCTGTTTTTGTTTGTTTTGTTCTTTGAAACAGTTTCCAGAACTCTATAGAGCAGGCTGGACTCAAACTCAAGAGACCCACCTATCTCTGCCTCTAGAGTGCTGGGCTTAAAGGTGTACACCACCACTTGGCTCAATCTTTCAGTTTTTAAAATCTGTGAACCCCACGTGGATGGCACCAATCAGATGAGTTCAGGAGTCTGAGTAACCTCTGGGGTCATCTCCCTCTCCCCTCTCTCCCCACTTCCTTCCCCCCCCCCACCCTTTTTCAAGACGGTTTCTCTGTGTAGTCCTAGCTGTCCTGAAATTCGCTCTGTAGATCGGGCTGGCTTCAGGGATCTGCCTGCCTTTGCCTCCTAAGTGCTAGCTAGGATTAAAGGTCTGTTCCCGGCTGAGGTCATCTTTCTCAACTCATTTCCTTGATCAAAATTTGGGGGACGATTCCCAGCGTACTGACTGGACTCAGAAAATCAGACTGTGCCACGCCAGCGCCTGCACACAGTAGGCTGTGCTGTTTCCCTGCATCCTCTAATGTCCCCTAACCCCAAAGCCTGCACCCACCTTGTCAGTGTTGACACCGTCCTGCCCGGCGCCCCCAATCACGTACAGCTGACCAGCACAGGACGCCACCGCTGCAGAGCTCACAGCCTCCGGCAGGGGCGCTGTGGCCGCCCAGGTGTTGGAGAACGGGTCATAGCGCTCCACACTGCGCAGGCGCCGCAGGCCATCGAAGCCACCCACTGCAAAGAGCTGAGGGCGAAGACAAAGGCCAGAGGTGACTCCAACACCTAACCGCTTCAGTCTGTGAGCCTACTGGGGGCATCTCGGCGTAGCCACTGTCTGGCCAAGATCCTCTCTCCCCCGTTCAGGCACCCCTTTCCTGTTCAACGCAGGGGACAGGAGGCAGGCGTCTGAGCGAGGTGTATTCCAGCTGCTTGGTAATAATAACCCGACTGGTTACTAACCACCCACCTACCCGATTCCTGTGTTTATGAATGCAGAATGAGGTTTACAAAGATTACTAGGCGTATTTTGTAGTGGCAAAGTCAAGACTCAGTACCTGGTCTCTTTGGTCCCAAGGAACAAACATTTCCTCACTGTTTTATATTCTTACAGTGATGACTATTTATCTGGGATGGGTGATGCTGAGACAGGGTCTTGCTATGTAGCCCTGGATGGCCCCAATCTCATGACCCTCTTGTCTCAGCCTCCCATGTGCTGAGACTGCAGGGCAGGTGTGAGCCACTAAACCCAGCTGCTGTGATGACTGCTAACATCATGTGATCTTGAGCAAGTCTTTCCTAATCCTTTTGGGGCCTCAGATTCCTCCTTCCCCAGGATCCCAGGCATACCTGTCCCTGCAGGGCCACCATCTTGTGCCTCCACCTGCCCTTGTGCATTGAAGCAACCTTGATCCAGGTGTGCAGGTGGGAGCTAAACATCCAGACATCACAGCTGTTGATGTGACCTCCTACGGAGAAAGAGTCGTCTTCCCCTAGCCCTCCCAGTGCCCCCAAAGAGCCAGAAACACCCCGAAATCCAAAAGAAGGCTTTCTTGACCCATCACCTAGACATTGTGCTTTGAATGGAAGGAGAGGGTTCCAGAGAGATGCAGGTGCCCTGCCGTGGGATAGCAGTTGTGCTCAGGGACGCAAAGGGTGAGGGTTATCCTTGAGACAATCATTAAGAATGCAGTGGGCCGAAAGAAAGCAGGGCATCTCTGCACAGTGGAGGGTAGACAGTGAGCCAGGCCTCGTTCTTGAGCAATGTTCTACGTTCATTTCCATCCTCATCTCCCTGAGGCGCTGGGATTATTATATGGTTTTCATATAGGATGTAAGGATGTGGTTTAGGGACTGGGAAGACCAGGTGGCCCTTTTGTCAGAGCAAACACCAAAGCCGCAGCTTAAGGCCTTTGGGCCCCAAGCCCAGCATCAACACTTCCCACAGGTTACTGACTGGCTTTGCTGGACCACACTGTTTTAGCCACTAATTAGGGGATTATGGGAAAGGCAGCCCCTATCTCCCGATTGGAGAAAAAAAAAAAAAAAAAAAAAAACACGGTGTATGGGGGGTGGGATGAGAGGCTCCTACCTCAGTCGTGCACTCACCGGAAACGTAAATGTCATTTCGAAGTGCACAGGAGGCAAATTCAGAGCGTGTGTAACCAGGCAGGCTAGGAAGTGGGGTCCAGCGTTGACTCTCGGGGTGGTAAGCATCGGCGAAAGGCAGCATCAGGAGCCCCTTTCGGTCACACCCGCCAATGACCACGATCACTTCGGCCAGGTCCATGAATCTGGGGTGAGGGTCAATCAATCCAATACCTGTAGATCCGCACTCACTCCCAGGCCACTTCCTCCCGCAAACGGTGCTGGGGATTACTGAAGCAGAACACTAGTGCCTCTAGTGTCTCTCAGCTATATCCTTGGCTCTTGGGTTTGCTTTTTCTGTGTAGCCTCTGTTCTTGAACTCCCTAGACTGTTTCTGCTTACTGAGTACTGGACTTACAGGCATACAGCACCAAACCCAGCTCATTTCTCGAAGTTTTGATCATACCGTACAATGCTGCTGCCCTTCTGCCCTGGCAATTGCCACTGGAATCCATTACTTCCAATCTTACTTCTGGTTACACACAAGAAGAGAGTCACTAACCCTAGCAACATTCTACTTGCTTCTAAGTTACGGGGGGGGGGGGGGGGGGGGAGGTGAGGGGGGCGGGGGAAGCTTTCCCCAAAGGCGCCCTCCCTTTTCATACGTTTGTTAAGATTGTTGTCCCTTTTACAGAGGAGAAAACAGGCTTGTGGATTAGGGGCTCTGTTTTGTCTGCTATGACTCCTTCACCCCTAAAAGCTAATGTATTGTCTTCCTCTAGCCACTTCCTAATGGGGAATTGCCATGAGTAAGATTACTCATTCTGCAAAGCTCTCCACCATTGACCATTTGGGTTTCTGGCCCCACCAGGTTTTCAAACCCTCTGGCTAGTGCTTTTCTAATCCAGGGTCTTGTATCCCTGACCTCATGCTCAGAGTTAGAGACAGATCATCCCCGTCCTGTCCCTCGGGCATGAAGGCCCATTGTGATCTATCCCATCTATGGTCTCTAGGTTTGGCACTACACGAGTGGAGTGGCCATTTTCAGGCCTTTGTGTGTTTAGTTGTTTTACTAGACCGTGGGTCCCCAGAGGGCAGATTCCCAACAGGGAATGGCACATGGGACCCCTCCCTCAGAAGACGAACTCTTCAAGGCAGAAGGCTGGTGAAGGGACCAGAGCTGGGGAAGACGCGAGGCCTCCCTAGGGTGCTGGGCCAGCAAGGCGGAGGCCCTACCTCCGCGGCCTGGCCCGCAGCGCGCCCGCCTCCCGGCCCAGGATGAAGCAGGCACGGGCCTCGAGCAGCAGCGGGCGGCAGTCACCGCAGGCCTGCAGCAGCTCATCGGCCTCCACCTTCTCCAGGAAGTAGGCGGGCGCCAGCAGCGGCAGGCGCACGTGCTCCAGCAGGCGACGCAGCTGCCCGCGGCGAGCCGGCGCGTCGTGGCGCACCCAGCGCATGGCCGCCTCGAACACGGCCTCCTCGCGCGCCACGCGCAGGGCGGGGTCGGCCAGCAGCGCCGCCACCTCGTCGGGAGCGAGCTCCAGGAAGTCGGCGTGGCGCGTCACCTCCACGAAGGCCTGGCGCAGCACGCGGCCGCAGCGCTCGGCCAGGGAGGCGAGCGAGAAGGCGGCGGCCACGCGGCGCAGCGCCAGGCTGTTGGCGGCCCGCAGGCGGCCCTCCAGGAAGCGCGCGCACGCCTCGCGCAGCCCCGCCACGCCCAGCCGCTCGGCCAGCGCCAGCACGGCGGCCGCCTCCTCCTCGGCGCGCAGCCGCACCCCCGCGCCGTACACGTAGTCGAGCACCACGGCCAGCGCCGCCGCCGCCCCGGGCGTCTCGGGCCCTACGAGAACCACGTCCGCCGCACGCTCGGGCCGGCCGGCCGCGAACAGGCCGCGGAAGTGGGCGCTGGCAGCGCTGAGCGCTGCGCGGTGGCACGGGAAGTCGCGGCCTCCCGCGCGCAGCACCACGTCGGTGAGGGTGCCGCTCCGCCGGTACGCGTTGAGGGTCTGCAGGATGCGCTGCGCGTGGCAGGGCGCGGCGCACGGGGCCTCCGCGCCCGGCTCCGACTCCTCGAGGCCCGGGGTCTCCCGCATCCTGCGGGAAGAGAACACAGACCGCACTAGGGATCGGCCTGCCGGGGGACATCCCGCACTTTTAGGCTTTCCTTCCCTGGTTCAGCCCACCATGCATTTTAGCCATGCACCTACTGCTCCCACCCATGCACGCCCTGGCCCGTCTAGACGTCTGATGGCGTTGAGTCAGCCCCCACCTTCTGTGTCTAGTCGTCCCTTCCAATGCCTATTTCAGCCGTGTGGCCCTTCTCTGATTAGAATTGGCTAAGGTTTTCCCTGCCAGGCTCTGCAGGAAACAGATGGCAGACTCAAACGGGATAATTTGAGGAGAGTCAAGAGAGGGAGGGGGGATGGAACGATTTATACAGGTCTAGACTATGCAGTGTTTAGGGATTCCAACTGGGCTTGAATAGTGGCCCCCCAACAAGAAGACTGCTCCCAATTTCTGAAGGGAGGTTGCTGGAACCTGGTCAAAATGTCTATAGGAAGGGTTCTGTTAATTCAGGTTAGACGTGTGTGTGTGTGTGTGTGTGTGTGTGTGTGTGTGTGTGTGTGTGTGTGTGTGTGTGTTGTGTGTGTTCCTCCCTCTCTCCATCTTGTCTCCTTCACATCTGTAGGTACCTCCCCTTGACCAGACTTTGTTCAGTTTAGTATCTGCCCTACCCTCCATGACAGAGCAGCATACTATGCTAGGTGCTCAATACTTGTGCATGTATTAATTAAACTAGTGTTTATTATAGAGTATTTTTTGTGTGTGTGCCAGACAGTCATAATCCCTTCCTTTCTGGAGCTCAGAGCTTGGGCGAGGGTCCTTTGGGAGGGGGGAGGGGGAGCTCAGAAAGGATAGTAAACACAGTTGGAGGGGATTTAAGAACGGGATTCCCAAGATGAGTAGAATTAGTTGAGTAAAATTGGGGACTGAGAAATGTTTCTAGTTTCCAGCGGAAAGATCCAGGCTCTAGGCACATGGGGTTCTAATCCTCCTTTAGTCTGGAGTTACCTCACCTGAGCAAGCCACCAGCCCCATCTCTTCTGAAACAGGATCATCATGCCTAGCCTAGCAGGGTAACTATTGGATCGATATATGAACGTGCTGGGATTATAGTGTGCTTCAATTGGTTTACCGTTTTACTGATGCAAAGGGAGGGAGAGCATAGGGTGTGGGCGAGCTGACCTCACAGCTCTGAGAAAAGTCTTTCATCACTCACAACCTTTCAAGAGTTTGTTGTGATGAAATGTAGAGAGAGCCTGCCCTTCAGAGGTTTGCTGTGGGGGTTGGAGAGGGGTGTCTATGAGGGGTGTTTATGAAAACATGGCATAGGTTGTACTGTTCCCCTGGTTAGGATTTGGTCCTTAAGAATGACAACCAACACTTGGCATAGCCTGAAGACAGACAGTGTTCTCCTTTCCATGGGAACTTACTCTGAGGCTCAAACGCTGCCCCCGCTGGTGCCTCTCTCCCTCCATTTTTCCATCTATGGCTGGAGGGCAAATCAGCCTGGGTTTCACAGCATGGTCATGCTGAGTAGTGGACCCACATTGCTCCAGCATCACACTAAGCTCCCGATAGACAAAGACTGTTGCCCACATAGAGACGACCAGCCCAAGCCCACCATGCACTGGAACGTTAACTCTAGCCCCTCCGAAGGACTTGCCAGGATGGGGGTGTGTCCACAAGGGACAACCAGAGATCCAGTGAGACAGGTCACCTGAGTGCACACAGCTACCTTTTAGGACTTCTACTTTTAAAGACTCAAAAAGGCTTGTCTCAGGAGGACAACCCCCTGCTGTTGCGATGGTCCTTAAGCTCACCTCCTAGCTACTTTGCCAATACTTACTCTATTGGAACTACTGTCCTAGGCTCTGGGAACTGTGGACACATGGGAAGGTAGGGGATTCCCACCTGAGTCAGCATTCTCCCATCTCACAGAGTCTAAGCAGACTTATGACCTGACTGAGTAGAACTGGCCCAGCACCCCACTCTCCTGCTACCTCCCCGCACTTTCATCCCCCTGCACACCCGGATGCACACATAGGCGCGGACACTCTCTCTCTCACCCACACAAACACTTCCGATGGACACTTCCCACAGAAAGACAGTCCTCTAGCCAGGTTTCCAAACCCCCGGATGCTCCAAACCCCCAGGTACTCGGTGCTTACCTGGCCACGCCCTCTCCCAGGGACTCAGCAACTGCTGCTCTGGCCAAGAGCGCTCCAGTCTGTGCCTGCCGCTTGCTGGCTTGCCTGCTTTACTCTCGCCTTGCCTAGACTCCCACTTGGGCTCAGCTGCAGGAGACAAAGGGACTGGACGCCAGGGGGGAGGGGAAGAGAGGGAGCTGGTAGGAATGGGCACTGAGCTTTTGTTCCACTCTTGGGCCGGTCTTGGGAGGGAGGGGTGTGGATAAGCATGGAATTGAATGTGTGTGCAGTGCTGGACTGTGGTGTTTCGAGGACTGAGGTGACTGGTGTCAGGTTTGTGTAGTTTGTATATGGAGTTTCTGGCTCAGGTAGATGGGGTGCTTGCTAGCATGTGGTGTTCTAGAACACCTGTGTGTGTGAGTACACGGGACATAGTGACAAGTACTGGAGTACTTGGGCTATGTGGACATATGACTTTGGATGTAACCAAGGATGTGGCTGCCACAGCTGTGGGTCCACGTTTCCCTCCTGACTTTTTGTGACGACCAGGTGTTTGTTCCTGCCTCACATCACACCTGTCATTGTAGGGTTTTGCATAACCACTGTATCTGTTCATGTGCATGTCAGGGGCTTGTGTGTATGAGAGATTAGTACCACACATATCTGTGTGGATATAGGCTCACATGTATGTGACAAGAATCTGTGTTCTACGCATTACGTGTATGTGGTCCTGTGACTGGAGGAGTGTGCGCCTCTTGGGGAGGGCACAGTGGGAAGGACATGTTGGCACTGAGCAGGTGGAATTGGACGGGAAAGAGAATGGGACAGCTTGGGTCCACCTCCTGAAGCCAGTGGAAGTTTAGAGGTTGGCATGTGACCATTTGCTGCTTCTGTGGAAGATGGCAAGGCCCAGAATCCATTTTGCTGTCACAGAAAAACACAGCAGTCTTTGGAGGAGGTGACCCTCATAAGAGCCTGTCCTGTTCCATCCGCACACTGCCACTGACAACCCTGACCATACCAGTGTCTGTCACGGAGGGTAAGGGTGACTCCTGCTCTGCCCTTTGTGTATGGTGTCAGAGCCTGATGCTGCCAAGCTCAGGTAGGCCTAGAGATTATGGACAATGGGAAGAATTGTGGTTTGGTATGAGTGTAAAGTTTCCTCTAAAAGGCTTCACTTGTGGCCAGTAAGATGGCTCAGCAGGTAACAGCACTTGCTTCTCTGTGGAGGATCTCTGAGAGCTACATGGTGGAAGGGAGGATCTGCTCACACACATGCTATAGCACATAGGTGCCCACACACATGCACACACCTGCACACTTACAAAATAAGCAAAGTGTAATTTTAAAACATTTAAACCAGTTGTAGTGGTATTAAGCCTTCAATACCAATACTCAGGAGATAGAGTTCTCTGTGAGTTCTGGGATAGCCTGTTCTATAGAGTGAATTCTGGGATAGCCAGGGCTAGCTACATAGGCTGTGTCTCAACAAACAAAACAATTTTTTTTTTAAAAGTTCTACCTGTTGGGAGTTTGGTCCCTGGGCTGGTGCTCTGGAGAAGTCATAATAGTATTCCTATATTAATGGATTAATAATTTGATGCTATTATTGTGATGTGGAGGAGAGTGGGAGGTAAGGTCTAGTTAGATGGCTCTGCATTTCCTTGCTCTCTGCCTCCTGCCCACCATTTTGTTCTGTCATGTGATACCTGCTACCATGATTTTCTGCCTCACCATGCACAGGCCTAGAAGCAATAAGTAGTTACATGACCAAGTATCGAAACCTCTGAAATCATGAGCCAAATAAATTTTTCTTCCTATTGAGTTGTTTTTCTCTGGTATTTTGTTTCAATGATAAAAATCTAACTAATGCAAGAGGGTTTGACAAAAATATGTGTTCTGAAGCCTGGAGAGGTTTGTCTATGGACACTGCCTGCGCTGACTAGGTTCTTTTGAAAATTTAATAAATTTATTTTTAGTGTGTTGGTGTTTTGCCTGCATGTATGTCTGTCTGAAGGTGTCGGATCCCCCAGAATTGAAGTTACAAACAGCTGTGAACTGCCTTGTGGTTGCTGGGAATTGAACACATACACACACACAGATCCATAGTCAAACACTGGGCTGAACTCTGAGAGTCTTGGGGAGGGCTGAGGGTTCACAGAGGCTTGCAGGAGATCGGGGGTCTTCTGGGCAGGAAGACACTAGAGAGAAGGTGGCAGTGCACAGGAATGGCCAGAGGTGAAAAGGCTCTGTTGCTTCCCTGTGGATAGTGAGGTGTCCTCTGCAGTTAAGGGGAGCTACTAGGGGGTTTCAGCAAGGTGGGGTTTTCAGTAACCCCTATGAGGGAAGAGAAGCCAGGGTGCCGCATGAGCTGAAGGCCCACTGGAGGATGGAGACAGGACTGCTGGCCATTGCTTGGCAGACAGAGAAGTGGCCTGACTATCCTTGGGCTAGGAAAGATTGCAGCATCAGGCTCTGGTAATCCTGAGATGTGACTTGATTCTGAATGGGACCCCAGGTTCTGCACTTTTTAATTACCCTTCCCTGTGATTGTGAGGTGTCTCAAGGCACATCAGGATTGCCAGGAACCGTGGATACCCTGGCCAGTGGGCTCAGGGGAGTTGACCAGATGGACAGGGAGGGGATTCCATGAAAGTGTGCCATCTTTTCTGAATGAGTTTCGACAGGCTGCACAGTGGCCATTGAGTCCAGTGAGACAGTATACCCCTCCCAACTTCAGATCTGACTGTGTTCTGTGTTCAGGGATAAGCACGAGATGATCTCTGTCTCAGAAAGAGAAGATCGTGCTAGATGTTCAGTAGTGAGGGAAACAGTGGGCAAATCCTCTAAGATTCCAAGGAAGGGACTGTGTAGAGGCTAATGGGGGCCTACTGAAGAGTCTGAATGTGGGAAGGGGATCATTTTTCTTCCTAGAAGGTGACAGAATCTTTTTATAGCAGGAATTCTATCTAGAACACTCACATTGGAGATAAGACAGTGCCCGGTCCCCTAAGTGGCCTGGCATTGACTTAATACAGTGGTTCTCAACCTTCCTTATGTTGTGACCCTTTAAGACAGTTCCTCATGTTGTGGTGACCCCTAACCATAACATTATTTTCATTGCTACTTCAAAATTCTTTGGACTGTTATGAACTATAATGTAAATATCTCTTTTCTGATGGTCTTAGGTAGCCCTTGTGAAAGAGTCATTTGAGCCTCAAAGGGGTTACCACCCACAGGTTGAGAACCGCCAGCATACTACATGATGGAGCAGAGTTCAGTCTTCCTTCTTCCTTTCTGGATGCACTCAAGACCATACAGATTCAGAGGGAGCCTTGAGAATTAAAGACCTTCCCTATTTCTACTGCTGACCTTTCCCACAGAGGGTAGAAGGCAGAGCATTGTGAGGTAGAGGGAACATTGACCAGTGCTGTGTCAACTTCCAGCCTAGGTACCCTTTTTCATGCTAAGCAGAGGGTGTCAGCCTGCCTCAGCCAGACCCACAGCCAAACCTCACCAAGGCAAGAGGTATCTCTGCACTCAGGGTTTGTTCTCCACATCTAGGAGCTCAGATGCCTCTATGTCACCTTGAAGGACCTGCTAGCCCCACACATTTGAGACAGCCTGTCTCAAATCCAGAGACTTTACCCTGCTGTGCTGTTCCCAGCTGGCTACAGAAGGTGCACATAGGCTGGACATGAGGTCCTGCCCTCCCATCCCTTACTGTCAGCAGGGTTGTTTTTAAGCCAGGTGTGATGGAGCACATCTTTAATCCCAACCATTAGGGAGTCAGAGGAAGGCACACATCAGTTCAAGGCTACTCTGGTCTACATAGTGAATTCCAAGACAGCTAGGGCCACATAGACCCCAACTCCAAAAATAAATTATTTTATGTATATGGGTGTTTCACCTGTATGCATGTTTGTACCACGTGTATGCAGTGGAGGGAATTGCAGACAGCTGTCAGCCACCATGTGCGTGGTGGGTATTGAAACCTGGTCCTCTGGAGGAATAGCCAGTACTCCTAATCACTGAGCCATCTCTCCAGCCCACTGAAGTTTATTCTTCAGAAAGACATTTTGGGGGCTGGAGAGATGGGTCCGTAAGGTTAAGAGTACTGACTGCTCTTCCAGAAGATCCAAGTTTGGTTCCCAGCACCTATATTAAGTGTCTCATAGCTGCTTATAACTCCAGATCCAGGAGATCCAACACACTCTGCTGGACTCTTAGGGTGCCCACATACAAATGTCATGTATACACACACAAATAAATGTTTTTTAAATTCCCTTCCTGAGGTAGCGGGCTCTTTCTTTCCTTTCTCTCTCCCTCTTTCTCTCTCTCCCCCTTTCTTCCTGTTCCCTCCTTTAATAATAAAACACTTTTCATGTGAGCTGCCTGCAAGTGTGTCTTTCTTGAGGCTCTTAGCTGCGGCCACATGGGTACTGCTTGAATGGGTCTCTGGCTCTCACACCAGGCAGTCATGTGGCCCCTTGGCTTCCACCTACCGGGGGTTGGGGTCGGGGTGTCTCTCTCCCACTATTTCTGAATTACAACTGCCTGGCTTTGCTTGTTCAAAGTTATGTGACCTTGGATGGTCACTTTGCCATTCTGCCTCCCATAATGAAAGGGTGTTTGTTGGTTTTGCAGTCCAGGGCTGCCAAAGCCCTGGCATCATGGCTGACCAAGGGAAGAACTCAGATGTTCAGTCATTTTTACTTTTCATCTGTGAAATGGCTCTTCCTCAAACCCAAGGGCCAGCACCCAACCCAAATGATGTGTCCCCAAATGGCCACTGACAATTCGGAGAAAACACACATTACAATGGCAGCTTTAATTGTCCTGGCCCTTAGGTTCCCTCTATTGTAGGCATTTTTGGCTAGATGCCCACGCTTGACTGATCCCAGAGCACTTTTCCCAGGTGCTCCATTGCCCTGTGGCCACTGCTATGGGAACCTGAGGTCATATCAGTCTGTTGATCATCCGGTCTTCAAGGCTTCTTCTGCCCCCAGGGGCCTGCTGGACAATTGGGTGTGAGGCAGAGCAGCCCCTAGCCTGTGATTCTGGCCATCTCTAGTTACTTCTTGGGGACACAGAGGCCAATGGTGGAGGGAGGCAGGTTGGGAGGAACATGTCTCCACCATAGCCACTGGCCTTCTTCATCCTGAGATGAACTTCCTTGTGCTTTGAGATGAGTGGAGAGAGCAGAGCTGCTAGGCAGGGGTGAGGCCCAGCCAACATCCTTGAGGCAGGATGAGAACAGAGTCAAGTCATCTCACAGCACAGACAGATAAATAGAAGGAGCGGGCACAGGGAAGCATCCACGGCCTCCACTTCCACAGAGCACATGGCATGGCCCAGTGATTCACCAAAACTTCCAGGCTGGGAGGTTGAGGATGGCTGTGAAAGTGGACCAGAAGACCAGGCCCTCACCTCCTGGATGAAAGGCTCTAGGCCTGCAGGGGCATCTGAGAGGCTAGAGTCCTGGCCCAGCTGAGCCTCAGTGGAGAGGGTAACACCCCTAAGAGGCTGAAACTGACAAAGGAGCTCGGAGCACACAAGCAGCCTGCAGAGCCAGCTTCCAGGGTACTCCAGGCATGGTTTCTGTCAACCTTAGGTACACATAGGGTAGACAGATGTTCAGCTAACGGCCAGCCCGGTCTGCGAGGGTCTTGGCACGGCTGCCACCACCTCGAGGGCCCATGGGAGTGGCTGTGCTGTTGGCATAGGTGTCGTAACTGCTATCTGAACATACGGAGAGCTCGTCAGAGACCTCCACACCATCACTGATCTCTGTTGGAGCAGAGGAGAGAGAATGTGAGAGGACAAAGTGGACTCTGAGGACAGTGACACGAGGGAAGGCACTGAGAGATGTTACCATTGGATCCAGTTAGCACTGAACCTTGGTCCCTCCTGGGCCCTCTGTCCTCTGTCCCCTGGAACATCCAGATGCAGAAAACCATGGCACCCTTAGGTGCCCTGTCACCCAGTGTACTTTTCTACACTTGCACACAGGCTTCTCTCTGTTGAGTGACTTCCTTCACCAGAAATCCCTTTTTCCCCAAATCTGGCTCAGGACTCCCCATCTTTGGCACGCCAGTCTCCTAGACACCTACTTGATTCCCTAGGCTGGGCTAGGGCCACTGAGTTCAAGCCAGCCTGGTTCATCCAGCCCCTGTCATAGTCTGCAAGGGTGGGGGCCAGAGCAGAATCTCTCAAGGACACCTGTGTCCTAGTGCTGGCAGCTGGCTGGGCAGAGCAGAGGTTCTAGAAAGTGGCTCTGTGGAATGCTGTGGAATGCTCAAGCAGCGCAGCCTTGGACATACCTGTTCCCACAAGAGCATCCTTTCTTGTATCTGATCATCCCATTACACAGGTACCTCCGACCATCCTTCACAACCCAGCTACGTTATCACCCCAAGCCTTCCTTGCTGCCCTGGGAAGCTCTGGGAACACTTTCTGCCTTGGCTCTTTTTTATAAGAAACACAGTGACACCCAGTTTCACCCGTGTCTTTACAGCTGCCCTCATCAGACTGGAAACATCAGCAGGGGCAGGCAGTGTACAGAGCACAACTGTCACTTATCAAAGTCATTTGTGAACCAAGGAAAGGTGTCGGATCTTCAGACAACCCATCCCATACCTCAGCTTGTCACCTTTGTTTACCAACCAAGGGCTGACACTGATCTGGGCTTGTCTGGTGTGGAGATACGTGTGTTTCTACCCTTCACTATGTGCCCGGGTGTGAGCCTGAAGAGAGATTACGTCTCCCTGGCCTACTGTGCTACATCTGTGCCACCTAACCCAGGGTCCGTGCAGGCTGTCACCTGAGAAGATGAGTTTCTCCTTCATGATGCTGACATCCCGGCTGCTCCGACGTACAGCGGCACTCAGCATGATCTGCTCTGGGTTGTAACTCCGGATGCCACCCAGACGCCACCTGCAGAGATAGCCCCGTGGGCATCAGGTCCTTCCCTGGCCTCCCTGGAGCAAACACCCTGCCCATTTCCAGAGCCTCTCCTGATGTGGCCTGAGAGACTCACGGCACAAATGGGGAAACTGAGGCCCAGAGAGGGGCAGACTACTGATTTCCAGCCAGGGCTTTCCTGCTTGTCTCTCTCTCCCCCTCATTTATCAGCAGCCCTGGCCCAGATAGGCTGTTTTATTAGTTATGTCCTGGCTTTCTTTGGATGGGACAGTTGAGGGATGGGGTAGCTCAACTATGGACACACTAGCCCCAGGAAGCCCCAGCAGAGGCTTCCTATAAACACACCAACGCAATGGGCTAAGGAAAGCCAGAGGGGCCAAAGAAGACAGTGATGGCAAGGTTTTGTTTAGGACTGGTCCTCACAGGTCCCCAGACAAGGGTGTCAGAGGAACTTGGTATGGAGTCAACCAATTAGAAATAAGTGCCCCAATACTCCAGGAGACGGAACCCTGATGGGTGGTTGGAGGCAGTGAAGACTCCATACGAAACTCACCGTGGGTTTCTAGATGGGGCTAACACAGCAGAAATGGACAGACAGAAGGCAGGACAGAACAGACAGTGGGAAGCAGGAGGTGGGAGGGGGGGCACTGGGCCTTGACTGGGCCAGCCGCCTTGTCAATCCTTGTGGTCAGTGCTTGTTCCCCTGGCTCCTTGTCAGGCCCCCAGTGCCAGCCTCAATGCCTGGCAAGTTGTGGTATTGGACAAAGTGTTTGTTGAGTAAAGAATGAAAGAATTCTCCCCTCGCTTCATCTCCCAGGCCCCTTCTTCTCCCCCTGGCTATTCCTGACCCTCAGGAGACAATGACTGCTTAGGCTGTGACTGGGAGCTCAGTACCACACCGGCAGTGCATGTGGACTCTGTGGGTGGAAAGAAGATGTATAAGCTGAACTTCCTTTCAAGGGCTCAGTCCCAAAGCCAGACTAGAAGCTGTTTAGTAAAGCTGCCTGACCAAGCAGGTCCCAAGACACCTGACCATTCCTAAAACCCAAGTCTCATCTTAGAAACTAATGTTAGAATCCACTGGGGATACTATCAAGCCAGGGTCTCTAAAGCCAGGCACATCCAGGACAGGAAAGCCACTTCTGGGGGGAGGGAAAGTCTCCGGGGAAAAGGAGAACGGAGTGAGGGTCGTAGGCAGTGAAAAAGAGATGGGAGAGATACAGAGAATCAACATGAGCCCCTGGAAAATAAGTCCTAAGAAGCAGAAACCAGTACAGCAGGAAAGAAACACAAATAGGACTTAGCACGGGGACAGCAAGGGGCCCCCTGAGTGCTGGACTTGGGGATGTGAGGACCCCGTCCCCAGGGGAGACACTCTGGTGCTGAGGGAAGCTGGGTCAGCACCTACCAACGAAACACTGGTCCCCACCAGCAAAAACTGCCCTAGGGACCAAAACGTACAGCACACATGGTCAGACAGGAAGAATAAATCCCAGCACGCAGGAGGCTGAGGCAGGAGGATCATAAGTTGGAGACCAGCTCAGGCTACATAGCGAGACCTTGTCTCAAAGGGAAAGGAAAAGAAGAGGAAAGAGCAGAGAGGAGGGGTGGGGTGGGAGGGCGGAGAAGGGCCAGTGCTTCAGGCAGAGACGGGCAAGGGTGACCCAGGCTCAGCACTTGGAGAATAGCAGCTTTTCAGATAGACCTGGAAAGGGGTGGCCAGAAGGGGCAAGAGGAGGAGTAGGGGAACACACCAGAATTACCTGATCAAGTGATAGCTGTGAGATGCCAGAGTGCAGCAGAGAGGGGGAGGGGAGAGAGGAGGGACATGCGCCATCAGAGCAGGATGGGACAGAGAAAGAACATCAGTCAAGAGCCAACCCCAGACACCCTTGGTACCTAGGTTGCCTAGGGCCCCAGGCTGACCCAACGTCTTCCCCTCCCTGGACCACCCATCCCACCCTTGGCAACCACATGCCAACTGTCTTAAGGGAAATGGGAGGTTTTAGCTGTCAGAGTAGCACTCAGTCCTTCTCGGAATGAAGCCATGCCCTGGCTGACAGTGGGCAGACTGGCCACAGAGGGGGGCAGCATCCGCCAGATACCACACAGCAGATCAGGGCAAGGTTTGGCTCTGAGCCCCTAGTGGGCTCATTCTTGAGGCCATCTAGCTTTTGCTGAGGGCGGGGCCTGGGCCTGCTGAGGGTAGGCTGGTTAAGGACACCTTGGGGTCTACTCACTTCTGGAGCACGAAGATGCCAATGATGAGGCTGAAGGAGATCAGGTCAGCAGTGACCCACATGAGGCAGTACTCGTCTGGGGGCTGTGGAGATGATCCAAGACCAGACTATAGTCAGGGGCCATAGACCAAGGGGCCATAGACTGTGGGGACTTCTTATATCAGACTAATGAAGGGCTAGGGTGTATGTGTGTGTGTGTGTGTGTGTGTGTGTGTGTGTGTGTGTGTGTGTGTGTGTGTATTCAGGGTGGAAGTGCTGTGTTGAGTGTGTGTAAGCTTACAGGAACTCAAAACAAAAATCAAATGATAAAAGATTAGGTTCTTTATTTGCTCATAAGGTGTCATGTGCCTGGCAGATGGACATATGACCTACAAATAGGTATGGGGCACCTGTGTAGGGCAGGAGGACATTGATCACAGGGCCTGGGGAAAACAGCCCCATGTGTGTAGCCTCAGCACCCTCAACCTTAGACAAATGGGGGTGCTTTGGGGGTCCATCAATTTGTAGAGACTGAACACTCCAACAGTCACATGTCTGCTGCCTGCCTGTTATTTCATATCACCTCAGAGAAGTGTTAGAAGTATTTAAGGGCCACAGACAGATGAGAGCTGGACAGTGGGATCTCTCAGGCTAGGCAGGGGTCATGATGAGCTGCATCTGTTTAAAGCTCAAGGCCCGGGCCTCCACAGCTCCCTATCCATGACTAAAGCCCTCTTCCAACTTTGCCCACACCTCTTTCCTGAAACCACCTGTAACTTAGCTCTGGATTGCCAACATTGCCATCTTCTTGGCTTTGGAACCCTCATCCTATCCCTGTGTCCTCAGGGACATGGCAAAGGAGTCTCTGCCTCACTCCTGGGATTACTTCAGGACAGGAATAGGAGCTCAGCTGGCCTCAGGTGCTCCATGACTAACCCCCACACACTTCTCACAGTCCTCCGAGTAGACCTGCCCTATGCCCAGTGAAGTGCTCATTCTACACCCCAGCCTTTTTCTGGAACAACTTTCCTTTAAAACCAAATTTCACAAGTAGCCCATGACCCAGGGAGCTGCCAGCTTCTTGAGTGTTGGTTACTAGGAAATATGATTTCCCATGAGTCAGGCCCAAGGTCCTCAGCATGAGACCCTCAGAAGTTGTGACAATTCCACTCTGCCTTAGCCCACAGCCCCTCCCCCTCCTCCACCATGGATGCCACTATTCCAGGTTCTCTGCATGGGGATCCCTTGCAGGCCCCACAATCTCCAACTTACCATGATCCAGAGTGGAGAAGGCACCCGAGAAAGGGTATGAGGGTTGTCAGAAGTCACAGATGAAACCCCAGCACACCACAGCAGGGAGAAGAGCCATGGTGTGTTGACGGTGTAGAGGTTTACACTCAGGTTCCAGGATGCATAGTCCCTGGGCAAGGGACAGAGGTTGGTCAGCTATCTCTAGTTACTTTGCTGCATAAAGCTGGAGGAGCACCCAGCAGATTGTCACCCTCACAGCCACCCCAGGAGGAAGGCGTGTCTGTGTCCCTGCTCACAGGACAATCCCAGCTCTGCCCAGTGCTTCCCATCCCACATCTGAATCCTGGGTGCCTAAGCTCCCTGTGTGAAAAGTTCTGCCCTATGCCCACACATGTTAGATGGAGGATTAAACTGGCCCTCTCTCCTCTAGGGGCAGGCACCTGAGCTCCTGGTGGGACACCTGAGTGTAGCGAAGATTCAGCTTCTGGATGTGACCTCTTCGTAGGCTGGCGATGGCTTCTTTAGATCCAGATGTTTGCTGGAAGCTGGGGGCTATCTTCCGTACTAGAGGTCTCTGCCTGTTGGGCAGCCACATTATCTGCCAGCAAGACACAGGGTGGTCGGGTCTCTCATCTCCAGATTTGGAATAAGGGCTCTAGCCCTCCTAGACCCTTCAAGGGTCCAAAAGAGGCCTATTCACAGTGATGGAACCCATAGTGAACAACTCAGGCAGCTTGCTTGGTCAAGAAGATGTGCAACCCTACCCTTCTCTCCTCTAATCACAGCCAATAACATCTAGAGGACTGTGTGTCACAGAATGGCTTCAGGTTCCCAAAGTGTCACACCACAGTGATTTGGATCGCATTCCACTGAAGCAACCAGGGAACACAGCCATCCATTCTCCTCTGAGGATTGAAAACACTTATTGGACTCTTTCCTGTCCCCAGAATGGACTAGTCAGAAAAATAAGGCTCCCATAGCTCTGTTTTACAGACAGGAAAGCTGAAGTCTGGAGAGGGGGCAGGTGAGTCTATTGTAGTGCCAGGGGCTAAGCGGGGGGGAGGGGGGGTCACCAACAGGGCTTTACCTGATGCTGTGGGAAGCCTGAATGCAGCACCGCCTCCAGTGTGATGTTGAGGAAGCTGCCTCTGTATGGGTGATCACGGGGCGGGTCTCGAAGGTTGAGCAGCAGTGTGGCGTTACCCTTGGCTAGCTCCAGAAGCTCTGCCAGACTGCAGATGGACTGGTTCTGGACCTCCCTGTGGTCTGAGGGTGATAGGGAGCTGGCCGTCCAGAAGGGATCAGTCTGGCAGAGACAGGGACATACACAGCTGTCACCAGCCCTTTGGAGCTTTCAAAAACTTTCCTATCTCAGGCAGCCAGTGATTGCTGGTATGTTGGCAGTTGATGGCTGTAGCCCAGTAGGGTTCTTAGGAATGCCTAATCTTCACCTCAATGGCCCCCACCTGCTTACAAGAGAACCCTTTACTCTGAGCCAGTCCAGTGTGGCCTCTGGTTCATTTTGTAGTCAAGGATAACCTTGAACTCCAATCCTCTCTGCCTCTATCTCTAGCGTGAAGATAACATTACCCTTCCAAGTTTATGAAGTGCCAGGGATTGAACCAGGGCTTGATACATGCTAGGTAAGCACTCCACCAACTGAGTTACACCCCCAGCCCTAGAGTTACAGCTTCAACAAACTTATTAAGGATCAGCATCCTTGAGAGAGAAAAGCCAATAGACCAGAGACCCCTTTAACAAGCATAGTTACGGGGTCTGGATGCAAGAGCCCAGAGGGGGTGGCTGACTAGTCTGGCTAGGGTTATTCTAACTGATGGCCACCTGCCTCCTTCTTTAGGAGCCTTCCATGCCCCACATGCCTATGGAAGGCCCAGGTACAGGCAGACCTTGAGGAACCACTGGCCAGCGTTGAGCCTCTGCAGGGTAGTCCAGTTGAGCATGGCAGCGGGCCTGCGGGCAAGCTCTGGAAACACCTGTTCCACATTGGTAGTCCGCCTCAGGGTGGTGTCATGCATGAGAAAGGGCACACCGTCCAGGCTGCAGAAGAGGGTCACTGTCACCACCCACTCAGGACTATCACCTGCCTCCAATCACCACCCTCCCTTCTTCCTACCCTTAGAGGACACAGTTGTTCTGTTCCCACCCCAGCTACAGACTCCCCACCTACATGGGGAGAGTACTGGGCTGGTGGGAACCTCAAAGGGTTTATGGGACAAGTCTTTTGACTCTCTGAGGAGGGGAGGGCTGGGGAGAGTGGCTCCATTCACTTAGCAAAGGTAGACGCTAAGTACTGCCTCATTGATAATGGGGGAAACTGAGGCTAAGCAGGAAGCGCTTTCCTCAAGGTCTATGGAGTGGAACCAGGGCTCAAATGAAGTCCTTGAAGTGCCATATTGATAACAGTGCTGACACAGTTCCCCTCGACAAAGTCCATATACTTCTCTCATCCTTATCATCCTAACAGGGCTGGCCATAGTTCACAGAGGGCCTTAGTGTGAGACAGTAAATGGCACCATGCTTCCCTTGTCTCAAAGAGAGGTATGTTGTGTATAGTCTACGCTACCCACACTGCGAGTGGTAACCTCCCATACACGGTGTAGCTGTTTATTGTGCACCCTGTGGAATAGTATTTGGTGGTCCTGCTTTCTCCTCTCTTCAAGGGTAAGGAGATAGGTCGGTGGTTTCCCCATCATTTATACCAACACGTCTGCTGTATCTATAGATGGGAATGTGCGCATCACTTCTGCATGATCTTATGTCGCTTTGTTTTTCAAGATAGGATTTCACATGTAGCTCTGGCTGTCCTGGAACTCGATCTGTAGACCCTATCCACCTGCCTCTGCCTCCGGAATGCTGAGGTTAAAGGTGTGGGTTATCACCATCAACTTCTCTATGATCTCGTATCCAGCACTGTTGATATTGTACTCTCTGTACCTTGCTTGCTTCACTCTGCCAAGTGTTTGCACTCTACCCGGCAGAGATACACAGCTCTAATTCTCTTCCTAATGTGTCGGTGGCAGGGCTCCAGGTCCCCACACCTAAACCCTATCCAAACAGGAGTCTGTTCTTTATATTCTGGAGTCTGGCACAGACTTCATTTGCAGCAAAGGGTGCCCAGTCCGTTGTGGACCATCCTGGCACCCATCGCTAAGGCAGGGGCAGGAGGTTTCACCCAGAGACCCAAATGCAGGTGCTGGGGCAGGGTGTGGGGATATCATTGTCCTTCTCTACCATGCTAACCTGATGGTGACATCAGCTTGCAGCCCATACAGCTTCTGTTCCAGGGCCTTCCGAAAGGACATCAGCGTGTGTTCTGGAGCCAACTGGAAAAGAAAGGGTGGTGAGTTAGGGTCCCACTGATGACCCTTTCTCAGCCAGTGGGTAGTCTTCTCAGCTGGGAGGCCTGTTTTTTCTTCTGGCTCATTTTTGGAGCTACTGTGGGATCCCAGGAACACACACAACTGCTCTGAGGCTCAGATTTTTTTTTCATTTGTTAGGATGCATGTACCTCACAGAGGTTTGGGGGGAAGGGGCAGCAGTGTGTTGACTATGGATGGACCCACGTAAAAGCCCGACACAGCAAACAGTAACTCTGGCCATATCAGCCTTGCTACATTACAGGCACTGAGCAAGACTCTCGAAGCCAATGACCTTTTCCATAGGCCTGTGGCCCCATAGCCTTGGGCAGAGACTGAGTGCCTAATTCCTTTGGATTAATCTCAGAGCCCAGTCCTGATGGAGATTCTGGTGGAAGGAGAGGAGATGGAGTTTTTGTGGTACGATGAGTTTCTTCATCTACTCAGAAACGATAATATTCTCTCTACCCATATACCGATACATGGACTAAAGACTCAGGCATGCTTGACTCCCAACTGAGTAAGCTGCAATCCTATAGCAGATCACCCAGATCAGTTACAGCCACTGCACTGCACGATTCTGCCTTGCAATCTTAGGCTAATTCTCTCTGCTAAGGACCCACCTCTCCTTCTGCCCGTTGAGGATGTGTGGGCTCACTGTGTCCTTCATTTCCATGCAGAGTAAATTGCCATACCTCTTCCTACCACTAGGCGTCAGCACCAAACCAGAGATTGGAATTAGAGCAGGCAACTCCAAAGGCCAAATGAACACACACGGTGACCCTGGACACAGTCATTCACAGTAATCTTGAGGGGCACCAGCTGCTCCTCAAAGCCAGCACTAAAGAGTCTTTAAGATGGCTTAAGAGGTAAAGGTTCTTGCTGCCAAACCCAACAACCTAAGATTAATCCCCAGGACAGCCTGGTAGGAGGGAGCTGACTCCGGCAGATTGTCCTGGGATCTTCACATGTGTTGAGGCATAAACTGTCAACTCCCAATCAAATAAAATGTTTTTTTTTAAGTTAACCTCGCAGGAGTAAAGAGCAGAATAGTGACTGACAGAGGCTAAGAATTGGGGGGGGGGAGAAGTCTGGTTACCAGGTAGAAATAATGGGTGGGAGGGCCATGAAATAGGTACAGGCAGTCTACAGCACTGGGGGGCTGTGGTAAATGGTTACTTCCTGTATATTTTGAAACAGGTAAGAGGAGAGGATTTTGAATGTTCCTAACACAATGAAACCACATATGAGGTGACAGACCAATCACTTAGATGTGAGAATAATGCATTATATATACATGCGAGAATAACACCCTGACCTGCAAAGATGCACCATTATCCTATGTCTGGTAAAGGGGGAAAAATGTAATTTGAACATCACAATCAGGCATGGAGGCATACACCTGTGACCTCCTAAACACAAAGCAGGGAGGGTGAGACAGAGAGGTTTGTAAATTCCAAGCTATTCCGGGCTGCACACTGAAGACCCTGTCTCAAAAATAAAACCACAGGACAGAAGAGCAAGCCACCCGCCATAAGGATGCCAGCAGCTAAATGCGCAGTTTGGGGACTGTCTAGTGACAGCTTTGTCAACAGATAAACAGTGCAAAGGGGGGGAGGGGTGTCACAGAATAAAAGGCATTGAGGAGACATGTGCCAGGCAGATGGGCTGCATGATGTCATTTGGATCCTGATTTTCAAAATCTGTTCTACAAAAAGATATTTGGGGATACAATACAGGGAAGATAAACTATGATATAAGTCATGTTAAGTAATTGTTCATCTGGGGACTGGAGAGGAAGCTTGAAAGTTAAGAGCACTGACTACTCTTTCAGAAGACCTGGCTTGATGTCCAGCACCCATGTGGCTGTTCACACACAATTCCATTCAGTCTTGGGGGATCTGACACCCTTTTCTGGCCTCCACAGTGCCAGGCAAAACAACCATACACATAAAAATAAAAATAAATACTTAAAAATTGTTATTTGGTGTGGTGTTATAATTATTACTATTGTGTGTGTGTGGTACATGTGTTTGCATGAGTGTGTAGGGGCCAGAGGTGTCTCCTTCTACCCCCTCCACCTTAGACACTGAGTTAGGGTCTCTTCCTTGAACTCAGAACTCACCTATTGAGCCCGACTGCCCCGAGTCCTGTCTCTAACCCTGGAGTGCCGGGATTGACAGGCTACCAGGCCCTCCCTCCCAGCATTGCTGTGAGTGTTAGGAATCCGAACTTTAGTCCTCACACTGGGCATCAATTGCTTTACCCTCAGGGACACCTAGGGCTTGGGTGAAGGCTGGGGATATGGTTCAGTTGGTTACAGAGTTTGCTTAGCGTGAAGTCTCAGGTTTGATCCCCAGTGCAACACATACAAGGCATGATGGTTTGAACCTGTAATCCCAGCACTTGGGAGGTAGAGAAAGGGGGTTTTTTAATTCAAGGTCATTCTAAGTTACAAATTGAGATGAAGGCTAGCCTGGAATACACGAGACCCTTTGTAGTGGATTTATGATGTTACATTGTAAATAATTGTCCCGCCTATGAGTTTAATAAAAAGTGCTGATCGTCCAAAGGCAGACAGGAAGTGTGGGCGGGGCTACCAGACTAAGAAAACTCTGGGAACAGGAAGAGCAGAAACACCACAGACTCCAGAGTTGCCAGACAAGCCAGCAGATGCAGAGGACAACTATGCTGCTCTGAGAAAAGGTACCAAGCTGCATGGCTGAACAGGATAAGAGTCATGGGTTAGTTTAAGGGTAAAGAGTTAACCTGGGCCTTAGGCCGATCAGCCTAAAATTAATGCAAGCATCTGTGTGTCTCTGTGGGTCTGCGGGTCTAAACTTGAGGCAGGCCTGAAAGTCTGGGCAGAAACCTCATACTACAACCCTTTCTTGAAATAAAACAAAAAAATTAAACACATTGCTGGGATGAGAACAGCAGCCTTGTAGGTGCTAACCGAAGCACCCTCCACCGAGCTAAGCACCCTACCACTGAGCTATGTCCCTAGCAGGATACATCTTTTGCTATTTATCATTTTTAAATGATTTATTTATATTTATTTTATGTGCATTAGTATTTTGCCTAGTATGTTTATAAAGGTGTCAGATCCCCTGGAACTGGCATTAAAGACAAGTATGAGCTGCTATGTTGGTGCTGGGCATTGAAAACCCAGGTCCTCTGAAAGGGCAGCCAGTGCTCTTAACTGCTGAGCCATCTCTCCATCCCTAATTTTAGTTTTTTAAAATAGGAAGTCTCTCCATAGACCTGGTTGTCTTGGAACTCATGATGTAGACCAGGCTAGCCTCAAACACATAAAGATCCACCTGCCTCTAAGCACCCAAATGCTGGTTTTAAAGATGTGTGCTACCATGCCTGACTTTTTTTTTTTTTAACTATTTTAAATTGTGTGTGTGTGTGTGTGTGTGTGTGTGTGTGTGTGTGTGTGTGTACACATGTGGGTATGTATGCAGGTACCATGGAGCCCAGAAGCCAGAAGCATTAGCTACCCCTGAAGCTGGTGGTACAGGCGGTCGTATCCCACCTGATATTGGATGCTGGAAGCAAACTACATGCCCTTAACCACTGAGCCATCTTTCCACACCCCACCCCCATTGCTTTGGAAAGCCTTTTTTTACCCTGAAATCCAATAGCATGGAACTCCATGCAGAGCTCAGTATTCAGAGAGCCCCAGATGCTCCTGTGGGTACGGAAGGGCACTGCCTCTCCCCAGAAGCTCAGGTTCCAGGTTTTAGTGCATAGGGACATTCTGATCCTAAAAGGTCACAATCCTGTCTCTTACTTTGTGTGCCTGGGACTCATTTGAACACTTTGTCTATACTTGCTTTCACCCCACAGCAGGCACCATCACTGTTTGTATGGCCTAGGAGGGGCATGGAACATAGAAGGCGACACCATACCTCTATCATCACAGCTGGTCAGGTGTGGACGCCCCACAAGGCAGCATGGCTCTGGAGACTATCTCAGTTCTCCTATGGTGCTGGGCACCTCTGTGGTGCATCCCAGGACTGATTTTGACTTTTTCCCTTCTTCTTCTTCCATCAAGTCAATTGTCTTCCTTTGAGTGGTTTAGAACTGGGATCTCCTGCCTCAGGCCTGACCCTAACCCCAAGGTCCCTTGCCTATAGCTCTCCTGGTCTCCATAAGCCAGGGGCTGGCAGAGCAGAGCTGGGGCTGAAAACCCTCTGACATCTCTGGGGCTTCTGTAAGCATTTGATTTCCTAGCAGAAGCCTTAGGGATTCTTCAGAATCCACACCCACCCAGGTCCTCAGGCCTTCTCTTTAATTCCTTCCCACATGGCCCTGAGACGGCATGACGCTGCTGTCTTATTGCTCCGAGACCACAGACATCACATCCATTTCCCATAGGGTCCTCCCCTGCAATGGTTGCTGCCCCATTCCACCCACTGGGGCCACTCACCATGGGGGCCCCTCGGTGGCCAATGAGGGCAGGCTTAGGGCCCAGGTCCTTTTTCTCCATGATGCAGGGAGAAGAGATGGCGAGAGGGATCAGGTAGAGGGTGAAGACCACAGCGAAGAAGGTACAAAGAACGGTGACCTGAGAGGCTATAGACACAGGCAATGGGGACTTCCAGTGAGTCATCTGTGCAGTCCGCACCAAACCCAACCAGGTCTAGTTGGCGAGAATGAAATGCAGAACCTGGTGTTCTGAGGAGTGGCCTTTGCTCTTGACAGGAAGTGAACCCCACCTACGACTTAGGCACACATGCACACACAGACATAGAGACTTGGAGCAGAAATCCAGAGCAACCTTTGGTAGCAACTTTGAACCACCTAGAACAAACCCCCCATGTTGAGCACAAAGGCCCCACCTTATGCCCAGACCACCCGGGTAGAGTCTCAGTAGGGAGAGCCTAAGCAGGCCTCAGGTCAGACCTCTGCTGGGGGGTACTCACAGGATCGCTCTGCACGGGCGAACTGTCCTGCTATGATCCAGGAGAGTGCTGTGATGGCCACCAGGGCCCCTATGTGCAGGAATGGTGCTGTCCCCTGTGTGTGAGGAGAGGCAGGAAGGACCTGGGACTCAAAGACAGGTCCAGACTCTCAGGTCACCAGCATGCTGCTGACTGTCTCTCCCTACAAGTCAGGCAATCCTGTCTCCATTGGTCAGCCGAGGTCATTGGGGATCCTGCTGTGAGGACCCCCCCCCCCTCTGAGCCAGGGGTGTGGAGAAACCGGAGTGATAAAGTCACTGCCTGTTGCAAGGGTCCCGGGGAAGCAGTGTCCCTGTCCCAACTCACTCACCTGTAAGGAGATCAGCAGTACCTCCCATTCATCCCCCCATAGCTGGGCCACAGCTGACATGGCCACCACCGTGGAGGCCAGGATGATCACCAGCACCATCTGGAAAGGAAGGCACCGGAGGGAGGGTCACAGCAGGAGTGAAGGAAACTTGTGTTTGGGCGAGAGAGGAGGGGGGAAAAAGAAAGCAGAAGTGTACACAGGCCAAGCTGTGGTGGCTCGTGCCTGGAAGGCAGAGGCAGGGAGAGCTCTTGAGTTCGAGGCCAGCCTGTTCTACAGAGTGCATTCCAGACAGTCAAGACAGAGGAACTGTGTCTCAAAAACAAACAAACAAACAAAAGCAGAAGCCAAAGGAGAAAGCCTGGGATGGGCTAAAGGCAGCATGGATGTGTCAGGAAGGCCAGAGGCAGAGGCAGGAGAGAGCTGTGCAGTGGGCAGGGGCTGGGACCACACTAGGGGTATTCTAGCAAGAGCAGATGCTGAGGCAGTGCTCTGTTCATGGTGTTGTCTGATAAACTGCCTGAGTCTCCTACATCTGCCTGGTTTTCTCTTCCTCCTCCTGTTCTTGACAAAAGGTCTTATATAGCCTTGAACTCCTTGCTGCTAGAATTATACAGGTATGCACCATCGTGTTTATGCTATGCTGGGACTGAACCCAGGGCCTCGTGCATGCTAGTAGACACTACCAAATGAGCCTCATCTCCAGTTCAGCTTCTAGTATGTTCCACAGGAAGTGTGGGGGCACAACTGTAATGAACATTGTACCTTTGGGGACAGAGATCTGTGGTGACAGAGGTTCCCTGCTTCAGTCATCTGGAGTCCTAGAATTCTTCATGGTCTCACCCCCCTACACACACACACACACACACACACACACACACACACACACACACACACACACACACACACACACACACAAAGTCCCCCGCCCCCATCTGTGGCCACAGGAGCCTCTGAAGAGCAATTTCTGAAGGCATCTTATCACAGTAGGAGGCTACCAGCAGAAGTTCTTGCAATAAAACTGATTCCCCATAATTCTAATATAATTAAAATTTCATTACAGTTTTGCAGTTGCTGCTGTACTTCCCACCATGCTCAGCAGCACTGTTGGAAGTGCAAGGAGGGACTTCTTCCCTCATGGTGTCCTTCAGCTACAAGAATAACCCAGCTTTGCAACATCTGACCCCTCCCAAACCTCACCCAGGGAGCCTAGGTGGCCTAGGGTAGACCTGAATTCAGCCCTGGCATTTCTAACCTACTGAGCTATGGCAATGATGGCAATGGAGAAACCCATTCCATTCCTTCATTCATTCATTAATCCATTCATTCATTCACTCATCTAGTCATTCACCTGAGTCTTGCCTATGTGCTGAGACCCAAGAAGAGTCGGAATGCAGCCTTGTAGATTGGCCTCTTGGCAGGTGCCTGGTACAAGGGCCTGGGGTCCCTACACCTGAGTCACACTCTTAGGTCAAATCCTGGCTCTGCTGCATTGGAGGCAGGTACAACTTCAGGGAACTTCTCTGAGCTGGGGCACAGGGAGAGTGATGCGTTCCTCCCAGGGAGAGGGTCTGGGACAGACATGAGAATATACAAGCAAGAAAGGTGCTTTGCACAGTCACTGCCACTAAAAGGAAATGAGTATTAGATGAGAGCGCCACCACTGTGAATAACTGTAGCCGAAAGAGGTCACAGAGAGGAACGGATAAAACGCTGGAGAAAGTGCCCGTCACATACAGTAAGCACCGGAGAAATGCTGCCTAATGGTATTATGACAAACACCGTGTCTGGCATACAGGAAGTTCTCAAATGTGCCTTTCTAGAGAGCAGCTCGAAGGGCAGAAGCTAGCTGCCAGAAAGAACTGTCACGTGCACCAGCTGCTGAAGAACAGCCTAAATTTGTCCATGGGGCTCAGTAGGCACCAGCCCAGCTCCGCCACACTTGTGGTCAGGCAAAGTCTCTGGGCTTCAGCCTGGTTGGCTGACAGAGCCCTCCTGGGAACAAGCCTTGAAGCACAGCAGCTGCCCCCTGGGGAGGGGAATTAGCACCACCTAGCAAGGGCAGGGCAGAGTGCTCAGTGTCCACCACCTCAGCTATGGAGGTGGGAGATGATGGCACCCCTCACAAAAGGCATCTGAGATGACTCTGGGTGGTGGCTGAGCACAACTGTCACAGAGGGGCCTTCTGCTTTCCACAAAGCTGTTCCCCCCAATACCTTGACTTCCCTCACCTCCCAGGCCCCTGGATTTTTCCTGGGGATCCCTCACAGGCCAGAGCTCTGGGCCACAGTCCTCACCTGGTCAGATGACTCCCTCCCTACCCATTCCTAAGCCCTTCTGCCCTCCCTTCCTCAGGACGCAGGAGAACCAGGGACTTTAAACACGGACCAGGATTAAAATGTCCCATAAAACTGTCATCTTCAAAACAATATGACCTTGGCATAAAACCAGAGAAAGGAATGAAAGCCAAGTTCAGAAAGAGGTCTGAAAGCATTAAAGGAATGTAACAGCATCTCAGATTGGAGCAGGGAAGAGGCCTGGGGATACCAGGAAGCATCTCCAGTGAGCTTGGCAAGATCACACTCGGCCCCAAAATAACTTCCAAAAGATTAACAAACATTTAAATGTCAAAAAGAAATGCTATAGAAGTACCTAGTGATATCATAGAAAAATTTTCATATCTTCTCGGAGGAAGAAGGATCCTTTCTTCAAGTCTGACCCAACACCCAAGGGCCATAAAAAGAGATGACAGATTCAAGGTTTTGTTGTTATTGTTTTTTGTTATTTTTTGTTATTTATTTTTGTTATTTCTCTGTGTAGCCCTGGCTGTCCTGGAACTCACTCTGTAGATCAGGCTGGCCTCAAATTCACAGAGCTCTGCCTACCTCTGCTTCCCAAGTTCTGGGACTAAAGGCATGGATCACTTTACCTAGCCAGATTCAAGTATTCTTTTAGAATTAAAAAAGAAGAAAAAACCCATAGCACAAATACAATAAACAAAGTCAAAAGATAAATAACAAATCGGGCAAAATTTAAATTATCTGCAGTTTATCAGCCGAAGGGTCAACTCCCAAGACCCACAAAGAGCTCCTATAAATTAATAAGCAGATACCACAGCCAAAGGGCAAGAAGACACAAAGATAAGACCCCAGTGACTCAGGTCTGTGAAACACCAAGTCTCACTGAGCAGAGGGGAAGCACAGGCTGCAACCTTGCAGATGGTCAAAGGTGAAGGAAATCGGCTCACACCCGAGGGTGACGGGATCCTGTTGTCACATCCGTTTACTGTCTAGGGAGCATGGGTTGGTGGTATGTGGCAAAAAGGGCATTTAACAAGATTAAGTTTATGAAAGTATACTTTATTGTTGGACACGGCAGCACATATCTGTAATGCATGCACTTGGGAGGCTGAGGCAGGAGGATGATGGGTTTGAGATGAGCCTGGGCTCCATAAAGTAATCCTGTGTCCAAAACAAAAACAAAAGAGGGTGGTAATGCACACCTTTGATCCTACCGCTCAGGAGGCACAGGCAGGTAGGTGGGTCTCGGTGAGTTAAAGACCAGCTTGGTCTACATAGAGAATTCTAAGATGCAACATAGTGAGACACAGTCTCAAAAATAACCACAAAAGAAAAGAAAAACGTATGATGTTATTCTATCCCAGATCACAGCTGCATTGCCCTGGAGAAGGACTGAAAACCACTGGATGTTAACAGGAGCAAGTGTCAGGCATGGATGAGCATGGCCTTCCTGTGTCTAAGAAGGACTCCTAACACTTTATGTGTGTATTAAAGGGAGGGCGCGGAAGAGATTACAGCACTGAAGAGCACTGGCTGCCCCAGCGGAGGACCAGGGTTTAGTTCACAACACCCACACCGCAGCTCACAACCGTTTATAATTCCAGTTCCAGGGACTCTGATGCCCTCTTCTGGCTTCTGCAGGAATTGCACATATGTGGTATAGTCTCATAAATGCAGGCAAAACACCCGTGTTCATAAAATAAAAATAAACTTAAAGAAAGGGAGATCAGTGAGATGGCTCAGCAGGTAAAGGCGCCTGATGCCAAGCCTGAAGATCTGAGTTTGATCCCTGGACCCACATGAAGGAAGAAAAGAACTGACTTCCAAAAGGTGTCCTTTGACCTGCATATATGTGCTGCGCACACACGCGTGCGCGCGCACACACACACAAGGGAGGGCAATTAAAATGGAGGGAAAAATAGGGAAATTTTCATTGGGCATGATTTTTTTCACATTTAAATTTTTGGTCACATTAAAAAAAATGAATTAAGATAAGTGAGCAGAAATACCCAGAGCCTGGAAAACCAGTGCAGCCTAGATGAGCACTGTCTGTCCGTCAGGCCCTTCTGCTCTGAGGTCTCACAGGGCAGTGTGGATGGAAAGGGTTGAAGCAGGTTAGCCGGGGGATTCCTGCATGGCACCTCCAGATCTGCCTGGCTCTGTAAAACTGCAGGCTTCTCTCTTAGGATCAAGTACATGTGACTTGACCTGCTGAGAGCCAGGCACAGCCCCAGGAGGTGACCACAGCATGTGTGCCCCATCCCTAGGTGCCAGCTGGTACCTTCTTTCAAGTGTTAGCTATATAGTTCAGAGATGAAAGGCCCTCTCAGAGGGGCCCGAGGAAGTCCCATAGCAGTCCTCAGGAAAGAGTCCCCCTTCATCCCTGAAAGACTTTGGCCACCTATGCCTGGCTTCCAAGGTGCCCCCCACTGCTCGCCCACACCTCCCGCTCTAACCCAGATTCATCTGTCCCGCCTCCCACTTTCTGTCTCTCTGCTAGCTGGGTGCATCTCAAGGGTCCTAGCCATGCCCTTGGAAAAGGGGTGACCACCCCTTCCTCTACAGCCTGAGGCTCCTAGAGGGGGTTACTTTATTCTGATCTGGACTCCCCAATTCTACAGCCTGTTCGAGCAAAGCAGGCATTAATAACCTACACTGTGTTCGTGTGTGTGTGTTCGTGTGTGTTCGTGTGTGTGTGTGTGTGTGTGTGTGTGTGTGTGTGAGAGAGAGAGAGAGAGAGAGAGAGAGAGAGAGAGAGAGAGAGAGAGAGCACATGAGAGTGAAATAAAGTTCTGGGACCTGCGGAATGAGGTCTGGAATGAACCCTGGGAACAGCAGGGACACAGCCAGTTTCTATTTAGTCTTCAAGAAGTACCACATTAGAGTGGGCTGGGATCAAGAGCCCTATAAAAACTGATAACACAAATGTTCTAAAATGCATCTGGGAGGGGGGGGAGGCTGCTGAAACTGGGGAGAAGCCCCTCTTTGGGACACAGATACACAGGGTGGGTTCAAAGAAAAGGAAACCGCTCAAGAGAAAGTACGCACAGGAGGGCCAGAGCAATGGGCTAAAAGCCAAGGAGAGGTGGGCCTGCTAAGGGGTGGGAATAAGGTCTCCCACAGCAGAGGCCGAGGTGACTATCCCAAAGCAGCAGCAAAAAGTCCTCAGGACCAAACCAGGACAGCCTGGGTCCTCCTCGGCACCATCCCCAGAACTCACTGAAGCCAACAGGGAAGGGGGTAGCCAAGCAGAGCTGGTGTTGGTGAGTGAATGGCCACAAGGCTGAACCCTGGGCTTTCTACTCTTGCTGTGAGACCCTAGGCATGTTGACTAACCTCTCGGTTTTTTGCCCCTGCAAACTGGGATAGTGGCAGTGCCTACTTTATAGGTCTGTGGGGGTTAAAGGAGTGAATACAAGCTGGCATGGATGGGGCCTGGCATAAGAGTTCTGTGGAATAGAAAGAGCAGCTACAGAGGTGATCTGGGAGGGACCACCCGGGCTATTCTGTTTCCATACCTCTTCCCTTTCCCTCACAGAGCAACTTCCTCTTACCTTGTGTATCCAGTACAGGTTCATCTGCTGCCCCACAGCGATGTGACATAGTGCCAGCACCTGAAGAGGGGCCCAGGGGACAGTCAAGCCAAGTGTGACTAGGAAGCTTGCCAGCTCTCCAGATGCCCTGCTCCACACTCCTGCCCTTGGTCTGACTCTAGGCAGGCAGCACACCCTCCCCACAGGCACCAGGAATGCCCAGCCCAGCTCTGTCCAGATCTGGCCTCTTTCCAGATTAGCCAAGGCCTCGAGCCTCCTCCTCTAGGAATTCCCCTGTGAAAGGTCCCTGGTTTGGCACACAAACTACCTAATTTAATGCATCAACTGTTTGGGAGATCTGGGTCCTAGGATTCGGAAACAGACTTGAGGCCTGTCCCCAAGGAGCCCCAGTACAGAATGTGGTCAACCTGAGTCTCTGAGTGCAAAGGACATTGGGGTAGACAGCCCAAGCAGTTTCATGTGTCTGTGGCAGGTGCCAAAAGTCAGAATGGCTCTTGTTGGCCTGGGGTTCAGAGTGGGAGTGAGAAAGGGTCTTCCAGAGGGATGGCTGAAGGAGACTTGTAAAAACCTCCCGCCTTTGAGGACTCAGGCCTCAGACCCAAGCAACATTCAGGGGGACAATACTACCCCTTCAGACCAGCACAGGCTACACCTTCCTCTACTAGAAACAGATCCACACAATGACCCCAAGGGAGTCCCTCCACACATACCAGGAGGCCTGCGATATATGTGAAGGCAGCGGCTGTAGTCACAAGGATGGGCACGGACCAGTCGCTCCAGTAGCCCATGCGATTGTAGAGGTACCTGGTGGAAAGAGAGGGCAGAGGTCAGACTAGTCCCTGCCTAGTCTTGGAACTAAAATATCCTACTTTTCACGAAGTTGCAGCTGGGGAGCCACAAGCAAGCCCTTTCCATCCCATATTGGCAGTCAGTGCATTCCTGATCATCAGCCGTGCCTACTTCTGGTGAGCACGCAGAAAGCAAGAAGCAGATGGGCCCTAATCACTTATCTAAAAGCCACTAGACCTGTGTCCCACTGGCCCCTGTACCTATAGACAGGTGTGAGCAGCACCCCCAGGAGCATGGTCAGCACAGCACTGAGGGACGAACACATTCTGGGATCTAATCCCCACACGACCTCTTGCTGGCTCATAGGACCTGGTGGAGGTGATAGGCATCTTGGATTCTAAGATGCCCTTGACTCTGCTATTCATATCAAGTTCAATAGCAAAATGTGAAAATACAGAGCCTTAGAACCGCTAAGATCTAAAGTATTCCACTCACCTGTAGGATGGACATAAGAGAGCCCTTAACAGGGCTTCTGGGAACGAAGGGAGGGAGGGAGGACAGAACAAGCTCTTCCTAACAAGACCATCCACAGAAACCAGTAAAAATGCTGAGAAAATGTGATCTTTAAAAAAAAAAAAGCGGCATGTGGTCTTGCATTCATATGCCATATATAGCCAGCTTCCTATTAGTGGAACGTCATAGCTTGCAATGATTCACTTGACAAAGTAGCACAGGAAAAAAAAAAAGAGAGAGAGAAAATGGACACATCGTTTCGCATTTCTGTTTCCTTGGGTTGGGTGCTATAAACAGAATGACAGGGCAGAGGGAGAATTTCTTAAGGGTCCTGGAGGGTGCAGTTTGGCTATCCCCAGAATGATGACTCACAACCTCCTTGTGTCTGTAGGGAAAGAGAGGCTCAGAGGATAAAGTAAGTCACCTAGGACATTAAAGAATGAGCCATTGTCAGGACAGGTAGTGGTAGCCTGCCTGGGGCTGGGAGAGACATCAGGAAGATTCCACGGGATATCTGTCTCTCCGATCCCTTTCAGGGCCCTGCTCTGAGCCTGTGGGAAGGCCTACCACTCAAAAAACTCACAAGATATGCACATCTTATTGGAAAACTTGGAAAACTGAGGCTCAAAGGTGGCTAGCCATTGGCCCTGGAGCTACTCCTGAAAGACTTTCTGATCCCACTGGCCTCAAGTGTGGCCACATTGGGCGGGACAAACACACCTACCAGATGTGTCCAACCTGTAGCCTGCAGGCCACATGCAGCTCAAGAAAAGTTGTGAGCTTCTGCAAAACATCATTGTGAATTTTGTTACTCTGGGTATGTGTGTTTGTTTGTCTGCAATAATCCCGCCACTGGGAAACTCTGTCGATGACAACTGTGTCTCAATGTCAAAAGGTTGGACACTCTTAGCCCTATGTGGCTCTCCCTGCCTATGCCCATCCAGTGCAGACCCTTGGTGCTTACATCTTTCTTATGCAGGAAATAATCCCAGAGACTCAAGAGAAGCTACAGCCACCCAAGAAACAGTTGACAGGTATAGGCAGGCCTCTGTGCTGCCTCCCAGATAGAGCTGGCATCTGCTGAGTCTTCCCAGTGACAGGGATCTAGTGGGGGGTCAAGCCTCCATCACCAATACATCATCAGCTTGCTGTGTGATCTCCAAAAGGCTATTCTACCTTCAGTGAGCCCTTATTTCCTCAGACTGCACTTGACATGCATTCTTGGCATTGACTGGCTGCATGACACGGGTGAAGTGTCCGTCCTTGGACCCCACTTTCTCCATGTATAAAGTGTGTGTGCAGCTGTCTAGGGATTGCCACTGAGGGCCAGCAAGCAATGTTCTCAACATCTGCAATACGACCCATGCTTTAGACACTTACAGGGATGCATGATTGACCTGTGACATGCTATAGAGACCAGGACCCAGCTTCAGTGGGCCCGGCTCATCTTGCTGGGCTACAGGGCAGGTGGAGGCAGCAGTAGTCTGTCCTTTACTGTGCTCATGTAATGACAGCAGTCCAGTCTGGGGCTTCAGAGAGTGTGACAGTTCATATTGATTGTCAACTTGACAGAATATAGATTCGCCTAGGAGGCATTGAAGGCGTTTCTGAATTGGGTTAAATGTGGTGGGGAGACCCACCCTGAGTGTGAGTGGTGCCATCCCAGTGGGGTCCTGGCTTGACTAAAGCGGAAGATGTAAGATGAGCAGCATCATTTACTTCCCCTGATCCCAAAGCCATGTCAGTTGCCACTCAAGCTCCTGCTGCCATGACTGTGACAGGAGCTGGTGCTCTGGACCTGTGAGCCAAGCGAACCCTTCCTTCCTGAAGTCCCTGTGCAAGCATTTTGTCACAGCGACAGGAACATAACTAACACACAGGTGGGTGGACAACAGACGTTATGTCCCATTAATAATCGAGGCAAACTAGCAGAATCCTTTAACCTCTTAGCCCATCAGAAGGTGAGTCTGAGGAGCCTCCCTTTGGTGGGTGGAGACTTGGCCTCCCAGGAAGTAGTTGTGTCCCGCTCCCACCTTGTCCTCATAAGAACTTGATGAGACTGTCTATTCCACCTCGAAGAGAGAGAGAGAGAGACCAGGAGGAGCACACCAGAGGCTTGCTTCCTAGCCCTGACTCCTCATACTGGATGCGTCAGCTGGGCCTCAGTTTCCAAAATCTGTCGTCAGTGGAAGAGTTCTCAGAAGTACCCAGGATTTTCTTCCCTGCCCATGCCTTTCTGGTCAATAAAACGCTGGCAATGGAAGAACCTGAAGTATCCCTAAAGGAGGCAGAGCTGAATGACATCTGCCAGCCATGTCAGCCCAGCCACAGGAGCCAGGGAGCCCGAGGCTAGAAACTGCCTCTTCTGCCCAGGTCTTGAACTCCCTTGGCCTGGTCTCCACCTCAGGCTGATACTGCTCTGTCTTCTGCTCCTATTTTCCACAGCCCAGGCCCAGAGAGCATCACCGAGTCTCCTTGCAAACTTTAGGGGATCTAAGAGCTAGCTCATGCTGGTTCCCAGGCCTCTCCTCTCCAGGAAGCCTTCCTGACAGCCCAGGGCTCCCAGAGTGGGCCTTGCTTGAGGCCACAGGAGAGCTGGTTGAAGAATTCCCAGGATCCCTCCACTTACCAGTTGAATTCATCGTAGTCATTGAGGACCCCCCACCAGAAGTAGAGCCAGGTGAGAGTGAGGCTGAAGGTACAGACCAGGAGCAAGAACCACAGACGTTCCCACTGCAAGAACAGAGCACAGGGCGGCATCACGTGGGGCAGCTCTCCTAGGGCGGAGAACCTCCCTGCCCTCCCTTCCCAAAGCCTCAACAGAACTGGTGAGAAACTGAGGTTCAGGAGGACACGGCCTGTCCAGTGTCACAGAGCCCGGTTACAAGAGTGGACAGCAGGAGCAGGGTTAGAGTCCACCAGGAACTGGCAGCCTAAGGCCCTTCTGCTGCATCTGAGGTCTGCCCAGTGTGTTGGTCCCCTGCTCTGGGGCTGGTCCCTAAAAACAAAGAAAGCCTCTCGCAGAGTCTCCTGAAGCCCAGGCCAGCCTCAAACTCCTCATGTGGCTGAAAATGGTCTCGAACGCCTGGTCCTCTTGGCCTCTACCTCCCACACGCTGGGATTACAGATATGTGTCCCCAGGCCCTGCTATTTTGAAAGTTTATTTTATGATTTGTATATGTGTGTGTGTGTGTGTTCTTGCGTGCATGTGCACTTGCGTATGTGTATACAATTATGGACGTCAGAGGCAATGGATCCCTCTGGAGTTGGAATTATAGACACCTGTGAGATATCCAATATGGATGCTGGAAATCGTATTCAGGCTCTCTGTAAGATCAGTGTGCCCTCTTTACTAAGTCAACTTTCCTGACAGCCAAGACCACACCCTTTTGATTCCTGCTGGAGTGGGTAAACACAGCTCCTGGTGGGCTCAGAGGCTTGCAAATGCATCCACTGGCCAAGCCCTGAGTTTTCCCAGCTTTCACCCCTCTGTTGAGCTCAGCACCACAAACTGGGGCAGACCATCTTGCTATGCCCTGAGAAGCTGCTGAGGTCAACAGCAATGATCTGAAAATGAGATGAGAGAATTGAGCCCTGGAGCCGAGGCCCCCAAAGCCCCACTTCTGTCCCATTCTCCATCACAGGATGGCCAGCCTGGCAAAAGGATCAGGACTTCCAACAGGCTAATTTCCTCCTGGCTCCTTGCTGTTTAGCCTAGCAAGGATGCCCTTTCTTTGGTGTGACCCCTGACTCCCAACTTCATCCTCTCAACTGGAAAGGACCACAGGCTTGGGCTTGTCACCCCATGTTCCCATTTTTCCATGGAGGACCCGTGGAATTGGATCACATGTCACCCCCTTGGAAAAGCCTTTCTGGACTCAGTTCTAGTGCTTCAAACCCACTGTGCTCCATGGTGTCAAGGTCCTTCTTCTTTAAACTCACACTCTGTGTCCCTAGATGGCATGGGACCCATTAGAATTGATGACTAGGAAAGTGGGTGTCAGGAGGAGAGAAAAACATTCCCTAGCTTCCCAGAATCCCTCCATCCCACATCAGTAACTAAATGTATTTGGAGCCAGACTTCCTGGGACTCTCAAATCCTCATTACCACTAACAAGCTGTGCATCTCTGGACAGGTTACACAACCTCTCTGTGAACTAAATACAATAATAGCATTCAAAGCACAAGGCTGATATGAATGGCCTCTTGACACCATGCAGGAGAGGTTCTCAACCCAGATAAGCCATGACTGGATACACACTGGCACCCTCATGCCAGTGTGAGTCACTCAAGTTGGTGAGCCATGGCTCACAGTCCTGTGCCAAGCTAGGCTGCTGGGCCTAACCCTGCTCTGCTGTAAACAGAGATGTGGAGGTGACATTTCTCTCAAGCTGGGTTATACCAGGTTGTGAGGGGTGGGGGTGGGAGCCGGGATAGTTTTTCAGAATAAAGCTCACCTATGTCTGCCCGGCAGAGGCATGGACCAGAACAGCTCCAGACTAGGAGAGTCAGTCCTGGCTAGGAACAAGGCAAGGCACTTGTCTTCCTGTGGGGACAGGATCTCGGTGGGGGGCGGGGGCACTAAGATGGCTGGGATGGTGAAGGAGAAGAATGGTACTCAGTTCTTCTCCTCAGAGCCTGCCCACACACACACCCCCACCAGCCCAAGGTCCAATCCTCACAGTCTCCCCTGTTAACTCCAGTTCCTAGTTACTCATGACTGACTTGTTAGCTCATGACTGACTTGTTTCCTGGAGCCCAGCTAGCAGGTCCTAGGTTAGCTTTAACATCAGGCTCTCACTCAGTATGGCACACCCCTCCCCGCCCCCCCCTCCCCATCACACTGTCTAGCATGAACTCCCACTGGCCTCAGCTCCACAGACTCCAGGGCACACTCACAGCTGGCCCACTGGGACAGAGGGGGGCTCTGGTGAGGGGGGCCTGAACATACTGGAGCCTGTCCTAGGCAAATAGCCTGGGTGTGGAGAGGGCTGGGGACCTTCCACAAGTACAGACAGGACAGCATTGGGCCAGGAGGCCAAAGCTGTAGGTGGAGGATGGGCATGGGCTCACTTGGCCATATCCCTGTGGTGAAGCAGGGGAGGACACACATGAGGTGTTACAGGTTCTCAGCAGCTGGGAACTGACAACGTTAGAGCCAATAGGTAGGCAGGGCAGGAGAGGGCAGGGCATGGAAACCAGGAACTACGGACCTCATTTGCAGAAGCTAGGGCTGGGAACCTAGTGATTAACGTCCCTCAGAAGCTGGAGGTCATCAGGCCACAGGAGCTGATGGATGGGGAGGAAGAGGCCTCAGCACTGGAGGGAGAGAGGTGCATGGTGGCACCAGGAACAATCAGAGGAAAAACCTGAATGGTGTGTGGGGGTGGGGGGGGTTGGGAGAGAGAGGCTGGGGAAGGAAGGCAGTAGCGGGAGAGGAAGTGGCCTCCCAGCAGCTCCACTGATAAAGAGTACCTCAGGAGCACTAATGGGCCTTATCAGGGAGAATTACCAAAGAGAAAGGCCTGGGCATGCGCTTAGCAAGTGCGTCTGGCTGGGCTACTAGGATATTCAGAGGGCTAAATACTAGGATATTTACCACCCTCTGAGGCTACATTGGTGGACCTTGAAGCCCTGGCCCGCAGTCTCTCTGCAAAGGCTCAGAAAGGGAAGTACCTTTCTGATCACATCACCTGTGGGCGAGTGACCATGGCCAACCATTCAAGACAGTTACCAAGTGTGTAGAGCTTTATGACCGTCATCTGGCAGGGGATCAGTATGAGCAAGTAGAGTTTAGGGAGGTCACCAAGTAGGACAGTTCTGAGATGCTTCCCGTGAACCTGCCCTACCCCTCTGGGGCTCTGTATGGCAACCCCAGGCCCAGTGTCTGTTCACCCTTCTCTTTCTGCAGGCTGTATCCCAGGCCTATCCTCTGGCTCCTCCTTTGTGTCCCTGTAACCTCCAGCAACCTTCCACCCTTAAACATCCTGTGCTGACTCTTAGCACCCAGCAACCTGCTCTCCAATAGCACTGGGCTACAGAGAAAGAAAGGGTGTCTCAGAGCTGTAGCTCTGCAGCTTAGGCTGGAGTTCTGCCCTCAGAGCCTGGAGGCCTCACCTACGGAATGCAAACCCTAAACCTTAGCTTGGAATGGTCCTGTCGAGTAAGCTGAGCAGCTTCCGGTGATTCACAGTAGGTACATAATAAAGGGGACTTCACTGACTGTGTCACACATTCCTTAGGGAATAGTAGGGCATGCTGTGACCAGGGTCCTCAGAGCCCTAGCAGCATGTTGGGATACAAGGTGGTACACTTTATGGTGTAAAGAGTCAAGAAAGGATGGATGTGAGACTGTGAGAGGCAAGGACAGACTAGCCTCAGGCTAGGACCCACGGAGCCCAAGCAGCTGGGGGCTGGACCAAGGGAATGGCCCCTTTGTGGGGTGTAATTCCTATGTTCACACAGGTGGCAGGGAGCAGGAAGCCTGTTCTGGAATCTGCCGCATGGACAGAAGAGGTCTGAGTTGGGAACAGTACCCTGGCAGCATTCTGTATCCCTGCTCCAAGGGATAGAGGATGAGGGGTGATAACTGACAGAGGATCCAAAAAGTTCCAGCCTCACAGCCCTGCCTCCTCCCACTCTTGCCCTGGTCCAAGCAAGGCCACAGGGGGCTGGTTGTTGATAAGCACCTGACCATCCTCACCTGTGTCCTGCCCGTCCCAACCTCCACTCCCACCCCAAAGCCTTCTGCATTCCAAGACCCTGCTAACAGAAAAAGCTCATTAGCAGCCAGGCTCTGACAGATCCCAAACCCAACTGAATACGGGAAACATAGGCAGCACATGGGGTGGGATGACTCTCCTCTGCAGGCTTCCACTCACTACCAGCTCCCGTGTATCCCTGACTGCCGCCTGGATACATATAGCTGCCCATCATTGCTGATGCAGTCACTTTTGGGGGGTATCCAGAGCCCGGCTTCTGAAGTCTGTGATCTTACAGTGTCTGGGAGGAGCTGCCAGCCCCACCCTAGCAACATCAAAGATTCAGAATCTTAGACACTAGAGACCGAGATGTACCACTCAGCTCCTGCCTCCTGTGTACCTAGGTAAGCTGGGAGTTCAGCCTGTTGCAGACCAGGCAGTCCCAGAGAGAGTCCTCAGAGTTCTTCCCTCTTAGACCCTCAGCCTGACCAGCAGGTGGGCTCAGACACTCATCACTGCTGGATTTGAATCCTGGGATGGTCATAGCTCTCCAAGTTCTCTGAACCCCAGCTTCCTGCTCTTAGAATGAGGATAAGGTATGGTGCGCCACACAGGGCCCAATAACACATCTGCAGCGTGGCACTGGCCAGGTTGTTCCCCTGGTGCCCTTCCCTCCCCATCTCTCTGACTCCCTCCACTGGAGCTAAAACTGTTCCCTTGAGATGGAAACCACACAGGCCAATCAACCAAGGGGTCCAGCAATACTGGAGTCAAATGGCCAGTGAGTGTGTGTGTGTGTGTGTGTGTGTGTGTGTGTGTGTGTGACAGCTGGGTTTTAATTCAAGCCCTTCTACCCACTGGCTGTGTGGCTGTGTGCCAAGTACTCAGCACCTCAACCCTCAGCTTCCTCCCCTGTTCATAGAGATGACATCACCACCACCTCACAGCAAAGCTGCCAGGCCCCAGCGATTACACATGTAAGCTGTAAGTCGCCAGATCCACCATGGTTCCTATAATTACCATTCGCGTCTGACAGCCCTTTAATTATGTGAAGACAGCGATCGAGTCTTTGCCATCCCCCTGCTCTACACTGAGTCTTCTTCTGGCTGCTGAGGACAGTAAGCCGGATCACCTGCACCTTGCCCAGAGGCAGCCAGAAGAAGAAATCAGGCTCTATAGGTTTGTGGGAACTAGGAGCTCAGTCAGGAGGCCGACCCGATACAACCCTAGCATGCCACCACTTAACCTCACGCACAGTCTGCAGCCCTAGCTTTGGGAGACAGGCTTGCGGGGGGGGGGGGGGGGGCTCTTCACGGCATTGGGGTAGGGTTTCATATCACTCCCACGGTTTTGCAAAGCAGGTGGAATGGAAACCAAGGAAGGCCCAGGCAGGAAACGTGACTGGCCTAAGGTCACAAAGAACAAACATACCATTGGTCAGCCGGGATGCACAACCAGGCCCCGGTGCCTCTGCGATCCTCAACTGTCTCAAGGAAACAAGGGCCAGGACATTAATTATCTTTGTCTGCCCACAGAGGAAACGGACTTAGAGGGTCAAGGCTTTGCCTAAGAGCCCACTGCACGTCACAGGTGACTCGTAGTTCAGGTTTCATCATCTCACCCCATCCACGAAAGAAACGGAAAAAGTATGAACCAAGGCAGGGCCATAGGATGAGGAATTCAGTAAAGAAGTGCAGAGTGATGGAGAACGCAGATGATGGAGTTGGAACACACAGACATGCACTCAGAAAAGCTCCCTGCCTCACACCCCCACATCACTGATCTCTTCCAGTCACTCCTCACCGGGATGTTGGTCACCCAACAGCTCGCAGCAGTGACCAGGCAACAGGCCATTCCAGTCCTGTGCATGAGTAAGAACAGAGGGTTTTACCGTCTACTATGTGGGGAGTGAGGCGAGGCATCGAGGGCTTCCTGGAGGAGGAAGGAAGGCAGGCTGGAAGGATAGGCCGAGGGCCTCCATCTGGGCAGGGAGGAGCAGAGGCAGACACGGAACAGGCACAAGTCTTGTTTGGGGAAATGGTTTCTCTTCTCATGGCCAGTTTTAAAATTAAAATAATTTTTATTTGGGTGTATGCTTGCGCTCATGTACATGTGGCTACCATGGTGGATTTGTGGAAAGTCAGGACAATTTGGGCAAGTCAGATCTCTCTTTCCACTGGGGTTGCAGGGCTTGAACTCAGGATCACCATTCTTGAATGACAAGTGCCTGTACCTGCAGGGCCATCTCATCTGCGCCCCTCCTCCCCCTATTTTATTTATTTATTTATTTATTTTTAGCTAGGGATGATTCTGAACCCCTGATCCTCTTGACTCTACCCCTCAAGAGCAGGATTATATGGTGCTAGAAAGTGCTGACATCCACTTCACCAAGCCTAGCACATGCTAGGCAAGCACTCCACCAGCTGAGCTCCACATCAGACCCCCAATTTAAATTTTCACACTGTCAGGTTCTAACCCTTCTACTTTCTTCAGTTCCGCCTTGTGTGTGAGGAGCGCAGCTGAGCACAGACATACACTTAAGTCATAGTTACAGCAGGGGATGCTTAGCTTTACCTCCAACACTGAGTCCCGCCCATCCTTCTGGACGGCCGTACACCAAGGGGTCTCCAAAGCCTACCTCTAGAGTACAACAAAGCTTCAAGCATCTTTCCGTTTACATCTTTCCAGACCATCTGATTTTCTCAACAATTTCCTCTACGCTTTATAAATAGAAGAAAAGTTCAAAATAGGGAAAAATATACTTCAGTTCATCTGGAATTTATTTTGCCGTGAGGTAAGGTGCAGCATGAATGTTCTCATACTACAGGACATTTGCAATGACACCCACCTCAGTCTACTACACAGCAAGTTCTCTGATGTCTGTTTCTAGATTTCCATCCTGTCTGGACAGAAGTAGGCACTTTTACTATGTGTGACTCTGCCTTGAGCTGACCTGTTTAAGCCTGGTTACCCCAGTGTCTTGTGTGGTCCAACTCTGCTTGGGAGTTCCAGAGTCATGCACTTCTCAGCATCCAGTGACACCTATGCACTGTGCTCAACTCACCAAGTCTCAAATGAAGGATGAAGGAAATATGGGCTGGGAAGGGGACAGAAGTTCCTGGGAAGCAGAGCTGGGCATGCCCTGGCAGGATTATGCTGGCTCTGGACCAGGAGATTTGGGGGAGGGGCAGCCAGGCAGGGCTGAGATAGATGTAGCATTAGGGCGAAGCTAGAAGGGGATTATTAGAATCCCACTGCCAGCCAGTTCCTGGCAGCCTAAGAGGCTGGATTTATTTCTCCAGGCTACAGAAGGCTGGGCAATTAGGCCTCTGTCTGTCCTTACTTCTGCCAGGGCACCCTCAGAGCAGCTCATTAGGTGGGAGGATGGCAGCAGGCCCAGCCTGCAACTCCTCCTTCTTCCTGCCCACCCCTCAGGCACAGCAGAGCTGGAGGACCCCGAGTATGCCACTGAGCAGCCCTCATGCCCACTCAGTTTACAGGCCCAGGGTAGAATAGTTCACGTATCTTCCCTAAGGGATGGTCCAGGCTTCCACCTGCTCAGACCTAGGTGTTGTTAGTGCCCTTCTCAGAGAAGATGAAAGATGCCAGGAGACCCTCTCCTATTCTTCACACCACTCCATTATTGAAGTAGAAAACCAAAGCCCAGAGGGTCATTCCTCATCCTTAGGCTTTGTCCCTAGAGCCACCATCCGGGGAAAGTGTGTATGGAGGGCACCCTCTTCTCAAGGTTAGATAGACTGGGGTCTCTTCTTACATGGGACAGGCACACGGGTACCTGTCTAACATCCCATCTAACTGACAAGCAGGCTGAGAGGCCCAGGGTTTGCCTAAGGGTCAGGGCAGCCTCGGAAGAAAGAGCAGAGATGCAGCTGCTTGGCCGGGAGGATGTAGCTGCATCTGGCTGAGTCCAACCATATCCTGGAATCTGCTTTAAGGGACTTCATCACCAAGGCAACCCTCAAGTCTCTCTTTCCCTCCACCCAAACCACAAGGACAAGAAACTGAGAAATTCCCCCTCTTGTCCACCTGTAGAAAAAACCAATCTCAGCCTTCAAGGGTGGTCTGGGAGAACCCGAGGGCTGAGTCAGCACCCTGTCCTGCCCTGCCAGACACAGCCAGAAACCCAACAGGCAGAGCTGGAATACAGCAAGCCCTTATCATATGTGTGCCTTCCTTCTCCAGAACCCCAACACTCAAGAACCCAGAGGGTTCCATCTCCCCCATAGTAGTCAGCAAGATAACACTCCGTAGGAGCATTCAAGCCATCTTCCTTCCTGCATGTTTCCCAGCACACATTGCCAGGCCTGAGCCAGACCTGAGTCTCTGGGTTAGAAAATCCCGGTTCTTATAACTAGCACTGTTTCAAAGTGCTGTGAGAGCTCACAGGATGGGGAAGGAAGCAAAGGCTTGGTTTGGTGGAAAGACATCTGAGTTAAGGGAAGGGAGAGTGGTGGGCACTGAGACAGAGGGGCAAAGGGCCAGATTACCAGGAACATGGAGAAATCTGGATGGTGTGGCTAGCATAGCTGGAGTGGAAGGGTAAGGGAGGGACAGAGGTGACAGACCTTCAGGGCAAAAGGAGCCCTCATCCAGTGCCACTCCAAGAGGCAAGCCACTGGGGCTGGACACTGACTTGTCCGCCTGCCCCAAAGATGCACCCATACCCTCACAGTACAATCTGTCATCAATTAGGGGGCCTCCAATTTCCCAGACTAAGAATTATGGGGTGACAGGGACTCTTTCCACGGTTCTGCCTGAGTTAGCCTATGAATGGACCTTGTAGGTGTTTGTGGAATCTCTTCCCTTGCCACATCCCTGTGTGCACATGTGTGCACGCACACACACATATGTGTGTGTGTATGTGTATGAGCACACTTGCACATACGTTGCTTCCCAAACGCTCTTCTGGCTCCCTGGCCTTCCTCTTAAGCTTTCTCAGAGTATTCTGTAGAATATAATCCCTGGGGCCTTTGCACAGCTTGAACCATCGCTGAAGCCTGGGCTGCTTAGTACTGCTGCAGACTCAGGCCTCCCAGGTAAGTAGACTCCGGCCTCCCAGGGAGTGTGTTTCCCATCCCCAGATTGAAACCCAATGATTTTCAACGCCCAAAGACAAGTCAGTAGCAACAGACACCTGCCCGATACCCTTACCACCCACACCCAGCATCCCCTGGTCCTGGCTTTGATTTCCCTGGGTGTCTATTCATAACTGTCCCTGGCCCTCTCCAGTTTGGGCTCCCTTTCAAGGGAGGAGAGAACCAGGTCAGCTACAACTGTGATTCGTGAGCATGTACCAGGATTGTTGATTGCATACATAAGTGCAGCCCAGCCTAGCCCACTGGAGGTAGGAGAGGAGAGAAAATACAGGCTGGAGTGTGAGCAGAGGTGCACACTGTGCCAGCGGCCCCTCAGCTTGAATAAATCACTCTTGGAGTTCGAATCCACACAATCTGGTAGGGATCAATTAAGGGCGTAACAGCTTTTAGAAGGCAAGTGTAGCACAGATGTGCAAGACAGCTGATTACCATACTCTGCTTCTTGGTGTCTGGCTCGGAAGTTTCTTCAGGCCTCTGACCTAAATCCCTCTCAGTATGGAAGCTGGTTTTGACACTGCTGCCTTCAGGGGACCAAGGGACTTGGGGGAGGGGTGCCAGAGGGAGGAGGGCCAGGGCCAGCTTGAGAACAGTCTCTGTCTCACTGAGTCCTTAATTGGCAGTATTAAAGTAACGAGTCACAAACAACAGCCAATTAATTATCCCCGGTTATAAAAAGCTCTGCTTCCCTTCCCTGCTGTCGGTGAGGCACCCTCTGCCCAAGCTGCTCCACACCCTTGGCCAGCAGCAAGAGAGGCAATTCCATCTCCAAGCTTCCAGCTTCCTGCTTCCATGTGGCATGTCCTGTGAACAAAGGCTTGGGAGTGGGCAGAAGAGTGGCCTCCATGGAGGGGTTCTTTTCCAAGCTCTGTGATCCTGCTCATCCTCAGCACCGCTTGGGTGTCAGTCCAGACTGCCACTGGAGATCCCAGCCTGGCATCAGAGGACAACCCTGCCTGACCCTGCTCCTCAGTTGAGAAATTTCCTGAGCCTGCTTCCTGCTCCATTCTCCTGGGGTTCTCATTATCCACACACATCAATGCAAGCAATCTTTCTGCAGCCTCCAGCAACTGCGGCTGCAGACTTGTCACGACCTCCTGCACAGCTGCTCTGTGCCTGGATTTCTCCTTCTGTAAAGTGGGTGCACAATTAGATGTGGCCAGCAGGGATACTCATGCTCTCATTTATGGGCAATAAATCCTTTGCTCCATGCATGCAGCAGGTACTCACTGATGTTAGCTCTTACCATGACTATCTGCCTTATTTCCTAGCTCCAGGATGAGGGGGGCATGACTTTCACATTTCACAGGTGAGATATAGGTGGAGAGGACCCCATTGTAGAAGCTTCTCCTCCCTACTCCCCAGAGTTTCTACTTGTTCAGCAGACTGGATGTAACCCCATACACTAGCAGCTTCCATTCTGTTTTGAGACAGGGCCTCAGGGAACTCAGGCTGGCTTGTAACTCTCTAAGTTACTGAGAATGACCTTGAATTTCTGATTTTCCTGCTGAATGTGGACCATACTATATGAGCCACGTGCCTCCATGCCTGGTTTATCCAGTGCTGGGAAGCTAATCCAGGGCTCCCTGCATGCTAGGCAAGCATTCTACTAACTGAATTCCATGCCTAGATTACACCAGTCATTTTTGAGACCACACACCTCTGTTCCTTTTACTGTGCTTGGCCAGAGAACCCAGCTTAGTCCCATCACCATTCTGGCTGTCTGTGGTAGGAGAGGAACAGGAAAAAAGATAGCGAAGGAGAGAAAAAATGTTCGTGTAAGTAGCAGAGGAAGCAGGCTGTGCGCCTCGGAGGCTCATCATCAGCCAAGGGTCACCTGAGGTGAGCTCAGCCATCTGCAGAAACAAAATAGACTGAGGTTCCTGCCACCCCTTCAGCCTTAGGTCCATGCTCCGCGCCCCCCCCCCAGACCCTGGTGTCCCTACAGCTTCGACCACCCATGCTTTCTGTCATTGCCTCGGTGGCACACTTTCTAACCTCCTTTTGGTCACAATCAAGTCCTTTACTTCATGACTCATGACCTAGGAAAGCTCCCGACCAGTGGCCTTTCCTTAAGGAGTTTGGTCATCCCTCCATTGCCTCAGCTACCATCCACCTCCAGCTCTGCTTATTACCACTTGTATGATCTCGCTCCAATCCCTGGCTTCTGCTTCCCCATGACCCACGGGTCACCAGTAGCAACAGGAGTGGAGCCTCAGCACAGCACTGACTCACAGAGCATATAGAGTACCAGTCATAGGGAGGTCAGGTCAAAGAGGCCTGCTGCCTACCCATGAACAACGTGGACAGCCCACAATGCTGATGCTATTAATCTAGTCTCCTCCCACCTCAGTGATGTAGCTGAGGCTTGGAATCTGGAATGATGAGTCCTAATGTCTTCTCACAGGTAGCACCATGCTGGTCACTTAGCATCCCTGTCTCACATGTTGGCCCGTGAGGGGATATGTGATGTGATATGATTTTATGTATCTTGTGAATATTAATTTTTCATAAAGAGATTGTTTTGGTTTATGGCAGGCACCTTAAAAATAGGCAAAAAAAAATCAAAGCATAAAAGAAAGATAAAGTCAAAAAAGACCATCAACCACTCCCAAATCAAAATATAAAATAATGCAAATACGCCATGAGCCATGTGACAGAACAAATTAATAAAAATAAATTAAATTAAAATAAAAACTAACAATATACCTAAGCCATAAGCCAAACAACATAAAATTAATATAAACTTCTAAATCATTATTTAAGAAACTAAACAACAAATCCAAACCACAAGACAAAAATCTAAAACTACAAGTCAATAAATCTAGACCTCCAGCCAAACAAACTAAAAACCTCTTACTACAGGTGTGTTACATCTCTCCCTCCCAGGTACACAGCCCACGGTCACTGGTAATGAGTGGAAAACTCCTGTTTACCCAACAGAGAATGGCCACACCATGCAGCACCCAGTATGCCATCTCAGGCTGAGGCCACAGTGGAAGGTGGGTTCCATCCCAGCTCTTCCAGGGCTACAGTATGGTCTTGGCTCTCTTGCTCTGTTCAGTTATGTTTCCTCCTGGCTGAGGGGAGTGCCTGGGCTTCTCATGGGGCTCCTAGGCTCCTGACACATTCTTGCACTCTGCCTCTCTCCAGCACAAGCAGAAGAGGGCAGGTGGGTAGGCAAGTACCCTGACCTCCCCATCCCTACAGGCTGGCTGAGCCTCCGACCTCAGCAGCTGCACTCCTGACCCTCCAGCCTGTTTGGGACTGGTGAATTCAGAGGCTGGCTTCTTTGTTCAGACAAGCAAGAGGGAGAAGAAAATGCTGTTCTCCAGGCAGCAAAGCTTTTAGATAAACACCACACAGGAATTGGGTTCCTTCAGAGAAGAAACCAGATCCACAGGCTGATAGCGCCCCAGGGACAGGAGTGCTGCTTGGTCTGGCTGGGAAGCTAGCACTAAGGCCTCTTTATCCAGTTGAGCACCTGCTGCCAGGCCTGGCAAGCCAGCAGCTCAGGTGACTGGGCCCTGGTGCCAGGGCATGGCCCCATCAGCTCCCAGGCTCCAGGATGGCCAGACCTACCTCCTCACCCTTCAGACACCCCTACCTGGCCTTTCAGATCTGTGGGAACTGAGAACTTCTGTTCCTCTTGGGATGACCTCTCTAGGGTCACCGCCAACTCTTTCCTGTCCGGGCCCCTGAAGCAGGTTGCCCCCACTATCTGAAGACAATTGATAGCTAAATATCTATACCCACGCAGACAAGTTCCTTCCTGACCATCCCATCTGGCTAGGGGCCTCAGAAACCACTATAGGCCAATTTTGCTGAAGAAGAAACTGAACTCTGGAAGGGTCATGGGCCTGTCCAGAAGCATACAGAGACAACTGAGCCCTGACTTCCCTCAGTTCCAGGCCCATCACTGGGCTTTTGAATGCCTCCGACTCCATCCAGGGAAGCTCACCGGTGTGGTGTCATCATGTGAGCGTTGATAGCGTTTCCAGCGGCAGCCATAGATGCCCGTGAGGCATGAGAGGCACAGCTGAGGCTCGTAGTACTGTAGGGGCTGGTGTCTCACCATGCTCGTGCCCGCGGCCCTGGCGCCCGGCCCTCAAGCGCCCATGGAGGCTCCTGGCTGATACTGCAGGAGAAAGCGCAGAGTTGTGAGTCAGGGAAAGGGCGAGGCATTGGTTCTGCAGAAGTCACCATAACCTAGGTCAGGGAAGTCATCCTCTCCTGGAAGCCTTACTGGATCCTGGAGGGAGAGCCATCCTTGAAGGTTCCTGGGATCTGTCCCTGTCACTCATGCTCCCCCCCCCCCCCCCCCCCCCCCCCGGTCACACTCATGTCTTCAGCGTTTGCCACACTTTCCTAGTACGATGCTGTTTCTACTTCCTTTGGAAATCTGCATGGCTCCATCCTTCTCTTTCGGGTTTCTATCTCATTCTTCTCCCTCGTGTCTCTCTTCACACCTTCCTCCCTCCCCTCTCACTCAGCTCATCATATAACTAAGGCTGGCCCTGAACTTTTGAATCTCCAAGGGCGGAGGCTGCAGGCGTGCACCATCCTGCCTGTTCAGTAAGACTTTAGCATCTCTGGAGCCCCTTCTCCATCCCCTAAGCTCCCTCCCTCAGATTTATTTTCTCAACCTTGTTCTAATGTTTTGTCTGCCTACTCCACTGTAAGTTCCACGAAGGCAAGGAGTTTTATCTTTTTAATTCTCTGCTGTCTCCCCCGTAACTGGATCAGAGCCTGGCAATAGCAGACTTTCAAAATAAACATTCTACAAAATACATCACCATAAACACCAACGGACACAGAGCTCTGGAAATGCAGCAGGTGCTTGAAAGTGTCACACATTCATGCTTCCCTTCCATCATCAGAGGCACCCCACCCTAAAGCCATCACTGTTGAACAAACCACGGCTCAGAGAGAGGATGGGCAGTGCCTGGCCTGTAGCCACACTATGCGAAGGCACCAGAGGTCCACTCCAGCATCCCCAAGGGACATTCAGCCTGGTGGTAAGTGTAGAGGCTGGTGGAACAATACGAGGTACCCTGAGGGATGAACTGCTTCTACCCAGTGCTGCCTGTCAGTCTGGACCCTGTCCCACACTCCCAGACTCAGCCTCCCAGTGTGAACGGGGAACCAGGCATCATTCAATCTTCACCGCACTCTGTGGAGGTCACCAGTATGGCGTTTCTAACACACAGATGAGAAGTCGGCTCTGCTCTGCTGCCTCTAAGACTCAAAGCCATAAGCCACCCCCCCCCGCCCCGAGGCAATAGGGCTCTGCTTCCCATGCAGCAGCTACCAGCATTCGTGAGAAGGAATCAATGTCTTGTTTTCCTATTGAAAGGTCTGTAAAATTCACCCTTGCACGAATGCACTGTGTCCGGCGTGTACATTTTAAGTGTATTTACTCAAGTTGTACTTGGCTCCTGACCACCACAGCCTAACAGCAGAGCATTTCTGCTGTCCCAATCACCACCCAAAGCCCACTAGCAGTGGTACCCTCATTCACCCCACCCCTCAGGCTTGACCGCTACCAAGCCACTTTCTGTGGCTATAGATTTACCAGTTCTAGAGCTTATCTGTCTTGGAATCCATGGCCTTTTATATGATTGATACTGCTTTTATTTAACAAAATGTCTTCAAAGTTCATCCATGTCACCTCATGCATCAGTACTTCATTTCCTTATTTTCTGGCCCCAGGTAGCCCAGGTGGCCCTTGAACTCAAGTATTTTGGGCTAGCCTTGGACTCTTGACTAGCCTTTAAAATGCTGGAATTATAGGCAATTACCACCACTCCTAGCTACTAGTTTTTAAATAGTAAATAATACTTGATGTTATGGCTATTTTACATTTTGTCCACCACTCATTGGTTGAGGGATACTCTAGGCTGTTATCGTTTTTGCGTGGACATATATTTTCATTTCTCTTGGATACAAACTTTGAGGATAGATTTGCTAGGTCATATGGTCACTTTTATATTTGACATTTGGTACTTACCTGAAATAAGTACCAAACTTATCTTCCAAAGTGGCATACCCTTTTACCTTCGCAAAGCCTTGTCTTAGCCATTCTACACATTAGAAATCTGAAGCTCAGAAAGACTCAGCTCTTCATGAAGGTGATACAGCAAAGCTAAAATTCATACCAGGCAGTTTGGCTCCAAGGGACCTTATTCTAGCCCACGGCTTGGCAAACTGTAGCCACTGCCTTGCCAAATCTGACCTGTTCCCTACTTTTTTTTTAAGTACAGCTTGAAACCTAAGAATGTTTTCTACATTTTTAAATCACTGGGGGAAATGGATTTAAAACAAGAGTATCTTGTGACACATAAAAGTTCTGTGAAAAGCCAAATCCCGACATCCATAAATACAACTTTATTGAACAAAGCTTTGCTCGGCCTCTCTGCATGCACCGTCTGCATTTGCTTTAAACTAGAACTGGAGGGCCAGTGGCTGCTCCAGGGCCATATGGTCTGCAGAGCCCCAAATACTTCCTGTCTGGCTCTTCAGAGGGAGGGGATATGTATAGATTCCCTCTGCCACCCCCAAGCTGAGTGTGTGAGTGAGACCATGATGGAGGGAGGAGATGGTGGCAAGGGGTACTTAGCTTCCTGAAGGCAGTGTTTGAGACGAACTCCACAGATGCCAACCTCTAAGCACAGGTGTCTTAGTTGGGGTTTCTGTTGCTGTGATAAACACCATGACCAAAAACAGCTTGGGGCGGGGTCCATCATCAAAGGAAATCAGGGCATAAATAATTATTCCAAGAGGGAAAAACCAGGGCACAGTCCCAATCAAATCAAATCAAACCAAACTCCAACGGTGTAAATAACTCAGTGTCCAATGTCTCGGCCTCACCCACTATCCTCTGGGTCTTCACCAATAATTTCTCCTGGAATCTCCTCAGGGACACTAACCCTGATAAATGGTGCCAAGCCTCAACTTGTCTCTGTGGCCCCTTCAATCCTGGGGCTTTGACTGCAACTGAAGATGTACCTCACTAATGGCCTCTCATCCAGCCCTGCCACACAGTACCAAGCCTCAGCTGCTCTCCATGACCCCTTCATATCTTCAAAAACAGTACCACCTGGGAGATTCTTCTTACTCAACTTCACCTTCCAATACAGGTACAGTCTTGGCGTCCACATATACACTCCTACATTCTCAGTCTTCTGGAGTAGGTGGAAACAGAATCCACAGCCAGGAAGTCTGAGCTCATCCATGTAATTCCCAACATTAAGGTCCCACTGTCACATCAGCTGTCACATCTGTCCCTGCCTCCCAGCAGGGAGGAGGCAAGTACAGTACAGGTGGAAGCCCTGGTCACTGACTTGCTCTGTGGCAGGGCCACTCAGCCTCTGGATGTGTAAAAGGGATGACAAGCTGTGCTTTGGAGATTATGGGACTCTATGAAATGCTAGGCTGGGGTGGAGGAGGGCAGCTTCCCTGCAAGGACCAAAGCCCAGCAGGTGGATGCAGGAGCATGGCCAGGGCTCCCTGCCCCTTGACGGCTGGCCTCCTAGTCACTTCACCCAAGAATAAAAATGATAGTTCCAGCAGAAACATTATCACTGTGCGTGGTGTTCCACCTAGACCTGAGACTCGGTGATTCTACCTCTGGGTTTCTCTTGGCCTCTGGAAAATGTTTATCCTGTCCATAGCTGGAAATTCCTTCTACTCACTCTGTGTCCCCAACAGGGGACTTCCCATTCTCTCCTAGTTTCAATAGCCAGGTGACCTAAGAAGTGACCAAGGCCATCTTGTTTGCCTCTGATGATTGCAGTCAGTGGCTCCTACCTTTCTGCAAAGGGGAATCTCCCAAACCCTGAAAGCCCAGCTCTGTCACACTGCCTGTTTCTAAGGCACTCTTCAATCCATGCCTCCCACTACTCTGGCCTGGTCTCCTCTCCCTAGCTCCAAGGGCTGTCAGCTGGCCTCTGCTCAAAACTCCACTAAAGCCAGGGTTCACTTGCACCAGCCCCCTGACCAGGCCTTGCCCTGCCAATTCAGCCTGCCCTATGTCCCTTCTGGTAACTCCTCCTAATGCTGGTAGTCTCTAGAGAACCTCCCCTGAACCCTGGCTCAGTTAGAGGTCTCTTGGGCCTATGGTAGCCTACAGGTCCTGCCACTGTTTTCTGGACTATTCTGTGTGTACTGCCAACATGTGTACCTGCCCCATGTGGTAACTGACTATCCTCATATCTTAGGAACCAGCACAGAGCAGTGAGAACATTCCAGAAGCTTGCTGGACAGCGAAGAATCCAGTTCTACTCAAGGAGTTGTGGCTCAGGCACCGGGCAGCTGACACATAGGTTGGCTCTCACAGACAAGGTTCTTTCCACCCACCCTCCAGCCTATCACCACCCTCCCCCTCCAGCAATGCTAATGGAACCACTCAGCAGCAATGACTTCTTCAAGCCACCTCCTAAGACTGCCCATACTGACCAATTGCCAGAGAAATCCCCTGCCAAGAGCCTCTGCCAGCTCTGGGACAAGAGAGGTCTCTCCCCAGCCCAAAGTCCTGTGTTCTGCCTTGATACTTGGCTCTGAACTCCTATAGCCTCTTGGCCTCACAGAGAATGTTCATGCCTCCATAGAAAAAGCACCTTGTGGGACTCTAGAAGAACGGTGGGTGTGCATGCCCATCCCCTAACTCCTCTGCTACCCTAACCTCCCGGAATGACCCTGAGCTGTGTCTCCACTCCTTCCTCCCATCTATGACTGCCAGCTGCCAAGCCAACCAGATCTCAGACCATGATGCCCAGTGTTTTTTCTGAGATGTGAGCAGCATGGTCTCCCTCAGGAGATTTGCTATGTGACTTTGCAAGCCATCCTCTCTGCGCCTCACTTCACATGCCACAGAACTGAAGCTAGATGAAATCGCACAGAAAAGTGCTCGTGTCTGCAAGCAACAGGGTGATAGCTCAGGAAAGGTCCACATAAGCATGAGGACTGTCATCCTCAGAACCTACATTAAAAACTGGACATATGAGTCGTGAGATTGCTCAGTGGGTAAAGGTGCTTGCCACCAAGCCTGATGACCCACGAGTTTGACCCCACAACATACCCACATGGTAGAAGGAAAGAACTGGCTCCCACAAGTTTTCCTCTGACGGCCACAGGGGCATGAAAATACATGCACACGAGAGTATGCGTGCATGCCTGCACACACCTACCCAGCCACCCCCCCCACACACACATACAGACTCAAGTAAATAAATTGAAGCAGATAGGGTTGTGTCTACTTACACTCCCAGCTGTGGGGAGGCTGAGACATGTAGAACCCTGCGGCTCAGTGGCCAGCTAGCATAACTTAATTGATGAGTTGCTGGCCAAGTAAAAGACTGTCTCAGAAGCAGGGGTCAGGACCTAAAAAAGGACACACACACACAAGGGAATAAAATATGGGTGTTTTGGTTGACAGACAACCCTTGAAAATGCTACTGTAAATACAGGAAGCCAGTTAAAATAGACAGCTTATGATGTGACTCCATTTATAAGGCCTGTCCAGGCAAACAGAGGATTAATGAATAATCTTGGGGCTAAGAGCATTAGAGAGGGATGGAGCACCTGATAGCGGGTCGGGAGCTGCCTCTGGAAATGATGAAATGTTCTGGAATTAGTGGTAACATTTAAGAGTCTGTGAATATACTAAAAACCACTGAATCGTGCTCTTTAAACAAGCAAGTTATAGCCAGGTACAGTGGCACACACCTTTAATCCCAGCTCTTGAGAGGCGGAGGCAGGAGGATCTCTATGAGTTCAAGGCCAGCCTGGTCTTACGAGTGGAGTGAGTTTCCGGGGCAGTCAGGGCTACACAGGGAAACCCTGTCTCAAAAAACAAACTAAAAACCAAAAAAAAAAAAAAAAAAAAAAAACAACCCAAAAAAACAAACAAACAAAAAAAGGCAAGTTAAGCTAAGGTCAGTGGGTGGCACATGCTTGTAATTACATCACTTGGGAAACTGAGGCAGGAAGATCACCATAGTCTGAAAATTCCAGACAGAAATAAAACAAGGCTGGGCATTCTTAGTGCGTATTTTTAACCCCAGTACTTGGGAACCCAAGGCAAGCAAATCTCTGTGAGTTCCAGGTTATCTGGGTCTACACACCAAATTCTAGGCCACCAAAAATTCATGATGAGAACCTGTCTCAATCAATAAAAAAAAAAAATCCAATAACAATGAAATAATCAAACTGTATCTTATATGATAAAACTATTTCCTTTTTATTTGCTCAGCTCTGAAAGTCACTGTAACAGAAGGGACAGGGGCCTTAGGCTCTTGCTGTATCTGGACCCCTCCATTCCTGCCCAGGCTGGGTCTCTGAGGCTTGAGAATTGTTTCTGAGAATTGTCCTGTCCCCTTCCAGGACCTATTCTGCTCAGATTAGTCTGAATCATTTCTGTGGTTTGCAACCCAAACCCTTTACTAGGACATGGTGTTCACGATGGCCCCAGCTCTCAGCAAGTTTTAAGCTGAACAAACGTGCTGCAGGGTGGCAGGTGGACAGAGGTACAATGTAACTGCTGCTAGTCACAACTACTGTCACTACTGTCCACCATGCTGTCACTCGCCTGATGTAAGGTATGGTGGGTTCTATGGAGGTGAGGATTAGTGGGTGTAGGGGGGGCTCCTGGGCATAAGGGACCTGGTAGGTCTTGTGGTGGGCACCACAGAGATTGTCCCTGCTAGGTGGTGTTATGGGCACCATGAGGGTAAGAGCTTCCTGGGTGCCACGTTTAGTGCTGCCCAAGAACCTCCAGATAACAACTCTACCAAGTGAAGATAGTGTTTACAAACTGTGACTAAGAGAAGGGAAGCATCACACAGTGAGTATTATTTTATAGTAAAGAGAAAGCAGCAACCTGGGCATGGAGACAGAGGCCTTGTAATCCCAGTATTAGAGAACTGCCCAGGGAAACTTTGTATCCAAGAAAGAACTAGCAAGCCGCAGAAAGACAGGGGGAAACTTGGAGGCATACTGGCAGATGACAGAGGGCCTCTTTCTAGAACAGGCAAAAAATAGAGCAAATAAAAGGTCAGTGCTTGCTCGGGGCTCAGGGAGAGGGAATCAGGTAGAATTTGGGAAACAGAGGGCAGCCACACTATTCTGAATGACCCAGTAACACCACACTTGTCAAACCCCAGAGGTCTGGCAATGCAAACCCTCACTCTAGTCAGTAACAATGTTTTGACAGCCATTCCTCAATTGTTCCAAAGGTATCATAAGAATATAGAATGTAAAACATTGGGAGAGTGTGAGGAGGTAAAGGGCTTCTGGGAACTAACTAATCAACTTCTCTAAAGGCTAAAATGGACATTTAAAAGTCTATAAAATACACACAAACACGACTCAATAAAGCTCACACAGATAATCTCAGCGTAGTCTATTTAAAATCAGGGTGCTAAATGTAACTGCTGCTAGTCAGTAACTGCTGTCCAGGCTACTTCTGCGATAGCCCCCAGGGTAGGCCAATCTTTAGTCTAGTCGTATATAACTCCCTATCATCACAGGAGCCAGCAGCTTGTGTCTCCCAGGGAAGAGCACTGTGTTTTGGTTGGCATCGGGGATGCCCAGGCCAGGAACTGAAAGAGGAAACCCCTGAGGCTGCCAAGGCTGGGTGTGGGGCCTGGCCTTCTCCATGGTCTGCAAGGCCCCACAGAAGGAAGGACACACTGGGAAATATCTTCTCCTTAGCGTTGGCTGCACCTACTGTGGTTCAGCTCTGCCGAGTCCAGGGTGGTCTGAGGTTAAGCTTGGGTTCCACAGGCCACCTCCATTTACTGGGCGACCACATCTCTATGCTCTCTCAGACACTCTCCGGAGACTTCTTCAGCTCTTAACTCCTGTCACCCTTTAGTAACCTGCTCTTTGTTCATCTCCAGGGCAAAGCAGAAATGTGTCAGCTCAGGTAGGATAGGACATCCCACAATCCTCTGTGCCAATGGCAGAAGAGGCCCTCTGTTCCCTGGGCTAGGCTTGAATATGAAGAACCATTTGACTCGGGAAGTTCTCACTTCTGTAGGCTTGTGAAAAGCCCAGCCAGACAAAGGTGAGGCTAACCAATCCCTACCTGACCTGCACTTGGCTCAGCCAGTGGAGCTGCCTCAGAGGCCCTAGGATCCTGTGCCTTCCTCAGATGGCTTGCATGGAGAGCAGTAGGGTGTCACCATCTTATTGTGTAAACTTAGGTGACCTCCTTCACCTCTTTGGATCTCAGAGAAAGCCCTTGGTTTTGGCGAATCAATAGTAAAGTAGCTAGACCTAGGGCAGGGAGGAAATCTAAGTCCCTAGGCACTGGCAGTAGAAGAGGCTGGCAGGCAGAAGGAGGCACATGGGAGGCCTCCCAAGTAGGCTCCACCTCATCACACCTGCTCTCTGTTTGGGGGAAGTAACTCAGTCAGGGAGGGTTTCCAGCCAGAGCCCTCAAAGAATTAATCATGCCATAATTAGGGTCATTATGAATCTTCTTCATGATAATGTCAGGCCCTCTTGTTTACCTAATTCTTGTGTCACAGGAGACTGCAGGCTCTTCTGGGAAAGAACTGGAGGCCAAGGAAAGTCAGATTTTCCTACAGTTGTGTGCCCTCAGGCGATCCAGTTTTCCCAGCTCAGGAGCATTCTCTCCTGATCAGTCACTGGATGATAAGGTCAGCTTTCTCCAGAGGCCTCACTCAGCCTATCCTCAGGCTCTGAGCTCTGTCACCAGTATTTTAGACATTTCCACTGGGGTCAGGTGTGTCTTAGTGGGAGATTCATCTGGAGTAAGTAGGGCCCTTCTTTCCCTCAAGGAGATGACTTCAATGTAGCATAAAGCATCCTTTATCACAAATGCAAGCACGACACGTTACGGCTTACCAAGGGCTTGCACACCATCCTGGTAAGGTGTCACATAGACTTCCCATGTAACTACCAATTTCCTTTCTCAGACACCGCCAATGAGAGAAACGGGAAGCTGCCCAGAGCCTCAGATGCTGAAAATCAGATTCTGAGCCTTACCTTGGCAGTGAGCTGAGGACCATGCATGGGTCTTCTCCCTCAGGCAGGGGCTCGGGCAATAAACCTGCATGTTTGGGGTACATTCAAGGCCATGGTTCTGACAGGTTCAAATACCTGTCTAGAAGCTTTGGGTTTATTTGGGACCGAACATCTGCAGAAACCCCCTCTTTCCAGGTCAGTGGTTCTGACAAACCCCTTTGACAAACCTCTATCTCCATAAAATATTTACACTACAATTCATAACAGTAGCAAAATCACAGTTATGAAGTTCAACAAAAATAAGTTTATGGTTGGGGGTCACTACAACATGAGGTGTATTAAAGAGTTAAAGCACCAGGAAGGTTGGGAACCACTGTTCTGCACAGAGGAGTCACCTCAAATGGCCAGCCTTTCCAGGCACCGTGGCATGTGCCTTTAATCCCAGCACTTGGAAAGCCGACACAGAGACAGGCAGATCTCTGTGAATTCAGAGCCAGCCTGGTCTATATAATGAGTTCCAGGCCAGCCAGTACTACTGGCTAGCCCTACCAGAGAGCAGAGCTTTGCTTCACAAAACCTTAGACTTCAGGCCCTATATGCCCCAAACCAACTTCAACATCAGCTCACCCAGCTGAGCATATTCCCAGCACTCAGTAGTCTGGGACAGGAGGAACATAGTTTAAGGCCACCCTTTACTACAAATCAAGACCTTGTCTTAAAATAAATGAATGGAAAAAAATACATGTTTTTAAAAATCATCTCCCTCTAGATTCCCACAATTATGGAATTCTAGAGCAAACTGACTAGGAAGTCACAAAATATCAGATCCAAGTAAGTCCTGAGGACACTTTCTCTAGCCTCTCTTTCATGCAGATGGCCCTATGCAGCCACGAGTTGTTTTGCTTGGCTCCTTAGACAGGATCTTATGACACTCCTTCACTCTGGAAGCTTGGGCAGCCCCTCCAAGCCATCAAGACTGCAGGAAGGTTGTCCTGGGAACAGTTCCTGTCCCTGTCATGACTCCCCTCACTCACTCACACTATCAGATTCTCCCTGGAACCATCAGAACCTATAAGCATCCCAGAGACCTTTGGCTGAGTCTAGAGGGCCAGCCGGGGGCTAGCACGGGGCTGACTCACCACCTTCTCATCTACTCTCAGGTGAATGTCCAGAGTTTTTCTTAACAGCCCGGTGATTCAGTCAAAGGGCTCAGCAGACTTTCTCACGTGCCCTCTGGGACCCCGAGAAAGGGGGCCATGAGGTCAGGTGGGGAAGAAGGAAGCTGGATCAGCAGAGACTTGACACCTTGGAAACTCTCTCTGTCCAGGTTTTTGTCCCTTAAAGGAATAGGCAGCAACGATTTATTTACTCATGTAACCCAGAAGAGTTCTTACCCAGCTTCTCCAGTCAGGTCCAGGATTGGGAGAAAAGCCCTCCCATCTAAGAGTGCTTCTCCTGTTTCTGTCAAATCTACCTCTCCAGCCTCTATCCTCCTGCACCAGGCTCCAGAGACAAGTCACATTGACATCTCCAAAACCTGTGCCCTGCCCCTTCCCCCATTTCCACATTAACACACGGACCTACGCAAGCCCTGGGCTGATTCTCTCCCCAATGGGCTCACATGGACTAGCCGAGCCCTTGAGAGCCATCACTGACGTCAGTGCTTGGTAATCAACTTCTTCTATCCAGATTCCCATCCCCATAGCCAGCCTTTTCTGAAGTCCCAAGTATCTGCCATTTTGCACCCAGTGATGCAGACACAAGACATCACAGATACCCCGACAAGGAGTCGCTGTATCAGGGGATCTGGGTGTCACACACTGGGTTAGGCACCAAGGGGATGCCCACGTATTTGCCAATGAGAAAAAGTGGTTAAATGTGCAAAGCTAGGAGAGAAAGATGCAATCAGAGCTTTTAAAACCACATAACTAGCAAGTTGGGTGGCACACATCCATAATCTCAGTACTCAGAAGCTGAGGCAGGAGGATAGAATTCAAGGCCAGCTACTGCTACACAAGATCCTGATCCGGTGTATAAATACATAAACCACACAACTAACTACAAAGCTAACCTTGAGTCTAGGCTTAATTCTGCTTTTGAATAATAATAATTAGTTGTTTCCCAATTTATAGGGAAAAATTAAGTTGCTTTTTAAAAAAAGCCTCAATTAGGCAGATTTTGCTTACAATTTTTTCTTAAGCTTCTGATACGGGTTTGCATGTTTCTGTCCCAGGTCTGATGAAGGTGACCTGAGGCTGGGCACAAGACCCCACCCCTACCCCATCAGCTCCCCATCATTACTATCTTTCTCTTCCCCACTGAATTCTGCAAAGAGAAGCAGTCTCTCTGCCTAGGCATGTCTCAGAGCATGAGGCCTAAACTTGTCTTGACCTCCTTCAAGGGTCTACCGTTTTTCTGGTGATTAGTGCCTTGACTGTTGAGGAATTAGAGTTTTGGGAGTTGGGATCCACCCCAGGGTCCAGGGCAGTTCCACGGCACAGGCCTCCAGTCCCACCACTTGCCATTCACTTCTTTGACTGAAAAACACAGCCTTCTCTAGGCTGTTCAGATGAATCCTCCCGGAAGCTGTGGAGCTCCTGAAAAGTCCCAAAATGGAGTTCAAAGAAATAGCTAATATGAGCTACAGAGGCTATGCACAGGAGCTGTAGACAAGCCACAGAGGCTATGCACAGGAGCTGTAGACAAGCCTATATTGCTTGGGTTCAAAGCCCAGATTTCCTCTTTAGTTAACTGGGCAAGTGACCTAATGACACTATGCCTCAGTTTCCTGATTCTAACGTAGGATAACAGCATCGTCCTTATGGGCGGTTACAAGGATCAGATGAGCTACTATATCAGATGAGATCTGGAACGCAGACACTATACTAGGCAAGAGGCCCCTCTTCTCAGAGCCGCACCTTCCTTATCCATAAACGAGACAGTTGTCCCTGCCCCTTCTGATTTACTTCATAAACTGTAGAGTTCTTCCCTGAGAGAGTCAGGCATCCCCTCAGAAGCCAGGGGCCTGTTCCCTGCAGCCCATTTCTTCCCCCCCCCCCACCCCCGACACACCCATTTCCTTCCTTTCTTCTTTGTTTACCTGGAAGAAGGTCCAGTGACTATGGGCTGTGTGCTCCAGGGATGTCCCGTCCACAGAGATGGTGATGTCACTTCAATGGAAGAGCTGAGGAGACAGGGGTAAACTCACTGAGAGGCTTCGTCTCCCACCCAACATCTTCCTCTACACCTGGCTTTAATGAGTTATGGCTTCCTACCCTGCTGCTGCCCACCCTGTGCTGGGGGTGGGCCCACGGATGGCTAGCCACTAGGAAGGCCCAGTCTCCAGAGAAGCTATGAAGCAGGTGGCTGATCCTGGGACATGTGGGTCCACTTCCATTCCTGCAGGACAAGCCCAGAGAACCTGTTCCTTGAACACCCATGCCCCTAGCCAGGGCCCTTGAGAACCCCAGGTATACCCATCCTGGGGCAGAGACCTTTCTGCTGCCAGGGAACCTGCTTCCTCAGGGAGCTGTGAGACCAGCTGTTCTTCCAAGGAAGCTGCCAGAGGAAGAAGGGAAGGGCCGATGGGCTGGAGGTAGATCTGGGGCACCACAATTATGTGCCTACATTCTGACTCATGCATTGCCTCCTCACCAGCTCCCACAGCCAGGAGGACTGCCTCCCCCCACCCGCAGGGAGAAATAGGCGACTGGCTACAGAAGAGAAGGGTAGAGGAGGGGCCCTCAAGTCAGCATTTCAGACTTCAGAGGATATTGCCACCTTGACTGTTCAGGGACACCAAGCCTAGCAGGGCCAGGGCCTGCCTGTGTCACACAGGGCAGCAATAGGCCAGACCTGGGACCCTGTCAGTTTGACAGCTCTCTCAGCTCTCCCCAACCCCCTCAGCTCTTGGAGCCAGCATGAAGCACAAGGTCAACCAGCTTTAGAGTAGACAGGCAGAGCTGGACCCTGAGACAGCTTTCAGACACTCAACAACCTCTCCCCCCACCACCCCCCACCCCACCCCACCCTCCTGCCCCAGTCCTGCCTCTGCAGCTCTTCCAAGCTTCCTCACGATCCTTGGGATGTGGTGCATTTTATATTTTACAAAGCACACTTACTGACATAGGCCTGCTAGTGTAGGCCTGTAAACCTAACTAGTCAGGAGACCACGGAAGAAAAATAAAAAAGTTCATGGCCCATGGGCTTACAGAGTGACTCAAGGCCCATCTGGACAACTCAAGGAGGTATCTCAAATATTTTAAAAGTTAAAAGAAGGCTGGGGATACAGTATACACCAAGGTCCGGGGTGTAAACACACACACACACACACACACACACTCACACACACACACACACACACACTCACACACACCATATACACACACACACACTCTACACACACACACCATACACACATACTCACGCACCATATACACACATACATACTCACACATTAAAAAATAATAAAAATGTCTAAAAAATAAACCAGAGGCCCTAGGAAATGAGCATGCTCAGAAGGTGGCGGAGTTTACATTAAACCCAAGCCTCCCCCACCAACCTCTTTTTTGTTCTACCAAAACAGGTTTAACTTTAAACTCTATAGCCCAGACTGTTCTCAAACGTGAAGAAATCCTTCTGCCTCAGTCTCTTAAGGGTTAGGATTATAGTCACTGAGATATCTTTTTCATTGCCTTCTAATATTGTTTTCATTGTGCTGTTTTTACGTTTTTTCTCATGTATATGTGCACGTGTAGCTATGTGTGTGTGGGTGTTCATGTACATAGGCACACATTTGTACAGGTGTATGTGCATGTATGTGTGCATGGAGACATTGGACACATTTGGGTAAGGAGGCACAGAGATGGGATGTGTGCATATGGAGGCCTAAGATTGACATGGTGAGGCTTCTTCATCATTGTTCCTCAACTTCATTCACTGAGGCACAGTCTCTTAGAACTTACTGATATGGCCAGTCTGGATAACCAGCTTGCTCCAGGCATTCTCCATCTGTGCTTTCTAAGCCCTAGAATTGCAGTAGGCCTCCATGCCCACCAGGTTCAGGTCTCATGCCTACACACAATCACTTTATCCCCCGAGCCATCTGCTGAGCCCTTAAATTTGTTTTTATTCCATTCATTTTTATTTTACTGTTTAGCGTCAGTGTCTCACATAACCAGGCTGACCTCAAGCTCCCACGTAGCCCAAGATGACCTTGCATTTCTGATCCCCCATCTCCCCAGCGCTCAGGTTATGGATGTATGCCACCATGCACAGTTTATGCGGTACTGGGAATCAAACCCAGGACTACGTGCATGCTAGGCAAGCACTCTACCAACTGAGTCCCAGCCCACAATCAGTGATCTCTTGGGATAAGCCCTTCCATATTGAGCTGTACAAACACCACTTTAGCAGGAGACATTGGACACACTCGGGTAAGGAGGCACAGAGGTGGGATGCCCCAGCCTGGAGCGCTTCTCATTATGCCTCCCTGTTCTGTGGGAAAGAGGAGGTGTGACGGACCCACACTGAGGTGCTTCTGCTCTCCTATCAACATCACCATGGGCAAAAGCAGATGAGGGATGAGTAGATGCAGAGGCCATCCTCATCTCTACTGTTGCCACTGGGGGCTGTGCCCACCAGGCAAGCCGAGATACAACAGTTTCATACCTGAAGTGAACCAAAGTAGTTCATTTCCTACCTTTAACTGAGCCACTGGCTTAGTCTTTGGTCACCCAGTAGGGGTCCAGACTAAGTGTGACATGTCCAGGCCTGGCTCTAGCTCCACCTTGACTTCCCAGCATAGGGACAGTGAGAGCCAGTGAGTCACTTGAAGGAAGTTCTCAGCCCCAAACAGGAAGTGGCTCTTCATTCTGAAACCCCTTGCAGGATTGAAGGGGAGGCTGGCCACAGAGGGCAAAATGCTCGAACTTTGCAACACCTGCTAGATTTTACTCCCCTAACCAACACCACTCAGGCCCCACCCAGCAAACCTATCTTCTGTTCCTGAACTTGGAGAACAAAAGGTGTGTGTGTGTCCAGATGCCTAGTTATCATCTGCTAAGAGGAATGTGTGTGTGTGCGCGTATGCTTTTTTCCTTTTGCATTTTATTAGTGGGGTTCACAGGAAACATGCATGGTGTCCGAGGAACCTCTTAAAATATTTGGCAATTCCTGTTGTGCTTATGCTACAGAAAACGAGATCCTTGCTTTTAAAAAAAATATATTTATTTATTTATGTATTAACTTACTTTTGTGTGTGCATCAGTGTAAATGCAGCAGAGGACAACTTGTGGACATCAATTCTTGTCTTCCACATATGGGCCCCAAGGATTACAGCTATGTACCATGATGTTTAGCATTTATTTAGTTCTGTGGTGCTAAACATTAAACGTAGAATCTTGTGCTTACTAAGCAAGCAATCTCCCATTGAGCTATACCCCATGACTTATCATTTTTTCTTTATATTTTGAGGCAGGGGCTTGCTAGATTGCCCAAGCATTCATTGAACAGTGATTTCTCATGGAGTTGAACCTGTATGGCCTGGCCAGACTAAATAATCTTATTCTAAAAACTGATCCTATGTGGATGTTACACTTTTTAATTTTAACAAATTTATAAACCCAATATCTACAAAGATAAAATAAATTTTCTTGTATTTTCATTCACTCTAGTTTCCATTTTTGACAGAAATATATTCAAACTTCACACACTGTGTATGTGAATGTGGCACTGGGGGTGGAGACAGAGCCTTTTCAGGCTAGGCAAGTGCTCTGCCACTGAGCCACCACCCCAGGGCTCAAACTCTGTGCCCCTTGCAGAATAATTGCATCTTGTTTTGAATTCTTTAAATTACTGCTGCCAACAGAACACAAATATTATGAAAATCTTGCTAAAGTCAAGAATACTATGTTTTATGAACATACAAAGGTGGAATGTAAATCTCATGACTTATATAGCGGGCCATCAACAAAGCATCCAACACACAGAGGCGTTAGTTTAGTGCAAACACTGTCACTGATGGAGAGATGACCCAGTGGGTAAAGCATGGGTAAAGCATCAGCTATGCAAGTGTGATGACCTGAGTTTGAATCCACAGAACCTACATAAAGCCAGGCATGGCAGCATGTGTCTGTAATGATGGCACTCCTAGGGTGAGGTGGCGGTGGAGACATAAATGCCCTGAGGCTCATAGGCCAGCTAGCCTAGTGTATACAACAGTGAATGAGAAAGAGATATGGTGTTTCAAGCAAAATGGAAGGTGGAAGATCAATGCCCAAGTTGTCACCTATACACACACACACACACACACACACACACACATTGAAAATAAACGAAACAGAACTCAGTATTTTTCACTTTTAGTCATGCGTGAGACTCACTTTACATATGTAGTTCAGTTCCTATAAGGAAGACGTGTTTGCATGGTGGGAACACCAAGCTGCTTGTTAACACCCCAGAGCCAGGCCGAGACACCTGCATACATTGTTCCCCTCCTCTGCAGAAGGGAACCTACTGGCAGCAGGTGATGCTGGAACAGGCAGAGTCACCCGGATTTATACACTGACATCCAAGCCTGAGTCCCACCACATATTTCCAGAGATTTCTTGAGTGCCCCGTGGATTGATGGCACATGATAATAGAGAATAAACGAAGGTGGTAGGCTGAGGGCCAGGAGTGAGAAGTCTTCTTTCAAGGTCAAATCTGTCCCCCGGCCTCAGCTCCTGTCTAGGACAGAGCTGAATCTGTGTGGGAATCAGTACTTATTCTGGAATCACCGCCCAGCACAGCTTTCCCACTGTGTCTAGACCCATTAAGGTGTCTAGACCACTGCTCTAGGTCTAACCCCAGCCCCTCGGGGCCTGAGGGTTTTCCAAGCCTTAGGAATGGGGCTCACTTTGGCTCAAACTGGACGTGAAGCCCAGTGGCAGGTTACAGCAGGGCCAGAATCCAGCAGGCCCTCTACAGCACCTGACGAGGACACAGATCAGTGCATGCTTTGTGGTGGGAGGGAGCACCAGGTTCAGTCTGTCCTCACTTCCCAAGTAAAGAGGGATCACAATGGGGCCAGAACTCGGAAAGTGTGTGCAAGGTGCCCAGCGGACTGGAAGAGCTGCAAGCCCTGAGCCTCCCTCCTCTAGTCTTTGTGGGAGCACAGGCCAGTCGGTCACTTTGCATCTCTGGGCATCACTGAGAAAGCAGGGATTACCAGTACCATTCAAAAATCATCTGAATTTCAAAGAACACCTGTCCAAGTTTGACTAGGAACCAAAGCTACTAAGGTTCAAAAAAGAAGGAAACTTGGCCATGGTCACACAGCAGGTGACAGAGGTCTGGCTGGATTAGAACCCAAGCCTATGTGCTTCAGGACTAGACTCCCAGGGGCCTGAGTCAGGCAAAATTGTTGGTGAAATCGGCTGTGGTATCTGGAGGGCAGGAGAGTTATAGTGGACACAATGGAGATCAACCCACACTGACCTCAGCAGGCTAAGTCAGAGCAGCAAGGAAGGAAAGTCTTCTGTTTGTTCTTTCCTGGGACGCGCTGTCCAGCGTGAGTTCCCCAGGGAGGGAAAGCCAAGTGCACTTGAGGAGAAACCAGCCAAGGTCCTCTACAGCCCTGTACTGGACCAGTATCCTTCCTTCACTGGGGCTGGAAGAAGGTGCCACAGCCTGGCAAGCTGTAGACACATTGTTGCCAGTCTTCTGGGGGCAGAGGGGCACTAACATGGCAGACCCTGCTGACTGTATGATCCCTGGACTCCCCTCCTGCACCCTGCCTACAAGCTGTCGCTCACCAGGGCCGGGTCCCAGGCAGTCAGCATTCCTCAGGCCTTATCTACTAGTCATCTCCAAAGCCAACTGTCAGGCTCTCCCACCTTCCCAGAACCCTTTACTGTTGGAGGACACACTGGACCATGCCATCCTCCTAATGGCACCAGGGGCCCAAATTTCCCGGGATTGCTGGAATTTCTGTACCTCAGGGCACCACCATCCTCCAAGACAGCCCTTTACCAATTTGCTCCTGGAGTGGTACCACCAGAGTACAGCTGCCATTGCCTCCTACTCGCCTGCTGGACTGAACCAGAGTCGCTGCATGGGGTTGGCTGAGGTCACCTCACACCTCTCTCCCTCCTCTTCCCTTAGCAGTTTATGTCTCACTGAAATTCCAGAAAACCATCCTCACACGGCTCCCCTCTGAGCCAAGTGACCTCAGGCACCTAGGGGTCCGTGCCATTGCGGAGATGAGGAATCTGAGATACTGAGGCATCAGCCAGGCAATCGAACATGAACTTGATCTGAGGTCTTCCCAAATGAATGCCCCCATCTTGGACCCTCTGCTCCTCTCTCTACCCACTGCCTGCGTCATCTGGATGAGTTCTGGCCCTCACATGCGGCTGCTGTCTTCTCCTGGTCCTCTGGGCTCGTTCCTTCCTACCTCTCATCACTAGAAGGAAAAGAGAAGGGCTCCATGGAAGGCCCAAGGAGTATGACTCAGTCCTCAGACTCCTAGCTGGCTCTGACCGTGTTTTTTGGTCAATCCTTGTGAATCAGGGTGGGTCTGACATTCTGGGAATGTGGAGAGACTTCAAACTAACTCCACAAAAAAACAAGTTGTAAAAACACTGGCCGCAGCTCAAAGCGTTCCGTCGGATGACAGGTTTGGCTCCACGGTCGAGGTTGAACAAGTTCATCAGGAGGGAACACACAGCAGGAAAGACATAGGCTAGACTCAAAGGAAGAACCTCCCGGTAATTGAGACCTGGGACCAGGGCTGGGTCTGGGCATGGACTCTTTGCAAACAGGCAAATCAGCATTCTGACTGTTCCAGTACCTTCCTGTCTGAAACACGCATGAGGCAATCTACTCATGCCCTGAGGAGGCCAGCCCCACACATACCCTGACTCCTCATGACCTGGGCCTGGTTCACGAGGATCCTAGTCTTCCCCCAGCCTGCTGGATGCTGCTTTACAGACCTTTAGAAAGATGGGGGTCCGGAGGTGGGCAGTGCTTTAGGCATGATGTAGGCTGCCACCACAATCCCTTTTCAGCTTCTATGCTTTTCAACTGCCCCTAGGGAAAGAGTGCCTCCTCCAATTCTGTTACTGAAGACTGTATCAGGTCCTTAGGGTGCCTGGACTGCTTACAGACAGGCTCCTTCTAGCTGGGGATACACAGGCCTCAGTCTGTCCCAGGCAATCATGTCCAAACCCAGCCTGCTCATCCAGAAACGTCTGGAAGAGTTGTCCATGCTCATGTTGACACTTCCTTCCTCTGACCCAGCAAGTGCACCAGCAACTTCTTTGCAGGACACCTCTTTATCCTCGGCTAACACTGGCCTGATCCTCCTGCAAAAGCTTCCTTCCCTGGCTTCCTGGAAACGTTTCCTCTCAGCTCCCAGCCCCTTACTGCTCTTCTCTCTCCTGTCCAGCATGACTGTCCAGCCCACGTTCATTTTCTCTCTTGCCCCTCAGATCTTGACTTAACTTAGGATCTGAGTAGCCTGCCTAGGTCACCTGCTTCGCAACCCCCCCAGACCAGGAGTCCTGCACCACAGTAGCCAAGTAGGAACTAGGCCTGCCCCCCCCCATCCCTCAAGGGCCTCCATCTCCTGACTCCCAGCAAGATGAGAATCACCCTCCTGCTCCCTCTGCCTCAGATCCCTTAACCCATGGTGGACCAGGCTCTGCTTCTGTCCACCCCCCAGCCCCTTTCCAGCTGTGTTCTCTAGAATCATGGCTCATCAGGAGGCTGCAGGAAGCTTTGGCCCACAGGCTTCAGTATGCCTTCAGCTGTTTGTCTCTCCGCCATCCCCGCCCCCAGTCCAGAAACACCCAAATGAAGCAGCATGCCAAAGACTAGGGCTAGCTCCTGAAGACAACCAGCTGTATCTGCTCTGGCACTCAGCCCCCAGGGCAAAGATGGATGCAGCCTCTGCTCCTCCAGGAGCCCGTTATGAGTCACCTCACTTCATTGCTACTTCCGTGAGCTTTCACAAGTGCCCGGAGAACACATGCATGCACAGCCACACAGAAATACATGTACATGCAAGTGAATGCACACACTAAGGAGACACACTGGCACCAGCACATGGGCTTCAGGAACACAGAAGGAAACTGGATCATGATTGCCCTGAAGCCATCAGTTCAGGGGAGCAGTGGATCTGGATGCCCTGGAGCACCACCTCGTCAGTCTGGACCCCAAAGCTATAGAAGGGTATAGAAGGGTGTGTGGAGAGATGAAGGCAAGGGGTGTAAGTAGAGTTGGGAGAGAGGAGGCTACCAGGGGACTTTGGCCCCACAACCCTGCTGCCAAAGCAGACCTCATCCCTACAGTGGATGAACTGAATAGAGATGGAGCATCTGATCTAATGGGATCTGATCGACTAGAAGGGAAGGAGAGAACCCGGGTACACATGTCACGCTTAAAGCTGGTGTAGATGGACAGGAACAGACACAGCATGAACACCATCTGCTTAACCCCTGCAACCCCAGCACCTTCCAAATCCTCCTGAGTTCACAAGTTCCCCACTGTGGCACTCACTGCAGGCCCTTACACCTTACTCTGGTACCTACAAGTCAAGAATAAATGTCATAAGCAAAGCTTTCCTCAGACAGGCCTCAAATCACCTTTTTAGCTCTGCCCTCGGCACCCCCGGGAGCCCAGCTGCCTGGAGCTGGGTCCTTCTCCAGGGACTCCACTTAGCTCTGGATTTCCTTTGTGTGGAACATGTGTCTCCGATCTCCACTTGATAACCTCCTATAGGCCTCTTAACACCCACGTGGGAAGTGCCTCTGTTCCAAGACTGTCTTCAGTAGTGGCAGCCAGCACATCATGAGTAAATTGCATATGGTCAAAATCACGCCTGGCTATATATAGCTCCAGCTTATATGCAATGCCTAGGCATTGTTCTAGGCATTTCCTGTTTTGACTCATGTAGCCCTTTGGACAGGGACAGATTGGATTACCAGAGACATCTGCAGCAGTACTGCCCCTCCCCCACAAACTCCTTGCCAGTGTCCCTCTGGTCTCTTCCCTTGGAGAACTGAGGTCTGTGTATTCATGTTCAAGGGTGGGAGGACCTGGAAGTGATGGCTGCGGGGACGCTCGGAACCTCTCAAGACCATGTCCTCTGTGGGAACACAGCTGTTGCCTCATTCATGAGCATGCTCCTGCAGGAGCCCTGAATCATTTTGTAAGGTGCTTTGGTTGCATAGGAACCATCATGCTATGGGAGAGCTCAACCAGGGGTTAAGTTTGTTTGTTTGGAGACAGGGTCTAATTGTATAGCTCTGGCTATCCTGGTCATTAGGTAAACCAGGCTGGTCTCCAACTCAGAGATTCACCTGTCTCTGCCTTCTGAGTGCTAGAACTAAAAATGTGTAGCACCATGCCTAGCTATCAAGCAGGCTTTGGGACAAAGGAGGCCCCTACACTCCATGAAGACAAAGAGAAACCTCAGTCCCAGGGCCCAGCTCTTTGCTGTTCCAGCCACATGTACCATACCAGGAACTGCTTACCTGAGTCCATCTTAAGTCTCTGATTTATAAAATGAAAGAATTTGTTCGGGTTTTGTTGTTGATGATTTGTTTTTGGACAGGGTCTCATGTACCCCAAGCTGACTTGGAACTTGTTATGTAGTCAAGGATGACCTTGAAGTTCCGACCCTCTAGCTTCCACCTCCCAGGTGCTGGGATTATGAATCTGTACCTCCATGGTCGGTTTTTGGATGTACAAGGGATCGAAGACAGGGCTTCAGGTATATACTAGGCAAATACTCTCCAATAAAGCCACACTCTCCTAAAATGACAGCTTTTATAGAAGGGCATAAAGCACCAGTCTCTCTGCTTCAGAGAAGACATGGGCGCAGAGAGCTTAAGCAACTTGCCGGAGGTCACACAGGCAGTAAGCGGCAGAGGCAGGATTTCAACCCAGGCAGTTTCAGCCCAGAGTCCCCACTATTCCTGCCAGGCCTGTTGTAAGTGCCTCCGGGTTTGACTGCTCTCCCACCCTGTCACAGGGCTCAGGGAAGTGGTTCCCCAAGTGAAGAAATGATGAGGAAAAAGGTACAAGGGAACAAAAGCAGTGTGGGAACCCTGGGTACAAGATGAGGAATAGACCAGACATGTGGTACAAGAGAGTCTGACCAGGCCCCTGTTGCCAGGACAACTTTGCCATTCACAACCCTAGGGGGTCATGGGATCAGAGGTGCCATGGCCTCTGCCCTTTGCAGGGAATGTCCCCAGGCTCACCCTGTTTCTTCCCTCCCCATGCAGCTCTGACACTTGCAGAATTGAGCATGGGCTACAGGTTGCTGACATTCTAAGGCCTATGGACTCTAGGTGCTGCTAGAGGCTTGGATTAAATCACAACATGGCCACTGACTTGCTGTGTGACTTTGGACAAGCCCCTGACTGTCTCTAAGCCCAATTGACAGGCACACAGCCACTACTCTGACTTCATGGGGTACAGATGACATATGGGTATGTGGATTCTGTGACCCACAGACAAAAGGACGTGCCCCTAATAGGAAATCTGGTAATAAGAATGACTTCTCCCTGCCACTTAGTGCGAGCTTGCTGTGTGCTGGACCTCTCTACATGCTGAGCAGAGCAGCCAATGGGAAAGGACCCAGACCTCACAGCCAAAGTGACACAGGATGGTTCAACTTCAAAAGGCTAACTCCTGTCATAGCAATCAAGACTAGAAGAACCAGCTGTCCATGAACGGGTAAATGGGCAAAATGTGGTATGTCCGTGCCATGGAATATGACTTTGCCTTTAAAAGAAAAGCCTGACCCTTGCAATATAACCCAGATGAAGCCAAGAGGGACATTTACCCTAAATGAAATAAGCCACTCACAAAGTGACAGATACCAGGGGATCCCTTTAACAAAGCTTCTAAAAGAGTTAAATGCATAGAAACAGAAAGTAGAGTGGTGCTTACTAGGGACTGGGGGAGGGGAGGGGGGAGAAGAGGTGGGGAACGGGAAAGGCAGGGATAACCGCCTAATGGGTGTGCCGCATCAGTTTCACCCGATGAAAAAGCTCTGGTGATGAATTCTGGAGTTGGAGCTCAAGGGTCAAGTACTTTCCTCTATGTGTTACTAATACAAGGCCTGGGTTTCAAAAACAACCACTTTGGGGACATTGCACAACAATGTAAATGTAATTACCATTATGCAGTTGTGAGTCAAAATAGCTCAGATGGTATGTTAGGTGTTTCTCTTGTTTCCGTTAGATGGGGTCTCTAGACCAGACTGGTCTCAACTCTATGGCGCTGAGGATGACCTTGAACTTCTGAACCTCCAGCCTCCACATATCCAGCACTGGAATTATAGGCCTCCATCCACACTGGTTTGTTAATGTGGTGCCAGGGATTAAACACACAGCATCTTCCGCGCAAGTCAAGCATTCTATCAAATGAGTCACATCCCCTGTCTGTGTTATATGTTTTTAATATAAAATAAAATTTAATAAAATGCGCCCAGTTTATGGGAAGACAAACGCTGAGGGAGGGTATTGTGTGTGTGGAGTACTCAACAAGGCCTCAAGTTCACATAGGAACACTTGAGCGGGGCAGGATTTGGACAAACACAAATGAGCCAGGGCTCTCCAGGCTAAGGCTGGACCTCCAAGCCCTGACTGTCCCAAGTCCTCCAGGTCTGCCCCCAGAGTGCTGCTCCTGAGGAGAGCAGGTCCTGGCCTTCAAGAAAGAGGGATTTCTTGAGCACCTACTATGAATTCCTAGGCCCATATGACCTGGCCCCCTTCTGTGCCTCTGTCTTCCCAAGAGATATTAACATGTGAAGTGTCCCTGGCAATCAGGGGTTGGCGTGAGCATGAGAAGCCTGCAAGAGGGGAGAATCTAGGACACTGCCTGGAGGGACAGCAGGGACTTGGTCCTATGGTCTGATGGCCCTGCCCCAAGTGGCCTCTGCCCAGTTTGTGGAAGGGATCCAAGAGGGTTTGACTTAATTCAGACTCACTAGGCCTATGCCTGTGCCTGGACCTGCTCTGTGTATGACAGACACAATCTCCAGCTCGAGGTCAGTTGTTTCTCGGATTCCACACAGGATACCCAAAGTGGAAAAGACTCAAACATATAGCAAAGCATGATTTCCTTTCATCATAAGGGTAATATCTCCGCACCCCAGAGCTCTCTAGTCCTCTGTCCCTTCCCGACTCTCAGCAACCCTCCCCCAGAAGCACAGAGTGGTTCAGACACTGGTTCCCAGCCCTGACTCTGCTGGGTCACATCGGGACACAATACCAAGAATCCTTGCTATGGCTATTGGTAGGTTAGATGAAACCAGGGCACCACATGCTGAGGCCAGGGCTGGTATACAGTAGGCACTCAATCACAGCCGCCACCTTCACTTCTCTGCTTTCAGACAAAAAGCCAGATTTTTGATTGGTTTGTTCCACTCAAAGGCTGGTTTGCTTGTTTGAAACGTCCTCAAAGGCATTCCCCTAAGACACAGAGTGACTAGAGGCCCAGGGGAGAGGGAGGAGGAGGTGGTTAAGAGCCATACTCTACAGAAAATGGAAAAAAAAGGTCACCCCCTGGGACCACCAGACTGTGAAACTCTTGTCATATGCCCCTCCACCCAGAGAGCTCAGGGTGGCCCCAGATGCTACTTAATAAGGTCCCTGGTGCCTGGCGAAAGGCTGATGCATTGGGCTGTGCTTAGATCACACCCAGCCTTCTATTCTTAGCTAAACAGAACCTGGTGCCTGCCTCACACTGCCCAGAAGAACCTGACAATCCCAGGTGGCCACTCACAGCAGTGCAGCCTGAATTGAGCCAGGCCACTGGAGACCCTTAATGTGGCCCAGGAATCCATGAGGGACTGTCTGGGCTGGTCGTGGTTCGCTGGTTCCTGCCAGGCTTCCCTGCTGCATACATAGGTTTTATTTCAGCCACAGCAATAGGACTCTGTGACGTATGTCAAGTTTCACACACAAGCCAGTACTGTGTGCTGGTGTACACGGGGCAGGGACAGACAACTTGCTGTCCCTCTTGTCTCTTGGACCCAGCGACCAGACACCACCCTCCCCAGATGCATCCCAGGACTATGAGGTTTTGGCCTCTGGGGCAGGTGGGAGGTCTGTGACAGGAACTCTCTTCAACTTGTCAGCACTGCTATAGGCTGGGACCAACAGGACCTGCCTACATATGAGGGATGAGGCCTGGGGGATGGGGTCTGGCCCTAGACAGCTGACAGTGATGAAGTCACTCTGACATCCCCCTTTCCTTTCCCTACTGGTTTTAAGGAGGTGTCAGTGGGGCAACTGAGGGTGACTCCAGGATGATTTATTTCATCAAAGCCCAGATCATCCACTCCAGGTGCCAGCAGCCTGGCAACACAGGGTGTTTGCTCAGAGCACCCTGGCCAGGACAGGGTCTCAGGGGATAGGGCTGCTCTACCCAGCATTCATCCCCTTGAATCCTGACAGTCCTTCCTAGTGGCTTTGTGCCTATCAGTCTCTCCCTGACCCTGGACCCTCAAGCAGCACAGTATAGCTGGTAGACTTCCCTCCAATCATCCAATCTGCCCATGAACCCTACATGTCCCTTGACCCTCCAGCACTAGACGCTGTTGGGCAGGGTAACTGTGTCTGTCCTGCACCCACAGAGCCAGCACATCCCAAGCACAAGTAGCAGTAGGATGAGAGCTCCAGGCCCCACTACCTTTAGGGACCATAATTCCTCCACCGCTTCACATTTGGTGACAGCTTCCTGGTACCACCTCTTCAAATACCCTGTTTTGGATGAGAAGACTGTAGTAAGGAGCGAAAGATAGGCTGCCGGAGGCCACACAGGGAGTGGGAGGCAGAGGCCAGCAGATCCTCCCTGGGTTAGGGGTTGCCAGTGGACACACCTTTGGACTGGTGCCCACCACTGACCCTTCACTGGGCCTTTCCTTTCTACCTACCCCAAACGGGGGCCTCTGGAGGCATGGCTGTCTTCTGTTCCCTGAGTCCCCAATATAGTGACTGTGGCATGAGGTCATCTGAGGGACAAACTGGGAAGCAGGGGATAGAACATTGAGTGGGATCGTGTTCTCATGCCCAAGGCTGGATGCTGAGCACAATGTGGTCCATTGAGGACTGACCGTGATACATATAGGGGACACTTGTCAGGCACACCCAGAAGCTAATTAACCAGCTGCTTCATCAAAGGACACGAAAGAGGCTCACATGGCCCATCTTCCACAGTCTGCTTGTCACCAGGACCAGGAAGTCTTAGTTGCTGGAGCCCCTGGGCTGTACTTAGGGCTGTGCCCCAGGCCTCATAGCTCAATAGCTTCTGATTTTCCTTCAGTGCAGCATATGGTGAGTGTAGCATGTGGTTCCCTGGGATACAGGAACAAGGAAGACTCCTTAGATCACCTGGTTAGCCTGAGGGTCACCTCTCCCCTGGAAGTGACAGGCACTGGGGTGATTTGGAGTGACAGACGCTAGCATACTTCTGCTGTTGATCCTTCCTGGCCTCTTTTTTTGCTGAGAGAGACCATAGATCAAGTATCTAAAGTGCTCCGTTTCCTTGCTGAGGCTTGGAATTGGCTCTTCCCTCCCAGTCAGTGCCCTGCCATGTATCCTGCTTGGTTTGACCTCAGGCCGGCCTGTAAGATCAAGCCACTTCAGCAGCTCTTTGCAGTCAAGATCAGAAAGACAACCTACAAATTAAAGGATGTGCAAGCACAAGTATGGAACCCTGGACAGACACCTTTTTCTAAGCCAGAAAGACAGGAGGTGGGTCAGAGATGTGACTCAGTGGTAGAGTGCTGACCTAGGTCTTGAATGTATAAGACCCTGATTCTATACACAGGAGAGTGTGTGTGTGTGTCTGTGTGTGTCTGTGTGCTGTGCACTGTCTTTTCTCTGTAACCAACTTAAGTTACATTGCTATGCTATTACATCTGTCCAGCTGCTGCCACCGTAGGCCTCTCCTACTCACCAACCCAAGCGTAGGGAACATCTGGACTTTCTCTGGGGCCAGCCTTGCCAGCTGTCTGTTCTCCACTCTGCTCTGATGGGGCCAGGCCACCATCTGGGAGCTACAGGCATAATGGCATTAGGCAGACTGTCAGGAATCAAGGGATGGATTCTGGGTGGAGCAGCCCTACCCCCTGAGACCCTGTCCTGGCCAGGGTGCTCTGAGCAAACACCCTGTGTTGCCAGGCTGCTGGCACCTGGAGTGGATGATCTGGGCTTTGATGAAATAAAGTCATCCTGGAGTCACCCTCAGTTGCCCCACTGACACCTCCTTAAAACCAGTAGGGAAAGGAAAGGGGGATGTCAGAGTGACTTCATCACTGTCAGCTGTCTAGGGCCAGACCCCATCCCCCAGGCCTCATCCCTCATATGTAGGCAGGTCCTGTTGGTCCCAGCCTATAGCAGTGCTGACAAGTTGAAGAGAGTTCCTGGCACAGGCCTCCCACCTGTCCCAGAGGCCAAAACCTCATAGTCCTGGGATGCATCTGGGGAGGGTGGTGTCTGGTCGCTGGGTCCAAGAGACAAGAGGGACAGCAAGTTGTAAACTTGAGCTTACTAAAGAATTAAGGATGACTTTGAACTTCTGATCCTCTTGCCTTTATCTCTTGAATGCTTGGATTAACTGCAGGTATGTGCCACTATACCCGGTTTATACACTGCTGGGATTGAGTCAGGGCTTTCTAGGCAAGCACTCTACCAACTGAGCTACACCCCAGCCCCTAAATCAGTTTATAATATGTATCCATGTTATCTCCCTAGATCAGTACAAATGCCTTGTGTGGGAGTTATTATTCTCATTCAACAGAGGAAAAAACTGAAGGTGTCAGATTGTGGAACCTTCCAGAGTTCCCACAGCGTGTCAAGCTGAATGCACTACCTCTCTTTTCAACCTGGCTCAACTCACCTCTCCAGCTCCACCTTGCTTTGCCGTGAAATCTGGGGCCATAGGAGAGCGATTAGCAAGGTGACCAGGGCCACCGGCTGCTGAGGCAGGAGTAAAAAGAAGAGAGCAGTCACTGGCAAAGGGTGGCCGACCCAGGGGCTCCATTTCCAAGCTGGAGCAACCCAGAGGACCTCAAGACTAGAGGAAAAAGTGAGCATGCCCAGAACGCCTTTCAGTCTTTGGAAAGATGTGCTGGTCTTCCCTAACCACAATGAGAAGACCTAAGGCTCGCAGAGAAGGACCTGCTTAAAACTCCAGTCAGTCTACACATGCCAACTGAGCACTAACCAAGTGCTGGGGACACAGGGATGAGTGTGGTTTGTCCCTGGCCCTCAGGGCACTTATGGTCAGCTAGGCACCCATTCAGTTGGTACTCTGACTACCCAGCAACCTCTCCAGTGGTTTCCATCTGCTCCCATTGTCCTGGGTCTCTTCGAGCATCCTCATACACTGCCGTCTCTACACCTCTGCTCCATTTAGTACTTGGCTAAGAATACTGGACAGACCCCACCCCACCCCAGTGTGGCATCTCATTACAATGCCAAGTCTAGGCCAATGGGTCTCAGGAAGCAGTGGCCTGTACTCTCTGCCCTCCCTCCTCTTCTAAGCTTTCCTCCTTCCACCTGACTTCTCCTACAGCAGCTGTGAATCTCTGCCCAGGGTAATTGGTTCTTGGTAGCTCCTGGCAGATCTGACGCTAAGCAGGGTATAGGTACAGCTCCACAGCACAGAATAAATGTGTCACCCGCCCACCCACCACCACGACCTGAAACAATTAAAAACCTGCTCCTTCCTTTTAAGGCTTGTATTTGCCTTTCTTAAAAAACCCTTAGTGGGCTGGGAAATGAAATGGAAGATTCTTAGTCAGACGTGTCTTGGCATTTCCTAGGGCTGGCTGTGTGCCTGGCCCACAGTCAATCCCGAGACAGGTTCCTTTGGTGGATGAAACATCAACACATCTCTCTCTATATCTCACGTGTCCTGCAGCCTGAAGCTCTATTATAACCAAGCCTGTCTTTCACCGGTGTCCCCATGATAGGTCTCCAGGTCCTAAGCCAAGAAGTGAGCTTTTTCCTGCACAAGCCTTGCAGCTTGGCCCAGGTTCCAGGCCTCCAAACAAGCTTGGGAGACTGACACAATAATGCACACCTGAAATCACAACCCTTGGAGTTCAAGGCCAGCCCTGATTATATGAGATTTTGTCTCCAAAACAAAGTACAACTCAGAATATCACAAGTTTCAGAAAGGCTAACTGTAGTACACGGCTATCTGTACCACAGGAAAAGCCCCAAGCAGGTTCTGAGTTATACATGTGGCATTATAGCTTTCCAGAGCACAGCTGGGGACTAATTCAAGTCTCTCACAGGACAGTGTGTGTGTGTGTGTGTGTGTGTGTGTGTGTGTGTGTGTGTGCATGTGCATCTCTCTCTCTCTCTGAGGCTGGTATCCAGGAAAGGCCACACTGAACTGATCACTTAGTAGATGTAGATAGTCCAACCTCAGCCCCCACTACTAATTCTTGGTGGCAGCCAGAGAAGAAGGTAAGGCCATAGAGCCTGAAACAGAGTACAGAGGAAGGAGATGGTCAAGGGTGGGTTGAGATGTGGGCTAGCTGTGGGGCAGAGAGCATTGCCTCCTGGGCCAGGCACCCATTGTTGGCAGAGGAGAGGTAGGGGTGGACTAATTCAGGGTGGTGAGGCAAACAGAGGCAGAATTCCGGTGCCGGCATTTGCTGTGTACATCATGATTTCCCTGTCTTTGCCAGAAGGGTGTGGCCATGTCCTGACCAAGCACAGCTACTGCAGAAATCTTCCACCAGGATGGATGCTGTTCTCAGCATGGCCCAGAGCATGAGCAGCTGGCTGGATAGGAATGAATGAATGAATGAAGGCTAATAACACCAGTCAATCAGAAAAGACACTCAGATAAGCACAAGGTGGGGAAGGAAAGGGTGTTGGGATATAGGAGGCAGGTTTGTGGACAGCAAGAAGAGATACGGAGACTATGACCTGAACATAGAGAGAGCTGAGCAGGTACAGTCACAGAGCAGGCTCTTGGCAAAGCAGACCGTTCTATAAGCCCCATTCTTGCTGGTCTACCACTCTTGCCTTGAGCAGGAAAAGAAGCATCTCCCTGCCCCAGGCTCCAAGCTCTTTCATGAAGGTTCCATTCCAAACTATGCAAATGGTTTTACAGGCATGATGAGCCTTTGGGCATGACACAGGCCTTCACTGCCTGAAGACAGCTTCCTGAACCTACAACACCATTTGACATACTGCACAGCAGCACAAGGCATTTTGAAAATATCTATGCTCCAGGCAAGTGTTATTTAGCACTGTGTACAGAAGGCTAACATGGAAAATTCTGAGTAAATGGGGCCAAAAGCAAGGTTTCATAGGAAAAACAAAGAGACAGATAAAAAAAAAAAATAAACCCATAGACTGGAAGTGCAGAGGACTAAACCACATCACTGAGTGGCCTCAGACAGTCACCTGTTTTGACTCTTTATCCCCTCATCTATAAAGTGAGGCTCATGGTAAAAACCACAAAATTGCACCAGGCGCAGGATAAGCATCCCCTCACTCATCTCACTTAGCCAACATAGGGTCTCTAGAAGTGTGTGTGAGAAAATGATCCTCTGAGCTCCATGAGGAGGTGGTAGGCACGGTGGAGTCCTGGGCAGGCCTGCTTCTAGAACCTTTCCTCGTTGCCTCCCTAACAAATGTTCCTCACAGACTGTGGGTAATTCAGAGGCATTATGATAGAAATACTTTGCAAAGCTACACTGGTGTGTGTCCAAGGCAACAAGAAGGAATCTTGAGTCCCCTGTGATACCAAAATGCTTAAGTTCCCAAGGTTTGCAGAACTGGTGGGGCCCAGAATGCCCAGAGAAAGTAAGCCATACTCCTGAGGCTTACTCCTCTCCCCCACTGCTCACAGAGCAGGGTTCTGCCTGATGCTCAGATCCCCCAAATGGGGCCCCAGCTTGGCCTAAACCACCTGCCTATCCCATGTTCCATTCCTGTTAATCTCCTAGAGGGTCCTGCTTGGTCTGGATGTCAGAGGAGACTCTTGAGGGTCTTTTCCCAGTCCCCAGTATAGGTTGTGGGATCTCTAGCCAATCCTGTACCAGCTTCACTGGGCCTCTCCAGTTTCCCCCTTGCAGGGGTTGAGGAGACAGTAGATGGTTCTATCCAAGGGAAAGCGCATAAGGAAGCTAGAGCTGCTGTGCAGAATTAGCTGGGTAGGCAGGCCCAAGAGTACCATGATAGCCCTTGTCTGGTCTGAGGAGGGAGATATCACTCCACCCATCAGGACTGACCTTAAACTCAGGGCCACCCCTGGGAGCCTCAGCCCGAATAATGAATTATTCAGATCCTACCACCAGCAGCCACAGTAGAGCCCTTGCCTACTCCACTCTCAGGTTGTCTAAGGCCCAACAATAAGAAAAAAGCCATGAAGCTAAATTACACGTCTTCACTAGGAAGACCTGGGCCCCAGAATGCAGATATCCTCTAGGTCCCTGTGGGTGAAAGAGGTTAAGTAGCCTTAAGCCCCATGGCAGGTGGCCACCAGCATGCAGGCTTCTGGCGCAGGCCAGGGCTCTCTCCTCTGCCCTAGAACCACACTGTTTGGAGCGTAAGTAGTCGGGACAATTCCTACACATACTCTCCACCCTGGGCAGAAGGCTGTGCTATCGATTGCTAGGACCCCACATTCCAGGGTGGGACTGATAATCCCTGTTGCTCTGTTCCCCACCTCGCTGTAGCTACAGCTGGGCGCATTAGGATGGAGAATGGGCTTAGTCCGCCTCTACACAGTCTGCTTCTACACAGTCCCCAAACAAGATGAAAGGAATTCTTGCTACAGAACAATGGACCTCAGTTAGATGCAGGAGAGAACTTCCTGGAGAGGCATTAAGGATGACACAGAGAAGGAGAGCTGGGTGAGGGTGGCTGTAGAACTTCCTGTGAAATGTAAGATGCCGACTTATCCATTACATCATTTTACCTTCTAACAGAGTGGACATTAAGCGTTGTGGGCTCATGGGTGTGCAGCTAAGGCCCAGTCAGGCTTAGCGTCTAGCTTGGTGTCTTTCCATTCTACTCAAAGGTACAGACTGAAAGTGAGGACAGACTCTGAGGCCCACATTCCTCCCTCCACTGAGCATTGAGACACCAGCCTGTCACTGCTGCCCAGCTGTGAGCTATGAGTGAGGCAGGGGCAGGTGCTTCTTGGGGGCTAGCTGCAAGGGCTCTGTGTTCTAGGCTCTGCAAACACCATCAGCATCCTGTGGGGCACCTAGCATTTCCATGCCAAATGCTCAACCACATCTCCTGTACCAGGCTTCCTCCAAAGTTCAGAATCTGTCCTTTACATCATGCAATCTGTTCCCTGCTTAGAAGTAGCGCCGCCGTCCCCCCACATCCTCCATTACCAGTGATGACTTTCCATCATAGCCTGTAGGTTCCATATTTCCTTTCTGGCCTGCAGGAGACTGAGGGTTCCTGAACTCAAGGTAGCAAGGCCTGAAAAAGTGTCAGAAACCAGTGGTGGTAGCTATCATCTCTAGGGAGCATTGAACATGGCCACCACAGGGCTGGCTTTGAGCTGGCATGCAGAGGGCTCTGTGCACCCACCACTAGTGTCCTCGGGAACTTTTCCCACTGGGAGGTAAGGAAGGCCTCTCTGGGGACCACATTCATCCTGACTTGCTGGGGGAGGCAGCGATGGAGAGAGGTAGCCCAGAACCCTGTCTTTATGAGGACTGTAGCAGTCAACGTGCTTTGGCTTAGGGCCCCCAGCTTTTTACACTAGCAGGCTTAGTGTGTCTCATTCACATAGAAAAACTGCTGAAGGACAAGAAAATGACTAGGCCCATGTCACCTTGCAGTGCGTAACAAAGCCAAGACTAAAAGTGTAAGCTTTTGTGTCTCTAAACACCCTGGCTTCATTACACTCATTGGATTGGTTTGGCTAGCAATACGGGGTTGACTTCAGGAGGGGTCCGCTGCTGATGAGGGTTTCCACAGAGGCCTCTGATGTCCCCCAGACACCCTCCTCTCTCTAGAAAACAAAACACCCCTCTGACATTCTCCAGTTCTTCCAGGTGGGATCAGGGCCTGATAGGCGGGGCAGTCGGGACGGAAAACAAACAGAGGCAGACAAGGCTCCATTGTTACAGGGAGCCTGACACTTTGACCACTAAAGCAAAAACAAGCGAATGGAGAGCTGACTATCACTTATGAAAAAGAGGGACCATGGGGGGCTACAGAGATGACTCAGTGCTTGAGAGTACTTGCTGCTCTTCCAGTGGACCAGGGTTCAATTCCCAGCACCTACATGGCAGCATCTCACACCTGCCAGTAACTCCAGTTCCAGGGGGACCTGAATACAAGCAGACCAAAAACACCCATACACATAAAATAAATAAATATAAATTTAAAAAAAAAAGACAATGGAAAGAACCCCAAGTCTATGGACTCACCCTTCCCCACCCAGCTCTGACTCCAGAAACCTGGTACAAGCAGGTGGCTGAGACAGTGAATCTAGGGACTGAGTCCAGCCAGGCTCTGCTGCTGTTGCGACCTTTCACTGCACACTGGAGACATGACATGTCAGGCATGCGCATTCCATGCATGGTCTCATCTTAAACAAAGATTATTTCTACCTCCATTCTTCAGATGAGGAAAGCAGAGCTGTAAAGACACCAGGGGAGCAAAGCTTGTCAGATGAGCCTCTACCCACCTGCCACGTCTCTGCTCAGAGAAGCCCCAAGTTAGCTGTACGGCCAGGAGCGGCTCCTTAAATGAGCAGGTAGGTCTCAGATGCCCCATACTGAAACGTCCTGAAACTCTGATAACTCAGCCCAACTCTTGCCTCAGGAATAATAGCCCAGGCCTTCCCAGAGCTGCAGAGACATTCTCAGAAGGAAGGTTAGAAGCTACACCTACCTCAGGAACCTCTTTAGCGGACAAAGGGATTTAATACTCTAATCCCATGGTCCAAAGAGCAGAGTGTTCCTCAACCTTCACAGCCAATCCTAAGGAAGGCAAGCACAGGGTGCCTCTAGGAGACTTTCTTTAGGATTCTTAGGGCGGAGGGGTCCTGACTCCTTTAATGTAGGAAAGAATTTTTCCTTGGGACCTCTTGGCTATGAGGGTCAGATGGTTTGGGGACCACTTTTTCTTTCTTTCTTTCTTTTGTTTGTTGTTAATGTTTTGTCCTTCTTTCTGGAGATGGGGTCTCTCCAGAGTCCCAGCTGTCCTGGAACTCACTATATAGACCATGCTGGCCTTGAACTCACAGGAATATGCCTGCCTCTGCCTCTCAGAGAACTGAGATTAGAGTCCTGGGCCACCAGGCCCAGCTAGGACACTGTTCTCGGAGTCCATTCATTCACACACTGGACAGCTACAGAGGGAAAGCCAGGGACCCTTACTATGACTGGCTGCTTTGGGAGATAAAAGAGCTCTAAGCAGGCCTATGAATCTGGTCCCCAGCCTGGGAAAGGCTAGGCCTCTTGGGCAAGCTGCCTATACTTCCTCCCCATCTGTCTTTTAGCTCTCCTGTTGTGGATGGAGAGGTGGCAAGGGATGGAGGGAGGACAGTTTGCAGGGGCTAGAGGTCCTGGCTACCATTGGGAAGGAAGACATAAGCCCAGCTCAGAAGCACCACCTCCAGGAAGCCTTCCCTGATGCTTCTCTGTGCACCCCAGTCCTGGCCTACCTACATTCTGCATTGTCATTGTTTCTGTGTCCTCCTCTCCCTGACAAGCTGTTCATCTACACTGCAGAGCAATGCCCTTTGCCTAGGACGCATTCCAACATTCTCCTTGAGCACCTGTTCCCTCTCAGCAACCTGCTTGGCACTGGTGACACGGATAACAACAGTATACCAGTCACTGAGTACTTACGTTGCTGAGGCGTTGTGTGTGCATGCCTGGTGCTAGTGACTGAGCCCAGGGCTCTGTGCCTATTCAGGAAGTGATGTACCTCTGAGCCAATCCCCAGGCTGTGCTGGGCCTTTTGAGCACTTTATGTATAGGATGTATGTCATTGTCATAATAACCCTGGAAGGGAGGTGACGTAATGAGCCCTGTTTTACAGATGAGGTGACTCGCCCCATCCATGTGAGCACAACCAACCCAGCCTCAGGAAACCACTTCTCAGCTTGGAATTTTGGCACCCGTGTGTTTACCTGTGGTCGGCATGTTTCTCCCACAGCCCAGTCTCCAGTGGTGTCACCTGTCGGTGGATGAAGGGTGGGGAAAGGGTTCATCCTTGTTCTGCATGTATTGGCTGGATCCCAAAGGCTTGTCTCAGTTGGATCAGCGCTGCCTCACAGGGTTTGACAAGAGACACCCAGGTCCCCAGACATCTCAGTCCCTACTCCTTGTCTCAATCCCAGCTCAAGGTCCCTCCCAGTCAACACCTGTCTGCTCATGCTCACACATGAGGATGGGAAGCAGCATCTCCATCTATATTCACCCAAAAGCCTCCTCCAGAATTTCTTCCCTGCGGTGTCCTGGATCCAGTCTCTGGGATCTTCAGTTAGCTTCTTAGAGTCATTCATTCATGAGGCCAAAGAGGGAAAGGCAAGGGGATTCACTGACTGAATGAATGGTCCGGTGTGGTGTACCTCAGCAGGTACTCTGTCTGCATCTCACTAAGTCTCCCACATTGCTATGATCAACTCATCTTATAAGTAAGAAAACAGACTCCAGAGTTGAAAGGCTTGTGCCAGGGGCCATTTGCCTCCTCTCTCCTAGGATGGCTACCTTGTGCCAAAACACTGCTGGGCACTCAAGGGAAGGGGTTCTACAATCTGGTCAGCAGACAGATCCATCCCTTCCCCAGGCTAGTTAGGTGAACAGGGGCCTTGAGAGAGCAACAGAGGAGGGCCGGGCTCTACCTGCTTAAGAGGAGTCAGTCCCAAGGGCTTCTGGGTGGAGGGTTCTCCAGGCCTGGAAGACTCTACCAATCTTCCCCTAACCACAACAGAATAGTAGGCAAGCCATGGCTCACAAAGTCCTGGCACCTTACAGGCAGCAAAGCAAGGAGAAGCCAACTGCCCTGCCAATGACCCCACAGTAGCCGGGCCAGCTGGCCTCTAGTCCTGCCAACCTGGCCTAGCCCCGCCAGCTCCCAATCATAGCTAATGACCATGCTGCCTGCAGCCCAGGCCACCACCCTCCTTCAAGTGACCACAGTGCTCCTGGCCCAGATATCAGCTAGGCCAAAATCACAGTTGCCTGTCCCACCACATCCTTCGGCCCTGTTATGTGACCTCTTCCTCCTGGCAGGGTCATGAAGGACACTGCAGAAGACTGGAAATTACGGGTTCTAGAACACTAAACAAGACACAGAGGGGTTGGATCACTGTAGGCAATATACTCTGCCAGCCAGCAGAGCCCAGGACCAGGGGTTCTTCCTGGGCCCTACACTCAGTCCAATATTAGCTGATGTTGGCCTAAGTGAAAAGGCTTGAGTCTAGGCTCATCACATTCAAAGAATGCTTTCGAGGTATTGGGTGGAGTTGAGGGCATAGAACATCTCCTAAAAGCTGGCTGAATGTCCCTTCAGTGACAGAGAGGAGCAAAGACTTCCAGTGGAAACAGATACAGGCCTGATTCCTTGTTCCCTGGTGTTTAGCTGTAAGTATTTGGGTAAGACAGAACACCTCTCTGAGCTTCAGTCTCTTGGCAAAAACAGCCTTTTTTTTTTTTTTTTTTTTTTTTTTTTTTTTTTTTTTTTTTTTTTTACAAGTTCCCATGATGAAAGTGCTCAGCACAGTGTGCAGCCCATCCTGGGTATTGAAGGGCATTAGCTATTAATGTGCATGCATTTCCTAAGCTGCAGAATATTACTACTTTTATTGATACATGTTTAAAATGAAGTGTTAAACATTTACAGGAGGCACCCCAGAGAGTTGGACAACCCAAAAACATTTGGGGGCAGGATTTATGACCCAAATTTGGCCAAAACAGATAGAGAAGTAAGCAGAAATGGGGCAGGGGTGTGGCCCAGACTATTCCACAAGCAGAAGGGTAGTTCAGTGGTCACATGTGATGTGTCAAACAGTAATGAGTAAGGGACCTGAGGCCCCAGCCACACCCAAGGCCTGGTGCCCACTGCCCAGAGGGACTCTAACCTACCTCCGCTCCTCTCCTACCTAATTGCTCAGCTCTCTGATTCTGAATCACTATCCCAGTATTACTGCTCCAGAAATCACCTCACTCCACCTACCACGCCATTCCATTCCCAACACACACAACTTACTCCCTTGTGTGTTCACAGTGGAGTACTCCTTACTTCCATCGCTGTCCATTGTTTTACTTATGTTATCCTATAGTCACCCCTAAGAAATCTGAGAGGTGAGCCTCACAATGCTAATTTACAGGGGAGAAATAGCGGCCATGTACCGTCTGGTGTCTTGGCCTCCAGTCTCTGGGGAGAAGGCACAAGCAGAATTCCCCCAGAACCTCCTTGGCCACTCTCCCCTCCCCTTGGGCTTACAGCTTGATCCTAGTTCAGCTACCTTGGTTCCCACTGGAGCCTCACTCACTCACTGGCTCGCTCGCTCAGCATAAACCAGACTGAGGTACAATCGGGAGCCACTGGCCTCCTCTGGTGGGGCGGAAGCACAGCAGAGTGCAGCTATTTCCCTAGCCTGGCTCCCAGTGAAAGGAATGATAAATTATTCACTGCACCCTGTGCTTAGGGAGGCCAGACAATGGGCCAAAGGGAATGGACACTAGCTCCTGCCCCACAGGAAGCCACCATGGGTATGAGGACTGTTAGAGTCCAGAGCCCCTTTCCACTATCTCCAAACAGATTCCGGGAGGCTTTGTGACTAGGGAAGGAAGCCCAGGGCGTCTGGCCCACCAGGGCCCAGCTAAGCAAGTCTCTCAGCCTGCAAGCCACCTGTGTTCTAACCTCAAGTAAGTCTGAGGATTTTCCAGACTTCCTGGTCAGAACCTGTTTCCTTTCTGTACAGGGAAGGAAACGGATGGTGGCCAGGGGCTGTGTGTATCTGTAGCTGCTTAATCTTGGTAGAAGAACCATTGCACTCTTAAAGAAAAGCGGAGGGCTCAGAGGGTGACATGGCTGCCCTGTGGTCAGGAGGCACGGTAGGTTTATCACCACAGCACTGACCATTGGTCACTTAGCCTCCAGTCTGCCTCTAAGCCCATCTGAGTAATTTCTACACCACTGGGCAGACCATTGATGTTCAAGTAGTTCCTGAAGCAAACTCAGCAGGCCTTGGTCAACAGTTTTATCTCTCTGAACCTCAGTTTCCCACACAGGGTAGCCCATACTGGGCTAGCTCTACCAACTCCTTAGAACTCAACAATTTGTCTATGGAATCTGAGCTGGTAACAGTGTTTTGACCCCACTTCAAAGACCTGAGAGGAAGGGTTCCCCCCATCTCTGCTCTGCCTCACCTGAGGTTCCCAGCTCTTTTCAGCGTATGTTTTTTTCCCCAGCACCCAGTGAAATGAGATCACAGGTGTGAAATTAGTTCATCAAAGGAGAGCTCTGTTTAGATGCAAGGATTATTATGAGGATCTGAATCCTCCGGCAGAGGTGGGGGAGGGGGAAACCCCAAGCCCCTTACTTACCTTCTAGGATCCCTGAACCCCTCCAACCCCAAGAACAGGCTTCTAGTCTTTAAGATCCTACTCCATCTCCAGGGGCTTTCCAAGGTAATTTCCCCAGACTCCAGGGAGTACAACAAAGGTTAAGTAGTCCCAGCCAAGGCCACACAGTGCCCAGACCAAGGCCATATGCCTCCCCCTCCCCACCCAGAACAAGAGCCCACAGAGTCTGTGCCAAATGCTCTTTCACAATACCCCTCTGCTACACAGATCCAGCGAGCAAGAGGAACTTCTGCCTGGGAATCAAGACAGCTGGACTGTATCCCCAGACCTGGCAGCCCTAACCTTAAGACCTGGAACTAAGAAGTTCTCTCCTGAACCAGAAGGGTCTTGCAGATTTCTCTGCAGTAATAGAGACTGAAGTCAGGCCTTGATCTGAGCCGCAGCTCCAACCACACATGCTCACTACAGCCTCATACATGGGTCACCCCAACCTCACGCCGGGAGTGGGGAAATCCCAGCCACAAACCCAAAGGTATGAGTTGGGGAGTGGAGAGGTCCCTTGATGGATGTTTGGAAATCTTTTCAGGTCCACTTCTGGTGCAACCACTCATTCACTGGTTTAAGGGCTTGGGACAACTGTGCCCCCCCCCAATCTTCAGTGTCCCCATTACTAATGTCAAGAAGGGAAAATGGATGAGTTCTGAGGGACTACAACTCCAGCTTCCACATGGCTGTGGCTTGGGGACCAACATGATGAGTCCCTACTAGATAACAATACTTCAGTAACTTAGGGACCCTAACTCTGGGTGACAAGTTGTTCCTCCAGCCTGGACCCCAGGAGGCGATCTTTTGGAACTGGGAAGCTTCCCACCTCTGCCCTCAACCTGGGTCACTTTTCCCGGGAGGTGGCACGTCCATAATCTAAGAGTCGTTGGTAAGAAGTACCTCTTCAGCTTCGAGATCAGTGCTTGGATTTTGGATGCCCTATGGCCCCACCTTGTCAATCTCTCTCTTGCTATCTACTTCCTTTCTTCTCTCCTCTCTCTCTTCTTGCTCTTTCTCTCTTTATCCACTCCCTTCTCTCCAGTCTAATGCTCCGCACCGAGAGCAGAGGTCCTCAACCCTGTCCGACTCAGTTTCCCAGGCGGTCCGCACTGCTAACCATCACAACAGTTTTTATCTCAGGGAGGGGTAGTGCAGAGCTTTGGATAAAGAACGATTTGTGCAAGGGCGGGGCTCGGACCTGCACACAATGGGCACTCTCAGTAAGTGACGGTTTCTCTCTACTATCTTTTTGCGCGCCCTCTCCTAAATAGTTGACTCTCTGCGGGTGTCCCCTCCACGCCCTCCACTGACCCAAGCCCTGCCACTAGGCGCCCGGGACCGCTCCCGCCGCGCATTTGGGGCTCTCACCTGCAACCTCGGCTCGCTGGAGACTGGGGCAGAAGCCCTGTGTTCTCTTTGGTGCAAGCACCTCCAAGTCCTTAGCCTAGGGCTGAGGAAGGTGGCAGCTTCGGCTCGCAGCACCAGGCCAGGTGTTCAGTTCGACTGTCCTGCTTGCTTGGGACCCCTCACGGTGCGCTGGACCCAGGCGGCGCCAGTACAGTTTCAAGTCCGGAGCAGTCCGGTCCAAGGCAGCTGAAGGTTTGGTTCTCCCGGAGCCTGAGGCCGGTGGGCGTCCGAGCTCCTCTACACTCAGGTCCGGGAGCTGGGGCCACCTTGCGCCGACCCGGGGGCGAAGAGCACACGGGCAGAGATGGGTCGGTATAATGGGGCCGGGCGCGTCCTGCCTCGGAGCTCCAGATCAAGCAGCTGAGGACCACCGGGCTGGGAAAGTCCAGGCGCAGAACACCGAGCTCGGACCAGTAGGGTAGGGCAGGGCAGGGCAGGCGGGGCGCCAGCGGCCGGAGCTCGGCAAAGTCTGCCCAGGTCTCGACACGGCTCGCTCTGCAAATCTGGGCGGACCTAGCCCGGCGGCGGACTCCGGAGCTCCTAGCCGCCGCTCCACTTCCTCCTCTCACCCGCTCTGCGCTCGCCGCTTGCTCAGCCCGGAGCCGCAGCCTCTGCCACCGCCGCTGTCACCCTAGCTGCCCACCCCCACCCGAGCTGCAGACCGAGCCGAGCCGAGCCGAGCCGAGCCCCGCCGAGACAGCGCCCGAGCGCCGCGAGCCTGGCTCCGCCCCCAAAGGGTGGGGCCAAAAGAGCCCCGCCCCTAGCCGGGCCGCGGGCAAAGGCGGGGCTTGCGGGACTCAGCTAGGCGGGTCCCCGCGCTGTTGGTCACCAGAGCCAATGGGAGAGTGAGAAGAGGGCGGAACTCTGGTGAGCGTGGACTGGTGCGGCTGGAGGAGGACAATGAATGCGGTGGGCAGCCGAGTAGCGGGCCGTCAGGGGACAGAGGCGTTGGAGCCTGTGATGACCGCGACCCGCAAGAGCAAAGCACGGAGGAGGCGAGGTTGGGCTTGGGATGTCCCTGGGTAGCAGAGCCGGGGGAGTGGCGAGATGCTGCCAGCCTCTGGCTCCTCCTAGCTGCTAGGGCTCCTTGCACAAAGCTGCATTTGAGAGCAGTGAAGGGTTCGGATTTTAGGAAGCGGTGCAAAAGAAGTTTTTTTTGTTTTGTTTTGTTTTGTTTTTAAATAAAGAACACATATGTTTTCCACACTTCCCCTTTCTCAGCGCTCGGCGGCACAGGGAGGAGTGTCGTTATTAGTTTCAAAAATAAGAGCGGAGGTGTGTGAGTACAACTCATCTCGAATCGTGACGTCTGTAGACTGCGCTCGGGCTTCCCCGCCCCCGCCCTGTCTTTGAGGCCCCAGCTCCCTGTGCCCGTCACTGAGCAGGCGTGAAAGGGTTTGGTATATGAATGAATGTTGCCAGTGCGTGCACACGGGCGGGGCATATGTCACTAACTGGCCTGGGGAGCCCTAGGATGAGGCAGCACAGCACAGCTTCATCTGCAAGTCTCATGCCTTATGCCTAGAGCCCATGTCACTGCTGGGAACCAAGACTGAAGAGGCCACGTGATGTACCCCCAGATTCCCGTTGCTATCTAGGGTTTCTACCCACCAGCTCTGTGACATTCCCGGACTAGATTTGCTTTGAAAGGTGGTTTTAGCCTCCTACGGTGATGTTCAACCTGTTCAAGGTCATCCTCAACTACATAGTGAATTCAAAAGCAGTGTGGGCTGCATGAGAACCAGTGTCACAAAACATAATAATAACCATAATAAATAAGCAAGAGATGCTGCCACTTGACCTGGAAATGAGTGAGGAACCAGATGAGCAGTGGGCTTAGAAGTCGGAAGGAATGGCATCCCTGGCAGATGGGACACCTTTCAGGATCTGTGCCTTGTATTGGTTAGCAGAGGCTTCCCAGAAGGTGACAGGTGTGCTGAGGTCAAAATGAGCTAGCATATTAATAGGAATGGACTGGGCTCCTGGGGAAATCCTGGATGCAGGAGAGAGCTATGCTCTGAGGAAGAGTCAATGTGAGAGACTCCAGAGAGGCAAGTAAGTAATGGGGAGTTTAAACTCATCCAAAGAACCAAATATTTTTTTGGCTCCTCTTAAGCCCAGTACCCGGCATGATGATGCTGAAGGATGTCCAGCAGAGCCATTAGACATGATCAGTGCACTGTCAACATGATGGAGTTCTGTAGGAAAACAATTGTCCTTAAAACACATAGCTCAGGATATGAGTGGTGCAGGGTCTGCCTCAAGACTAAAACTGTGCTAAGATTCCTTATGCCGTCCCCTCTTGCCAGAAACCTTCTTCAGCTTTGAGATAGCAGCACCATCAAGCCCTGAGCTCCTAGCCCACTATTGTAGCCCTTCTGTTTTGACCAGTACCAGATGCTTTGTCTTCCCACCTCTTTTCTCTGCCTGTATGTCACACCTCTCTCAGATTGAAGAACACACGTGAGTTGCATTATCTCCACACAGTTCCTCCAAACGGCTGCTCTTAGGTCTTCCTGGGCTGTCACACCCCCCCCCCCCCGTCACCCCGAGTTTATTCCTGCTTCCCTGTATGGCTGAAAGTGAGAGATGGGGACCCGGTGCTCACTGGATTTCTTTGCTGCAGAGCCCAGCCTGACACACAGTAATTGAGTATCAAATGTCACCTTCTCTGAGATGCCTTTCTGAACTCAGAGGCAGCCTTTGGTCTGGTTCACTTGCCTGGAAGATTCTTTAGGCATGTCTATGCTTCATTTCCCTCACCCCTCATGACTGGGAGCTACTCTGTGGATGTATGTCTCCGCCTACCATGGTGCTGCTGATGCCTGCTGGCCCTTGAGAGACCTCAGTGCAAAGAGACGAATGAATGAGGTTCTCAGAGAAGAGCTGTCTGGATGCCCCAGTTGGGACAGCCTCCTCATGGGGTCAGATGAACAAAATGTCAAAAAGAAAAAAGCTTTTCAGAACTCAGCCTCATCGAATGACTCCTGAGACCCTCTTGAGGTCACAGAGGGGTGACCAGCAAGCACTCAGGTCTCAAACACCCACATTTGTCCCCTGGCTGCCCCTCTGGAGGAGAAGGAGTCTTCTGATCTGGGGCAGTCTGGCCTTTTGTGGTGAGGGAAGCCATAGTGTGAATGTGCCATGATTGGTAGCGGCTGGTCTGGGGGATGTCAGTGCATGGATGGGCTTGGAACCCATGCCTGGAGGCTGACAGGGAACAGAGGCCTCTGTGTACCCGACTGCGCCTGAGAACCTTGTGCCTGTAGACAGATTCACAGAAGCCGAAGTGTATGCGCATTGGGCACTCAGTTATCCCAGATGGACACTCGCTTGCAGGCCGACAGTTACCAGTCACTATGCATTCTTTTTCCAAATAGGCCACCTTGTTGTTTAAAGCTTCTCCGATAGATAATCTCTGTGTGAGGAGTGGGCATAGTGCTCGGTGGTGGCAGGAGGCACTGAAGCTAAGCAGGCAGTGGTGACCCTCCCCTCATGCAGCTCACTGATGGGGGGGGCGGGGTCAGTGGGCTCAACTGAGCTCTCTACACAGGTGGATTCTTGATACTTTTCCACCTTGGACTCCGGCTCCGCCAGCCCATGGTCCCTGCATGTTTCCATTTCCACCAGGGAATGAATGTCCCATCCCTTAAAATTTAGTATACAGGCTGGCTTCTCCAAGAAGCCTTCCCTAGTTCTTTTGGTGGGCAGCACCATGTCTTACACTGGGCCCTGTCTCTGAATGCTTTTGCCTCTCCTTGTAATATATGCCCGTGAGTTAGAGCTGGTGGTGAGTGAGTTTCTCCATCTGATTCTGGGCTTCTAAGGACAAGGGATGGAGCCTGATTCCAACCCCCCCCCCCATCACGCCCTGAGATAGATAGTATGTTTCATTCTCTCACTCTCAACCTCTCAGTGTTTCCTGAACCAGACCAAGTCATATGCCACATATTGGAACCCAGGCTGGGGCAGTGACACCCTCTAGCATGAGCCCTTGGTCCAAGACTATCTGCATGGACCTAAGTGTCACATTCTCTATGAACACAGGGCTTCCCACTTAGCTGGCTGGGGCCCGGGCATCACTACAGGGAGAGCATAAGAGCTGGGTACCTGTAATAGTTAACATTGACTGTCAACCTGACTAGGTCTACAGTCACCTAGGAAACAAGGCCCTGGGCCCATCTGTGAGGGATTTCTCCATTGGATTAATTAAAGTGGGAAGCTCCATCCTAAATGTGGGCAGGGTCATCTTATAAACTGGGGCAATAATTTGAATAAAGTGAAGGAAACAGGCCAGAGACCATCCTTCATCCTCTTCATCCTGACTGTCACTGTACAGTGACCATCTGTCCCCATGACCCTGCTTCCATGACTTCCTTGCCATGATGGGCTGAGCTCTCACAGGATGAGCCAAAATAAACCCTTTCTTCCATTGCTTCTGTAAGGTGTTTGTCACAGCAACTAAAGCAGGTGACGGACAGTACCTAAGGCTCTGCGGATTACTTAAGATAACCAGGGGACACTGGTCACCAAAACATGAACACAGGAACTGTCGAGTGATGGGTGGGAAAATTCATTCATTTGTAGAACAGGACTGAGGAAAGATAGGGAAACTGAGGCTGCTGCATAGACTCAGGAGCCACATGGCTGGATCCAGTACCCCAAATCTGCCTGTGTTCACTCTGTGGTCTCTATACCTCAGTTTCTTTATCTGTAAGGTGGGACTTGATGCATAGGATATTTCAAGGAATCAAGTAAGTTCGTTTTTCTTATACCTTTGGGTTGTATTGATATGTGGTAAGCCCCACATAAGTGCCTGATAGGTAAGATGAAAATGGAGGGGCTGGTGGGCTTTGGAATGGCAGGGTTGACTGTGGGCTTCCTCCTGAGGAAGCTTCACTTGGATAGTTTCTGTTTCTTCACCTACACACAGAGTGGGGCTCTGAGGGCCCCAGGCTGCTGGCCCTTCACCTCCCTAGCTTTCCATGCCCCCGTTGGCCCTGCAGCTACAATCTGTATAAAGTAGGACTGTATAAGGTGAGACCATACAGCAAGAAAACTTTATGACTCCATTTATTGAACTTGGGAGACAGTAGCTGTGGAGAGTCAAGGACAACGGGGCGTTATAAGAATCTGAACCCTATTCTCAGCCCTAACTTCCTGAGGCCAAAGTAGAAGTAAGCAAAAGGCCTGCTGAAAGGTTGGTTGGGGGGGGGGAGTGGATGAGAATGGGTTCCACGGGCTCTAATATTTGAATGTTAGTGGAATTGTTTGAGAAGGATTAGGAGGTGTGGCCTTGTTGGATGGAGGAGGTGTGTCAGTAGGGTGGGCTATGAGGTTTCAAAAACTCACACCAGGCCCAGTCTAGCATACTCTGCCTGCAATTTGGAGATCAGATGAGACCTCTCAGCTACCAACCTAGCACTATGCCTGTCTGCCATCATGCTTCCCACCGTGATGTCATGGACTTACCTTCTGAAATTGTAAGAAATGCTCTGTGGCTCTCTGGGGCCATGGATGATGGGAGAGCGGGATGTGGGTAAAGATGGAGGAACAAGCAGGAGCATCCTTGATGACAGGGCAGAGGGCAAAGGACCCCTTGTTAGGGCCTGAAAGCTGGACGGTGCAGCAGAGGACAGGAGCCAGAGGCTAATCAGTCACTGGGAAGGGAAGTGCCTTGGGGCTGGGGAGGAGGTAACTCAAGAATGGCAGACCACAGAGGGCACAGGGCCATTGAAGAAGGTCTGTGTGGCCTCTTGTGACTTGGGACAGGGTCAGGTGGCTTTGGTCACGTCTGGGTCGTGTTAATGAAGAGTGATACCTGGCTCTCTCTTCTCCTGGATTCCTGAACACACTACCTGGAAAGGTTTCTCTTCGACTGTTGTCCTGCCTGTCTCTCAAAACTGGGGATCCTGACTCCATCCTGCCTGATCCTTCACCAGTCAGAACCAGTGACTTTGTCCCCATCTCTCTTGATTGCAGGGCTGTTAACCTCTGGACCGTGGATTCCTTGTCAGATTTACTTCAGAGTCTTGCATAGGGCATAGGTCACTCTCCGCGGGTGTGTATACTTTTTCTGTAGAAAGCAAGTGCCTATGCTGCCCTCTGCTGTCTGATACTGGTTACTGCAATAGAAGAAGCGAAGGCTGGTACTGGTTCTCAAATTTCGGTTTTAGGACCTCTTTCACACCTAAAACTTTGGAGAACGCCCAATGAACCATGATTATTAGGCTTATATACATACTTTAATTTGTATTACTGTAATAATACTAAAATAACTATATTCTCCCAAATAAAAAGATTGTGAGGGCTATTGAAATGGCTCCGTGAATAAAGGTGCTTGCCACCAAGTTTTCCAGCCCAAGTTCAAGTCTCAGGACCCACACGGTGGAAGGAGAGAATTGCTTACAGTGAGTAGTCCTCTGACCTCCACATGCACGCATAGCACACATATGCCCCCACACATGCAAAAAATAATAAATGCAAAAAATCCAGCAACCACTGTGAGTGAAAACACACAACACACACACACACACACACACACACACACACACACACACACACACACACACACACACACACACACACACACCCCAGAAGCAGAGCCTTCAATACATGTTTACAGTACCCTTCACCTTAGTCAAGACGGGGAGCAGCTAAGGAAAAGGAAGCACAGTGCAACCTTCTTCAGCCTTAAAAGAGAAGGATATTCTACCGTAAAGATGAACCTTTAGGATATCAGGCTGAGTGAGATGAGCCAGAGGCACCCACAATGCAGACATGCATGAACAATAGCTCCCAAGGGCTCAGAGTGCGAAGTTACTGTCTATGGGCACAGAGCTTCAGTTTGGCAAGATGGAACCATTCCAGAAATGGATGATGACTATGTAGCATGGTGTGTGTGTACTTGATGTGAGTGTACTTGGCCTTGCAAAGTGTATGAACCATGACCAGCGCACACACACATTCCAGAAAGTGCTGAGTATCTGCAAGGCTCAGGCTCTTTATTTTAAAACGTTCTTCTCTTATTTTTATCTGTGTGTGTATTTGTGTCCAAGCATGTACATGCCATGGCACTCATGTGGAGGTCAGAGGGATCAGTTTTCTCCCTCCATCATGTAGGTTCCAGGGATCAAACTCAAGTAGTCAGCCTTGGTGGCAGGAAGTCATATGACCAGCTCTCAGATGCTTTTCCTAACAACATTAAAGTGTTGCTTAGAGAGATGGGGATGCAGATCTGTAATCCCCACATCCAGGAGGGAAGCTGAAATAGGAAATGGTAAATCTGAAGCCAGCTTTGGCTACCTAGTGAAACCCTTTGGAAAAACAATCAGCCAGGTAGTGGCAGTGGTGGCGGCGGCGGTGGTGGTGGCATGCACCTTTAATCCAGCACTCAGGAGGCAGAGGCAAGTAGATCTGCCTGAGTTTGAGACCAGCCTGGTCTATTGAGAGAGTTACAGATCATCCAGGGATACACAGAGAAACTTTATCTCGAAAACAAAAACCAAAAAAAGAAAGCATCCTTTGCCTGCGTCATTACATGTCACTGGGTCACTGGGCTGTCTCTGACTGCAAGAAGTCACTAAGTGACTTACAGCCCCTTCCTTCCTTTTTCTTTTGGTTTCATTGTCCTCCCAAGGCCTGTCCTTGATATACATCTTGTCTGTCTGTCTGTCTGTCTATCTATCTATCTATGCATGTATACACATGTGTACACACACACACACACACACACACACACACACACACACACACCTGCCTATTGCCACAAAGGAACCTGAAGCCTTGCGTATACCAAAAACCTTGCTCTAGCACTAAGCTACCCACAGCCTCAGAGATCGTTTGCATGTTTGGTTTTGTTTTGTTTTGTTTTGTGACAGCATGGGAAGTGTCACAAAGCACTTTTGCCACAGAGGATATGCTATGACAACTGTGTTCAGGAAACGTGTCCACGTAATTGTTTAAAGTGTGAGCTGAACTGACCGCTCTTTTCATAGAGCATCATTACTGCTTAAAAGCAATCCTGACAGCTGAATTACACATATGAGGACTTGGGTCTGGCAGACACTTACTCAGAAATGAATAAAGTGCATCTGGCATGTTTCCAGGCAAATTGATAGCACCTTTTGGTAATGACAAAATTGAAATTTCCAAGCGAAAAATAATCAGAATTTGGGGAAACCTGTGTTACTACAGTTAGTCTGACAGGCTCCGATGAGGTCGGTGGTTATATATAATAAAGATAATTTTTTAAAAGATGTAGTTATTTTTATGTTAATTGGTGTTTGTCTGCGTGTATGTCTGTGTGAAGGTGCCAGGTCTCTTCAAACTGGAGTTATATGGTTGTGAGCTGCTGGGAATTGAACCCAGGTCCTCTGGAGGAGCAGCCAGTGCTCTAACCACTGAGCCATCTCTCCAGTCCTGGTAATTTTTTTAAAGACAGTGTATTCTTCAAAATCTGGAACAATACTTGATGTGATAGCACCATACTTCAATAAAAGACACATTTGGGGACTGGAAAAACAGCTTGGTGTTTACAAGCACTTGTTGGCCTGCAGGCCACCCAGGTCCTGTTTCCTACTGTGCTTTCTGGGCAGCCCCCCCAAGATGGGAAGAGTTACACCCGAAGGCTTGAGGGTGATTTCTTGGTGCCCAGTGTTACCACAATGCTGGTACATCTCTGCTTTCACTAAAGGGAATGTGTGTGGAGGAAGGCAGATGAAAAGCACCTGACACCGCTTAAGAAAACTCTGAGCAAATGACAGGAGGGAGACCTGCAGTGGGGGTGACCAGTGTTCACGTGGCTGGAAGGGAGATAAAGGAGACCAGGTCATGGAGGCCATGGTAGGAGCCTGCTTTTCTGTTTTCTATGAGAAAATACTAGAGACGTTTGAAGACTAGAGTGTGTGTGGGGGTGATAGGAATGGAGGGAAATGGGAATGGGGGGTGGGATGTGATAGGGACGGGGCGGGGGGGGGAAATGGGGATCAGGGGTGGGGGTGTGATAGGGACGGGGGGATGGGAATGGGGGCATGGGGGTGTGATGGGAACGGGGGGGATGGGAATGGGGGTGTGGGGGTGTGATGGGAAGGGGGGATGGGAATGGGGGTGTAGGGGGAATGAGGAAGAGTGGGTAGATCATAGCAAGAGCAGGCATGGAATCGAGACTCCTGGATGTGCATGTGGAGGACAGAGAGGACCTCAGGAGTTGCTCCTCAGAAATCATCCACCTTGTCTTTTCAGACAGGGTCTCTCTCTGACCTGAGTTCACCAACTAGGCTAGGAGCCATGGCTGGCTAATGAACCCCAGAAATCCACCCATCTCCACCTCCCTGGCTCTGTGGTTGTAGTACGCAGAATCCTGGAACGGATGAACTCGGGTGGGCATGCGTGCAAGGCAAACGATTTATTGACTGAGCTATCTCCTTAGTCTCAGGATTTTCTGATGAATTTAAAAGAAAAATATTTTGGTAGGCAGTAAGAAAAAGGAGGGTCAAAGGTACCACAATTCACTGCTGTAAAAGGAGGATGAGGGGCCAGCCAGAATTCACATTTGTACATGACATGTCCATTTCCAGATGGCCCGGGGGGGGGGGGGAGTTGGGCCACCTGTTTATTGGACAAGTCTGGGATCAGTGAGAGTTCTTGAAACCTGAGTGTTCCAGGTATAGAGAAATGTGATCAGATTGGATTGGCAAGGCAATACTGGCTGCCAGAGAAGGGGCGGGGAGCGAGCTGAAGGCTCTGGAGCCCAGGATCAGGGCAGAGGCTCGGGACCCTCGAGAAGGTTCGAGTTCAAGTGAAGAGGAACCAGAGAAGGGGGAGAAGGGTATCTTGGAAGGAATGGCCAGAGAGGGGTGGCCAGGAGCCAGTGCACAGGACAAGCATGGAGGATCTCTCCATCCCCCCACCCCACCCCCCAGATCTGGAGCCTCCGTTACTTCTTGAACCTAGGTTTGAGAGTTCAGTGGAGAAAAGGAGATGAACTGTCACCCGGGTAAGGGAAGGAGAGGCCCAGAGACAGAGATATAGACTTCTCTTTAGAGCGGACATAGAGCAGTGGTTCTCAACCTATGGGTCACGACCCCCGTGCCAACCCTCTAGCTTCAAAAATATTTACAATACGATTCGTAACCATAGCAAAGTTACAGTTATAAAGTAGCAACAAAAATAATTTTGCGGTTGGGGATCACCACAGCGTGAGGAACGGTATTAAAGGGTGCAGCTTCGGAAGGTTGGGAACCGCTGCTCTAGAGGAAGGCGGAAAAGGCTTTCCTAAGCTGAGTGTCTGTTGACTGGAGGGGTGTGGGTGAGAGGATCTGCAGTGGCCTTGAGGAGGTGGAGGACAGGACTCAGGCAGAGAGGCACATGTTCCTCCCGGAGACAAGAGAAGGCCACAAGTCCCATTGGGGACAGGCCTGGGACACTGGAGCCTGTGGGAGGGATTTCCTTCCTGGTAGCTTCAGGTTTCTCTGAATCACAGAGTGTGATTCCCAGCTGTTCGAGGGTTGGCAGAGATGCAAAGGAGAGAAGACAGGAGAAGGTTGCCCTAGAGGAGGAGAGAGCAAATGTCTTAGGAGTTAGATCCAATAGTGTGGGTCCCAAAGAGTGGCTGCCAGAAGCAGAGCACAAGGTTTCAGCAGGGTACAAGCCATTTCCACCCAGGTAGGTGTATACAGTAAGTGGCTGTCTGGCCAGAAGGAACAGGCCTGGATTTGCATTTTTAGGCAAAGCTGGCCCTCTCTGTTCCATTGTGGCATGCACATGTGCAATGGACATCTAACAGCATGGTTGTGCCCCTTGTTTTTTCTTTTCAAGGTGGTCCTCCAGGAAGGTGGGGTTATGTCCAGGGACCCACTGTCTATCCACTTTTCAGTCTGCTGTGTGCGGCTGGGCAGTTGGTGGGCTATCCTTGTCTCCTAACCAGAGCCTCCTCTTAGCCCTGGCCAGTTCCCGAGGACACATTGCATCTGGAACCCCACAGTTAAATGCCCACCTGAGAACCCAGAATGGCCCATAAGTTTGTGGATAGCACACACTGAGCCTTAGGGTATTATGAGCATCTAGACTCATCAAGGAATGTTCCTGCCTCTTATTTCCTGGCTCCAGTTCTGTTCTACTGTTCCCATACTCCTTCCAGGACGCTCGGGATAGGATGTGCTAGCCTCGGGCATATAGCCACTGTCTTTCTTAGGTTGGGGAGAGGCCAACAAATGTTAATGGGAAAAGGAGCATGTATTTTCTGCATGCTTCTGATGTGGGTAGGCTTTGTTCTAGGAATTTATAATACCCATGCCTTGTTTCTACCACAGTGATGGCAGTCCTGATTTTTTTTTCCTCCTAGGTTTATGGTCCTTTAGAACAAAGTGTGCCTTCCACAGATTCTCTTGGAGGCACCTACGTTTCCAGAACTAAAGTCATAACAAATAGAATGTAGAAAGAGTTGCTGTGTATGACTTCTGACAAGTGCTCTTAGACTCACATGCAGTTATTCCATCCATTTCAGGCTAGGAAGTGGATATATATGATGACGGGCTCTGGCTGCCATCTTGGGTTTTGGAGACAAGTATCACCCCTTTGGGATAAGTGATGGATGAAACAAAACCCCTGCATCACCCCTAGACCATTTATTTTCAGACTTTTATTTATTTTATGTGTGTTAGTGCTTTGCAATGATGTCGGGGCTCCTGGAACTGGAGTTACAGACAGTTTTGAGCTGCCATGTGAGTGCTAGAAGTTGAACCCAGATTCTCTAGAAGAGCAGTCAGTGTTCTTAACCAGCCATCTCCCAGCCCCTATTATCAGACTTTATCCAAGTAAGAAACACTTATTTGAGTCACTGTTATTCTGTGGCTCTGTTAAAGTTGAATCCACTTCATTCTTCCTGAGTTATCTGTCACCCTTAAGACATCTCTGCCGAGTGGATATGGCCTCATTTTAGAAAAAAAGACAAGGAAGCTCAGAGATGTTAAGCAAAATGATCCAAGACTGTTCAGCCACTGTAAAGCTGAGGTGGGACTAAGTCCTGGTCACTCTTATTACTGGGCTCTGCTGTTTCTATGGAACCCCGAGGCCACCACTCCGTGTGCTGCACCTATGGGTCTGAACCATGACATCACTGCCTTTCCCAGGTGTCCTTTACCTATGGTCCAGTCACTTCCTGATGAGCAGGAAGAATGTTGCTTGGTTACAGCTATTACAAGAAAACTCTCTGTTCTAGTGTTCCCTAGACCTTCCCCATTTCAGCTTTAAAAGTCCCATATCATCCCTTATTCCTGGGCAAATCAGTTCTGTTGGATTTGAGCTGAGGCCTGGTGGAGACCAGCCCGTAGTTCCCACAGACAGCCACTGTGTGATGGTTTCTAAACCTTTGCTTTCTGGCACGGTTAGGAGCCTTGGGCTCTGGTTGAGCCGTTAGGAAGATGAACTCTGTCATTGCCAGGACCAGTCCAAATGACATTGGATTTTCCCTGACACTCACCTTGGAAGAAGTCAGCCCCCCCACCCCCCCACCCCATCTTAACCTTCCCTGTCTTCCAAGCTCCATAGCGCCCTCACCTGGTGGGGTCTGAAGTGAGCAGGCCTCCATCCACGTTCCAGCTAGCA